>CM057049.1:43692507-44303276 GCA_029948455.1 Solanum rostratum | reverse complement strand
CAAGTATTACAAGTTCTTCGTGATCGTAAGTTATATGCAAATTTTCTAAGTGCGAGTTTTGGTTAAGATCTGTGGCATTCTTGGGGCACATTGTATTTGATGAAGGAATAAGGGTTGATGCCCAAAAGATAGAAGTTGTGAAGAACTAGCCAAGACCTACAACACCAATGGAAGTTCGTAGTTTTCTTGGGCTGGCAGGTTTTTGTGGAAGGTTTATTGAAGAATTTTCTTCTATTTCTGCACCTTTAACAAAGCTAACACATAAGGCAGCTAAATTTCAGTGGAGCGATGCATGTGAAAGATGCTTCCAGAAGCTAAAAGATAAATTGACGGCCACACCTATATTGGTACTTCCTGAAGGGACAGAAGGTTATGCAGTATATTGTGATGCTTTGGGAGTGGGCCTAGGATGTGTTTTGATGCAGCATGGTAAAGTAATAGCCTATGCCTCGAGGCAATTGCGCCCACATGAGAAAAACTATCCAACCCATGATTTGAAGTTAGAAGCAGTTATATTTGCTTTGAAGGTATGGCGCCATTATTTATATGGAGTTCATGTTGACATATTTACCGATCACAGAAATCTACAATACATCTTTAAGCAAAAGGACCTGAACCTAAGGCAACGAAGATGGCTTGAGCTATTGAAAGATTATGACATCGATATTTTGTATCACCCCGGAAGGGCAAATGTGGTAGCAGATGCTTTAAGCCGCAATACAATGGCAAGCACTTTTGGGCAGTCTGCAATAATACAAGAGGTAAGTAAGGATCTATGACAATTATCTAGCGTGGGGGTTCGCCTTCTTGAATCTCTAGATGAAGCAGTTATTATGCAAAATGCAGCGAAATCATCGTTGATGACGGAGGTGAAAGAGAAACATTACACAGATCCCATTTTATTACGGCTTAAGGACAATGTACAACAAGGTATGACAAACGCTTTTGAACTCACGCAAGAAGGAATACTTCGATGTCAAAACAGATTGTGCGTGCCTGATGTAGATGGGCTAAAAAGAAGAATTATGATGAAAGCACATTCAAGATATTCAGTGCATCCGAGCTCAACCATAATGTATCATGACTTGAAAGAAGTATATTGGTGGGGGAAAATGAAGAAGGATATTGCAGAATTCGTGGCTCAATGTCCAAATTGTCAACAAGTTAAGGTAGAGTACCAAAGGCCTGGAGGTTATTTGCAGCACATAGAACTTCCAATTTGGAAGTGGGACATGGTCAACATGGATTTTGTTACTGGACTACCTCGCTCATTTCGGAAGTTCGACTCCATTTGGGTAGTTGTTGACAGGCTCACTAAATCCACACTCTTCCTGCCGGCCAAAACTACTTATACAGTCAAAGAGTATGCAAGATTGTACATTAAAGAGATAGTTCGGTTGCACGGAGTTCCAATCTCTATTATATCTTATAGGGGAGCTCAATTCACTGCAAATTTTTGGAAGTCATTTCAGAGAAGTTTGGGGACGCAAGTGAATTTAAGTACAACCTTTCACCCTCAATCAGATGGTCAAGTAGAACGCACAATCTAAACGCTTGAGGATATGCTTCGGGCTAGCGTATTGGACTTTAAGGGGTTGCTGGGATGATCATTTGCCACTTATTGAATTTTCTTACAACAATAGCTACCACTTAAGTATCAAAATGGCACCTTATGAAGCCTTGTATGGAAGAAAGTGTAGATCACCAATCGGCTGGTTTGAAGTAGGTGAAACTGCCTTATTTGGACAAGATCTTATTCATCAAGCTATGGAGAAAGTTAAGATAATACAACAGCGACTGGCGGCGGCTCAAAGTCGACAGAAATCATATGCAGATATTAGAAGGAGAAGGCTAGAATTCTCTATAGGGAATTGGGTGTTCTTGAAGGTGTCTCCAATGAAAGGGGTAATGTGGTTTGGCAAAAATGGAACGCTAAGTCCACGCTACATAGGACCATATAAGATTGCTAGAAGAGTTGGTCAAGTTGCATGTGAACTAGAGCTAACCCAGAAGCTCTCCACGGTTCATCCGGTGTTTCACGTTTCAATGCTTCGAAAATGCATAGGGGACCCCTCCTGTATCACTCCAGTCGAAGATGCACAGGTTACAGAAGATCTCACTTATGAGGAAGTACCCATTGCTATTCTGGATCGACAAATTAAGAAGTTAAGAAATATGGATGTAGCTTCCGTGAAAGTACTATGGAGGAACTAGCAAGTAGAAGAGGTTACCTGGGAAGCGGAAGATACAATGAAATCCAAGTACCCCCATCTCTTTATGTCCACTGAGAAGGCGGAGAAAAACAGGGTCAGAGTTGAGGCATTGACAAGTAAGTATGTGTCTGTATGTATCACATGATTAATAGTAGTATGTAGCTTAGGCTTGACTTGTTTGGGCCAACTAACTATACTATCATTCGAGGACGAATGTTCCTAAGTGGGGGAGGATGTAACACTCCATATTTTCTACGTGTTAGTCCCACTTATGTGACACTTGGCATAAGCTTATGGTACAAGTGAGGGACTAAGTTTTTTTTATAAGGGTGGTAATAATTTTAATTGGATCGAGAGTTGTTGTAATATCCCACATGTTTCAGTAGGTGTGAATCCAAGATGAACTCTACGAAAGCATTTAAATCTGAGACGATAAGATGTTATTTGAGCTAAAAGTCTAAAGGGGAATATTAAGATGCAATATATGGGATTATGATTTAGAAAAGAGGTAAGATAACAAGCTGCTTTCTTGACTTAACGAGGCACGTAGGTGCATCACCTATTTAGACTTTTTGACCAGCCCAAAGGGCCAAGTAGGTGTACCACCTACTAAGACTTGTTTGGCCATCTTATAGGGCCCAAGGTCACTAATCATTTACTTGAAATTTCTGGCCCAACCCAAATGAAGTAACAAAGGAAAGAATCGGCAGCCAAGGCCCAATAAGTCGAGACCCATAAAGTCCCAAGTTAAAAGGCCAAGTAGGTGCATCACCTACTTGGTAAAATGTGGCAAAGAATTAAGGATTAAGTTGGCTTAAGCTGGTCCCTTTAAGAGGGAATGTACCCAGCTCTTTTTAGCCATATTACATTTGAGCAAAAATCTTATTTTTAAGGTTCTCTTTCTTCCCCTTCTATTTTCATATAGAAGCCATAAAAAAGCTTAGGGTTCTTGAATATTATCCTCATCTCAAGCTAGGATTGAAGGAGAGCTCAACCCTTGAAAAATATGAGCTAAGAGAGCAAGAATCCCTCACAAGTAAGGTATGTTGCTGCACTTTTCTCCCTCTCTTGTGCTTGAGTTAATTAGGGGATTGTTTATGTGTCAATGAAGTTGCAGAGGTCCTTTTTATATGAGGTAATCTTGTGGGAAGGTTTGCTGGTGGTTTATGCATGTTGGGACAGCCATGGAGGGGAGTCCCCTATTATTGTAATTGTGAGCTCGTTTTTTGGAATTTAAAGTGGAATGTTAGTAGAAACTTATAAGAAGGATAATTGGATGCCATAAGATCACATTGCTCCTGCTACATGATAATATTTAGAGGTTGTTTTGTGAATAAGATGGTAAGAGGTATGACCATAAATGCAATTAGAGGAGAAGAAGTTGAAGGAACACCCTTAGGTTGGTAGCTACGGGCTTGCTGCCCGGGTATAACTCGTGAGTGTGAGTGAACTACCTACATGTGTTTATTCACTACTAATACTAGTTTCATCACCTACTCAATTGTAGATAAATATTTGAAAAAAGGGAGATTACATTGAAGTGATAACAAGGTGGCACGACAAGGTATGTAAGACTATCCTATTCCATATTCTTTTGCATGAAATACAATAATCATGTCACTATCAACTTGTGAGCTTTCTAAGAGCTATTCCATGGCAGTGTTGTTCATTAATAAATCTGTAGCTTACTCTCCCAAGCACTAGCATGAGAGTCCACTCTTATCCGTGAAGCCAATATTGTCATTAAAACTCCTAAGTAGTATGTCAATATCACAATTGTTTCCTATATTGTGCTGCCTTAAGAGACAATTATTCGATCGTATGCTACTGGTACATAGTTCCGAAGCTTGAAAATCATCGTGACCACCAAAGTAAGAATCTCAAAGTATTAAATAATAACTCACAGCAATGTTCATAATGTGTGGATGGCAGCCCAGGGCAAAAGCCTAGCATGGGTCGATCTCACTTGGTTCATGAGGGTGGTAGCCCAGGGGCGAAAGCCTATCATGGGTCGATCCCGATTTGTATCGCAATGAGGACAACATCTCAGGGGTTAAGATGCCTAGCATGGGTCATCCTCCTTTACCACTGATCAGCTGGTCATTTGTAATACATGCCTAATAGTAAAATATAAAGTACTGACGAGTAAAGAAAAGAATGTAATGTACATAACTCCACAAGTACAATAAAGGTGGTCTTTTACTATGCTTTGTGCATTTATATCTTGCTACTTGATTTCACTTGAGTTCCTACTTTACATATACTATTGCCTTACATATTCAGTACATTATCTCGTACTGACGTCCCTTACGGGGGACCTGCATTTCATGTTGCAGGTACAAGTGCTAATAAGTCTTCTTAGTAGGAAGACAGAATATCCAACAGCTGTTATCGAGCTCTAGGTTTCTTCGGGGCTTTGTGCGTCTAGAGCTTATAAATTTTTTGCATTGTATAGTTGGTTATGAGGTGGGGTCTGTCCCAGTCCTCAAAGATGTTGCTCCTTATCTTGAGGCTTTGTAGACTATGTAAAGTAAGATGTGGTCATATATCGTACTTTAGACATCGTGGCTCCAACGGCCCAGTCATACGCGTTTCCTTTTGGCTTGTTATTACTATCTACTTTCTCGAAAGCATATTGAATATGGAAATCCCTTGTAATTTTTATAGACATTGTATGGTTATATGTTGGTTCTCCTGAGCCTTGTCGGTAACGGGTGCCAGTCCGCCTTAATGGGACTTTGGGCGTGAGTGAAAGTGTCCTATTTTCCTATCCCTTAGAACTATGTGTTCCTATTTTAATGCGCTCCCGAACCGATCATATGGATTTGGATACTTTGAGGCTTGTTTGGGGACTCTCAGGTTCCATTCACCGAGTAACTTCCAGACCCTAGATCCGGGTCATGACAATGTTGGTATCAGAGCCCTAGGTTTGTAAATGATCCTTAGAGTCCAACATGCCACTTCAAGTAGATTCATATTCATGGGTGTGAAGTGCATCATGTGTATGAGTTGAAGGATATGAAGGCGTTCTAGGAATTTTCTCTCTTCTTCATGTCATGTATCATGTTATAGCTTGTATAATTGGATTTCCCTTATCATGGTGATGTCATTGGTCCGCTTCAAAACATGTCTCGGGGAAGACCCCATCTACCAAGGCGAACTCCTGCTAACGAGGACCAACCACCTCAAGGGCCTACGGATGAACCAATCTCCAATGGTGAATTCCATACAACCTTTGCTATGCTTGCCCAGGTGGTGACGTCTCAAACTAGGTAGGTTAATCTTCTACGGGATTCCACTCCAGCTTCTAGGGTGAGGGATTTCATCCAAATGAATCCTCTTGAGCTCTATGGGTCAAAGGTTGATGAGGATGCTTAGGAGTTCATTGATGAGCTCACCAAGGTATTGAATGTTATGGGTGTCACCTTTGAGGAGAAGGCTGAATTGGCTGCCTATTAACTAGAAGATGTGGCTCAGGTGTTGTACATCTAATGGTCTATGGAGAGGGTTTGCGGTGATGATGTCAATTGGGAGGATTTCAAACTTGTATTCCTGGATCTTTTCTTTCCACTTGAGCTTTAGCAACCTCAAGCAAGGGGGCATGATTGTGAGAGATTATGACCTCAAGTTCACTAAGCTCTCTAAGTATGTACCGGCACTTGTGGTTGATCCACATACAAGGATGCACAAGTTTATTTCAGATATCTCTAATACACTGGTGAAAGAATGTCATACCTCTATGCTCATATGGGATATGGATATTTCTAAATTCATGGTATATATTGAGCAGATCGAAGGGGAGAAACTCAAAGAGAGGAGGGTGCATGAACCTAAGAGGGCTTATTTTGATGGTGGATTTTCGGTTCTCGAGGTGGTGGTTATGGTCACTTCCAACAGGGACAAGGTTCTGGTTCTTGGTTTACTAATGATGGAGTGCCTCCTCCTAGGGCACCGGTTGTTGGTGGACAGGGGTATCCTCCATGTGCCAAATGTGGGAAGCCCCACATAGATGCATGTTGGAGGGCTTTGGGTGCTTGTTATGGGTGAGGTGATAAGAACTACAAGATTGCTGATTGTCCTAGGAATGCTCATAGAGGTTAAGGTTAGGCGGCTCAAAGTTGTCAAGGGAAGAAAAGAGCTCCCCAAGGTGTTGCCCCCACAGAACAACAGGTTTCTATGCACTTTATAGTCGTCAGGAGTTTGAGAAAGCTCCAGATGTCGTAACTGGTATGTTAAAAGTCTTTGATGTCAATGCTTATGTCTTGCTTGACACTGGTTCAAATTTGTCTTTTATGACTCCTCTGTTGGCTGTTAAGTTTGGTTTAAATCCCAAAATTTTGAAACATCTTTTCTCAGTCTCTACTCTCGTGGATGAATCAGTTGTTGCTCATAGGGTCTATCGTGGTTATCTTGTTTCTATGTTGCATAAAGTCTTCTTGTGTGACCTTGTAGAACTTGAGATGTTCGATTTTGAAGTGATTCTAGGGATAGACTGGTTGCATGTGTCATATGCCTCTATAGATTGTAGGACCCGAAAGGTTAAGTTCCAACCTCCTGGTGAGCCCGTTCTTGGATGGAAGGGTAGTGACTCCTCTATTAAAGGTCGGTTTATTTCCTACCTCAAGGCCCGGAAGATGATTTCCAAGGGGTGTATTTATCATATTGTGAGGGTCAAGAATGTGGAGTCTCAATCGCCTACTCTTGAGTTGGTTCTTGTGGTGAATGAGTTTACAGATGTGTTCCCCAAAGACTTGCCCAGTATACCTCCTGAAAGGGAAGTAGACTTTGGCATAGATCTTCTCCCGGATACTCAACCTATCGCCATGACTCCCTATCGTATGGCACTAGCTGAATTAAAAGAGCTAAAGGATCAGTTGAAAGACTTATTGGAGAAGGGCTTCATTAGGCCAAGTATATCACCATGGGGTGCTCTAGTGTTCTTTGTAAAGAAGAAGGATGTATCTATTCGAATGTGTATCGATAATAGGAAACAAAATAAGGTGACCATTAAAAATTAAGTATTTGTTGCCCAAGATCAATGACTTGTTTGACCAACTTCAAGGGGCTACCTACTTCTCAATGATTGACCTTCATTCTAGGTATCATCAGTTAAAGGTTAGAGAGTGTGATATCCCAAAGATGGCTTTTTAGACAAGGTATGGGCACTTTGAGTTTGTGGTGAAGTTATTTGGTTTAACCAGTGCTCCGGCCGTGTTCATGGATCTTATGAATCGGGTGTTCAAGTTGTTTCTTGATAGTTTTGTGGTTGTCTTCATTGATGAGATTCTCATTTACTGTCGAAGTGAGCAGGAACACGAGTATCATTTGAGGATGGTTCTAAAAACCTTAAGGGAGAAGAAGTTTTATGCCAAGTTTAGAAAATATGAATTTTTGTTGGGTGAAGTAGCCTTTCTTAGTCATGTGGTGTCCGATGATGGTATTAAGGTGGAACTTAAGAAGATCGAGGCTGTGAAAAATTGGCCTAGACCATTGACTCCTTCGAATATTCAAAGCTTTCTTGGGTTGGACGGCTATTATAGGAGGGTTGTTGAAGGGTTCTCATCAATTGCATCTCTGTTAACTAAATTGACCCAAAATAAGGTTAAGTTTGTGTGGTCAGATGAATACAAGAAGAGTTTTCAAACTTTGAAGGATCGGCTTACGTCGGCTCTTGTCTTGGCTTTACCTAATGGCTTGGAGGGGTTTGTGGTGTATTGTGATGCCTCACGGATTGGATTGGGTTGTGTACTTATGAAACATGGATAGGTAATAGCATATGCATCAAGGCAATTGAAGGTGCATAAGCGTAATTACCTAACATATGACCTTGAGTTAGCGGCGGTGGTTTTTGCCTTGAAGATTTGTAGACACTACTTGTATGGGGTGCATGTTGATTTTTTCACTGATCACAAGAGTTTGCAATATTTTTTCACTCAAAGGGATCTCAACTTGAGGCAAAGAAGGTGGTTGGAACTCCTAAAAGACTACGATATGTGTCCAATATCACCCCAGCAAGGCCAATGTTGCAGCTGATGCCCTTACTAGGCTATCTATGGGGCTCATGTTCGAGAGGAGAAGAGGGAGTTAGCACAGGATATTCACTGATTGGCTAGATTGCGTGTTCAGTTGGCTGACTCTAATGATTATGGTACCCATGTTCAAAATGCGGCCGAATTTTCAGTGGTTGTTGATGTACAAGCTTAGCAAGATTTGGATCCATCATTGGTTAAATTGAAGAAATTGGTTACCGAAAAGTACATTGAAGTGTTCTCCCAAAGGGGAGATAGTGTGCTTCGGTACCAAGACCGACTTTGTGTTCGGATATGGATGATCATAGAATGGTAATCATAAGTGAATCTCACAACTCTCATTATTTTATTTACTCGGGATCCACTAAGATGTATTGGGATTCAAAGGAAGTGTATTGGTGGCATGGTATGAAGAAGGACATAGGTAAGTTTGTATCCGAATGTCCAAGTTGTCTACAAGTGAAGGTAGAGCACCAAAGGCCTGGTGGTTTGGCTCATGACATTGAGATTCCCACTTGGAAGTGGGAAGATGTGAACATGGATTTTGTGGTTGGTTTGCGTCGGACCCGAAGACAATATTACTCCATTTGGGTTATCGCTGATCGGATGACAAAGCCGGCTCACTTTCTACCGGTCAAGATGACTTTTGGTGCCGAATATTATGCAATATTACACATCTAAGATTTGTCGAAGTTGCATGGTGTGTCTAGGTCCACCATATTAGATCGTGGCACCCAATTCACTTCTCACTTTTGGAGGTCGTTTCAAAAGGGACATGGTACTAAGATTAAGTTGAGCACCGCTTTTCGTCCTCAAACCGATGGGCAAGCCGAGAGGACAATTTAAACCTTGGAGGATATATTGTAAGGACCCGGAAATTTGTTTAACGACCTCAAAGGAATTCCCTTGGCTAAACTCTTCTCAAGTTCCAATAAGAGGGTCAACTTTGAGTGAGCATATCTCTTAGCTCAAATCGAACTGGGTGGCCTATGACATACCAAATTAAAGCTCTTTGAATTAGCTTTCCAACGCACCTGGTTTTACCTAATTTCGAGCTCGGACCAAGGAGTTATGCTCGTTTTCGTTCAGACTGTTTGTGCAGGAAATCCACACGGCCAGCCACACGGACCGTGTGGCATCAAACGGTCCGTGAGGCTACTTGACCCACGAATTTCTTGCCAAAACTTTTTTCTAAGTGTGTGTACTTTCTTGGTACCTTCATACGGACCCTTGCACGGTCCGTGTGACCTTAAACGGTCCGTTTAACGGACCGTTTGGTGACACTTAGTCCGAAGGAAAAATTTTCTGAAAAAAATTCTAAGTCTGGTGAGATGGTCCATCACACGGGCCGTGTGACACGAGATGGTCCGTTTACTGGACAGTGTGGATTGACTTAGTCAAAAAAATATTGCCTCCGAAAAATCTAAGTCCGGTGCCACGGACCAGTAGACGGTCCGTGTGGAGTCAGACGGTCCGTTTACTGGACCGTGTGACCCAGACGGACCATTTTTCCAGTTCGTTTCATTAATGGCAATTCGGTAATTTTGGTTTATTCCGGTGCAAATATGGTCTTTTCCACCCCTTTCCTGAGCTTCCTATATATTTTACACTTCACCATTTTTTAACCATTTCACACTTCAACACTCTCTCTCTAAAATTCTTTCTCAAGAACACTCCAACATCTCTCTAAAATTGTTCAAGCTAGGGGCCAAGATTGTGAGTCAATTTCCTCCTCAATTTGTCTACAATCAGGTATGTGGGTTGATTCTTGGTTCCTTTCAACCAAGAAGACCCAAGTTCTTCTTAAACTAGTTACTACATTTGTCTACTTAAAATGTGAATTTTACTACTTGAACTTGATATTTTGAACCATGCATGAGCTGGTTAATATTCAGAAATTTGAGTTATGTTAAGTTTGAACGATGGTGAGTTACTTGATCTATGAACTATGAAGCTTGCATGTCCCTTTAAAGATGTCATTTTGCATGGGTGATTTATACTACACTTTTATATGAATTTTGCTATGGAATTCCTAATCTTTACGTTTTATTGCTAATTTTGGATATATTCTACATTACCCATGCCATTCCTACATTATGCATTACATCATACTCATGCCATTGATATATGGAAAATTGGAAATATGGGTTAAGCCCAATTTTGGTCCCAAAAAGGGAGATTATAATGTGAATTTTGGTAAGACATGGGATATGACAATAAGGTGATCACCGGTATGTCTATGATTATGGCTCCTTGAGCAATATGGGTGCTTGCACCATTATGGTATATGTGTAGATGAGCTATTCCTTGCATACGCATTTTGGTCATAGTCTGGGAATTGGTAATTGAGCCTACTTGTATAATCACATTTTGAAATGGATGTTAGCTCTCTCTTGATAAGCATATGTGCATATATTTATAAGTATTCTTGTGGGATGTGTACTTAGCACCGATGGATTTGGAGTGTTGGGATAGCCCTAAGGTCCCTCTCCCTTTTCTTGAACTATGTGCCAGCATAGGAGCCATTACCGAAAGTAGGGGTTGCCCGTAAGGAATGGCTAGATGTTATGAAAATCCTTCTGAAAGTAGGGGTTGCCCGTAAGGAAGGTGGCCATCCACTGAAAGTAGGGGTTGCCCGTAAGGTGTGATGTAGATTACCTTTGGCAAGTAATCTTCTCCCCGCCGATGGGAGGTCCCAATTCGGTCCGGTTCATGTAATAGCTCGCATGGACTTGGGTGTGTCGGTTATAGTCCATCCCCGTTATATAGGAGCACTATCGCATTGCACGCATCACGCATTTCATGGCATCTTGTATATTAAATTTCTATTGTTTATATATATTCCTTGTATACTATGTGCCCTTGCCACTTAACATGATGACGCAGGTTCGGTAAGTCACGTGCATTGCATACCCACATACTTAGTACATTCAACGTACTAACGCATACTCTATGCCTGCATGATTTTACCATGCAGGGACCGAGCAGTTTGAGCAGTATCAGCCGGACGCGTAGCTTATCCCTTCCTAGATATTTTGTGGTGAGCCCCGTCTTTCGAGGGCATGCTTTTGATTTCTTTTGTACACCTCATCTATGTATGTATTTTGACTGAGGGTGAGCCCGGAACCTGTCCCGGCCCCCGTTCCTTGATTAGAGGCACTTATTGGACAATTGTATAAACTTCTCATTTTGTTATCTATGGAATATGTCCTCCCTTTTGGTTTTAAGAATGTTCTCTTTAATCTTGTCTTTAATCTTCTGCAAAATTTGAGGCTTGTTTGGGGGCTTTCGGGTCCCCATTCGCCATGTCACATCTAGACCCCGACCCCGGGTCGTGACAAATGGTGGTATCAGAGATTTTCAATGGTCCTCGGAGTCCAACGTGCCGCATTGAGTAGAGTCCTATTCATGGGTGTGAAGTGCACCATACCTATGAATGGGAGGCTGCGAAGACGTTTTAGGAAATTCTCCCTTCTTTGTGTCTTATATCGTGCTATAGCTAGCTTATGAATTTCCTTGCTTATTGGTGTCGTTAATCTATTTCAGAAAATGCCTCGAGGAAGACCTCCACTCCCTAGGCCGGCTCTTGTTGCCGAGGATCAGGCCCCTCCCGAGCCTATGGAGGAGCCTATATCAAATGGCGAATTTCGTGCTGCTTTCGCCATGCTTGCACAGGCTGTGACAGCTCAGGCAAGGCAGGCCAACTTGCCACGAGACCCTGCTCCCGCTTCTATTGTGAGGGATTTTATCCGGATGAATCCTCCGGAATTCTACGGGTCTAGGGCGGACGAGGATGCTCAGGAATTCATAGATGAGCTCTCAAAAATACTGAATATTATGGGCGTCTCTTCTGAGGAGAAAGCTGGGTTGGCTGCCTACCAGTTAAAAGACGTGGCCCAGGTATGGTATACACAGTGGGCTATGGAGCGGGGTGATGTTGGTGATGTGACATGGGGAGAATTCAAAGTTGCCTTCCTTGACCGCTTTTTCCCACTTGAGCTGAGGGAGGCCAAAATGACCGAGTTTATTAACCTCAAGCAGGGGAGCATGAGTGTGAGGGATTACGCCCTCAAATTCACCAAGCTGTCCAAATATGCTCCATCCCTGGTGGCCGATCCCCGTGCCAAAATGCACAAATTTGTTTCAGGTATTTCTGACTTGCTAGTGAAAGAATGCAGGACTGCTATGCTGATTGGGGACATGGATATTGCCCGACTCATGGTGTATGCTGAGCAGATTGAGGGGGAGAAACTCAGGGAGAAGAGGTCACACGATCCCAAGAGAGCCCGGGTTGATGGTAGGTTCTCCGGAGCGAAGAGTGCGGGTTTTGGTCGCTTCCAGCCGGGCCAAGGCTCGGGAGCACGGGTAGCTAATGCTCGGGCACCCCCTCCCGGGGTTCAGACGGGCGCCAACTGTAACCAGTGTGGGAAGCCCCACACGGGTGCCTGCTGGAGGTATAGGGGACGTTGCTTTGGGTGTGGGAGTACGGACCACAAGGTTGTTGATTGCCCCAGGAATGTGCCCGGGGATCGAGGTCAAGCAGCTCAAGGCGGGCAGGCTCAGAAAAAGGGTCCCCAAGGTGTTGCCCCCAGGAACAACAGGTTTTATGCTCTCCATGCTCGCCAGGATGTCGAGGAGGCTCCAGATGTTGTGACGGGTATGTTAAAAGTTTTTGACTTTGATGCTTACGTTTTGCTTGACCCAGGTGCAAACTTGTCTTTTGTGACTCCGTTATTGGCTGTTAAGTTCGATTTGAAACCCCAGATTCTAAGAGAGCCTTTCTCGGTCTACACCCCCGTGGGTGAATCTATTGTTGCTCATAGGGTTTATTATAGGTGTCCTGTTGCTGTGTTGCATAAAATCTTTCCATGTGATCTAGTGGAACTTGAAATGTTTGATTTTGATGTGATTCTCGGAATGGATTGGCTGCATGCATCTTATGCTTCCATAGATTGTAGAACCCGGAAGGTCCGGTTCCAACCTCCCGATGAGCCAGTTCTTGAATGGAAGGGTAGTGATTCCTCTATTAAAGGTAGGTTTATTTCCTACCTCAAGGCGCAGAAAATGATTTCTAAGGGGTGTATCTACCATTTGGTAAGGGTCCGAGATGCAGATTGTGAGGTGCCTACTCTCGAGTCAGTCCCTGTGGTGAACGAATTTCCGAACACCCGAGGACTTACCAGGCATTCCTCCGGATAGAGAGATAGATTTCGGCATAGATCTACTTCCGGATACTCAGCCTATTTCTATCCCTCCATATCGGATGGCCCCGGCGGAATTGAAAGAGTTAAAGGAGCAGTTGAAGGACTTATTAGAGAAGGGCTTCATTCGGCCTAGTACATCACCGTGGGGTGCTCCCGTGTTGTTCGTGAGGAAGAAAGATGGGTCTCTCCGTATGTGTATTGATTACAGGCAGTTGAATAAAGTGACAGTTAAGAACAAGTACCCGTTGCCGAGGATTGATGATTTGTTTGATCAGCTACAAGGTGCCACTCACTTCTCAAAAATTTATCTCCGTTCCGGATACCATCAGTTGAAGGTTAGAGAGTGTGATATCCCCAAAACAGCTTTTCGAACAAGGTACGGGCACATTGAATTTGTGGTGATGTCATTTGGTCTAACTAATGCTCCGGCCGCATTTATGGATTTAATGAACAGGGTGTTTAAGCCGTTCTTGGACAGCTTTGTGGTGGTATTTATTGATGATATCCTCGTTTACTCCCGAAATGAGCAGGAGCACGAGAATCATTTAAGGATGGCCCTCCAAACTCTGAGGGAAAAGAAATTATATGCCAAATTTAGCAAGTGCGAGTTTTGGTTGGGCGAAGTGGCTTTCCTCGGGCATGTGGTATCCGGAGATGGTATCAAGGTAGATCCAAGGAAGACGGAGGCTGTGAGAAATTGGCCGAGACCGTTGACTCCTTCGGATATCCGCAGTTTTCTTGGGTTGGCCAGGTACTATAGAAGGTTTGTAGAAGGTTTCTCCTCTATTGCATCTCCGTTGACCAAGTTGACTCAGAAGCAGGCTAAGTTTTTATGGTCGGATGAATGTGAGAGGAGTTTCCAAACTTTGAAGGATCGGCTTACCTCAGCTCCTGTTTTGACCTTGCCAAGTGGTTCAGAAGGGTTCGTGGTGTATTGTGAGGCCTCGAGGGTCGGATTGGGTTGTGTGCTTATGCAGAATGGTAAGGTGATAGCGTACGCATCAAGACAGTTGAAAGTGCATGAACGAAACTATCCCACTCACGACCTTGAATTAGCAGCGGTGGTGTTTGCTTTGAAAATTTGGAGGCACTATTTGTACGGGGTCCATGTTGATGTATTTACCGATCACAAAAGTTTGCAGTATGTGTTCACTCAGAGGGATCTTAATCTCAGGCAAAGGAGGTTGTTGGAATTTCTGAAAGATTATGACATGAGTGTGTTGTATCATCCGGGCAAGGCCAATGTCGTAGCCAACGCCCTTAGCAGGTTGTCTATGGGAAGTGTGGCACATGTTGAAAATGAGAAAAAAGAGTAGGCAAGGGATATTCACCGGTTGGCTAGGTTGGGTGTCAGGTTGACTGATTCTAGCACAGGTGGTATTCGGGTTCAGAACGGGTCAGAATCTTCTGTGGTGAATGAAGTGAAAGCTAAACAAGATCTAGATCCATCGTTGTGTGAGTTGAAGAAGTTGGTTTCTGCAAAGGAGATCGAGGCTTTCTCCCAAGGGGGAGATGGGGTACTCCGGTACCAAAACCGGCTTTGTGTTCCCGATGTGGATGACCTTAGGAAGGTGATTATGAGTGAGGCTCACAACTCTCACTACTCTATTCACCCGGGGTCTACCAAGATGTACCGGGACCTGAGAGAGATTTATTGGTGGCATGGTATGAAGAGGGAAGTTGCCAAGTTTGTGTCGGAATGTCCGAGTTGTCAACTGGTAAAAGTTGAGCACCAGAGGCCCGGTGGTTTGGCCCAAGATATCGAAATTCCCACCTGGAAGTGGGAGGATGTGAATATGGACTTTGTGGTTGGATTGCCTCGGACCCGAAGGCAATTCGACTCCATTTGGGTTATTGTGGATCGGATGACGAAATCAGCCCACTTTTTACCGGTCAAGGCTACTTTCAGTGTCGAGGATTATGCGAGGTTGTATATCCAAGAGATGGTGAGGTTGCATGGTGTACCTAGGTCCATCATATCGGACCGTGGTACTCAATTCACTTCCCACTTTTGGAAATCTTTTATGAAAGGCCTTGGGACCAAAATTTAGTTGAGTTCCGCTTTTCATCCTCAAACCGATGGCCAAGCAGAGCAGACTATTCAAACCTTGGAGGATAAGTTGAGAGCATGTGTGTTGGAGCTTAAGGGAAATTGGGATGATCATCTTCCACTCATCGAGTTTGCCTATAATAATAGCTTCCATGCTAGTATTGGCATGGCTCCGTTTGAAGCCTTGTATGGGAGACGGTGTAGATCCCCGGTGGGATGGTTTGAAATGGGGGAAATGGCCTTGGTTGGCCCGGATTTGGTGATGGACGCTATGGATAAGGTAAAGGTGATTAGGGAGAGATTGAAAGTGGCCCAAAGTCGCCAAAAGTCCTATGCGGATAGTAGGAGAAGGGACCTCGAATTTCATGTAGGGGATTGGGTTTATGTGAAAGTCTCTCCTATGAAGGGCGTTATGCGTTTTGGCAAAAAGGGCAAGTTGAGCCCCCGGTATGTTGGCCCTTATGAAGTGGTGGAGCGGATTGGAGATGTGGCTTATAAGTTAGAGTTACCTTCGAGTTTGGGTTACATACATCCGGTCTTTCATGTATCTATGTTGAGAAGGTTTGTTGGCGATCCTAGCTCCATTGTGCCTTTGGAAGGGATTGACGTTGAGGAAAATTTGACTTATCAGGAGGTGCCGGTGGCAATTTTAGATAGGCAAGTTAAGCGACTTCGCAACAAGGATGTGGTTTCGGTAAAGGTATTGTGGAGAAATCAGCTAGTGGAGAGTGCTACTTGGGAGGAGGAGCTGGACATGATGAAACGATACCCCCATCTTTTCCAATCTACTCAAGCCTAAGGTACTAGGAATCTTTCCCTATCAACTGTGTCGTTTTCTTGCTCTCTTGAGTCTCATGGCATGACATGCATATGTGTACATTAAAGGATTTTCTTTTCTTGGCAAATGTGTTGAATACAATATTGACATAAATTGGTTTTGAGCTATAATTTGATTTATGATAAAAAGCTTTTATGTACCACCTTGTAATTTGCATTGAATTGTGCATTGTGTCCTGTCTCGGATGAACCTTGTCTTGACTCCAGCTTTCCAAGCCTTGTTCCTGCACATTCGAGGACGAATGTTCCCAAGGGGGAGATGATGTAAGGACCCGGAAATTTGTTTAACGACCTCAAAGGAATTCCCTTGGCTAAACTCTTCTCAAGTTCCAATAAGAGGGTCAACTTTGAGTGAGCATATCTCTTAGCTCAAATCTCACTGGGTGGCTTATGACATACCGAATTAAAGCCCTTTGAATTATCTTTCCAACGCACCTGGTTTCACCTAATTCCGAGCTCGGACCAAGGAGTTATGCTCGTTTTCGTTCAGACTGTTTGTGCAGGAAATCCACACGGCCAGCCACACAGACCGTGTGGCATCAAACGGTCCGTGAGTCTACTTTGACCCTCGAATTTCTTGCCAAAACTTTGTTCTAAGTGTGTGTACGTTCTTGGTACCTTCATACGGACCCTTGCACGGTCCGTGTGACCTTAAACTGTCCGTTTAACGGACCGTTTGGTGACACTTAGTCCGAAGGAAAAATCTTCTGAAAAAAATTCTAAGTCTGGTGAGATGGTCCATCACACGGGCCGTGTGACACGAGATGGTCCGTTTACTGGACAGTGTGGATTGACTTAGTCAAAAAAATATTGCCTCCGAAAAATCTAAGTCCGGTGCCACGGACCAGTAGACGGTCCGTGTGGAGTCAGACCGTCCGTTTACTGGACCGTGTGACCCAGACGGACCATTTTTCCGGTCCGTTTCATTAATGGCAATTCGGTAATTTTGGTTTATTCCGGTGCAAATATGGTCTTTTCCACCCCTTTCCTGAGCTTCCTATATATTTTACACTTCACCATTTTTTAACCATTTCACACTTCAACACTCTCTCTCTAAAATTCTTTCTCAAGAACTCTCCAACATCTCTCTAAAATTGTTCAAGCTAGGGGCCAAGATTGTGAGTCAATTTCCTCCTCAATTTGTCTACAATCAGGTATGTGGGTTGATTCTTGGTTCCTTTCAACCAAGAAGACCCAAGTTCTTCTTAAACTAGTTACTACATTTGTCTACTTAAAATGTGAATTTTACTACTTGAACATGATATTTTGAACCATGCATGAGCTGGTTAATATTCAAAAAATTTGAGTTATGTTAAGTTTGAACTTTGGTGAGTTACTTGATCTATGAACTATGAAGCTTGCATGTCCCTTTAAAGATGTCATTTTGCATGGGTGATTTATACTACACTTTTATATGAATTTTGCTATGGAATTCCTAATCTTTACGTTTTATTGCTAATTTTAGATATATTCTACATTACCCATGCCATTCCTACATTATGCATTACATCATACTCATGCCATTGATATATGGAAAATTGGAAATATGGGTTAAGCCCAATTTTGGTCCCAAAAAGGGAGATTATAATGTGAATTTTGGTAAGACATGGGATATGACAATAAGGTGATCACCGGTATGTCTATGATTATGGCTCCTTGAGCAATATGGGTGCTTGCACCATTATGGTATATGTGTAGATGAGCTATTCCTTGCATACGCATTTTGGTCATAGTCTGGGAATTGGTAATTGAGCCTACTTGTATAATCACATTTTGAAATGGATGTTAGCTCTCTCTTGATAAGCATATGTGCATATATTTATAAGTATTCTTGTCAGATGTGTACTTAGCACCGATGGATTTGGAGTGTTGGGATAGCCCCAAGGTCCCTCTCCCTTTCCTTGAACTATGTGCCAGCATAGGAGCCATTACCGAAAGTAGGGGTTGCCCGTAAGGAATGGCTAGATGTTATGAAAATCCTTCTGAAAGTAGGGGTTGCCCGTAAGGAAGGTGGCCATCCACTGAAAGTAGGGGTTGCCCGTAAGGTGTGATGTAGATTACCTTTGGCAAGTAATCTTCTCCCTGCAGATGGGAGGTCCCAATTCGGTCCGGTTCATGTAATAGCTCGCATGGACTTGGGTGTGTCGGTTATAGTCCATCCCCGTTATATAGGAGCACTATCGCATTGCACGCATCACGCATTTCATGGCATCTTGTATATTAAATTTTTATTGTTTATATATATTCCTTGTATACTATGTGCCCTTGCCACTTAACATGATGACGCAGGTTCGGTAAGTCACGTGCATTGCATACCCACATACTTAGTACATTCAACGTACTAACGCATACTCTATGCCTGCATGATTTTACCATGTAGGGACCGAGCAGTTTGAGCAGTATCAGCCGGACGCGTAGCTTATCCCTTCCTAGATATTTTGTGGTGAGCCCCGTCTTTCGAGGGCATGCTTTTGATTTCTTTTGTACACCTCATCTATGTATGTATTTTGACTGAGGGTGAGCCCGGAACCTGTCCCGGCCCCCGTTCCTTGATTAGAGGCACTTATTGGACAATTGTATAAACTTCTCATTTTGTTATCTATGGAATATGTCCTCCCTTTTGGTTTTAAGAATGTTCTCTTTAATCTTGTCCTTAATCTTCTGCAAAATTTGAGGCTTGTTTGGGGGCTTTCGGGTCCCCATTCGCCGTGTCACATCTAGACCCCGACCCCGGGTCGTGACATATATAGAGGTGTGTGTTTGAGTTCAAGGGTAATTGGGATGACCACCTTTAATTCATTGGGTTTGCTTATAATAATAGCTTCCATACTAGCATTGGTATGCCACCGTTTGAGGCCTTTCTATGGGAGGAGGTGTAAGTCACTAGTGGGGTGGTTTGAGTAGGGGGAAATAGCATTGATTGGTCTTGATTTAGTGTTGGAGGCTATGGAGAAGGTGAAGTTGATTAGGGAGAGATTGAAGATTTCCCAAAGTTGCCAAAGTCCTATTCGGATATTAGGAGGAGGGATCTTGTATATCATGTAGGTAATTGGGTGTATGTGAAGGTCTCACCTATGAAGGGTGTGATGCGTTTTGCTAAAAAGGGAAAGCTAAGTCCCTGGTATTTTAGCCCTTATGAGATTGTTGAGCGGATTGGGAACGTGGCTTATAGGTTGGAGTTGCCTTCAAACTTGATTCCATTTACCCAATCTTCCATGTGTGTATGTTGAGGAAGTTAGTTGGTGATCCTGGCACTATTGTGCCTTTGGGGGGTGTTGAGGTTGATGAGAACTTATCTTACAAGGAAGTCTCGGTGGAGATTTTTCATAGGCAAGAGAAACGACTCAATAACAAGGATGTAGCTTCGGTGAAGGTACTTTGGAGAAATCAATACATGGAGAATGCCACATGGGAGGCGGAGTTGGACATGATGAAGTGATACCCCTATCTTTTCCATCTACTCAAACCTAAGGTATAAGGTTTTGACTCTTCTAAAATGGTCCTAACTCTTTCATTTTTGAGTCTCATGATATGAGATACATATGTGCGTATTAAAATGATTTTTATGATATTTGGATGATTTTAATATGCTTTGGCATGAGTTTTAATGGCTTTGTGATTTTCAAAGGGTGAGTTATGTATTGTACCTTATGTTTGGAAGTTTCATGTTCTAAGTCAAGCCTTGTTCTTGCACATTCGGGGACGTATGTTCCCAAGGGGGAGATGATGTAATGACTCGCACTTTGTACGACTTCATCGGAACTTGAAAATGTCATTTTGGGCAAGAATTGGACCAAGAGTTGTCTCAATGTAGACTACATGGTCTGTGTAAGGTCATACAGCCCGTGTGTCCTCTAGTGAAGCGACACTTGGCCTTAATTTTTTGTGCGTGACCTTGGCGTAGAGTTTCAGACTAAGGCACGTCGCACTTAGACCCCACACGAACAGTGTGACGCTTCACGAACCGTGTGAAGGGGCGTGTGATGGCCTTGACCTTGTACCACAAACAATCGAGGCTAAGTGAGGTCACATGGCCACCTTCACGGGCCGTGTGGAGACTCATGGGCCGTTTGGTAAGCTGTAAGGTTTCCGACATGAAAATTTTACTAAGTATGAAATCACCATCTTGTAACTTGATCGCGGAAAATTTTTCTAAGTGTTAGGATGCGGCCCATGTCATGGACCGTGTAACATCACACGGGCAGTATAGCCCTCCAATGAAGTCACGACGACTAAATTTTCATCCGTTTCATTAATGACTTTTTATGTATTTATGATTTATTTCAAAGGTGTTTTATGACCTTTCCAGCTCCCCTTAGCACCTAAATCAACTGATACTATTTCATTTTAATTCATTCTCATTAGAAATACTCTCACTCTAAAATCAATTCCTAAAAATTCTCTCTAAGTTCTTCTCACAAGACTCAAGCTAGGATTTAATTAGGGTTTCAACTTCAAGCTAAAGTCTTTTCGAATTCATCTTCCTAATAAAGGTATGTGGGTTAGATTTTTGGTCCCTTTCAACCAATAAGACCCAAACTCTTATCAATTGATTTACATGGAATTGTGCTTACTTTAAATCTGGCTTTTGAGAATTATTATTTAATAAAATCAATTGATGTATGGGTTGTACTTTGCTGATGATTTTGAGTTACTTTAAGCCCTACTATGATTATTTACATTGAATTTATGAAGTTATGACCATGCATGTCCCCTTTAAAGCTTAATTTATGCATGGGTGATTTATAATATGATTTAAATATGGATTTAATTATGGATTTATTTCAATTTCATATTATATTATTCATTTTAGATTGAATCTCAATTACCCATGTTATTCCCACAACATTCATGGCATATGCATCTATGGAGATTGGATTTTTAAGGAGATTATGAAGTGGGTTAAGCCCAATTATGTTTTATCATATGATATTGATAAGATATTGGTTATGAAAAGAATGTGATCACATATATGTCAATGATTATGGCTCTTTGAGCATTTTGGGTACTTGCACCATTGCGTGTATGTAGACAAGTTATTCCTATGAATGCGTATTTTTGCTAAGAGCTATGATTATGCATATGAGCCTAAGCATGATTTATTATGAATGATGTTTGACTTTTGAGCCTAAATGTGCAGTGAAAGCATTGGAAATGACTATTGTCCCTTGAAAGCATGTATATATGTACGTATATGTATTCTTGTGGGATGCCAACTTAGCACCAATGAATTGGGGCGTCAGGGCTATCCCCAAGGGTCCTCTCCCTTTCCTTGAACAATGTGTCTAACATAGGTTTTGAGAATCCTATCCGAAATGGGTATAGTTCTCCTAAGGAAGGTTGCTTTATATGAAATGGGTGTTGTTCCTGTAAGGTGAAGTATTATGTTATATGATATGAAAATCCTATCAAAAATTGATATAGTTCCCGTAAGAGGGTTACTTCATACGAAATGGGTATTATTCCCGTAGGGTGAAGTATGGTTTACCTTTGGCAAGTAGACTATCTCTATACCGGTGAGGGGATTTTGTTGGGATCGGATTCCAAGTAATAGCTCGCTTACTCATGTCTGTTGAGGTCGCATCCCCATTATATTTGAGCATATTTGTATTTCATGCATCATGAATTTCATGGCATATCGTTATACTACTTTTTCTTGAATATATGCTTCTTCTATATTATGTGCCCTTGTCATCTATCATTGAAGTACAGGTTTGATAATCACATGTATTGCATGTCTACATACTTAGTACATTCAAACGTAGTAACACATACTCTTGCCTACATGATCTCACCATGTAGGGACGGAGGAGTACATCTATCCACCGCATGAAATCTATGTAACATCCCATATCTTACATTTACTGGTCCTATGCATATGAAACATGATATGGCGGGGTAAAACCAGCGCACATTTTTTAAAAGTGCTTGAATTGCAGATTAGAGGGCTATATGTACGTCTAATGCTCAAGATGACCGAGTGTATGTAAGTTTTAAGTAAAATAGGGAGAGCGTGGGCTTAAACAAAGTGAAAGAAAGTGAGGTTCTTATGAGACTTAGGAAGCTAACAGGTGAGTCACTAACGTGCTTAGCTTAAATAGGCTAGGTAGACGGAGACGAGGCCCAACACCGAATTTGTTCAAGTCCGATAAAGAATGCCCGATAAAAAATAAACCCCGAGTTAAGGATGTCATTTGGGCCCATGGTTTAGCATCATAAAGGGATAACATTTGCAGCCCAAGATGAATATGAAAAGGGCCAAATTACATTCACAACCCAATTCACAAATAGGGCCCAAACTAAGTAGGTGTAAAAAAGAAATGTTTGCAGCAAAGCCCATCCAATTGAAGCCCAATAAGGCCCAAGTGAAAAGGCCAAGTTGATGCATCATCACCTTAATAAAATAAGGTTTGAAATGCAGGGATCAAAAGCCAGCAATTTCAAGTCATTTATACAAAGCCAAAAATCAGATTTCTTTCCAAGTTTCTCCTTGCTCTCTCTTCACTATGTAAAGCGGCCATGGCACACCTTTAGGGTTCTTGAAGAGCAACGAATCCTTGAGGGCTAAGGTAAGTAAAAATACCTATGGTGTGGTATAATTTTTCCATGAAAAACATGAAGAGTATGCTTGTTGTACTTGTGCAGGAATTTGGGACAGCATGTGTTCCAAAGATTGTTGTCCACTTTCCTTGTTTATTAAGAGTCTTTTCTCTTGTTGGTTGGCTGTATTATGAAGTAATATTTATGTTTTTAACAAGACTTTGTTATGTAGTGATGTAAGAAGGTTGCTGGACCATTTTTATCTTCCGCAAAAATGAGTTCTTATATGATATCTTAATTGCGCTTTTAGTAAGAATTTGTGGGCTGAATATTGGGAATTGTTGTCTCATGTTTTCCATCTACTTGGGGACTGTTTTTGGACTGTTTTAGGACTGCTTTTGTGTGTAAATATGTTGAGGGAAGTTTGGTTGAGGTTGAAACAGATTTGGAATGGTTGATGCCAAAATGTAGTGAAAGGACATAATGTTACGTTGCCTACTTGTGTGTTGTGTAGAGTTGTTGTATGTTGTACTTTATTAACTTTTGCAACAATATTATGGGACTAAAACAAGCTGGGCATGACATGTACATGAGAATGTGTATTAGAAAATACGATTAGGAGTGGAAAGGTTGAAAGAATACTCTTTGGTTGCTAATTACACGCTTGCTGCCCGGATATTATTTTTGGGTTGAATGGGACAACCAAGATGTGTTTATTAGCTGCTAATACTAGTTTTATCACCTACTGTATTGTAAATAGGTATTTGGAGGTAAAATATACTACCCAACGTAATAAAAACATAGTTCAATGAGGTATGTAAGGCTACTTGATTTCCTATTACTTGGCATGAAATCTAGGTTCTTCCTTGGCACATAAAGACACTTACAAACTCTGACATAACTAATAATTGTGTCTCCACTCTTTACCATATTCATATGTTCTCATACATAGCCATTGTCAAATCTGCATACATACTTGGATACCAAAGATACATGATTTCCTTTTTACCAAGTAAAGTCCATGTGTTGTTTAATCTTTTACCCGTTTCATTAGTTGTGTAACTCTCTTTTCATTGTGGTATTATCTTGTATGGTTGTTTATTTGTCACATGTCATATCTATATTCCTACAGCTCTAAATGTTATGACCACCAAAAGAATCATCTCAAAAGTAAATAAAAGATAACTCAAAGTTGTTTATTAATGGGTGGTATCCCAGGGGTGGAAGAATCACCTAGCATGGGTCGATCCCATATTACGGGGGGTATCCCAGGGGTTAAAGGAAAGCCTAGCATGGGTCGATCCTGATATTGATTTACCACTGATCAACTGGTCATTCACATGATATATTGTGCATAGATTATACAGTAAAGAAAGGTAAAGTAATAAAAAGACATAACGTACATGATTCCATAGTATGACTAAAGGTGGTCTTTTAATCCTTACACACCAGTGTGTGATTTCATTTGAGTTTTTATTTCATATACAGTATTTCCTGCCTTACATATTCAGTACATTATCTCATACTGATGTCCCTTATGGGGGACCTACATTTCATGTTGCAGGTATAGGAGCTACTACATCTTCCCAATAGGAGTACAGGACTTCCAGCTGCTGTTACTAAGCTCCAGGTTGCTTCGGGGCTTGTGTGTCTAGAGCTTATATTCTGTATTGTATAGTTGGTCCTGAGTCGGGGCCTGTCCCAACATATATAGATATTGTTCCTTACCTAGAGGCTTTGCAGACTATGTAATGTGAAGTGTGGTTAAGTAGCGTACTATAGACATCGTGGATCCAACGGCCTAGTCTTGTGCATTTACTTTTGGCTTGTTAATACAGTTTACTTTCTTTTGACAGCATGTTAAAAATGGAAACCTCTTAAATTTTCATAGCAGGTGCATAGTTATATGTTGGTTCTCCCGTGCATTGTTGGCAACGGGTGCTAGTCCGCCTTAATGGTACTTTGGGCATGACATTCTAGCTCAGGTCCCCAGTTTTCCTTTTTGTGGTGAGTCATATCTTCAAAGGACAAGCCACCTATCCTCTACGTATGAAGTCTTGTTTGTGTTATTTACTTTGAGTGTGAGGCTGGGACATGTCTTGGCCCCCGTCCCATCTTATGTCTAGAGGCATTATTGGGCATCTTGTAGACTCTCGTAGATTCTATATGTTATGTGTTGTATTTGAAGCTTATGATTTTGGTTATCTATTGGGTGTGGCTATCATCGGTTTGATTACGGGAATTATGATATGTATGTATGTTTGATGTGGAAATATAGAAGATCCTAAGCCCCATATTGCTCCAATAGAGTGAGTCATACTTACCCGACCCTTAGTTCTTATGTGTTATGTGCTACGTGAATCCATGTAAATCCCTTTCCCTTCGATATCCCCACAATTTGAGTCCTATTTTCGCATCCCTTAGAACTATGTGTTTCTATTTGAATGCACTTTCGAACCGATGATGTGGATTTGAATACTTTGAGTCTTGTTTAGGGACTCTCCGGTTCCCATTCTCCATGTCACTTCCAGGCCCTAGGTCCGGGTCATGACAAAAGTACTCAAATCTAAGCACATATCCTTCATACAAGGTTCATCAATACTTAACAAAAGGTTAGAAGTCTACTTGCCTAAAATAAAGTCTTGAATCAAGTAGAAATCATCGCTTTCCCCTCCTATGGTACTCCAAATCACCACAATCTATTCAAATATGGTATCACAATCACATAACGAATCTGATGACATCATCTCATGCCAGAAAACATAGCCAAATTGATTCAGAGAGAAAGGGTAAAATGGTCAAACATCTCATGCCAGAAAACATAGCCAAAAACTAAAAATTAATGGATGAAAATGTTCCCCACGTAATGCAGAGTTTAATGGTGAAGACAATTCCAAAAATAGAGCTAAGATGAGGGAGAAAAGAATGATTAAAGATTAGAAATCTATATCTGTAAAATCTCCACATTCCACCACTAAAACCCAAAATTATAAGTTAGAACCACAAATTAGTCAATGAAAATAATTGAATTAGGTTAGAAAATTGTTACCCAATCACTTTGCCTTTAAAACCCACTAAATCTCCCTTGAAAATGAAGCATGAAGAGTTGAAAAATGGTGAAATATGAAATAAGATTGTCTTTTAATGAAGTCCACTATTCAGGCATAAATAACACTCTATGAACACGGAGGAGCTTTTGTGAATGCGGAGGCTAAAGAAAGTTAGCTCGATTGCACTCCGCGAACGCAACTCGTTTCTAAATAAATTAATCATGGCATATGTGGAGAACATGTGTAACGTTGTAAGGAACCGAATTTTTGAGCCGCTCTACCAGACCACTTAGTACCGTTCCGAGCAAAATATTTGCCAAGCATCATTCCATGGAAGGCCTACACGGGCCGTGTGAAGTCACATGGATCGTGTGGCCTCTCGAGGAGGGACACTTGTCCAAGATTTCGATGGAGGATTTTGAACTAAATAAGGGCACACGGCAACCCACACGGTCCGTGTGGTGTGTCACAGGCCGTGTGGCCCTCCGTGTGGCTCGCTACATAAAATTTTTCTAAGTATGAAATTACCGTCTAGTAACTTTTTCATGCGGAAGTTTTCTAAGTGTCCTCATATGGCCCTTGACACGGCTCGTGTAGCATCACACGGGCCGTGTAGCCATCCATATGCTACCCCTTGGCATCAGTTGAATTCCAAGTGTTGGCACAATGAAAATTGTCTAGGTGACAGTTCATAGTCAATGTTCACGATTCCTGTGACGACTCACAGACCGTGTATGGGATCGTATGGACCTGAAGGTTCAAATTTCGCCCGTTTCATTTATGGCATTTATGTAATTTTGGCTTATTTTAAATGACCTTTTACCTATCCTAAACCCCTAATTTAGCTGATATCCCTCCCCTCTTAATTCATTCTCTTTACACCTCTACACCTCATAAGAGCACCTCCCAAATACACTCTACTCTCCTCTTTGAACATTCAAAGCTAGGACTTACTTTGTTTCAAATTCAAGTTAGATCGTTCGCAACATTCAGCTCCTCAATCAAGGTATGTGGGATTAATTCTTGGTCCTTTTCAACCAAAAAGACCCAAAAATGCCTGATTCCTCGTAGAGTCACCGTCTTCTTCTTTTCAATTGATTTCATGCATTTTAGTTTAGTTTAAATATGGGTTTTTATTATTTGATCTTATTAAATCCAATTGATGTATGGGTTGTAATTTACCGATGATTTAATCTACTCTGGTCACTATTAAGATGATTTATATTGAGATATGAAGTTATGAACATGCATGCCCCTTTTTTAAAGTTGATTTATGCATGGGTGATTTATATTATTATTTAGATATTGATTTAATTAAGGATTTATTCAATTTCATATTCTGATGTTGATTTTACTTGAATCTATGTTACCCATGATATCATCACCTCATGCTTTGCATTGCATTCATGAGCATTGGTATATGAAAACTATGAAGCTAGTTAAGCCTAATTATATTTTATAAAAGGATTATGATATGATTTTGTCAGGCATTGGTTATGACAAGAATGTGATCACATACATGTCTTATGATTTTGGCTTTTTGAGCATCTCGGGTGCTTGCACCATCTTATGTATGTGAATGAGCTAGTCCTTGCATAGCATCATGATTATGACCTATGATTTGGCATTTGAGCCTAAAAGGTGCATGGAATGATTTAAAACAAATTACGATTTTGAAATGAATGTTGTATCTTTTGGAAGCACGTATATATATATATATATATATATATATATATATATATATATATAAGTATTCATGTCGGATGTCTTGCCTTAGCAGCGATAGATTGGGGGCGTTAGGGCTATCCTCAAGGGCCCTCGCCCTTTTCTCGAACTTTGTGCCAATATAGGAATAGTAGTTATTACACAAATGAGTGACTCGTAAGGAAAGGTTATTTATTTTATCTATGATATGATACGATTATGGAAAATCTTTCTGAAATCGTGTGTTCTGTAAGGAAGGTGATTTGTTCCGTAAGGTGTGATGTAGATTACCTTTGGCAAGTAATCTTCTCCTTCCGATAGGAGGTCTTTATCGGACTAATTCATGTAATAGCTCACATGAGTTTGATTTGGCAGTTATAGTCCATCCTCGTTATATGTGAGCATCATCTCATTCATGCATCATGAATTTCATGGCATCTTGTATATATTACTGCTTTGATTATATGATTCTTTCTATATTATGTGCCCTTTTTATCTAACATTTAAGTGCAGGTTTAAAAAGTCGTATGCATTGCATGCTCGCATACTTAGTGCATTCAAACGTATTAACACATACTCTACGCCTACATGATTTTACCATGTAGAGGCCGAGCATTTTGAATGCCAACCGTTCGATGAGTAGTCCGATCCAGAAGTGTACTTGTTGTGAGTCCCGTCCTCCAAAGACAGGCCATCTTCCCTCTACTTATGATATCTCATATTTCCTTTCTTGTTTGAGTGTGAGTCCGGAACATGTCCTAGGCCCTGTTCCATCTTGATTAAAGGCATTGTTAGACAATGTGTAGACTCTTTTTAATCTTTATGCTATATGTGGTATTTGGTTTATTTATCCATTTAGATTGGTTTATGGAAAATTTGTATTTGGCTATATGCATAATTGGTGTGAAAGTGTGGTATGTCCCAAGCCCCGTATTGCCCCCATAGTGTGAGACCTATCTCCCATTCCTTAGTACTATGTGTTACTATTTGAATGTTCTTCTTGAATCGATGATGTGGATTTAGATACTTGAGGCTTGTTTGGGAACTCTCGAGTTCCCATTCGCCGTTGTTATCTCAAAAAATGGCTTCGGAATTTCAGAAATTTGATTTATTACTCAATTAATTTAAGTAAAATCGAATTTTCGAAATTTTTACAGAGTCAGCACTTGATTTTTAAGGGAACATCAAGAAACCGTTTAAAAACATTTTAAAAGACCTAACAAAAAAATCTTTCAAAAATCCAGAGAAAAGGTTCGGGTTCATATTTCCACTTCGAGATGATTTTACGCACTCGAAATGACCGCTAACACGCGGTTATCCGGCGATTAGGTAATTTTGACTAACTTGAAAAATAAAATTAAAAAAATGAGTTTAAATTAATAACTAAAAGAAATCTAAGTGACATATTAAATATGATTAAGAAAACAAAACGTTTTAAAGTCTATTCATGTTATTTAATCAATGTTAACTAATTGAACTACTTCAAAAATAATCAAGAAGAACTTAATATTAAAATCTACCCAAATTTTATTTAATTAGTGGGTTTAATGAATAAGACTAGGTGACTAAAAGAAGAGAAATATTCACAAGTTATTTTAATGAAAATTCTTGAAGTTTTAAAATGATTTATAAAGTCTAGTTCCCTAAGGAGAGTAATTTTATCATAAAGACACATTGAAAGACGTTAAAAATAAAATAACATAAATGGTTTGACTTTGGGGAAATTTAATTAGATTAAAACACATAAACCAAATAATTGTTAGAATACAAATGTCGTAAATAAACAAGGTAATAAAATATAAATAAGCCAAAATTATTGGGCTTGGCAGGCCCAATTTCCCTTGTCCTGATTTTTTTAAGGAATTGGGCCTATTAGCCTATTAAAACCAGCTGCTGCAACGCGGGCTTTGACCCATTTTCCCTGCATATACACTAGCCTATATTCAATATATATCAGTGTATACATATTAATTTTTGGCTTCCAATGACCTGTAATTTGACTCCTTCAACTGGTATTGGCTCTCCGAAGCCAAGAAATGGACAAGCTGACTCGAAAGAAAGGGGGCTCGGGCCTCCATGGCCCAAAAAATGCAAAACGAAGATCCAAATGGACTCGGATCATTGTTCATGTAAAGAGATAAAATAATGATTAAAATTCACAATAAAGTAACTCAAAGTAGTATAATATAGTACTTTGAAACTGTAACCACACATTAAACCCAAGCATAGAGAAGATTAAAATGTTTCATGGCGACACTTGATAATGAGATGGAGCACAAGTTTAACAGTGAAGTACCAAAACGACTTCTTATTGCCAAATGGGTTAACCAAACTAGTACATATATTAACTAGTAAGAAAAGAGTAGTCGTCAAAAGTTTACATGCTTCATATAACATCACGAAAAAAGAATTAACACGAACTTTAAGAACTCTCAATCTTGACCCTCATTTGACATGAAGCTAATATACGGTTGGCATGTAGCTTAATCATGATTTTAATAAAAAAAAACACCCCCATTTCATCCCCAACAACATGCAGTAGGAAATTAAAATACCCAAAAATAGACAAATTCACCATAACATTCAAAAAATCAAAAGGGGCATTTCACCGAACACATGGAGTGCGTGCGGAATTTGTGACATAAGTGCAAGAACGGGGAGATTAAAGGCTGATTCTAGTGAAAAGGGACTTTCAAAAGATTCTAGACAGATTCCCAACAATACACATGCTACTGTAAATAGCCAATTTTTGTTGCTTGAGGAGAGAAAATAGAGCCATCACAACCGGACATTTGATAATGGTACAAATAAATCGCTAGGAAATACAAGCTAAGCTAAAACAAAGCGACATTAACATACTAAATTCCCAAAGGTCCTAAGAGATGAGTAACAACCAGCAACACAAAATTAGTCTAAAATACTCATAGAAAACACGACGGGCATCCAGCATTCAAATATGAGGAACGCGGGAGGGTAATGATATTACCTTGCGGGGGGCAGGAACTGGGACGACGACTAACCGAAAAGGAGTTCCCACCAACGAAACGTAAGCTCCCTTTAAAAACTTGAAGCTTCCGACCTTTTATTCTCCTAAAAAATGAAGAATTCCCCCTCCCAATCCCCTCCCCCCCCCCCCCCCCCCGTACAGATTCAAGAGGAGGTATTTACAAAAAATCAGGGATCAAAAATTGGGGGGGGGGGAGGGGACCGGCTAGGATTCGGGTTGATTTTGAATTTCAGAATTGAATGTTGAGGATAAGGGGAAGGGGAGAGCACAACTACTAATTCTTGTTGTTTTTCTCGAAATGGGCACTGTGGCCTGGTTATTTTTCTCTGGTCATCTGGGTTATCTGGTTTTGCAAGAAGGGGAAGAAAGGGACGGGATAGAGAAAGGGAAAGGGTTTAGAAGCGTACAGGGGGAGGAGTATATGTCTTAAAAACAATTGGGTCGGGTCAGGGGTTTTAAGAAAAGAAATGGGTTGGGTAGGTTTTAGGAGTTGGGTTAGGAGAGGAATTAATTGGGTTAGGATTTTAAAAATAATTTGGGCCAAGAACATGGCCCAAAATAGGCTAAAAATCTGAAAAAATGGGTTAAATGGGGTGGGAAAAAAGAATTTAAAACTAGGCCACTAGAAATTGCAATTACGGCCAATTAAGAATGTAACCAAATTGAACCAATCGATAATTTGACTACAAGAAGAATTAATAGAAATTAAAGAAAGAGCTCTTTAGTAGTAACAACATAAAATAATCAATTTAATTATGAAATAACTACCCTTAAAATGAAAGATGATTAAGAATAGAAAATAAAAATAAAATCTATCTGGGAAATTCTAAAAAAAAAACTTATAAAAATATAACAATGAAATACGTAACACTTGAAACAAATGTATAATATAATATATATATATATATATATATATATATATATATATATATATATATATATATATATATGTATGTATGTATGTATATATATAAATGTAATCATAATTAAAATTAAGAGACTTAAACCTAAAAATCACTTGAAAAAATATTTTTTGCATTTTTGAAAGCTAATTATTTCAAATTTTAAAATTAAAAGCTCGATGATTAATTCATACTATGGAGGGTAAAAATTGGGTGTCAACAGCCGTTACACATCAAGGACCTAGTCCCGGGTCATCACAAAAGATGGTATCAGAGCCCTAGGTTTATAAATGATCCTCAAAGTCCAGCATGCCACATCAATTAGAGTCCTATTCATGGGTGTGAAGTGCACCATGCCTATGAGTGGGAGGCTACGAAGACCGGCTCCAGCTAATGAGGATCAGGCTCCTCAAGAGCCTATGAATAAACTTATCTCAAACGGTGGGTTCCGTACAGCCTTTGCTATGGTTGCCTAGTTGGTGACATCTCTGACAAGGCAGGCTAATCATCCACGAGATCCTACGCTAGCTTCTAGCGTGACGGATTTCACCCGGATGAATCCTCCAGAGTCCCATGGGTCGAAGGCTGATGAGGATGTTCAAGAGTTTATTAATAAGCTTACCAAGATACTGAACATTATGGGTGTCACTTCTGAAGAGAAGGCTAAATTGGCTGCCTATCAACTAAAAGATGTAGCTCAGGTGTGGTATTCCCAATGGTCTATGGAGAGGGTCTTCGGTGGTAATTTTAATTGGGAGGAGTTCAGATTTGCATTCCTAGATCGCTTCTTTTCACTTGAACTTAGGGAGGCCAAGATGACTGAGTTTATCAATCTAAATCAAGGAGGTATGAGCGTGAGGTACTATGCCCTCAAATTCAAAAAGCTCTCCAAGTATGCTCTGTCACTTGTGACTGACCCCCGTGCTAGGATGCACAAGTTTGTTTCAAGTATCTCTAATTTTCTCGTAAACGAATGTCGTACTACGATGCTCATATAAGATATGGATATTGCTACACTCATGGTGTTTGTTGAACAAATCAAAGGGGAAAAACTCGAGGAGAGAAGGGGTCACGATCCCAAGAGGGCATATTTTGATAGTGGATTCTCTAGTTCTCGAAGTGTTGTTTTCCGTTGCTTCCAATAGGGCCAAGGTTTTGGTGCACAGGTCGCTAATGCTTGGGTACCACCTCCTAGGGAACCGGTTGGTGGTGAACAGGATTATCCTTTATGTAACAAGTGTAGAAAGCGTCACACAGGAGTTTGTTGGAGGGATTTGGGTGTTTGCTTCGCGTGTGGTGATAAAAGTCACAAGGTTGCTATATTGTGATGCCTTGCGAATTGGGTTGGGTTTTGTACTTATGCAACATGGTAAGGTAACAACGTATGCATCAAGGCAGTTGAAGGTGCATGAACGTAATTACCAAAAACACGACCTTGAGTTGGCGCTGGTAGTTTTCGCCTTGAAGATTTGGAGACGTTATTTGTATGGTGATCATGTTAATGTGTTCACTAATCACAAGAGTTTGCAATATGTATTCACTCAGAGGGATCTCAATTTGAGACAAAGGAGATGGTTGAAACTACTAAAGGATTACGACATGAGTGTTCTATATCTTCCCGGCAAGGCCAATGTTGTGGCCAATCCTCTCAGTAGGCTATCGAAGGGAGTGTGGCCCATGTTGGGGAGGAAAGGAAGGAGTTAGCAAGGGATGTTCACCGGTTAGCTAGGTTGGGTGTTAGGTTGGCGGATTCGAGCTATGGCCGTATCTGTGTTCAAGGCGGGGCAAAATCTTTAGTGGTGGTTGATAGAAAAGCTAAACAAGATTTAGACCCATCATTACTTGAATTAAAGAAATTGGTTGCCGAAAAGAAAATCGAGGTGTTCTCCCAAGGGGGAGATGGTGTGCTCTAGTACCAAGACTGTCTTTGTGTTTTGGATGTGGATGATCTTAGAAGGGTGATCATGAGTGAGGCTCACAACTCTCATTATTTTATTTACCTGAGGTCTACTAAACTGTGTCGGGATTTGAAAGAAGTGTATTGGTGGCATGGTATGAAGAAAGACATCGCTAAGTTCGTATCCGAATGTCCGAGCTGTCAATAGGTGAAGGTAGAGCACCAAAGGCCTGGTGGCTTAGCCTACGACATTGAGATTCCCACATGGAAATGGGAAGATGTAAACATGGAATTTATGGTTGGTTTGCCCTAGACCCGAAGGAATTTCGATTCCATTTGGGTCGTCATTGATTGGATGACTAAGTCAACTCATTTCCTACCGGTAAAGAGTACCTTCGACACTGAGGATTATGCAAGGTTTTACATCCACGAATTGGTGAGATTATATGGTGTGCCTAGGTCTATAATACCATATCGTGGCACCCAATTCACTTCCCACTTTCTGAGATTATTTCAGAAGGGACTTGGAACGAGAACTAAGTTGAGCACTGCTTTTCATCCTCAAACCGATGGGCAAGTTGAGAGGACTATTCAGACCTTGGAGGATATGTTGAGGGCTTCTGTGTTGTATTTTAAGGGTAACTGGGATGATCAACTAACACTCATTGAGTTTGCTTATAATAATAGCTTCCGTACTAGCACTGGTATGGTGCCGTTTGAGGCCTTGAATGGGAGAAGGTGTAGGTCCCCGGTGGGGTGGTTTGAGTTGGGAGAGATGGCACTGGTTTTCTCAAATTTAGTAATGGAGGCTATGGAAAAGGTGAAAGTGATTAGAGAAAGATTAAAAATGGAACAAAGTCACCTAAAGTCTTATTCGGATCTTAGGAGGAGGGATCTTCAGTTTCATGTTGGTGATTGGGTATATGTGAAGGTTTCGCCTCTAAAGGGTGTGATGCATTTTTGTAAGAAGGGCAAGCTAAGACCCCGGTATGTTGGCCCTTATGAGATCATTGAGGGGGTTGGGAGTATGGCTTATAGGCTGGAGTTGCCTCCAGACTTGAGTTCCATTCACCCAGTCTTTCATGTGTCTATGTTAAGGAACCTAGTTGGTGATCCTAGCACCATTGTGCCTTTGGAAGGGATTCAGGTTGAAGAGAACTTGTCTTATGAGGAAATCCCGAAGGAGATCTTGGATAGGCAAGTGAAGCGGCTTCGTAACAAGGACGTAGTTTTGGTGAAGGTGCTTTGGAGGAATCAACATGTGGAGAGTGCTAGGTGGGAAGCAGTGCTAGACATGATGGAGCGATATGCTCATCTTTTCCAATCTACTCAAGCCTAAGGTACAGGTTGATCCCCTTCTAAATAGTCCTAATTCTTTTGCTCTCAAGTCTCAAGATATGACATGCATACATGGGCACGAAAATGGTTTTTTTATGACATTTTGAATGTCTTGAATATGTTTTAATTTAGGTTTTAAAGACTTTATGATTTAATGAACTACGCATTATGCCTTGTGTTCGGATGTTTTGTGTCTTAAGTCGAGCTTTCAAGCCTTGTTGTTGCATATTCGGGGACGAATGTTTCCAAGGGGGAGATGATGTAAGGACCCAGATTTTCGAGCGGCTCTACCAGACTTCTTAGTACCATCCCAAGCAAAATATTTTCCAGGCATCGCTCCATGGAAGGCCCACACGGGTTGGGTGAAGTCACACGGACCGTGTGTCCTCCCGTGGAGGGACACTTGGCCAAGATTTCGACGGAGTGAAGTGCAACGGAGGATTTCGGACCAAGTGAGGGCACACGGTCACTCACACGGTCCATGTGGTGTGTCACGGGCCATTTGGCCCTCCGTGTGGCTCGCTACGTAAAATATTTCTAAGTATGAAATTACCATCTTGTAACTTTTATGTGCGGAAGTTTTCTAAATGTCCTCACACGGCCCTTGACATTACCCATGTAGCGTCACATGGACTGTGTAGTCGTTCGTATGGTACCCTTGGCATTAGATAAATTCCAAGCATTGGCACCGTGAATATTGTCTATGTGATGGTTCATGATCACTCTTCATAGTCCATGTTACGACTCGCGGACCGTGTAGGGGACCGTATAGACCTGATGGTTCAAATTTGGCCCATTTCATTTATGGCGTTTATGTAGTTTCAATTTATTTTAATTATGAATTATGACCTTTTACCTATCCTAAACCCCTAATTCAGCTGATATCCCTCCCCTCTTAATTCATTCTCTTTAAACCTCTACCCCTCATAAGATCACCTCCCAAACACTCTCTACTTTCCCCTCTCAAGATTCAAAGCTAGGGCTTACTTGGGTTCAAATTCAAGCTAGATCCTTCCCCAAATTCAGCTCCTCAATCAAAATATGTGGGATTGATTCTTGGTCCCTTTCAACCAAGAAGACCCAAATATCTTTTCAATTGATTCAATGAATTTTAGTTCATTTTAATATGGGTTTTCATTATTTGATCTTATTAAATCCAATTGATGTATGGGTTGTACTTTACCTATGATTTTCATCTACTTTGATTATTATTATGATGATTTACATTGAGATATGAAGTTATGAACATGCATGCCCCCTTTTTAAAGTTGATATATGCATGGGTGGTTTATATTATGATTTAGATGTTATTTAATTATAGATTTATTCAATTTCATATTATGATGTTGATTTTACTTGAATCTATGTTACCATGCTATCCTCACCTCGTACATTGCATTGCATTCATGAGCATTAATATATGGAAATTATGAAGCGGGTTAAGCCCAATTATGTTTTAGGAAACGATTATGATATGATTTGGTAAAGCATTGGTTATGACAAGAATGTGATCACATTCATGTCTTATGACTATGGTTCTTTGAGCATCTCGGGTGCTTGCACCATCTTGTGTATGTGAATGAGCTATTCCTTGCATGAGCATCTTGATTATGACCTTTGATTTGACATTTGAGCCTAAAATGTGGGATTAGGGGCATCAGGGCTATCCCCAAGGGCCCTCTCCCTTTCCTCGAACTATGTGCCAACATAGGTATTGTAGTCATTATCGAAATGACCAGGTCATATGGAATGGTTATTCGTTTTATTTATGATATGATATGATTATGGAAAATCCTTCTGAAAAATGGTGTGTTCTTTAAGGAAGCTGACCATCAAACGAAATGGTATGTTCTTACCTTTAGCAAGTAATCTTCTCCTACCGATGGGAGGTCTTTATCGAACTAATTCATATGATAGCTCACATTTCTTTGATTGTCGGTTATTGTCCATCCATGTTATATATGAGCATCATCTCATTCATGCATCATGAATTTCATGGCATCTTGTATATATTACACCCTTGATTATATGATTCTTTCTATATTATGTGCCCTTTTCATCTAACATTTAAGTGCAGGTTTAACAAGTCATATGCATTGCATGCCCGCATAGTTAGTACATTCAAACGTACTAACGCATACTCTATGACTATATGATTTTACCATGTAGGGGCCGAGCATTTCGATTGTCAACTGTTCGATGAGTAGTCCGATCTAGAAGTGTACTTGTGGTGAGTCCCATCCTCCTAGGACAAGCCATCTTCCCTCTGCTTATGATACCTCAGATTTCCTTTCTTGTTTGAGGGTGAGCCTGAAACATGTCCTGGCCCCCGTTCCATCTTGATTAGAGGCATTTGTTGGACAATGTGTGGACTCTTTTAAAATCATTACGCTATGCGTGGTATTTGGTTTATGTATCCGTTTGGATTGATTTATGGAAAATTTATACTTGGCTATATGCATATTTGGTGTGGAAGTGTGGTAAGTCCCAAGCCCCATATTGCCCCCATAGCATGAGTCCTATTCTCACGTCCCATAGTACTATGTGTTACTATTTGAATGTTTTTCCTGAACCGATGATGTGGATTTAGATATTTGAGGCTTGTTTGGGAACTCTCAGGTTCCCATTCGCCGTGTCATATCTAGGCCCTAGTCCCGAGTCGTGACATACTTGCACCAGAAACTGCTCACACTAGCAAACATGACAAAATCAAACTAGGTACCAAAATTCATTGAGATACCAACCACACATGGAACCTTACCAGAAATGATGATTCAGACTCAATGGAACCATCAGAAATGGATTCTGGAGCCCGCGTGGCCCCAAACTTGAGAAAAATCATATAAACTAGTTTTGGACCTTAAAACTCAAAATATTCACAGGACCTCTATAGATTACAACGAGGACATTTCTAGTGGTTAGTTTCACAACCCGAAAGCCTGGAACAGTAAAAAATTAGATACAAGCTTCTGAACCCCGTATGTTGACCAAAGTCAAGCCTATGATCTAAAATGAACTGAATATGTAACTTTTGGCCTAAAATCTCTATTTCAACTCCAAATTTAGTTATGCAAGTTTTTGTAGACCAGATTCAACATCCCGGAACTGATGAAATTGACGAAATTGAATTTTGAGACTTGAAACTCAAAATGAATAAAACTTGAAATTTCAAATTTTAAGTCTTTAAACTCTTTCTTTTGCAAAACTCCATTTTTTACGATATTTCCAAAATCCAACTTTTGGACTTACAAAATCAGTTGTTTGAGGTCATTACAAAATCAGACCGCGGCTTTAAGAATAATATCATTAAAAACTTGAGTAAATGAGTTAGAACAAAGAATAAGATCCCTGGAAAAGGGAAAATAAACAATGAAAGAAGACTGGCAACATGAACCTACAAAATAAATGGAATTAATGAATATAGAAACTTGAAAAACTTTAATGTGTAATGAAGATAAAAAAAAACTTATAGCAGTAAAAATACTAGCAAGGCTCAAAATTGGAGACATAAAGATGCGACTCTAGCACTAGTAGACACTGGGTGTATCGGGTGCATAATAAACAAGAAACAAATACCACGAAATCTATTAAAAATCTTAGATAGGCCAATTGCAGTAATGCAAATGGATGGAACTCATAATATATATCAACACTACATATATAGAACCCAAATTAGTTTCATAAATACATGCAATGAATTCTACAAGCCAACTTAAAAAGTTGAAAGGATCTGGGTAAGGGAATTAAACATAAATGTAGATCTTGTTCTAGGACTATAATTCATATTACATAACAATGGTAGTTGTTAGATTAAAAGGGATGGAGTAGTATTCTTTAAAAATGCTACTTATACATGCACCGGTACAGATAACAAAAATTCAGACAAAGAGAAGACACATTAATGATAAATCTGAGATAGCATCCTCCAGAACGCCTGCAGTCCAACTGTAATAAATGTAAAGATGTAGGAAATGTTGTAAAAAACAAGAAGTAATGTATGAAGAAGAAGACTATAACATACTAAAAAAAGAATATACTTTGATTAATTTAAACATGTTATAACTTCAAGACTGGATATCAAAGATAGGAGCTATAAAAAGTTCAAAAGGCTTAGAAGAGATTGTAAAAATATTAGATAAAATGGAAATAAAAGGAGAAATCCCACTAAAGCATTGGCAGACAAATAAAGTAGTACATCAATTAAAAATCATAAACCCAGAATATATAATAAAAACAGCCTCAATAGAAGCCACTAATCAGGATATGGAAGATTTTGCTATACAAATTAAGAAATTATTAAACTTAGGAGTAATATGAAAATCCACATCATAACATAGGTTTGTAGTCTTTAAGATACGAAACCAAGATGAAATACTACGGGGAAAAGCAAGGGTGATAACAAATTAAATAAGACTTAATGATAATGCCAAGATAGATGCATATAAAGTCTCGAATAAAAATGAGTTGATAAACAAAATACAAGGGAAGAAGACATTTAGTATGTTTGATTGCAAATTAGGATATTAGCAAGTTAGAATGCACGAAGAAAGTACAGAATGGACAGAGTTTACCTATCCCGAAGGATATTTTGAATGGCTACCAATGCCTTTCGGGCTAAAAATTGCACCTCTAATTTTTCGAAAAAAAATGGATAGTATATATGGAGACTATAAAATATTTGTCCTTGTTTATGTAGTTGATATTTTAGCTTTTAGTAAAGACATTAGAGAACATCTAGGCCACCTTCAAATGGTATTTTGGTTGTTAGTCAAAATGGGATGATAAATAACAAAAACAAATGGAGCTATGTTAAACACATAATTTCTTTTTGGAGTAATACTAGGAGAAGAATAAAACTACACCTGCATATAGCTAAGAATGTTCTGGACATGCCAGATAAAATAGAAAACACAAAAGAATTACAAAAATTTCTAGGACTTATAAATTATGCTAGAAATGTCATCCAAGACTTAGGAAAAATAGCAGGGCCACTATACTCTAGACAGGAAGTAAAAGACAAAAATATTTTAATATAGATGATATTAGATTGGTACAAAAGATCAAAGAGAAGGTTAAAAATATTCTTGATTTAAATATACCTCTTCAAACTGACTACTTAATCATAGAAACAGATGGAAGCCTTGTAGGATAAGGAGCAGTGTTAAAAGCCTGACCGAGTAAATGTAGTAACAAAAATAAAAAACTTTAGCGCATACCAAAGTGTAGTATAGACGTGGAAATCCTAGCAGCAATGTATGGGTGAAATAGTTTTAGATTATATATTTTGAACAATTATGAAATACTAGTCAGAGAACAAACTGCGAAGCAATTCTTAAATTCATCAAAAAATAAATGGAAAAACAAGCAATAGACGAAGATGGCTTAATTTTATGGATATAATCTCAACCTATGAAAATATTGTCTTTGAATATATTAAAGGAAAACATAATAACTTATTAGATCAATTATATATATTAAATCTTATAATTAACCAATAAGAAATATTTATTTTTAAGCATGAGCCCAAATAAGTCAAAGCATATAGACACAATGGGTAGGTGAATCATGAATTCCAAACTCATATGTGCAGACAATTCTAGGTAATATTCATTTTAGACCTCAGATGGTGTAGCAATAAAAATAATGGACAGAATCCATTTTGAAAAGCATAGTTTAATATTCTATCCACAGTCCAATTTGTCTTTTGGAGTATTGTCTTAATGCATAATCGATGATCACAAAGGTGTCTAGTAGACAATTTTTGGATAGCTTATAATAAAAAAGATAACATGTATTTCATAGCCATAGTAAATGAACTACGTCAATATTTCACAAAGAAAAGAAAAGAAATGAAGTTTCAATACTATGTGGTTGTGTATGGAAGGACACATGGTGTTTTTCAAACATGGATAGAAGTTGTAGAGTAAATACAAGGTGTCAAAGTCCCCCTTTTCAAAGGTTTTAACGATTTTAATTAGACTACACCAGGAATATTAGGACCTAACTATTGCATTTCTCCAGCCCTCAGACAAAATTCAGAAAAAGGTCATGCAGTGTAATATCCAAAAAGACACTGACAAAATTATTTTTTGTGACTGTCGCTCTACAATAACTGAGGCATTTAAAAGATTGAATTTTAAAAATGAAACCCTAGTGCAAGAAAAAGCCAGACTAGAAGAAAAATTACAAATAATTGAAGAATGCCTACGGGCAGTAAAATTTGAGTTATATCAAACGCAGATAAGCATGGATTACCATAAAATAAATTAACAGAGTTCTCCGACTCCAATGAAAATGGATGAGATGGGTGTGCATTCCATAATAAATGCAAAAAGATCCATTATTTAGGATTTAGACACAGCTAGTTCGGCTCAAATGGTGGCTGATAAAGACCTATCAAATCCGTTGATGGATTTTGCATTCTCCAATGAATGTAAAAAGATCCACTGTGTTGGATTTAGACACAACTAGTCTGGCTCAAACGATGGCCGGTAAAGACTCATCAAATCCTTTAATGGCTAACACTTTGCCAAAAAGCCTAACCAATTAGAGAAATTACAAATATTCCCTGAAACATTAAGGGGCAAGTCATCTAAAAGAAAGGAGCCCGAGCCTCATAACTAGTACAAAGACATAAGGAGGAAGATATCTAATATAGTTTTGATGAAGAAGTTCACAATGGAGATGACGATGATTTAGGAATGAGCTTAGATTCGATTGTACTGAACAATTTAGACACATAAACTGATATTGGCGTTGTACAATTTAGACACGTAAGTAAATATTGTTGAAGACAACAAAATAAGAAAAATACCAAAATGTCACGCCCTAATTCCCATTAAGGCGGACTAACACCTGTTGCTGACATGGCTCTGGAGAACCAACATATAACCATATACTTTTTATGAACATTATAAAAGGTTTCCATACTCAACATGCTTTAAAAAAACAAACAGTATTAACAAGCCAAAAGGAAGTGCATAAGACTAGGTAGTTGGAGCCACGATGTCAAAAGTATGATACTTGACCACACTTTACTTTACATAGTCTCAAAGCCTCTAGGTAAGGAACAATATATATATGGGTCGGGACAGGCCCCGCCTCATGACCAACTATACAATACAAGATATAAGCTCTAGATACACAAAGCCCCGAAGCAACCTGGAGCTCGGTAACAGCAACTAGAAGTCTTGTACTCCTACTAGGGAGATCTAGTAGCTCCCGTACCTGCAACATGAAATGCAGGTCCCCCATAAGGGACATCAGTACGAGATAATGTAATTAATATGTAAGGCAGGAAATACTGTACATGAAATAAGAATTCAAGTGAAATCACACACTGGTGTAAGGATAGAAGACCACCTTTAGTCATACTGTGGAATCTTGTACTTCATGTCCTTTTTATTACTTTATCTTTCTTTACTGTATGATCTGTGCACAATATCATGTAAATGACCAACTGATCAGTGGTGAATCGATATTTGGATCGACCTATGCTAGGACTTCCTTTGACCCCTAGGATACCACCCGTAATATGAGATCGACCCATGCTAGGTGATTCTTCTACCCCTGGAATACCACCCATTAATAAGCAACTCAGAGTTATCTTTTATTTACTATTGAGATGATTCTTTTAATGGTCATAACATTTAGAGCTGTAGGAATATTGACATGATGTCTTACATATAAACAATATAGTAGGTGATAAAACTAGCATTAGAAGCTAATAAACACATCTTGGGAGTCCAATCTCGTAAAAACAAACACTCGGGCAGCAAGCTTTTAACTATCAATCCACGAGTATTCTTTCAACCTTTCCACCTCTAATCGTATTTTTGTTTAGCACAAATTGTCATTTACATGTTATATCCAGCCTGTTTTAGTCACATAACAGGCCTACAACAGCTCATCAAGTACAACATACTACAACTCTATACAACACACAAGTAGGCAACGTAACATTACGTCCTTTCACTACTTTTCGGCGTCAAACATTCCAAATCTATTTTGACCCCAACCAAACTGTTTTCAACTTATTTACATATAAAGACAGTCTTAAAACATTCCAAAAATAGTCCCAAAGTAGATGGAAAATGTGAGACAACAATCACCAATAATCTGCCCGCAAGTTCCTACTAAGAGTACCAATAATATAGCATGCAAGAACTCATTTTTGCATAAGATAAAAATGGTCCAGCAACCTTCTTTCATCACTACAGAACCAATCCTTGTTAAAAACGTAAACCTTACTTCACTAATTCAGCTAACCAACAAGAGAAAAGCCTCTTAATAAACAAGAAAAGTGTACAACAATCCTTGGAGCACATGCTGTCCAAGATTCCTGCACAAGTACAACCAGCATACTCCTTATATTTTTCATGGAAAATTTATGCTAAACCATAGGTATTTTTACTTACCTTAGCCCTCAAGGATTAGGTGCTCTTCAAGAACCCTAAAGGTGTGCCTTGGCTACTTTACAAATGTCACGCCCCAAAGAGAGGGGAGGCGCGACTGGCACCCGATACCGTTATTGGCCGGGTCAGCCACTAAACATGCTAGTTAACTAAAATTTGGACAAGAAGAAAATCGAGCAGCATAATGTTCAGAAAGAAAAAAACGGGACCGTTTAATTCATGACCTGATCAACAGCAAATCACGTACATCAAGATAAGTAAACTCCAACGATAAAGTACTAGCTTACTGACAAGGCTGCCACCATAATGGTACAGGCACACACCATATATACATGCCAATCTTATGACTGCAGGCTGAACGACACAAAAGGACCAACCCACAATAACATGTCCACAATAGCCTCTATGAGAATCACTAACACTGTCGGGACAGGGCCCCGACATACCCAACTGTAAAAAAAAAAGTAAACATCTTGTGAAAGCTCCAGGAAGAGGTGGAGATTACCAACTCATAGCTGAATGGGGCTCCTAGTGGAGGGGTAAATCAGAACCCCTACATGAACCTGCACGCACGAAATAAATGCAGCGTCCCTAGGCAAAGGGACGTCAGTACGAATAAACATGTACTGGTATGTAAGGCAGGATGTAAAACCATAGATAACCGTAGTAAAAAGGTTAATAGAAATACCACCTGTAACCAAAACTCAAGTAGCCTTAATGGCCAATAAGCCATCTCCTAGTGATAAAAAAATGCATGGTATGCTCTAGTATCTCATGTCGTGAATACATATATATAGATGCAAATGCATGACATACCCAACCAAATGCTAGCACTGGTGGTCCTTTCCGATAGCTAACCGGCATCATATCTGCCAACCTGTGGCCATCTGTACCATATACATATATATAGTTGGGCAAATAGGCCCCATACCTTCGATTATAGCTTAAAGTCCATGCATAATGTGCAATGTATGATATGAATGTTGAATGCACATAGTACGCCATAGCAAGAACTTAGCCAATCTTGGCTCATTGGTACACTTATTCTCATAGCATCATAGTCATTGTCATTTAGCCAATCTTGGCTCATTGGTACATTTATTCTCATAACATCATAATCGTGTCATGACATATATATATGGCTCGTGGAATCATACATGTCCTTTTTAACAAGTTTGGGAACTTAACCCAACATTTTGAGTGAAGCCTTTACTTTGAAAATGTTCGTAAAGGTGATTTACATAATGATTATATTTGGTCCCATGTCAATTAGAGAAAGAATGTATTTAAACAGGATCAAGTGCCTTAGTAGTTTAGACGGGAGCATTTCACTGGGGAATATTGGAAACCATCGCGTTACTGGTTAAATTCTTCAATTATATTTTTGTATGGAAGAAGGACTGATTTTTTAATACTACATTCCCTTTGCATTCCGCATTTATTTTAATGGCACTACACCAAGAAGAGAAACACCTTGGACATGTGAATAGGTAGTCAGGGATCCGACAAAATAATATATAGAAACTGAATGTCCAATTTAAGCGAACAAATGGAATTTCAACCTAATACCATCGTGAATATACCTCAACTGCTACCCCAATGCCTTTTACAGAAGGTCTTTCTACAATAGAATAGTTAGATATTGCATTTGACGTATTGGGAAACTTCCCGGATTTTGTGCTAAAAGGAGAGACGGAGCTTAGCCTTAACATACCTCTCCAACGAACGTCCAATTGCCAAAAGTATCTTCATGAAAGTTGTTACTTACGTCCTAAGCTTCGCAAGACTATACATACGCAGCTTAAAGACACTTATAAACAGTCAAAAATCAGCATTAATGAACAGATTCAGCAAGGAGCATTTACGTGAGAAAATGTCTGTAAAACTTCGTAAAGATGACCGTAAAAGAGCCCCAAAATTATTACCTAAACACACCAGCTGCAAATCAACAATACCCGCAAGAACACCACCTATTTTTACAGCCCAAAAACAGCTCCAAACACAGCTAATACGAGAGGAAAACAATTGCAAAGCGTAAGGCACACATTTCTAGGCACACGGACAAATTTTAACTGTAAAAATGCAAAAAAACTTACTCAAATCCCTTTGGCACCTTGAGGGGAGTTTTCCTTCAGTTTCTAAGCTGTTGGGGACGAAATGGAAGTGATTTTAGCTTTAAAAAGCCTAAATTAGCCGACATTAAGTTGGGTCAACCCGACCCGACCCATGACCCCGTTTCCAGCTCGGGCAGTCTTGGTAAAACGGTCATAACTCATTATTCTGAGGTCGGTTTGATGCGCGGTTTTGTGCGTTGCAAACTAGACTCGTAGATATTCAATTTGATAGGTCATGAACTTTCTAATTTCTTATATTTTGGGAGATATGAGCTGATACATTTGACCCAAATTTAAGGAGGATTTCATAAAGAAACTTACGGTAACTTTGGCCAACCATTATCTTGCAACTTTCTTGATTCCAAAACTTAACGTATGAACTTTTTGCTATTAAAATATCTTAAAGAAATCCATTATTAGCAAATTATACACTTTTAGTCCCATCTGAAAAGTGAAACCTGATTTAAACCTTCCGAAAAGGGCGAGGTGCCACTCGGGTCATTTCTTTAATCCCAAACGTGCATTTAGGGTATTCCTTTGGCTTAAAACTTTAAGTCCTTGATATTACCACTTATTTGCAGCCTTATTATCGTTAGGTTCTAGCAAAAATCACATGTGCCTTATATAACACCACACTATTTAAATAATGGAAGACGAGAAACACGGGGTCTCACAGTCTCCCCCCCTTAAGAACATTCGTCCGCGAATGTGTCAAGACAGCCCCTTGGTTGCATTAACATTTAATAAAATGTTATTTTTTGATACATTTATTAACATTGCAAACCATAAATCAACTTCCAAAAACTCTAATTACTAAGCTTTGTATAGCTATCCCGCGACAAAACATACAAGTTTCACCTCCATAAGTTACAAATAGCTGGGGATGATTCCTCATCATTTATTCTTTGGCTTCCCAAGTCATTTCCTCAATATAGTTGTTCTTTCACAACACTTTCATGAAGGCCACTTTTCATTTCGAATCTTTTTTATTTGTCAATCTAAAACAGCCACTGGTACCTTATCACCAGTTAAGTCTTCAGCTATGGGGATATCCTTAATATCAGTAATACACGAAGGATTCATAATGTACTTCTGCAACATAGATACATTAGACACCGGGTGGACTTCCCTCAATTCTAAAGGAAAAGTAAGTTCGTATGTTACCTTGTCAGTTTCTCTAATATCCTTATACGGTCCAACATATCTAGGACTGAGCATTCCTGTCTTTTCAAACCACATAATTCCCTTCATAGGTGATAAGTTTAAGAAGACCCAATCTTCTACATCAAACTCTAAGTCTCATCGTTGAACATCTGCATAAGACTTCTGCTAATTCTGATCCATTTGCAATCGATCTCTAATAAGTTTCACTTTGTCCATCGCTTGCTGAACTAGATTAAGGTCTAGCAACTTTTCCTCACCAACTACAAACTAATCAAGTGGTGACCTACATCTTTGTCAGTATAGTGCTACCTAAGGTTCCATTTGAATACTAGCATGAAAGCTATTATTATAAGCAAACTCAATAAGAGGTATACGATCATCCCTGTTTCCTTTAAAGACCAACACACAGGCACATAACATATCCTCAACGGTCTTGATGGTACGCTCTGCCTACACATCAATTTATGAATAAAAAGCGGTGCTGAGATTCACTTGAGTGCCCAGACCCTTCTAAAATGACTTCAAAAAAATGTACGGTAAATTGAGCCCCTCGATCAGAGATAATAGATAATGGAACTCCATGAAGGCAAAAAATCTCTCGAATATAAAGCTTAGCATAATCCTTTGCTAAATATGTCGTTCTTACTGGCAAAAAATGAGCAGATTTTATCAACCTATCAATGATTACCCAAATAGAGTCATACCTGCGCGAAGTATGTGGCAACCTAGTGATGAAGCCCATATTTATCATGTCCCAATTTCCATAACGGAAAATCAGTATACTTAGCTAGGCCTCCAGGTCTCTAATGTTCTGTTTCAACATGCTGGTAGTTGGGGCATTGGCCACCATCTTTGGAATAACGTTTTTTTATGCCATTCCAACAATAGCTTTGTTGTAGGTCTCAATATCCCTTTTTTTGTTATTTGCCCCAGGTTGTGAGACGAATATCTAGGATAATAAGCCTCAATGTGAATCTTGGCACAGAGCCCTCCGATTTTTGGCACCCATAAGAGGTCGCGGTACTGAAGGACACCATCTCAAGTTAGCTCAAGTAGAGGATATTGCTGTTGCGGAACACTTTCCCCTCCTATCATAAGCTTACGATCGTCATGTTGTTGCTCTTTTACTTCCATAACAATAAAAGATTCTGTTGTATTTGAACAATAACACCTCCACCTTTCGCATTTTTTAATTGCACCTGCAAACTAGTTACCTGAAGTAAATCTTTTGTCATTCCAATCTTATCAGCTTCAACATGACTTAGACTTCCCATGGACTTTCAGCTAAGTGCATCAGCATTAAGATTAGTTTTACTGAGGTGTTACAAAATGTCAACATCATAATCTTTTAGTAATTCTAGCCACCTTCTTTGTCATAGGTTCAACTCCTTCTGCTTGAATAATTATTGGAGGCTCTGGTGGTCGGTAAAAATATCAATATGAATTCCGTGTAGATAATGCCACCAAATTTTTTTTGGGGCGAAAACAACTGTAGCGAACTCAAGACCATGGGTAGGATAGTTTTGTTCATGCTTTTGCAACTATTTGGAAGCATATGCAATACCTCTACTATGCTGCATAGGGATACAATCTAGGCCAATTATCAAGGAATCACAATATACAATGTAGCCTTTGGTTCCATCCGAAAGAGTCAGACTAGGTGCGGTGGTAAGCCTTTTCCTTAGCTCTTGAAAACTCTGTTCACATGATTCAGTCTACTGCAACTTAGTTGCCTTATACGCCAACCTCGTTAGTGGTGTATAGGTAGTGGAGAATCCCTCAACAAACCTCCTATAATATCCTGCCAAGCCCAAATAACTATGGACCTCTGTTGGATTCAATGGTCTCAGCCAGGCCATTACTGCTTCAATCTTCTAGCCATTGACCTTGATATTATCGCTAGTAATAACATGTTCACGAAAAGCTATAGAACTTAACTAAAATTCACATTTGGAGAATTCAGCTTATAACTTGTTGTCCAAGAGAGTTTGTAATATAACTCGCAAGTGGTTTGCATGCTCAGCTTCTGACTCATCCTAAATATTGCCTTTCAAATATCAATATGCCTGACTCGTAGCTTGTAGTACCTGGGTCACAAATAAATCTTTGAAAAACCATCAATCCACATAAAAAGATACTTATTCTTGATAGCGAATTTATTTAGCTATCTGTAACCAATACACACTCATAAGGAGCCATCTTTCTTTCAAGCAAAGAGCACGGGAGAACCCCATGGAGATATGCTTGGCCTAATAAGGTCTTTATCAAGCAAGCCCTTAAGTTGTCCCTTAAAGTCTCTTAGCTCTACAAGATCCATTTTATTTTAGAGAGGAATGGGTATAGGTTGCATATCAGGGAGAAAATCTAAAGAATATTGATATCCCTTTTTGGGGATCCCGAGAAGCTCATCGGGGAATATTATCATGAATTCATTCACAGTAGGGACTTACTAAAGGGCCAATTACTAATAAAATATCTTGTCTTCCTGTAATGGTAACATGCACTTGAACCCTTTCTACACTATCTAGTATGAAGCTTACTGCATTGTGTACATGGGGGAGTAGGTTGTCTCATTTGTGCATAATGCTCCTATTGACAGCTATCAGACTGATCTTAATTCTGCCTTGGCCTTGACTTCATGTAATAATCGAATCGCTGACCCTATATCTATAGTGGGGAACTACCCGCTAACGGAGGTGGATATCGGTGGAAAGGAGGCCTAAAATCACCCTGTGGCTCCCTATAAGACCTTATAGTATGAGCCCTCTTATTCTTCTCCCTATCTCTACGGGTATCCCGAATTCGACGAGAAAGATCCTCTGTAGTCTGAGTAAAAGCCTAAATACGAGAAATATCTACACCATCTTGCAGTCTCTGATCAAATGATCCCCCAAACCATCCATATAACGATGAACTCTAGCACTCATGGTACGTAGAATATCTGATGCATACCTAGCCAAAGAATTAAACCTAAGGGTATAATCCCTTACACTCATAACCCCTTGCCTCAAACTGATAAACTGGTCAAGACGGGCCTCCCGCACCTCCCGTGGTAAATAATGGGCTAAAAATGCCTCAGAGAAGTCCTACCACTTTTCTGGTGGAGCATCAAACCCTTTTGATCTCTCCTGCACCTCATACGACAAAATGGGAACATCAAGTAGTCGAAAAGAAGCCAACTCCACTACCACGGTGATAAAGGCATGCATCACCCTCAATACTCTATACATATGGTCTATAAAGTCACGTAGATCCCCAGTGGGATTGGACCCTGTAAATACTGGAGAGGCCAATTGAAGAAATTCTCGTACCTTTGAGCTTTCTGTTTTATCCTTTTTGGTGTCTGCTCTTACTTTAGTTGTCTCTCATGAATAGAAACCATCATAGTTAGTAGTTGAATAGCTTCATTCACCCCCTGATCCCTAGTCTCTAATAGGGATTGGGGTACTAGATCTCCTTGGGCCCCAACAGGTGCTGGTGAATCTGGTACTGTGGGCATTGGAGGCTCCCTATGTGCCTCAATAGGGAATATATCTTCCTCACCAAGCAAGACATGATTATACCTTCTCTCAGATCCATATTTATCTCATGTTGTGCCATCTCCTGAGCATATGTAACACATTAAATAAGAACAACATAACATGATATAGATTTCATATGTTCCTATAGCTTTTCTCTATAGCACGATCTATTCAGTGAAAGAAATGAAACCATCCCTAAATGCCTTGTAGCCTCCTGATTATAAGTGTGGAACACAACACACCCATAAGCAAGACTCTACTAGACACGGCATTGTGGACTCCCTGGGACATGACCTGTTCTGATACCATGTTTGTCACGCCCCAAAAAGAGGGGAGGAGTGACTGGCACCCGATACTGTTATTTGCCGGGTCAGCCACTAAACATGCTAGTTAACTAAACTTTGGACCAGAAAAAAATCGGGCAGCATAATGTTTAGAAAGAAAAAATCCGGGACCTTTTAGGTCATGACCTGGTCAACAGCAAATCACGTACATCAAGATAAGTAAACTCCAACGATAAAGTACTAGCTTGCCGACAAGGCTGCCACCACAGTGGTACATGCACACACCATATATACATGTCAATCTTATGACTGCAGACTGAACGACGCAAAAGGACCAACCCACAATAACATGTCCACAATAGCCACTATGAGAATTACTAACACTGTCGGGACAGGGCCCCGACATACCCAACTGTAAAACAAAAAGTAAACAACTTGTGAAAGCTCCAGGAAGAGGTGGAGCTTACCAACTCATAGTTGAATGGGGGCTCCTAGTGGAGGGGTAAATCAGAACCCCTACATGAACCTGCACGCACGAAATAAAATGCAGCGTCCCCAGGCAAAGGGATGTCAGTACAAATAAACATGTACTGGTATGTAAGGTAGGAAGTAAAATTATAGATAACCATAGTAAAAAGGTTAATAGAAATACCACCTGTAACAAAAACTCAAGTAGCCTTAATGGCCAATAAGCCATCTCCTAATGATGAAAAAAATGCATTATGCTCGAGTATCGCATATCGTGAATACATGTATATAGATGCAAATGCATGACATACCCAACCAAATGCTAGCACTGGTGGTCCTTTCCGGTAGCTAACCGGCATCATATCTGTCAACCTATGGCCATCTGTATCATATACATATATATAGTTGGGCAAATAGGCCCCATACCTTCGATTATAGCTCGAAGTCCATGCATTACGTGCAATGTTTGATATGAATGTTAAATGCACATAGTAAGCCATAGCAAGAACTTAGCCAATCTTGGCTCATTGGTACACTTATTCTCATAGAATCATAGTCATTGTCATTTAGCCAATCTTGGCTCATTGGTACATTTATTCTCATAACATCATAATCGTGTCATGACATATATATATGGCTCGTGGAATCATACATGTCCTTTTTAACAAGTTTGGGAACTTAACCCAACATTTTGAGTGAAGCCTTAACTTTGAAAATGTTCGTAAAGGTGATTTACATAATGATTATATTTGGTCCCATGTCAATTAGAGAAAGAATGTATTTAAACAGGATCAAGTGCCTTAGTAGTTTAGACGGGAGCATTTCACTGGGAAATATTGGAAACCATCGCGTTACTGGTTAAATTCTTCAATTATATTTTTGTATGGAAGGAATAATATTGAATACAACATTCCCTTTGCATTCTACATTTATTTTAATGGCACTACACCAAGAAGAGAAACACCTTGGACATGTGAATAGATAGTCGGGAAACCAACAAAATGATATATAGAAACAGAATGTCCAATTTAAGCGAACAAATGGAATTTCAACCTAATACCATCGTGAATATAACTCAACTGCATTCCCAATGCCTTTCACAGAAGGTCTTTATAGCAACAGAGTAGTAAGATATCTCATTTGACGTTTTGGGAAACTTCTCGAATTTCGTGCTAAAAGGAGAGACGGAGCTTAGCCTTAACATACCTCTCCAACGAACATCCAATTGCCAAAAGTATCTTCATGAAAGTTGTTCCTTACGTCCTAAGATTCACAACGACTATACATACTCAGCTTAAAGACACCTATAAACAGTCAAAAATTCAGCATTAATGACCAGATTTGGCAAGGAGCATTTACGTGAGAAAATGTCTGTAAAACTTTGTAAAAATGACCATAAAAGAGCCCCAAAATTATTAGCTAAACGCACCAGCTGCAAACCAACAATACCCGCAAGAACACCACCTTTTTTTTACAGCCCAAAAACAGCTCCAAACACAGCTAATACGAGAGGAAAACAATTGCAAAGCATAAGGCACGCATTTCTAGGCACACGGACAAATTTTAACAGTAAAAATGCAAAAAAACTTACTCAAATCCCTTTGGCACCTTGAGGGGAGTTTTCCTTCAGTTTCTAAGCTGTTGGGGACGAAATGGAAGTGATTTTAGATTTAAAAAGCTCAAATTAGCCGACATTAAGTTGGGTCAACCCGACCCGACCCATGACCCGGTTTCCAGCTCGGGCAGTCCTGGTAAAACGGTCATAACTTTTATTCTAAGGTCGGTTTGATGTGTGGTTTTGTGCGTTGCAAACTAGACTCATAGATATTCAATTTGATAGGTCATGAACCTTCTAATTCCTTATATTTTGGGAGATATGAGCTGTTACATTTGACCCAAATTTAAGAAGGATTTCATAAAAAACCTTACGGTAACTTTGGCCAACCATTATCTTGCAACTTGATTCCAAAACTTAACGTATGACCTTTTTGCTATTAAAATATCTTAAAGAAATCCATTATTAGCAAATTATACACTTTTAGTCCCATCTGAAAAGTGAAACCTGATTTAAACCTTCCGAAAAGGGCGAAGTACCACTCGGGTCATTTCATTAATTCCAAATGTGCATTTAGGGTATTCCTTTGGCTTAAAACTTTAAGTCCTTGATATTACCACTTATTTGCAGCCTTATTATCGTTAGGGCCTAGCAAAAATCACATGTGCCTTATATAATGCCACACTATTTAAATAATGGAAGACAAGAAGCACGGGGTCTCACAACAAAGTTAAGAGAGAGCAAGGAGAAACTTTAAAAGAAATCGGATTTTCGGCTGAGCAAAAATGACTTAAAGTTGTTGGATTTTCACCCTCTTTAAAGGGCCACTTTTGGCCGACTTTCTTTTATATTTGCAGACTTATTTTATTAAGGTGGTGATGCAGCAACTTGGTCCTTTCACTTAGGTCTTATTGGGCTTCAATTGTATGGGCTTTGCTGTAAATATTTCTCTTTTACACCCACTAAGTTTGGGCCCTATTGGTGACTTGGGTTGTGAATGTAATTTGGCCCTTTTCCTATTCATCTTAGGCTGCCTATATTATCCCTTTATAATGCTAAACCATGGGCCCAAATTACTCCCTTAACTCAGGGTTTATTCTTTATCAGACCTGAACAAATTCGGGGTTGGGCCTCATCTCCATCTACCTAGCTTTTTTAAGCTAACCACGTGCGTGACTCACCTGCTAGCTTCCTATGTCCCACAAGCACCTCACTTCTTCCACTTCATTCGAGGTCGCGGTCTCCTCAATTTTACATAAAAGTTATATACACTCGGTCCTCTTGAGCGTTATACGTACATGTAGTTCTCTAATTTGAAATTCAAGCACTCTTAAAAATGTGTGTTGATTTGACCCCGCCATATCATGTTTAATATGCATAGGACTAGTATATGTAAGATGTGGGGTGTTACATCCTCCCCCCCTTAGGAACATTCATCCCCGAATGTTAGCATAAATGGGATAGGTCATGTAACTTTAAACTTTCATGTAAACAAACGTTTGACAACATAGTGAAAATCCAAATTCACGTACCTACAAATCCCCCAACTCTGCATCTTGGACTTTCTTTGTAGCTTCAAATAAATAAGGGTATTTAGATATCGTTTCTTCCTAAGCCTCCGACGTTATCTCTTCTACTTGCTGGTTCATCCAAAAAGTGCCTTTATTGAAGGTATTTCCTTATTCCATAGCTTACTAACTTGACGATCTAGGATAGAAATAGATACCTCTTCATAGGTGAGATCTTCTGTAACCTAGATATTTCAATTGGAGTGATACGAGATGGGTCACCTATGCATTTTCGAAGCATTGAGACATGAAAAACTGGATGAACCATTGAAAGCTCCTGGGGTAGCTCTAATTCATACACAACCTGTCCAAACCTTTTGATAATCTTATATGGCCCTATGTAACGTGGACTTAGTTTTCCTTTCTTACCAAACCTCATAACTCCTTTCATTGGGGACACCTTTAAGAATATCCAATCTTTGACTGAGAATTCCAGTCCTCTCCTTCTAGCATCTGTATATGATTTGTAATGACCTTTGGTTGTTTCTATCCGCTGTCGTATTACCTTGACTTTTTCCTTGGCTTGTTGGACTCGCTCTAGACTAAGCAAGGTGGGTTCACCCACTTCAAACCATCCGATTGGTGACCTATATTTCCTTCTATACAAAGCTTCATAAGGTGCCATCTTGATGCTTGAATGGTAGCTATTATTATAGGCAAATTCAATAAGCAGCAAATGGTCTACCCAATTACCTTTGAACTCCAATGCGCAAGCTCACAACATATCTTCAAGTGTTTGAATGGTACGTTCTGCTTGACCATCTGTCTGAGAGTGAAAAACTGTACTTAAATTCACTTGTGTCCCTAAGCACCTTTGGAAGGACTTCCAAAACTTTGCAGTGAATTGAGCTCCCGGATCAAATATAATGGAGGTTGGGACTAAGCAAGGTGGGTTCACCCACTTCAAACCATCCGATTAGTGACCTATATTTCCTTCTATACAAAGCTTCATAAGGTGCCATCTTGATGCTTGAATGGTAGCTATTATTATAGGCAAATTCAATAAGCGGCAAATGGTCCACCCAATTACCTTTGAAGTCCAATGCGCAAGCTCACAACATATCTTCAAGTGTTTGAATGGTACGTTCTGCTTGACCATCTGTCTGAGAGTGAAAAACTGTACTTAAATTCACTTGTGTACCTAAGCACCTTTGGAAGGACTTCCAAAACTTTGCAGTGAATTGAGCTCCCGGATCAAATATAATGGAGATTGGGACACCATGTAGCCTAATTATCTCCTTGAGGTATAACTTTGCATACTCTTCAGCCGTATTATCACTCTTAAATGGCAAGAAGTGTGCTGACTTTGTGAGTCTATCAATTATCACCTATATAGAGTCAAACTTCTGAAATGAGCGAGGCAACCCAGTAACAAAATCCATATTAATCATATCCCACTTCCACGTTGGAAGCTCTATACATTGCATATAACCTTCCGGATTTTGGTGCTCTGTCTTAACTTGTTGTTCATTCGGACATTGAGCTACAAACATTTTCATGCCTCCCCACCAAAACATTCCCTTCAGGTCATGATACATCTTAGTTGATCATAGATGGATGGAATATCTTGAATGATGGGCTTCTTCCATTATCCTCCTTCTTAGTCCATTAATATTAGGAACACATAATCTATTTTGGCAATAAAGTAGTCCATTTGTGCAAGTTCAAAGCCCTTCATCGTACCTTGACCCACCTTCTCCTTAAGTCGTCGTAAAACAGGATCCTTGAACTGCTTTTCTCTTACCTCCATTACCAATGAAGACTCTGTAGTATTATGCACAACAACCCCTTCATTTGGAGTTTCAGTTAGGCGAACTCCCAATTGGCTAGTTGACGTAGATCCTTAGCCACTCCTTGACTTACCACGGTCTGATCACCAATATCCATAATTTCCTTACGACTCAGAGCATCGGCTACCACATTTCCTTTCCCTGGATGGTATAGTATATCAACGCCGTAATCCTTTATTAGCTCCAACCATCTGTGTTGTCTTAAATTTAGGCCTTTATGTTTAAAGATGTACTGTAGGCTCTTATGATCAGTATATATGTCAACATGAACCCCATACAAATAGTGGCGTCATAATTTCAAGGCAAACACATCAGCTGCTAGCTCAAGGTCATGTTTTGGGTAGATTTTCTCATGGGGTCGAAGTTGTCTCGAGGCATAAGCAATTACCCTACAATGTTGTGTCAGTACACACCCTAAGCCAACTCCTGAAGCATCATGGTACACTGCAAACCCTTCTGTGCCTTCTGGAAGCACTAGCACAGGTGTAGAAGTTAACTCTTGGAAACTTCTTTCACATGCATCATTCCATTGAAACTTGGTTGCCTTATGTGTCAGCTTTTTTAAAGGTGAAGAAATAGAAGAAAAACCCTTAACAAACCTTCTGCAATAACCTGCCAACCTTAGAAAGCTTCAAACTTCTGTGGTGTTGTTGGCCTTGGCAAATCTTTCACTGCTTCTATCTTCTGAGAATCAACCGTTATTACTTCATCAAATGCAATATGACCCATGAATGCAACTGATTTTGACCAAAATTCATATTTGGAAAACTTGGTGTACAATTGTGGATCACGAAGAACTTGTAATACATGTCGTAAATGATTTGCAGGGTCCTCTTCTGATCTTGAATATACCAGAGTATCATCTATAAATTCTATCAAAAATATATACAAGAATGGCTTGAATACCCTGTTCATTAAATCCATAAAAATTGATGGTACGTTTGTCGGCCCAAATGACATAACAAGAAATTCAAAGTGACCAGAATGTGTCCTAAAGGCTGTCTTGGATACATCTTTCTCATTCGCCCTCACTTGGTGATAACCTTATCTCGAATAAATTTTCTCGAAGCATTTGACACCCTGTAACTAATCAAATAAATCGTTAATCCTGGGGAGGGGGTATTTTTTCTTAATTGTCACCCTATTCAATTGCCGGTAGTCAATACACATTCTCAAGGTGCCATCCTTTTTACGTACAAATAACACTGGTGCACCCCAAGAGGACACACTAAGTGTTATGAAACCCTTCTCTAGCAAGTCTTTTAATTGCCCCTTTAATTCACGTAATTCTGTCGGGGCCATTCTATATGGAGGGATAGAAATAGGTTGAGTGCATGGAAGTAAGTCAATACCAAAATCTACTTCTCCTTTTGGAGGTAAACGTGGAAGCTCTTTAGGAAACACATCAGCAAATTCATTCACTATTGGGACAGATTGAAGTGTTGGTGATTCTGCCTCCATATCCCTCACTCTAACTAGATGACATACATATCCCTTTGACATCATTGTCCTTGCCTTAAAGTAGGAAACAAAACTTACCCTTTGGTGCCCCAACACTACCTTCCCATTCAAGGACCGCCTCATTTTGAAAGTTGAAATATACCCTCTTAGTTTGGCAATCCACAGTGGCATAGCAAGAAGCTAACCAATCCATACCCATTATAACATCAAATTCTACAATCTCTAACTCAACAAGGTCAGCCAAAGTGTTACGGTCACAAACAGTTACAACACAGTTATAATTGACCCTTCTAGCTATAATAGATTCACCGGTTGGTGTAGACACTTTAAATGGCTTGTTCAATAATTTAGGTGTTATTTTAAGCCTTTTATATGCTATATATCTGCCTTTTATATGTTAATTATCTCGTATTTACTTCCTGTGCACTTTCTCTTTCTCTTTCTCTTTCTTTTATGTTTATCATATCTAGCTTATTCTGCTCATGGAATTTTTGTGACGAGGGCTCCAAGGAAACAACCTCTCTACCGCTATGAGGTAGTGGTAAGGTCTGTGCATATTCTACCCTCCCCAAACCCCACTTGTGGGATTTCACTGGGTATGTTGTTGTTTTGTTTTATTTTAAGCTTCCCAGCAACTAGTGGAGTGTTGTATCATAATGTAGAACTAGGGCCAATTAATGCATACACATTATGTGAAAAGATAGACAATGTACCTGTGACCACATCAGGTGAAGCTTCCAAATTTCGTCTACTCCCCATAGCGTAAGTACGATTCTGGGTTCCACTAGAGCTAGCTGCCCCTCTACCACCTCTACCATGACCTGCAAGTGTTTTCTGACCCCTACCTAATAGAGGAACTGATGATGATGATGCAACAGCTGACTCAATAGGTTATGCTATATCACCCACACATCTTTTTCAAAAATCTCTCATCATATGCCCTGGTAAACCACACCAATAACAAGCATCTATCCCCACATGACATGTACCTAAATGACTCCTCCCACATTGTTTGCAAGGCTTCCTAGGAGGAATTTGCTAGCTTGCCGAATATCATGTTGTTCGTGCACTTTGGCCCTCACTTCTTTAACTAAACCGGTTACTTTAGACCCTTAAAGTTGTGGTGGAGCACTAACTGTAAGGTAGGAGGATGATGGCTTAGGCGGCCTATTAAAAAATTGAGGCCTAAACTCACCTTGGGATAGTACAAACTGCCCTGTAGATCTTGCCCTCTTAGACTGCCCCCTTTCTAACTCTTGTGTCCTTCTTCTTTGCCTTTGATCCTCCAGTTTTGTACAAATGCTTGCATACTCGCTATATCCATGTCCTTATTCAATGAATCAATGGTGAAATCTCTGACTAGATATGAATCCAACCTATCTACATATTGATGAACTCTATCTGACATAGTAGCGACTACATTAGGAGCATACCTGGCCAAGGAATTAAATTGAAGGCTATACTCCCTCACGCTTATATTCCCTTGGTGGAGATTCAGAAATTAATCTGCACGGGCCTCTCGAATCTCTAATGGCGAGTAATGGTCAAGAAATATCTCTTTGAACTCCTTTCAGGTTGTTGGAGGCGCATTTATACCCTTAGATTGCTTCCAAGCTTCATACCACAATATAGCCACACCCTTCAATCTATATGTTGCCAGCTCCATAGCTTTTGTACAGCTTACATGCATAACATCCAAAGTGTGTTAGATGTAATCGATGAAGTCTTGTGCATCTTCATTAGGATCTGACCCGGTAAAAGATGGAGGGTCCAAATTAAGGAAATCCCGTATTCTCGTGCTAGGTGCCCTATTCGCACCACCTACACCTATAACTGGACCTTCTTGTCTTTGACTTTGGCCAGCAACTATATGAGTCAATAATTGGACTGCATTTCTTAGATCCTGCACGATAGCATCAGTAGGTGGTTTTGGGGGAGTTTTACTACTTCCTAGTTCATCAGGATCTGGAGGAGTTGGAGATATTTGTGACAGAGACTCATCTTGGGCCTCATATTGTCGTCTCACCTGACTGGGTACACCAACTACCACTTCTACTTACTTCCTTTTGCCTTTACATTTCCTTGTTTCAAGCATACTCGCTCACCCATCAAGTTTTGTTACAGCGAGTGCGAATTCCCTAATTACCTGATTGGGTCTACGCAATCTTTGTTCTCGCCATGGGCGATTGGGAAAAAGAGAGTTTCCCCTTCTACCTATCTCAACTTTTTTGCCTCATTCAACCAATTGCTTAGATAGAATGTTCGCTAGTCATCTAACCATTGATCTACATCCTGGGTGGATTCCCTCGACCTAGAAATATAGAATAAGAGAAGAGAGATCTAAGCGTAGAAAGATTAGCTAACGAATCCTCCTGGAATGAGTGCTTTTAGAAACTAGGATTCCGCTTGGCCGCTCTGAACTGTTGGTTTCAACTCTTAACAAGAATTGCCATAGTTGAATGTGGACAATCGTTGTACAAAATGATTTAGAGGTTAGAAACAATCAACCTACAACACTTGGCTCTATGGCACGATCTAAAGAATGAATAGAAAGTGACAACTCCTGAATTTCCTATAGCGTCATGTTTATAAATATGGTGCACAACACATCCATAAACAAGACTCTACATTGATATGACTTTGTAGACTCCCTAGGACGACCCGCTCTGAACCACTTTTGTCACGCCCTAAGTCCCATTATGGCGGACAAGCACCAGTTGACGATAAGGCTCGGGAGAATCAACATATAACCATATACTTTCTATGAACATTATAAGAGGTTTCCATACTCAACATGCTTTAAAAAAACAAACAGTATTAACAAGCCAAAAGGAAGTGCATAAGACTAGGTCGTTAGAGCCACGATGTCTAAAATACGATACTTGACCACACTTTACTTTACATAGTCTACAAAGCCTCTAGGTAAGGAACAATATCTATATGGGTCGGGACAGGCCACACCTCATGACCAACTCTACAATACAAAATATAAGCTCTAGACACACAAAACTCCGAAGCAACCTGGACCTCAATAACAGCAGCTGGAAGTCCTGTACTCCAACTGGGGAGATCTAGTAGCTCTCGTACCTGCAGCATGAACTGCAAGTCCCCTGTAAGGGACATCAGATGAGATAACGTATTGAATATGTAAGGCAGGAAATACTTTATATGAAACAAGAACTCAAGTGAAATCACACACTGGTGTGTAAGGGTAAAATACCACCTTTAGTCATACTGTGGAATAATGTACTTTATTTCCTTTTTATTACTTCACCTTTCTTTACTATATAATCTGTGCACAATATATCATGTAAATGACCAGCTGATCAGTGGTGAATCAATATCGGGATCAACCCATGCTAGGCTTTCCTTTCACCCTTATGTTACCCCCCATAATATGGGATCGCCCTATGCTAGGTGATTCTTCCACCCCTTGGATACCACCCATTAATAAGCAACTCTGAGTTATATTCTATTTACTTTTGAGATGATTCTTTTGGTGGTCGTAACATTAGAGCTATAGGAACATAGACATGACATGTGACGTATAAACAACTATACAAGATAATACCACAATGAAAAGAGAGTTACACAACTAATGAAACATGTAGGAGATTAAACAGGACATGGACCCTATTTGGTAAAAAAAAGAACTCATGTATCTTTGGTATCCAAGTATGTATGTAGATTTGACAATGGCTATGTATGGGAACATATGAACATTGTAAGGAGTGGAGACACAGTTATTAGTTATTCTGGATTTGGTAAGTGCCTTTATGTGCCAAGGAAAAACCTAGATTTCATGCCAAATTAGGTAATCAAGTAGCCTTACATACCTCGTTGTACTATGTCGTTATTACCTCGGAGTAGTATCCTTTTCCTCCAAATACTTATCTACAATATAGTAGGTGATAAAACTAGTATTAGCAGCTAATAAACACATTTTGGCAATCCAATCTTATAAAAACAAACACTCAGGCAGGAAGCTTTTGACTATCAATCCACGAGTATTCTCTCAACCTTTCCACCTCTAATCGTATTTTTATTTAGCACACATTGTCATATAAATGTTATATCCAGCCTGTTTTAGTCACATAACAGGCCTACAGCAGCTCATCAATTACAACATACAACAACTGTACACAACACGCAAGTAGGCAACGTAACATTACGTCCTTTCGCTACATTTCAGCGCCAACCATTCCAAATATGTTTCAACACCAACCAAACTGTTCTCAACTTATTTACATATAAACACAGCCTAAAAACATTCAAAAAATAGTCCCAAAGTAGATGGAAAACGTGAGAGAACAATCACCAATTATCCGCCCGCAAGTTCCTACTAAGAGTACCATTAAAATATCATACAAGAACTCATTTTTGTGGAAGATAAAAATGGTGCAACAGCCTTCTTCATCAATACAGAATAATTCCTTGTTAAAAACATAAACCTTAATTCATAATTCAGCTAACCAACAAGAGAAAAGTATCTTAATAAGCAAGAAAAGTGTACAACAATCTTTGGAATACATGCTGTCCAAAATTCCTGCACAATTACAACCAGCATACTCCTCATGTGTTTCATGGAAAATTTATACTAAACCATAGGTATTTTCACTTACCTTATCCCTCAAGGATTATGTGCTCTTTAAGAACCCTAAAGGTGTACCTTGGCTTCTTTACAAAGTGAAGAGAGAGCAAGGAGAAACTTTAAAAGAAATCTGATTTTTGACTAAGTAAAAATGACTTAAAGTTGTTGGATTTTAACCCCTTTTAAAGGGCAACTTTTGGCCGACTTTCTTTTACATTTGAAGCCTTATTTTATTAAGGTAGTGATGCAGTAACTTGGCCCTTTCACTTGGGCCTTATTGTGCTTCAATTGGATGGGCTTTGCTGCAAATACTTCTCTTTTTATATCCACTTAGTTTGGGCCCTATTTGTGACTTGGGTTGTGAATGTAATTTGGCCCCTTTCATATTCATCTTGGGCTGCCTATATTCTCTTTTTAAAATGCTAAAACAAGGGCCCAAATTACTCCCTTAACTCGGGTTTATTCTTTATCGGACTTGAACAAATTCGATGTTGGGCCTCTTCTCCGTCTACCTAGCCTATTTAAGCTAACCACATAGGTGACTCACCTGCTAACTTCCTAAGTCCCACAAACACCTCACTTCTTCCACTTCATTTGAGGCTGCGATGTCTTCATTTTGACTTAAAACTTATATACACTCGATCCTCTTGAGCTTTAGATGTACATAGAGCCCTCTAATATGAAATTCAAGCACTCTTAAAAATGTGTGTTGATTTGACCTCACCCTATCATGTTTCATATGCATAGGACTAGTAATGTAAGATGTGGTGTGTTACACAAAAAGTAAATAATAATGGCCTTGTAAAGGGATAAGAAGTATTGGGAGACAAAGAATATTGTGGCAGCCATGTTAGGTGTAAAAATCAGAAAAAGGAATCTAATGTGACCATATGAAGGGTCAGAAAATAGTGAAATTTGATAGAAAGACATGGGCAGATGAGAATTAAAAAAGTCCAAGTTTCAAGTTCGGAAATGTTAATATGGAATCCGCATTTGAAGTCTAAGTCTTATGTTTTGAAATTCAAATTTCAAAGCAAAGACTGCCTATAAATACCACATCAAGTGTTGATGAAGATAGAGTACAAGAGAGAAGTAAGGTATAAAAGACTCCTCTTTCCTAGCAACATATTCCCATAACAAAAACATCCCACTCTCAACACTAGATCCACTGTGTCGGATTTCGACAAAGCTATATATATATATATATATATATATATATATATATATATATATATATATATATATATATATATATATATATATATATATATATATATATAGACACACACACACACGTATATACATAACTTAAAACCTCATATTATAAAGGGAAGCTTCATTAGTAAAGATATTGGATTTGAAATGGTAAGGATTATACGAGCCAAATTCCAATTTTATAACGCCAGCATATCAAAAGGTGATACGTGGCGATCAAGGTCTAGTAAGGTGCACCTCAGTAATACTCTGGGCACGGTCTTATGTTGTGTCAGAAAGATTATTTTTATCAATCTAAGTCCCTTATCTCAAGATCAGTGAGTCTAAGAGTGGAATTTGTATCAAGATTCAAAATTAGATATGATGATGTTTACTATAAATATCTAGTAGACAAGACAAAACCCAAGATAACATACAACAAGTAAAACTAAAAATCACTAAAGTGGAAGAAATAATAATATGATGAGAAAAGACCTATAACATAGATATATACAAAACATATAAATGTCATGACCCAAGCATGGGGCCTAGTTACAACGCGACGAATAAGGAACGCGATGGTACCTCATCGAAGCCTCTTAGCATTCATAAGACATTTATAGGTATTTATCAATAATAAAATCAAAATTTCAAAGTGGGAAATGGAACTAAGGGAAACATGAAATTATTTAAAGCATGGAAAGAAACCAACTCAAGCATTCTCTACATTGTCAAAATACCATCAAAATAAGAAACATAGCGGGGCCTATAACATACTCAATCTTTCCTCAAGTACAAGTGTCAAATTGCAATAACATTGAAAGTAAAAGTCTTAAAAATATATCTTTATGTAAATGTATCAAAAGTACATAGAAGAAAGAGGTGGAGTCCCCGAACTAGAGGGCTCACCGATAAACTAGTCTTGAACGTCGGTAAAGAATGACATGTTGCTAGAGGAGGTGCAGTTTCGATCCCTACATAGTGGCATCAAGTAGGAAATATATGCATTTGTACATTGGAATGTACTAAGTATGTGAGACACAAGGTGCACATGAAGTTATAATTCCATCATTAAAAACATGCAAAACAATAGTCAAATAGTAAAGATCAAGATGAAATATGAGGTCAAAGCATCATATGAAAATACATTAATGGTACATAAATGTTAAATACATAGATTTATAGGAGGAGAATGTAACTGACATGTAAGATCATATGAGCTACTACATGAAATCTAACATAACTGCCTACATTGGCACGAGGAGTACACTTGCCGGGTGGAACTCTAACAACTTGTGCATGAATATCTTAGTTTAAAGTTGCTATTGTGGATCCACTAGCCTTAGCATATAAGAACTCACATGGTGGCACATAGTTAATGCGAAAAGGGATTGCTACTAGGGTTCCCTTACTGAACCTCACCTCAATTCCCCATTTGGTGCTAAGTCAATCCCACGAAATACTTTAAACCATTTTCATAATCATGCAATCTTAACATTAGAATCATAAGTAGTATTATATAGGATTAATTCGTTAACTTGGAAGCCACTCAAGGGAGTATTGACCTTACACATTGAGGGTTCATCTTAAACATCGTTAAGGGCTTTATATCATGACCATAACATTCAAAATATTCATAGATTTTTAACGCATACTTAAGTCCTTATCATCTACATCATTTAACAACTCATTATAAACTTAGTGGGCTCATGCAATGTACTTTGAAACACATAATCAAGAATAATAAGTAGTATCATGGTGAAATTCATTAGTTTAAAACCAAGTCTATACATCCGACATCATTATTGAAAAACTCTAGGTTATGAAATCATGTCATTCAACATGGAAACTATAGAAATTCATGATACATCATCACATTGTGTCGTTAGAGTCAACGTAACTGAAAATATATCATTTAATATATACATCATTTAAATCATGCTCATGAAACATCATAACTTTTAAAGAGCAAAAAGAAAAGGTAAAAGTGAATGTTGCTGGACTTTGTGGATGGAAGAGATTCACAAATCAACTTATATCCTGATTGAAGACCTTAGGAAAGGCTTAAAGATTTGGAGAAGAAAATCCTTGGAAACTCTAGCCCTTCTTGCCTTGTCTTTAGAGAGTTTCTTGCCTTAGAATGTTTTTGAGGTAATTTTGAATGAAGAGAATGATGAGAGGTTTGGGTCTACTATGGGAGGAAAAAGAACCATGAAACAACATAGTTTTAGTCTTGAGGTGTGCGCAAATTACAAAAATATCCTTCGTTAAAATAGCTGAATCAAAACCATGACCCACGATTACGAGTCGTAAAACGGTCTATGTGTAACAACGCGACCTAGGGCCTAGTCGTAAAATGACGAATGAGATACCTGAAGTCGCCTCACCCAAGCCATCCTCAATATCTTACGCATTCATAGGCATAAATTAAATATTTGCAAAATAAAAATGGGAAAAAGGTCTATGAGATTATAATATGACAATGAAGCAATATTAAAAAAGAAATATCAACATTTTTCCCATAAAGCATATGGACTAAAACATAGATGGAGGGAACCGATAACAGTCGGTTTCTATCAAATTGAAAAGACTCCATGAAAATGAAAAATAGAATGTAAAAGCCCCAAAGGCCAATATACACATAGTGTTTGAAATACATTGCAAGAAGAAAATGATCAAGACCTAAACTAAGGGCCAACCACAACAAAAGTACTAGTCTTGAATGCCATAAAAGTAGTCGTGAGCCAGTAGAGGAGTACCTATACCTACATGGTTAAACCATACAGACAAAATATGTGTTAGTACTTTTGGAATTTACCAAATATGTGAGATGCAATGCAAGTATAAAATTGCAATGTCATCATACATAAGTAAAACATATACATATAAATTAATAAACACTTAACATAAACTTAAGCATTCACAAGGAATATCGATAAATATCAATGAGAATAAATGCACAAAAGGTCACATGTGATGAAATCATATCATTAACTTTTGGAGTGGACCTTAATCGACATATGTGAGCTACTACATGGAATCCATTATAACCCCATATATTGGCATGGGGAGACCACTTGCCGTATAGAACTCCATCAGTTTGCATGAATCTTTATATAACACAAATGGCCTACATGGATCCACTAGCCTAGCCTATAACGACTTGTATGATGCACATAGTTAAGGGACAATGAGCTTCATCTCTAGCGGGCCATGCCTCAACTAAGGGGATGAGCCTCTATCTGAAGGTCCTTTTGGTGCTAAGTCATCCCATAAAATCTTTAAATATGTACTTAGTCAATTCATGACACTTAGAATCATAAGAGTAGCTCGAACATAGGAACCACCAACTGAGAATTGTCCCTTCCTCTTGCGAACCTTCTAAAATAACTTTTAGGGTAATTGTAAACATGCTTATATCTTTAACAAGTCATAAATTTTAAACACAACTTTAATACCCTAATCATCATCATGAATTATGAGAAACGTTACTCAAAACTTAGGGGAAAATTCTATGTCAAAACATCATAAATCATGAAAATCTACTCTTTCAAAACATCTAAAATAGCCTACACTTCATCATCAATAATACTCATTATCGGGGTCATCATCAATAACTTAGATACATATTAATACTTACTTAAACATCATAGGATATCATTGAAACCATTTAATAATACAAGGTATTATGAAATCATCTTTAATATGAATATTAACTCACATACCTCAATTAGTCATTATGAAGGATTTTACAGGTGAAACGAAACCCACAAATCAAACTCACATACCTCAATTAGTCTCCATGAAGAAAATTGAATCCTTTGGGATGAACATGAAAACCCTAGCCTTGCCTTGACCTTCTGAAGAGTGTATATTGCCTTAGGAATTTTCGGGAATGAAAGAATTAGAGAATGAACAAGGGTCCTAGGGCTTTAAGGTTTGATTTAGGGCCCTTATGATCCCAAAAATGACATAGTGTAGGATTAGGATTTATGAAAATGACAAAACTGCCCTTTATTAAAACTATCTGACTCAACCTAAGAAAGCACAATTATGGGTCGGGGTTTGAACAATGGACCATTGTCCTTTCCAGCTTATTGTCCTTTTCCAATATTCAGAACTATTTTGCCTACCTAAACCTTGAAACCTTCTTCTACAGGTCGTATATTGACTTATGAGTCGTGGTTGGACTCATAAGGCCCTTCCACTCTTTGTCAATTTTCTTATTTTACTGGACATTTGTCTACGAAGGGATTATATGGGTTGTATGATGGTCTATAGACCATCCAGCTAATCGTGGGTCATTTACCAAAACCTCCAAATTTATTTCATGTTTGATACTCTCATCCACGACCCTATCTATGGACCGTCAATTCTTTCATGAGCCATCTATGGCTACGTGGGTTACCCCATGATGGGATCGAGGTTAGAAGGAACACTAATATGGAGTGAATACTAGAATACGAAAGCAACAAAAAAAGAGAAAAAGTAATTAGAGATATGGGAAATTCAAAGGAAAGATCCAAGAACTTCCAAGTAATTGATATTCTAAGGTCTTGATAAGATCCAAGTAACAACATAAAGATGTATGGAAGAAATCTAACGCCTTTACTCGAGAAAACAAATCAAACCGTAGATTCGGATCTTGGCCGCTTTATGAGTAGCTAAAGACAATAATTAGTATGTAAACTAATCACCTTCTAAAGAATACCAAAAACAAATCAAAGATAGCACAAGAAGAAATTACTTTACAGCTCAAACTATGAACTAGTAAAAGTTGATTGATAAGTTCTCAAAGAACAAGTCACAAAGGTTCAAAAGAACTATCTCAAATATTATTAATATCAATCTAATTGTCTTTTATGAAAGAAAAAAAGACTCCTTTATATATTATAGGATCCTTGGATGTCCAAGACTCCTTAGGTTAGACCGAAGGAGTATCCAAAACCTAGAAAGAAAATTACAAGGTAAATCCTACTCTAGAAAGGAAATAAAGTAACCTTAACTAGGAATAGATCTAGTAGTTCTAGGAAAGAGTTAAATGGTACTAGGATCCTTTAAATAGAACAAGGAAAATATTAATGAACTATATATAGATAAGTAAATAGGGTAAAAGCCAACTAGGAAAAGAATCTTGACAATCTTGGAAAGTTTGACTAGTCTTCTCTCCGAACATGGGCAAAAAGCAACATTTACTGTGGTTGATTCTTGGACTCTTCTTGGCCTTATTTGCACAAAATTTAAGCCTTAAATTCTCCCTCTTGATCTTGAATTTTGGCCATCAAATAATTGTAGCATTTGGACAATTCATCCTCCTTGGGCTTTATCTCTTCTTCCCCAACAAGACACCTTTGGATCTGCAATTGAAGCCCATTGAGCTTATCATTAAACTCCTTTGTTTGGGATCTTGTTATGGGCCTCCTTTGATATTCTAAATATTCATCCTTTTCATCCTTATTCTTTGATGTTGTCATTGCCCTCTTCTTCAAGAGAATTCATCCTCGGATTTAAGTCTACATCAAAACGGGAAAGATCAAAAACATTAAAAGTAGCACTAACTTGGAACTCACCAGAAAGATAAAGTTTATAAGAATTGTCTCCAATCCTTTCAAGGACTTTGTGTGGACCACTTTCTCTAGGATCTAGCTTGGTCTTTCTTTTGGATGGAAATCTTTCCTTTCACATATGCACCAAAACCAAGTCCCCAGGTTTAAACACAATATATTTTCTTCCTTTATTCCTTCACAACACAACTTCCTTATTTTTCTTTTCAATTCCAAGTCTTGTTTGTTCATGAATCTTTTTCAACATGTCAGCCTTCTTTTTACCATCAAGATTATAAAAATCACTAGTAGGCAAAGAAAGTAAATCAAGAGGGGTAAGGGGATTGAATCCATATACAACTTCAAAAAGAGTCTTATAAGTAGAAGAATGATATAAGCAAATTCCAAAATAAGTAAGTAGTCTTCCCAAGAAGTCAACTTTCCTTTCAAAACAGCCCTCAACATATTTCTCAAAGTTCTAATAACCAATTATGTTTGCCCATCCGTTTGTAGGTGACAATATGTGGAAAATAGCAATTTAGTCCAAAACTTTCCCCAAAGAATTCTCCAAAAGTGACTTAAAAACTTTGCATTCCTATCACTAACAATAGTTCTAGGTATTCCATGCAATTTAACCACTTCTTCTACAAATAAGTCAGCCACATGAGATGCATCATTAGTCTTTTTACATAGAATAAAATGAGTCATTTTAGAAAATCTGTCTACTACCATAAATATACTATCCTTACCATATTTAGTCCTTGGAATCCCTAATATGAAGTCCATAAAAATATCAATCCAAGGAGAACTAGAAATAGGTCAAGGAAAATAAAAACCATGCGACAATGTTCTAGACTTAGCTTGTTTACATTCAAGACAATGAGAACACACTTTTTCAACATCCTTTCTCATGCTAGGCTAATAAAAATGTTCAAAAAATACTTCCAGAGTTTTAGGCAATCCAAAATGTCCCATTAGCCCTCCACAACATGCTTTCCCAATAAACAGTTCATGCAAAGAGCAGTTAGGTACACACAACTTATTTTTCTTAAAGAGAAATTCATCTTGAAGATACAATTTCTCAAAAGGACCCAAGTTATATTCATAAATTTGTTTATCAAAATCATAATCATTAGCATAGAGTAACTTAATTTTTTCAAAACACAACAATTCTGAAGTAAGAGTAGAGATCAAAACATACCTTCTTGAGAGTGAATTAGCAACCACATTCTCCTTTCCTTGTTTGTAGGAAATTACATAAGGAAAAGTTTCAATAAATTCCACCCATTTAGCATGCCTAAGACTAAGTTTACCTTGGTGGCTCTTCAAGTACTTCAATGACTCATGATCAGTCTTGACCACGAATTCTCGAGGCCATAACTATTGTTGCCATGTAACTAACACCCTTACCAAGGCATATGACTTCTTATCATAAGTTGAGTAGTTCAATGTTGCTCCACTTAGCTTTTCACTAAAGTAGGCAATTGCCTTGGAGTCTTGCATCAAAACAACACCTATGCCCTTATCAGAGGCATTACACTCAACTTCAAAAGACTTAGAAAAATCAAGTAATTGCAAAAGAGGAGCAGAACACAATTTTTCATTCAGCTAGTTAAATGCATCATCTTGTTCCTTTCCCCATGTAAAAACCTTATCTTTCTTAATGACGCCAATTAAAGGAGAAGCAATGGTGTTAAAAATCCCTCACAAACCTCCTATAAAAATTAGCAAGTCCATGGAAACTCCTAACTTCAGTTACACTATTAGGTCTAGGCCATTCTTTAATTGCTTTGATTTTATCACCGTCTACTTTAAATCCCTTAGAACTGACTACAAAACCCAAAAAACTACATGATCCACATAGAAAGTACACTTTTTGAGATTAGCAAATAAAGGTTGATTTCTAAGGACTTCAAAAACTTGTTTTAGGTACTCTAGGTGTTCATCTAGATTTTGAGAAAAGATCAAGATGTCATCAAAATACACCACAACAAATTTTTCATGAAAATCATAAAAAAATAATTCATTAGTCTCATAAATGTGCTTGGTGCATTTTTTAAGTCAAAAGGCATAACTAACTACTCATAAAGTCCATATTTGGTCTTAAAAGCAGTTTTCCATTCATCTCCAGGATTCATACCAATCTGATGGTAACCACTTTTTAGATCAATTTTACAAAAGATTTTGGATCCATATAGTTGATCCAACATATCATCAAGATGAGGGATAGGATGGCGATACTGTACAAATATCTTGTTGATGGCTATACAATCTGCACACATCCTCCATGTTCCATCCTTTTTTGGTACCAATAGGACTGGAATAAAACATGGGCTCATGCTCTCTTGAACAAAACCCTTTTTAAGAAATTCCTCAACTTGGCTTTGTAATTCTTTGATCTCTTCAGGACTACTCCAATATGCAAGCCTATTAGGTAGTTGAGACCCAAGAAAAAAGTTTATTTGGTGCTCAATCCCTCTGGCAATCCCTCTGGAGTATCACCAGGGAAAATATCTTCAAAATTCAATAAAAGAGAAGAAACTGTATTTGGCATAGAAGGAGTTAGTTGTTCAAAGTTAATCAACACTTCTTTGCAAGTAAGTAGTACTATGGGCAGTCTGTCATTTCTAGAATTCAAACACTCTTTGTCTTTTACATAAAGACTCTCTTTTTTCTTTTCCTTAGCCTCTGTCCTCTCACCAAAACTTTTTATTTTTCACTCAAACCCTCTTTTACCTCTTTACTTTGTTTGCTGCCATCTCTCTCTTTTTCGTAGCCATCTCTCTTTTTTTCTATCTCTTGGCCCTTTTCTTTTACCTCAAGCTCACTTTTTATCTCCCCCTTTGCTTTTCCATTGTTTCCCTCAATCATTTCTGATCTTCAAACACTTGTGAAGGAGATAATGGTGCAAGAGTTAATTTCTTACCATTATTAAGAAGACTATACCTATTCTTTCTCCCGTGAAGAGTAGTATCCCTATGATATTGCCAAGGCCAACCAAGTAAAACATGACATGCTTGCATTGTAACTGCATCACAAAGAATTTCATCTTTATACCTACTAACATTGAATAAAATCATGCATTGTTTGTTTACTTTTACCTCTCCACTATTATTCAACCATTGGAGCTTATATGGAGTAGAGTGTTTCAGGCATGCAATTCCTAGCTTATCTACCAAGTATGTACACACCACATTTGCATAACTCCCCCCATCAATAATCATAAAATAAGTCTTGCCCTTTATCCCGCATCTACTATGGAACTGCTACCCAAATTGATAATCATAATTCTCCCAACTGCCCCAATTATACCATCATTAAGCAGTTTAAATCATCTTCCTCACTTTACGCCTCCTCTCTCTTCTTCTTCCCCATCACTTTTTTTCACTCTCATATTCTCCATTCTCTCTAAGTATGATGTTTCTTCTGCTTGGACATTCATGCATCATATGACCCCTCCCATGATATTTGTGACATTGAATAGAACAAGAAGGGTTAGAAGATCTGAGATTGAAGGTTTTACCTCCCTCCTCAATTTTACCTTTACCTCTATCTTCTTGAGGTTTAGACAGAGCTTTTCCCTCTTAATTTGACCATGACTTCTTAGAGATGGAGTTTGGCCGATTTCTCCATGAGTTAGGTTGTTGCTTTTTCTTCATTTGTTTTTCTACTTTAATAGACAAATCTACTAACTCATCTAAAGTTACGTATTGTTGTATCTCTACTACATCAACTATTTCAGAATTTAAACCATTTAAAAATTTAGCCATTGTAGCTTCTTCTTCCTCTATGCAATTAGCTTGGATCAAAGCCATATCCATGCTTTTGAAGTACTCATCCACTGACATGGAACCTTGCTTCAAGTGTTGAAGGCGAGACTGCAGATCTCTTTGAAAATATGATGGCATAAACATTTTCCTCATCACCCTCTTCATCTCTGCCTAAGTAGCGATATGTAGTAGCTCATCTTGCAATCTGTCCCTAGCAAGCTTTATCCACCAAGAAGCAGCATAATAAGAAAACTCAACAACAACAAGTTTAACTTTCTTACCCTCAGAGTATTTATGACAATCACAGATGGCTTCAACTTGTCTCTCCCAATCAAGGTACAAGTCAGGGTTCCTTGTCCCCTTGAAAGATGGCATCTTCATTTTTATACTATTTGTATTATCATCTTCTACTCTACCTTTTTGTCCCCTCCTATCTTTTCTTTCTAGATTAAATTCACCATCAAAATCATCATTATCATATTCTGGATTTACAAAAGGGATATGGGGTACATTTCTTCTAACTTGGGGTTTAAGATCATTTGGTGGTACAACATTATTTTCCCTCCTAATTGCAGCTATGGTCTCATTCTGCTCGATAATCATATTCCTCATCTCTTGAAATTGAAGGTTCCATCTCTCAAATTGTTGGTGCAAAGCTTGAAGGGCGAAGTCATTCCTTCCTTTGATCTCGACTTCTAAACGAGTCCTTTCCTCATCACCACTTGAATTAAACATCTTAAAAAATATCAAGTATCACACACTTAATATAGGTTTTACCCTCTCTTTAAACTCACCCACATTTGCCTTTTTTCCCATCAAAAAACCTTTGAACAAAAGTACTTTGTAGATTTATAATTAAAACCAAACAAGTATCAAGTTCTTAGTAATAAAGTATAGATTTTTGGGGCACAAAAGAAAGTAAAGAACTAGTCCTAGAAAAAGTAGGATTTAGTTGAAACAAAACACGAATAAAAAGGAACTTATGTAGAATTATATAAGAATAAGAAAGAAAAATTCTCTTCTCCTCAAAGATTTAGACCCCCCACTTCTTAATTCCTTTTTTTCTTTGGGAACAACTAATGCAAGATTTCGTGGGTAAGTAAATAGATTTCTTGGAGAGCAAGTTATCTCTTCTTTTTTTATAACTATTTTATTTTTCTTTTCTCTGCTCTTTATGTTCAAGAAATCTCAAGATTTTCCAAGAATGGAATCTTGATAGAACCGCTATGATACCACCTGAAAGGATAGAAGTTAGAAGGAATGCTAATATGGAGTGAATACTACAATGGGGAAGCAACAACAAAATAGAAAGGAGAAAAGCTAATTAGATATGTGGGAAGTTCAAAGGATAGACCCAAGAATTTCCAAGTAATTGATATTCTAATGCTTTGACAAGATCCAAATAACAATATACAGATTTATGGAAGAAATCTAATGCCTTTACTTGAGAAAACAAATCGAACCGTAGATTCAAATCTTGACCACTTTATGAATAAATAAAGACAATAATTAGTATGTAAATTAATCACCTTTTAAATAATACCAAAATGAAATCAAAGATATCACAAGAAGAAATTACTTTATACCTCAAACTATGAACTAGTAAAGGGTTAAAGATAAATTCTCAAAGAACCAAGTCACAAAGGTTCAAAAGAACTCTCTCAAATATTATTAATATCAATATAATTATCTTTTATGAAGGGAAAAAAGACTCCCATATTTATTATAGGGTCGTTGGATGTCCAAGATTCCTTAGGTTAGGCACAAGGAGTATCAAAAACCTAGAAAGAAAATTACAAGGTAAATCCTACTCTAGAAAGGAAATAAAGTAACCTTAACAAGGAATAGATCTAGTAGTTCTAGGAAAGTATTAAATGGTACTAGGATACCTTAAATAGAACAAGGAAAACATTAATGACCTATGTATAAATGAGGACATAGATAAAACCTAACCAGGAGAAGAATCTTGACAATCTTGGAAAGATTGACCAGTTTTCTCTCCAAACGTGGGCAGAAAGCAACCTTTGTTGTGGCTAAGTTTTGGACTCTCTTTGGCCTTATTTTTCACGAAATTCAACCCTAAAATTCTCCCTCTTGGACTTGAATTTTGGCCACCAAATAATTACAATACTCGGACAATTCATCCTCCTTGGGCTTTAGCTCTTCTTCCCCAACAAGACACCTTTGGATCTGTAATTGAAGCCCATTAAGCTTATCATTGAACTCCATGGTTTGAAATCTTGTTATGGGCCTCCTTTGATCTTCTAAAGATTCATCCTTTTCATGGTTGTCCTTCAATGGAGTAGAGCTCCGTATGATGCTATCACCCCGTACTTGAAAACTTTTTCCCTTCTCGAAAGTTGATATTTAAGCAGACGACCTACAAGCCACAATCCCAGCTACGTGTCGTCAATATGCCTTGTGAACTGGCCCCAGGTCATTTTTTTACAAATTTTGTCTGCACTTTTAGGCTCCTAAATTGAGGGCGTTACAATATCTTTCCCATGGGAACATTCATCCCCAAATGCACTTAAAGATAGGATTTAAAAAGTTAATCATCAGATAACAACCCATTACGCATGTAAAAACGCAAGTTAAACATCATATATGAAAATTTCAAAATCTACTTGCGGAATATGTCTCAAAATAGTCCGTAATCACACAAATAAATGTATGCATCATGCAAATCTAAAATGCAAGGAATATAATGTTTTAGGGAAGAATATCTTAATAACTTAGGCTTGAGTAGAGTGGAATAGATACGGGTAACACTTCATCATATCTGCTTCCACTTCCCATGTGACACTCTCAACTTGATAATTTCTCCAAAGCACTTTAACTGATGCAACTTCCTTGTTCCTTATCATTTTCACTTGCCAATCTAGAATCCCAACCAATACCTCTTCATAAACGCAAGTTCTCTTTAATGTTAACATCTTCTAAAAGGACTATGGAGTTTGGATAACCTATGAACTTCCTCAACATCGACACACGAAAGACCGAATGGATCAAATGCATCTCTTTAGCTAGGTTCAATTCGCATGTCACTTTTCCCACTCTTCTCACCACTTTGTAAGGGTGTACATACCTAAGGCTCAATTTCCCTTTTTTACCAAACTGAATCACACCTTTCATCGAAAACACTTTCAAATAGACCCAATCACCAATTTAAAACTCAAGATCCGTCCTTCTACTATCAGATTGGGAATTTTGTTGGCTTTGGGCCATTTGTAACTTTTCTCTTATGATTTCAATTTACTCCATAACATTCATGACTAGGTACATCCCTAGCAATACCACCTCACCAACTTCAAACCATCCAATGGGTAATCTGCTTCGCCTACCATACAAAACCTCAAGCGGTGCCATCCTAATGTTCGGATGATAACTGTTATTGTAGGAAAATTCAATAAGTTCCAAATGCTCTTCCCTACACCCTTTGAATTCCAACACACATACTCTTAACATATCTTACAAAGAGCAAATGATCCTCTCGTCTTGTTTGTCAATTTAGAGATGAACACCTGTACTCAACTTTACCTTAGTACCAAGCCCCTTTCGAAATAAGAGGTAAATTGGACACCACGATCTAATATGATGCACAATTAAATCCCATGCAACCTCACTAATTCTCGAATATACAAATAAGGATAATCTTTGTCAGTAAATATAGTTTTGACCGATAGGAAGTGAGCTGACTTTTTTATGCAATCTACTATCAGCCATATAGAGTCAAAATGTTTTTTTGTCTTTGGAAACCCCAATACAAAGTCTACATTAATTTCTTCCCACTTCCAAGTGGGAATGTCAATATCTTGGGACAGGCCACCAGTCCTTTGATGCTCCACTTTGAATTGTTTGCAATTGGCATACTCGAACACAAAGTCGGCAATGTCCTTCTTCATTCCATTCCACCAATATATCTCCCTCCAGTCTCTATAAATATTTGTAGTGTTAGGACGAATGGAATATGAAGAGCTATGAGCTTCTTATAATATTAACTTTCTCAACTCACTATCATTGGGAACCAATAACGTCCATTGATATCAAAGTACTCCATCTCCCACTTATGAGAAAACTTCTATCTTTCCTTCTTTCAATGAGGCTTTCAACTTGACTAAGGCAGGATCAAGATTTTGCTTAGACTTAACCTCGTTAATCAAAGAAGATTTGGACTCATAAAGCACCATTACACCAACATTTTCGGATTCATTTAACTTTACCCCTAATCTAGCTAAGACCTATTTGGCCAATTTCCTTTTTCCATCATCTTCAATCTACCCATGGAAACTCTACTAAGGGCGTCGGCTACCACATTAGCCTTTGTTGGGTGATACTTCACACTCATGTCGTAGTCCTTGAAAATCTCTAACCACCTCCGTTGTCTCAAATAAGATCCTTTTGGGTGAACACATGTTGGAGGCTTGTAACAAACCAACCTAGGGCCCAGTCGTCACACGGGAACTGAGATAACCGAAGGCACCTCACCTAAGCCATCTTTAATATCTTAACCATTTATAGGTATTAAGGTAAAACTTCACGAAAATAAAATAGGGAAAGGGTCTATGAGCAATTTATCAGAATGAAGCAACATTAAGAAGAATGTAAGAGTAACATATCTTTGTCCATAAAGCATACCAACTAATACATTGTTAATGCGATAAAGGGTTACTACTAAGGTTCCCTTATCGAACCCTACATCAACACATTCGATGCCAAGTCATCCATGGAATCTTTAAAATAAAGCTTAGCAAAATTATGACACTTAGAATCATAAGTAGTAAATCGTAAGAGTAGCTCGAACTTTTAGGAACCACCAAGTGAGAATTGTCCTTTCATCTTAGTGACATTCTTAAGCATCTTTTTAGGGCAATTGTAAACATGCTTATACCTTTGAAAAATCATAACTTGAAAACTTAGCTTTTATGCCATAATCATCATCATAAATTATACAAGACTTTACTTGAAAACTAGGTGGTCTAAGCTTTTAAATTGGAACAATCATATATCACATATTCATGCTTAAATCATGAAAGTATGCCTATTTAAAACATGAAAAACATCCCAAACTCCATTAATAACAAAGTTTATCATTGGGTTCATCATCAATAACTTAATACGTATATATATACTTAATCAAAACATCATAAAATATCATTGAGATCATTTAATAACATAAAGCATTATGAAATCATCATAAGCATGCATAATATCTTAAAAGAAGTTAAAGAAAAGGTAAAATATAATATGAAGGACTTTGTGGGTGAAAGGATACCCACAAATCAAGCTCACATACCTTGGTAAACTTGGGGGAAACCAAACTTGAAGCCTTTGGGAAGAACCTTGAAAACATTAGCTTGCCTTGACCCTTTTTCTAGAGAGAATACTACCTTACGAGATTTTAGAAATTGAAAGAATGAAGAGAATAGGAGTTCCTTAGAGTTTAAGGTCTGATTTAGGCCTCTTTAGTTTAAAAAGCTGAAATAGTTAAGATATAGGATTTGCGGAAATGAAAAAAATTACCCTTCATTAATATTTTCCAGATTGATACTACGCAAGCCTGTTTATGAGCTGTGGATTGAACCACGGACCGTAGGTCATGTCCATTCTAGTTACCTTTTTGCCAAAATTCCTGAAACTATATTGATGACTCAAATTATGAAACCATCCTCTATGGGTTGTATATAGACCTACAAGTTGGGGTTGGACTCGTGAAGTCCTTCCACACTTAGTCATTTTCCTATTTTCTTAAACCTTATTCACTAAGGGATTCGATGGGTTGAATAATGGTTTACGGACCATGCTAGTAATTGGTAGGTCACTTTCTAGCAAACTCCAAATTTCCTTCGTGTTAAGGTCCTCATTCGTGAACCTATCTATGATGTGTCTTACTTTTTATGGGTCGTCACTAGGTGTGTGAGTTAAACCATACTTGGAAACATTTTCCCTTTCCTGAGGTTCATTTTTGAGGACCGACCTACGGGTCGTAAGCCACCCTTGTACACTGACTCCAAGCCATTTTTCTTTCAAACATTTCTACACTCTTAGGATCCTAAAATGGGGGTCATTACAATATCTCCCCCTTTGGAACATTCGTCCCCAGATGTACTTAAAGGCACGCTTGAAAGCGTAAATCATCAGCTAATAACTCAGCATGCATGAAAAAAATGTAACCTATACATCATTTCATTAAATTTTCAAAAATCTACTTTCAAAACATTTCTCAAAATAGTGCATAAACATAAGAATAAGTGTATGCATCATGCAAAGCTAAAGTGCAAGGAATTAAAGGTTTTCGAAAGAATTTATTAATACCTTAGGCTTGAGTAGAGTGGAATAGATACAAATAATGTGTTGTCATATCTGCTTCCGCTTCCCATATATCACCCTCAACTTGTTTATTCCTCCATAGCACTTTGATGAATGAAACATCCTTGTTCCTTAGCCTCTTTACTTGCCGGTCTAGAATCTCAACTGGTACCTTTTCATAACACAATACTCTCCAATGTTCACATCATGCAAGGGAACTATGGAGTTTGGATCACCTACGAACTTTCACAATATTGACACATAAAAAACCAAATTAATTAAATGCATCTCATTAGGTAGGTCCAACTTATATGCCACCTTTCCCACTTTTCTCACAACATTATATGACCCTACATAACTAGAGCTCAATTTTCCCTTTTTAAAGAACTGGTGCTGAGTCCATATTTCAAACTCATTTTGGGGTTAAACTGCAAAGAAATATTGCCCTTAGTGTGCTAATAATTCCAATTGCTAACAAATATGCATGAGCTAAGATAGGGAATGGATTTAACAGTGTTCATAAAGGTAAGAGTTGGTGGAATCCTTGAAAATGAGCAAAAGTGCTAAAAGGAGATGAAAGGCAATGTCGCCGACTTCCTCGGTGATCCGCCGACTTCTTATGAAGATCGCCTAACTATGCAACAACCAAGGTTCTAGGTCATGTTTAAAGTGTGTTCTGGATCGATGCTGCAAAGAATACTTAATGATATGCCAAAGTGCACAAATGATCGCCTAAAGTTGCAGCATCCAAAGCCCCAAAACACTGACATAAGGGTGATATGAAGGATATTTTAGCTCATCGCCTAAGTGGAAAGGTGAAGAAGAGTCATCACCTAATGTTGAAGTGGAAGAAGCCTCATCAAGATGTACAGGAAAGCGATCAAGTGCACATTCGACGCATCACTGGTGTGCTCGTCGATGGTCGGCCTTGACCGCTAAATTACATTTCACAGCACAAACTTTCACACATTTGCACAGAATATATAAGCAATTTTAGAAAGGACATTGTACATCATCTGTTCATTCCATATCAGAACAATTACACTATAGTAGTAGTACATAGAACCTTTTTCTTTGAGTAAAAGGGAGGTTAGGGTTTTAGAAGTTTTTGGGCATCAAATTCGAGAGAATTAGCTAGTGATAACCACTGATTTATACTCAATCTTGTCACCCATGACTTCTTCTACTATGTATGGTAATCAAACTTTAATTTATAGCATGTGTGGCTAAACCCCCATGTTGGGGGTGTGTTTTTGATGTAGGTCTTTAATTTACTTGTAGGGTTTGTGATGTCTTGACTCATATATAGTTGATATGGGTGAATTTATATATGTTCCTAAGTTTTATGTATGGATTTCAAGGTTGCAAATTTAGGGTTTTGTTTTAGATCTCTGATTGTTCTTTAGCTGGGATTATTAGAGTGTGGAATGGATATACTGGCCGGAAACCTTATACGTTTCAGTTAATACCATATTTATGGATTCAATGGCCAAGGAAGTAGGTGTTTTTCTTGACTTATTAGGCCAAGTGTGTCCTTGGCGGTCCACGTGTATTATCTTAGCTGATTCATGTGAAACACCTATATATCATAGGTGATTTTAGTTACAAGCAACCCAACCTATTCACTCAACGTCAACTTATGTAGTCAAGAATGTATACCCATTTGTTAGATTATTGCTCATATTTGCACATCCCCAACACCTTCCCTTGATATTTACTTAATTCGACAATTAGAACTTGCTAGCTGAATTTTATTCAGATTATTGCAACCCCCCTCCAGATCCTCCAATTACTTGGTCTAATGAGTCACTTCCACCTTGAACAATGATTCCTTGTGGGATCGACCCCAACCTCTAAAGTTGGGCTATTATGCTGATGATGACTACCCTTGATGCCTTTAAGTAGTCTTATTGAGCGACATAAATAATGGTGTCAATGCCGGGAGCTTGACGTGTTCATATTGGAACTGTTTTTGAGCTTTTTTCTTGTAGTTAGAATTCTTTTTACTATTTTCTTGTTTTTTTCGCTATTGAACACTAGGTGTAACGATAGAGGATGATGGAAGCATTAATTGTGAGAATGTCAAGGACATAAACGGGATACAAGATGTTAATTAGGATCAGGTTGAAAGCACTGGTGTTATCTGATATCCCCATTGGCTGGAGGAGTTTATTTCCATATGACGAGCACCATGTTTCAACTCCTCTAACTGAAGGGATAGTTCTGAGTACTTGGCCGCTAGGATCCTTACGAACACTTGAGGAACTTTGTTGATATGTGTCTTCCACTCAACTTTGAGGGAGTAAGCCAGGAGGCTATCCGACTAAGGCGGTTTCCTTTCTCCACCACCGAAGAGGCATTGAGGTGGCTGGCAGAGTTGCCTCATGATTCTATTACTTCATGAGAGGAGCTACAAACTGCATTCCTTGAGAGATTTTTCCTTCCCTTAAAGATGATTAAACTAAGAAAAAATATTGAGAACTTTAAGCAACTAGATGGCGAGACATTGCATGGAACATGGCTCCAATTTCGAAAACTGTTGTTGTAATGTCCTAACCATGGAGTTCCAGACCACATGCTTTTACAATACTTTTATGTGAGTCTTGATGCTGCAAACAAAGGAGTGGTTGATCAACTAGTGAGAGGAGGTCTAATGACCCAATCATTCACAAAAGATTACAATCTCTTGGATGGCATGACAAAGATTAATATAGCTTGGTATATAAGAGATGATGTAGTCCCTCCAAAACACAGAGGTCCTACTAAGAAACATCTTGCTAAGGATCAAGAAAAGGATGAAAACATGGCTAAGATGTTAACTCAACTTGATCTTTTAACCAAGCATGTCATGGGAGGAAATTGCAAGAGTGTGAATGTTGTAGGAACTAGCAGAGAGGTGATGTTCGAAGGTACACCATTTAAAGGTGGTTAAAATGAAGAATGTCATTACATGAGTAACCAAATGGTGGGTTCTTGGTCAGCTTTTCAAAGGCCACCGGGGAATTAAGGCTGGAAGAACATCTCTATACGGCGAGATCGAGCTAGACAAATCAACCTCAAGTTGGGGGTTGGCGTAATATTGAGGGAGACAGGTACATTCCACCACATAATAGAATGAAGTCTGTTGAACCAATGGTTAATCAAGAGAATCCTCAAACCAAGGATATGCTTTCATGAATTTTGAATAAGGTAGAGGCTTTGAACAATGTATTAAAAGAAATGAAATCTGATTTTTCCTAGTTGAGTCAAACTGTGATGTCTCATTCGGTGTCCATTGAATATTTTGAGACTCAATCAGGAAATATTTCAGCTCATTTGAATAAACATCCTAAGGGAGGTCTACCCAGTGATATGGTGGCAAATCCAAAAGGGAATGATTAGCGATTCCTGGCCGTTACTACTCAAAATGGAAAGTTGATCCAAGGCCCTAAACCATCATTGGTTGATGATGAAGATCTAAAAGAGGTAGAAGAGGACAAAGATATGATTATTATTGAGGGTGATAACAAGATGCTCAAGTTTTAGATGATGATGTTCTCGACAATCATAAAAATGATAAGCAAGAGAAAAGTGGGGACAATGCGGCAAAAGCCAAGAACACTATCCCAAAAAATTTAAGTCCAACTGTGAGACCGAAGGAACCTCATGTCAAAGTGAATCCTCCATTCCTACAAAGGTTGAAGAAGAAAGAGGAGCATGCTAAATTTCAAAAGTTTCTTTCTATGTTCAATTATTTGTCAATAAATGTTCCCCTTATGGAAGCATTAATTGAAATGCCTGGATATGCCAAGTTTATGAAGGAATTGGTGATGAAGAAGAGGACTCTTTAATGAGAGACAACTAAAGTGTCTCACAACTGCAGTGCAATCCTGACACAAAGATGGTGACTAAGAAGGAAGACCCAGGGGCGTTTACCATTCCATGCAGAATAGGAGCCTTAAGGTTTAGTAAAGCTCTTTGTGATTTAGGGGCAAGCATAAATCTCATGCTCCTATCTATTTTTGAAGAACTGGTTTTGAAACCCCTTCACCAACTACAATACAACTGCTCATGGTTAATAGGTCTATCAAAAGACCAATGGAAATTCTACATGATGTGTTAGTGAAGGTTGATAAATTTATCTTTCATGTGAGTTTTGTGATTTTGGATTGCGAGGTGGATACAAATGTGCTATTCATTTTGAGGAGGCCATTCTTAGCCACTTGGTGAGTTGTGTTGATGTGGGAAGTGGAAACTTGAAATTTAGAGTGAACGGGGAGGAAATTGTTTTCAACATTTGTAAATCTTTGTAATTGGGAGACGATCCGGGGTATTGTCAGTTATGGGTCAGTTGGTAGTAACTTGAAGTGAAGAGAAATGATGTTGTGCACGATGTTAACTAAGGCGCTACTTGGGAGGCAACCTAAGGTGTGTATTTTAGTTCGAATAATGAGTATAGAATTGTGCAGGGTTTCCAAAGAAAAAAGGAGTGGCAAGTTGAAAAGGGTGACCAAGGAGAACCACTAGGCATATCATCGATCCATATGGGCGATGATCAATTCGACTGCATTTCTAGTTGAGAGATAACTCTAGAAGTATTGTAAGCTTTAGTGAACCAAAAGTCCAATCGGCGAACCGCTGAATCTAGTTGGCGATGGCCAGTTTCACCACACTTCTAGGTGGAAGACAAGGTAAACGCACTATGAGAAATGGTGGATCCTAGCATGTTTGGCACAACCCAAGTATGCTAGGCGATGTGGTTCGGCATTTCTAAACATGCATGCTCACCGACCTACATAAAGCTTTTCAAATGCCTTGGCCCTTTCACTTTCCACCTTCCCTCCTTTTCTCTTCCTTCGCATGCCAATAGCCCTTTCCCTTATTTTCTTTGAATATTTTGACCAAGAATTAAGAATAATCATCATGGGCATCACCAAAGGTTCTCATTGTGTCTCATTGTTGTACAAGTATGATTTTGACGCCTTATTCTAGTTCTTTGAAGAAGCCATTGTTTGTGAGGGTGATCAGGGTTTCTGATGTGAAAATCTTGCTTTATACTTTCAAATTCTTGAGAGATTCATGTGGGTAGGAGTTTTGAGTTGCCTTTGAACCCTGTGTTACATGTTTAAACAATCTATTTTTTTTTTTGATATCTCTTTATGAATGTCAAAATTGGGAGTATGAGTGAGTTGGCTTAGAGTCATGAATAAAGGTTTACTCATTGCTGATTGGTTTGTGAGTTTGACCCTAAATCATGTGCTTGATAGGATGCTTGAATGTACTCGATTAAAAATAGGCCATGATCATATGAATGTGTTATAGAAATGTGCTTGCATGTTGGATTGATTACTTCTATTGGCAATGGGTGAAGTCTGAGTATCCCTAGATCTCTTTTAAGCAATTGAACTTGCCCTGTGATAGATTGGGTGACATTATTCATGGGGTTAACTCGTCGTTTGATCAAGCTCATAGCCATTGACCCCATGTTATAGTGATAGCCAGTAGTTAAGCTTGTATTGAATTGTTGTGGTGGGTTGGTATGTGCAAATCATCGAGGTGGTCTATGAAAATTACTGAAGTTTTGGGAAATAGATGAAGGGCCTTTCCAATCACAACAGGTGATGGTCATTTTGGCTGCCTAAGTGCACTCAGAGATGCACCCAACTGACACGGACACTGCCTTATTTGGTTGTTTTCCTTGAAAGACTGTTGTAACATTCAATAATGAACTCTCTTTGTCACCAAATAAAATAAGTAGATCAAATATTGAGCATGAGTATCGCTAAAAGTAGTAGTAGCCCCTAGCTTGAAATTTTTGCATAAATGTGATGGTCTTTCTGACCGCCGAATCAGCTTGGTGATTCACCAAGTATGATATGCAGTCTAAATGACCAGCCTGTTTTGAATACCTTTCATTTGATCAAATGTTATGCCTGAATGTTAGTCAATTCTTTCTCACAAGTGTTTGGAGATCATTATGGTGTAGGAATGGCAAACCAAAGGAGTTGGTCATACAGGGTGAATCAAGAGCAACTAGGGGGGGTGTCATAGCCCATTAGCCTAAAATATAAGTGTAAGGCAAGGGAAAGAGAAAAGTGGTTGAACAACAAGAATCTACCAGTGATGAGATTGCATGATTCAACATCAATTGGAACAACTCAGATAAGGAGAAGGAAAGGACTATAACTTCCAAACAACCTACTCCGAAGCCTATCCCAAAATGGAACCAGAGTGAAGGGAGGTCTAAGGACACCCATTATCCTTACTCCAGACATCCCAAAGGATCAAATAAGTGACAACCCCTAGATACCTGAAGAGACTTAGAGCAGTGGGAAAACAAACAATTCTTGAAGAAAAATAATTGTCCACTGATAGGGTGATTGATCAATATCTAGAAGTTTGGGAAACCCTTAAGTTCCACAACTTCCAGTTGTTTACAAAACCTCGGGATCCTTATGTGTCTGCGATGGTCTGCGAATTCTATAAGGATTATGACAAGGCCATTCTAAAGAACAAGAGTAGAGTCAAGTCATTGTTAAAACCCTTAGATACTATGGAAGTTTAGGCAGTGAAGGTCCCATGATGTCAAAATGAAATCAATAATGTCTTGGGATGCATAAACAGGGATAAAAATGAAATGGATGAGATGCTAAAGGTGAAAACAATTGATGATATGAAGGTATGGCTGGCTCCAATGATTGGTATTCCATCTCCCTCGTAGATAGAGGAGGGAGCTATTATTGAAAATAAAGAGATGAGTATTCCGGCAAGGTTTTTGTTTGGTTTCATCAGCTGCAACTTGATGCCGTCATAAAACAAGTCGGTGCTTCGCCTGATCAAAAAGGCATTGGTCGAAAATATCATGGACCAGAAGAGGCTAGATCTTAGTCATATTATTTCTCCTGAAATCGTCACAAGGGCAAAGCAATTTCGAACCTCGCTACCCTTTCTAAGTCTTATCACTGAGTTGTGTAGAAGGGCTAAAGTTCCAATGAATGGAAAGATTGACGTAGAGGTAACTCCATAAGAATACACTGATATTATAAGGATCGAGGCTGAGTACTTGTGAGATGAAGAGGACAGGGCTAGGAAAAAACCAACTAACAAAACATTGGTATTCAATGTTGAGGCTCTCGAATTTAGTACTATAGAGCTAGGCACTGAGGCAAGTATATGTTCTTCATCCCCTATTGTACATTTCTCCACTGCCCCCATTCCTTCTATATAGGCAGAGGCTACAAATGACCAACCCCTTCTCACTAGGGCCACCATTTTCGCAATTGGCCACCTGACCAAAGTTGTTGAATCTCGGTGCACAAGGGTTGAGTCATCTGTGCCTAAATTGGTTGAGGTAGCCATAGCCAAGGCCCTAAGGCCATATGCTGGGGTGGAAGAAAAGTAGAGTGGTTTAAATAAAACTCATAAGTTGAGGATGGATAGGCTAGAATCTAAGATTAAGGACCATGATACAGAGTTGGATAGCCTAAAGGATAGAGTAGTAGAAGTCAAGAAAGAAAGTGGTGGTACTATAGACACATCCTCTAAGAAATTTGATATTGATGAGTTGAAGAAGAAGGTTGCATCCCTCTGGTCCAAAAACTTGAGCACATTCTTTGATGGCCTATATTATCTACCACTCAGGGTGGATATGGCGATGGTCCTAACTAAGAGGCCTAATGTAGAGGTTCTAGGTGCTGGCGGTGAAAAGAATCAGGATGTGAGCACTCTAGAGACAAGTGAGGAGACATTGGGAGTAGGGAAGATCCAAAAGGACTGGGAGGAGCTAGATGGAGTGGAGAAGAGATGGTAGAAGCATCACTTGCAACTTCTATGCTAGAGCAGTCCATGATTCGCACATCAGGTGTGAGTGCACCTGAGCTTGCTAGGCCCAACATTGACCTAGAGAGCACACCGACAGAAGAGGGCATTAATGCCACCATCATTTCTTCTTCCGCTCCACGACCACCACCACCACCACAACAGGGTTGACTTGACAAGGGGATTCTTATACTCACTACTTTCTCTTATGCTTATTCTTTATTGTTCCTTGCATATTGAGGACAATGTTTATTTTGTTAGGAGGGGGTGAGCTTGAGGAATTCCCTGTCTTCTGGATATTGCTATTTTTTATGAGACAATGATGGTGTTTTATTTTGGTAAATGGTGTTATTGATGGAATTTAGACAATTTTTCACTTTTTGGGTTGTATATAAATTTTATTTTGGTTTGTAATAGAGTAGTGTTTATTTTTGTTATTTCTTTTGTTTTTCTTGTTGAATTAATGAATAATTGCAATATTTTGTCATACCCCGTGCATAGATGACAAGCGTGTGAATGTAATATCGTGTCTTTATTCCTTAGAGATCTGAGTATTAATGATCTATATCTTTCTTTCAGATAGTGCCATGGATTAGGAGCACGTATTCACTAATTAGCCCCTTCTTGATAAATCAATCCACAAATGAATTTGAGGAATCTTGATGACTGTGTGAGCAATTGAGCTTGGATATGCGATGATCAAAAAATTGCAAATGTGTTGCCATTGTTTGAATGTAAAGTCATTCTGCCAATGTGTGGTCAGTGATCTTGTTGAAATGCTTGTGTTGCATCATCTGGAACTTTCCCAGTTTATCTTGAGAAGTGACTTGGTTAATTTCTGATTAGGAGGGGTCCTAGACCTTCTTTGGTTTCATTAGTCCAATTTGACCATAGTGACATCCCTTGATAGTGAATTGAATCCTAACTGAACTCCTTCTGAGCTTTACTCCCTTCTTTGGAAACTTTGTAACCTTGACTCATGTTTGTGAAAGACAAGTCCTTTTTGTTACTTACCAATCCCTCCTTGAACTTGAAGATACAGTAGTGGTCAAAGTCTAAGTTGGGGGTGGTTAGTAGGAAGAAGGAAATGTCTCCCATAAAAGATTCAGAAAAAGAAGGGTGAGAATGAAAGAAAGACATCGAGGAGTCCTAAAAGAAAAAGAAAAAGTGAAAAGCAAAAAGTTTGAAAATAGGGGAGCCTCCAAAAAATGAGAAAGAAAACCTTGTTGTGAAAGAAAAGAAAAAATAGAGACACTTAGGGTGAATGAATCAAAAGCAAAAGCGATGTCAAGAATGGTACGAATGAAAAGGGAACCAAAATAAACTTTGTGCTTGAAAAGAACATGTAGAGTTTCAGGAGGAATGAGCCAATATCGATCATCTAGTATCGATCATATGCTATCCTACCTAACATCTACCTCACGTTATAGTCCTGGCAAAGTCCTATAGGATCCTAGTCCAGAAGAAAGTCAGGTGAACTCTAATTGAGACTAAGGGCAAGCCTATGGGTTGAAGCTTACATGCTATTTCTCATTTGGGATAGCGAGAGTTGAAGTTATCCTCTATAAATCAATGGCATAATCTTGAGTGCTCAGGATCTTCTTTGGTGTGAGGGAAAATGGCTATGTTTTTGGGCAGTGATTAGCAACTATATAAGGAATTCCGAGAATAGCCATATTTTGATTACTCCTTAGTCATCTTTTGAGGCTTCAAAGTCGCATAAGTGGTTTGTAGAAGTTCAAGAAAGGATGAAAAAGGTGAAAACGTATGTTTTACTCCCTGTGGCCCCATTTACAAGCTCTGTCCTAGATAGATTGATGTTTGCTTTGCTTGAGGGCAAGAAAAGGCTTACGTTAGGAGTGTTGACGAGTCCATATTTCATACTAATTTTGTGGTTAAACTGCAAAGAAATATTGCCCTTAGTTTGCTTATAATACGAGTTGCTAACAAATATGTATGTGTTATTACAAGAAATGGCATTAACAGTGCACAAAAGGGCAAGACTTGGTGGAATCCTAGAAAATGAGCAAAAATGCTAAAAGACGATGAAAAATGGTGTTACCGACGTCCTCGGTGATCCACCTACTGCTTATGGAGATCGCCTAACTGTGCAGCAAGCAAAGTTCCTGGGCAAGTTCATAGTACGGGCAAGATCGATGTCACAAAGTGTACTTGGTGATATGCCGAAGCGCACAAGTGATCGCCTAAAGTTGCAACACCCAAAGCCCCAAATCACTGACATAAAGGCGATACGAAGGATGTCACGGTGCATCACTAAATTGGAAAGGTGGAGCAAAGAGTCATCGCCTAATGTTGCAGTGGAAGAAGCATCAGTAAGACGCACAGGAAAGCAATTAAGTGCACATTCGGCGCATCGCTGGAGTGCTCGGTGATGGTCGGCCTTGAACGCCTAATGGCATTTCATAGCACAAACTTTTACACATTTAGACGGAGTATCTAAGAAATTTAAGATATGAAATTATACATTATCTGTTCATTCTGTATCCAAACAATTACACTATAGTAGTAGTATATCAAACCTTCTTCATAGAGTACAAGGGAGGCTAGGGTTTTGGAAGCTTTTGGGCATCGAATTGGAGAGGATTAGCTGGTGATAACCACTATTTTGCACTCAATCTTGTTAACCATGACTTCTACTACTATATATGGTAATGAATCTTTAATTTCTAGCATGTGTGGCTAAAACCCCCATGTTGGAGGTGTGCTTTTGCTATGGGTATTTAATTTACTTGTTGGGTTTGTGATGTCTTGACTCATCTGTAGTTGATTTGGGTGAATTTATAACTATTCCTAAGTTTAATGTATGATCTTCAAGGTTGCAAATTTTGGGTTTTGTTTTAGATCTCTGATTGTTCTGTAGCTAGGATTATTAGAGTGTGGAATCGATATAATGGATAGAAACCTTATGGGGTTTTACTTGATATCAACATTTATGGATTCAATGGTCAAGGTAGCAGTTGTTTTGGTCGACATCTTAGGCAAGGCGTGTCCTCAGTGGTATGCGTGTGATACATTAGCTGATTCATGCAAAACACCCATATATCGTAGGTCATTTCGGTTACAAGCTAGCCTATTCACTCAACATCAACTCATGTATTCAAGCATCTTGACCCATTTGTTAGATTATTGCCCATATTTGCACATCCCGAGCATCTTCCCTTGATAGTTATCTAATTCGACAATTAGAACTTGTTAGCTGAATTTTATTCTGATTATTGCAACCCCCCATATCCTACAGTTACTTGGTCCAAGGAGTTACTTCTGCCTTGAACAATAATTCCCTATAGGATTGACCCCAACCTCTAAAGTTGGGTTATTATACTAATGACGACCACCCCTTTTGCTTTTGAGTAGTCGAGTTGAGCGACATCAACCAGATCATAGCTTTCATCGGAGTTAACTTCAAGTAGACCCAATCACTAACTTAGAACTCAAGGTCCCTCTACCTCACATTGGAGCAGGACTTTTGTTGGCTTTGGGCCATTTGCAACTTTTTGCTAATGGGTGTTTTGCATGATAACTAATGTTTCCATTTCAATGCTTGCATGATAACTAATGCTTTAGGCAAACTCGATAAGTGGCAAATGCTTATCCCAACTCCCCTTGAATTTCAACACACAAGCTCTCAAATTCACCTTAGTACCAAGTTAGTCAGTTTGGGGGTAGAAAGTGGTACTCAACTTTACCTTATTACCAAGTCCCTTTTTAAAAAGATCTCCAAAAATGAGAGGTCAATAGGACACCACGATCTGATATGATGGACAATAGAATCACATGAATCCTCACTAACTCTCAAATATACAAATGACCATAATCTTCGGCACTGAATGTAGTCTTGACCGGTAAGAAGTGAGTCGACTTTGTCATGCCATCAACTAACACCCGTATGGAGTCAAAATGCTTTTAGGTTTTCAGCAAACCTACAATGAAATCCATGTTGATCTCTTCCTAGTTCCAAGTAGGACTGTCAATGTCTTAGGATACGTCACCCAACCATTGATGCTCCACTTTGACTTGCTGGCAATTGGCACACAGGGACATGAATCGGGCAATGTCCTTCTTCATTCCATTCCATCAGTAGGTCTCTCTCAAGTCCTTATACTTCTTGCTAGCGCTGGGCCGAATGGAATATGAAGAGATATGAGCTTCTTGAAAAATCAACCTTTTTAGCTAACTATCATTAGGTAGGAACAAACTCCCATGATATTAGAGTACACCATCTCCCCCTTGGGAGAAAACTTCTATATTTCTTTCTTTTACTAAGGCTTTCAACACCAATAAGGGTGGATCAAGATCTTTCTTAGACTTAACCTCCTAAATGAAAGAAGATTTGAACCCATGAAGCACCACTACATCACGTTTCTAGACTCATTAAACTTTACCCCCAACCTAGCCAACCTATGAACATCTATTGACAACTCCCATTTTTGGATACCCTACTAAGGCATCGGCTACCACATTGGCTTTTCCCGAGTTATACTTCACACTTATGTCCTAGTCCTTGAGTAGCTTTAACAATTTTCGTTGCCTCAAATTAAGATAATTTTGGGTGAATACATGTTGGAGTCTCTTGTGGCCGGTGAAAACATCCACATGAACCCCATACGATAAATTTTACCAAATCATAAAGGCAAACACCATCGCCGCAAGTTTAAGATCATGAGTCGGGTAATTTTTCTCATGTATTTTCAATTATCTCGAAGCATAAGAAATTCTCTTCACATGTTGCATTAGTAGACATCCCAACCCAATCCTTGATGCATCATAATACATGATGAACCCATTATTTCCTTCAAGCGATATCAATATTTGAGCCGAAGTTAGTCGATCCTTTAAAGTCTGAAAGCTTTTCTCACACTAATCCGACCATAAAAACCTTGCTTTCTTTTGAGTCAACTTGGTGAGTGGAAACAAAATGAAAGAAAAAGCATGCAAAAACCTCCTATAATACCCGGCTAGGCAGAAGAAATTCCTAATGTTAGTAGGAGTCAATGACCTTGGCCAATTTCTCATCACTTTTCTTTTCTTAGGATCAACTTTGATGCCATCACAGGATACACATGACAAGGAAGTCAACTTCATCAATCAAAAACACACACTTGTCAACCTTTGCATAAAGCCTTTGCCCCCTTACGGTTTGCAATACCACTCTCAAGTGCTCCATATGCTCTTCCTTGCTTTGGGAGTAGATCATGATGTCAACAATGAACACCACTATGAATATGTCAAGGTAGGGCTTGTACACCCGACTTACAAAATCCATAAATATAACCAGAGCATTAGTGAGACCAAATGACATCACTACAAACTCGAAGTGACCATACCTAGTCTGAAATGTCGTATTTGGAATGTTACTTTCCTTCACCCTCATTGGTGATATCCGTACCTCAAGTCAACTTTGGAGAAGTGTGTAGCCCCTTGTAATTGATAAAACAGGTCACCTATTCTCGGGAGCGGGTACTTATTCTTAATGGTGACCTTGTTGAGTTGATGGTAGTCAATATACATATGGAGTAACCTATCTTTCTACCTCACAAATAACACTGGAGCACCCCCAAGGAGACTGGTTAGGTCTAATGAAATCCTTCTCCCACAAATTCTTCAATTTCTCTTAGCTCCTTCAACTCTGCGGGAGCCATTCTATATGGAGGAAAGATGCATTGAGAATTAAGTAGGATATCTATGCCAAAGTCTATTTCCCTTCTGGGTAGAACACCTGGAAATTCACCAAGAAAGACATTAAGAAACTCATTTACAACGGGGACCGACTCAAGAGAAGGAACTTTGGAACTGACATCTTTGTCCCTTACTAGAAGATAGATTCACCCTTTAGAGATCATTTTCTAGGCCTTTAAGAATGAAATGAACTGGCCTCTACATGAAGAGTTAATACCCTCCAACGCAAGAATTGGCTCATTTGGAAATTGGAACTTAACCCTATAAGTTCTACAATCAATGGAAGCATAAGAGCTATGCAACCAATCCATCCCAAGTATTACATCAAATTCTACCATGGAAAGCTCAACTAGATCACAAGGGACTAGCTTATGCAAAATCAAGATAGGACAACTCTTGTAAACTCTCGAGCACCAATACACTTTCCTACAGGGTTGCTTATTTCATAGGGCTCATGGAGGACTTAGAGACCTGCATGAAATTTATTAGCAAGAAATGAGTCCCAAATGACAAATTAGCTCTTAAATCCAAAAATGCATATGTTTCAAAATTGAAAACTCTCAACATACCAATGACAACATCTACAGCCTTTTCAACCTCTTGGCCACAATGGAGAGCACATAACCGATTAGTCCTTTGGGCACCTTGAACTTTCCCATCTTGGCCTCTGGGCCTTACACTGCCGCTTCTAAAATCTTTGGCATGATTTATGGGCTTCTCACATTTGCAGCAAGCACTGGACCTGGCTATGGACTCCCCCTTATGGTGTCTACAAAACTTGGGGCAACTTGGGTTGTGGGGCTTAGGAGCAACCCCCTTGTTCTTTGTAGTCTGGGGATGAGTCTTGGTAGACCCTTGTTCACCTTACTTTTGGAAACCCTGTAACTTGTGACCACCACTCCTTTGGTGAGAATAGCTCCTACCTTCGACCCAAGCCCTCTTGGACTCCCTTACCCTCTCTCTTAGCTTCTCCTCTATTTTCTCCACATAAGTCATCAAGCAGGAGATATCTATTTTCTCACCAACAAGGCCATCTTGTACTCTTTGGACACCAAATCGGAGATGCCGAAGATAAACTTGTTCATACGAGCCATTGGATCTGCAACCATAAAGGGAGTATACTTGGAAATCTTGGTGAAATTTAGGGCATACTCCATCATTCTCATGGACCCTTGCTTGAGGTTGATGAACCCTTGGACCTTTGCCTCCCTTAGCTCAATTAGGAAGAACCGGTCCAAGAAGGCACACTTGAACTCTTCCAATCCAACGGAACCTGCTTCTTGACCCCTCTCATCCACCCATTGCTCATACCATATTTTGGCTACCCTTTTGAGTTGGTATGCCACCAACTCGACTTTCTCTTCCAAAGGGATACTCATGACTGCTACTATCTAGTAGGCTTCCATAATGATCCTCTACTGTCTTGGAACCATGAACATCCATAGGGTTCATCCTCATGAAGTCTCGCACTCTAGTGGCTGGAGTAGGTACTTGGGGAGGAAAGACTATCTCCTGGTTAGCTTGGTTAGCCAATGCCTAGGCCAGCATCGTGAAGGCGGATCGGAACTCTGCATAAGACATTCTCTCATCTTGTTGGAGTGGAGGAACTTGTTGATTGGTAGTGCCTCTTTGGTGTGGAGCTCATCTTTACTACATGATCTAAAATTAAAAGGGTGATCATCATTAGTTATAGCAAAACGTTTGCCAACTCTAAAGGCACACATGAACTAGAAAGAAGGGAAGACTTTCCTAAACCATCTCATAGCCTCTTACTCAAATAGTGTCGGGATTCACAACCTTGAATAAGACTCTACTCAAGGGGTGTGCATGGAAATGCAAGGAACATTGTAAAACCTTATGATATGACACCAAGTTTGTAACTAACCAAGCTAGATCCCTATCGTCGAATGGCAAATGACATATAAGAAGACACCTCGCCAAATCCATCTTTAATATCTTAAGAACTCATAGGCATTAAGGTAAAACTTTGCGGAAATAAAATAGGGAAAGGGTCTATGGGAATTTTATGACAATGAAGAAACTTTAAAAAGCATGTAGGACTAACATATCTTTGTCCATAAAGCATACCAACTAATAATAGACGGACGGGACCGATAACATTCGGTTTTCATTAAATAGAAAAGACTCCAATGTTTAAGAACATAGAAAGTAAAATACAAGCATGAATAGAAAATGGTAGAGCCCGAACTTAGGGATCACCACAACAAAAGTACTCATCTTGAACGCCAAAAACTAGCCACAAGCTGGTGGAGTATCAATCCCTACATGGTTAAATCATGTAGAAAAAATAAGCATTAGTACATTGGAATGTACTAAGTATGTGAGATGTATTGCAAGCATGAAATTGTAATGCCATCATACATAAGTAAAATATATAGACGTATATGACATAGTAATATACAAAAATATGAGCTTAAGCATGCACAAGGAATATCACACAATATGAGTGAGAGTTCATACCTGAGAAATCACATGTAAAAGAATCATATTATACGCTCATAAACTTGTTGGAAAGGACCTTAACTGACATTTATGACCATGTGAGTTACTATATCGAATCCGACATAACCCCCTATAACGCATGGAGACCACTTGCCAGGTGGAACTTCATCACTTTGCATACATCTTTATATAACATGAATGGGCTATGTAGATCAACTAGCCTGGCCTACATGGATCCACTTGCCTAGCATACAAGGGCTCCTATTGTGGCACATAGTTAATGAGATAAAGGGTTGCCACTAAGGTTCCCTTACTGAACCCCACCTCAATGTTACATTACGTGCTAAGTCATCCCACAGAATCTTTAAAATATAGCTTAGCCAAATTATTATACTTAGAATCATAAGTAGCAAATCCTAAAAGTAGCTCAAACTTTTAGGAACCACAAATTGAGCATTGTCTTTTCTTCTTGGGGACCTTCTTAAACATCTTTTTAGGACAATTATGAACACACTTACATCTTTGACAAATCTAAACTTGAAAACTTAGCTTTTATGCTCTAATCATCATCATAAATCAAGCAAGACCTTACTTAACTAGGTATACTAAGCTTTTAAATTGGAACAATAATAAATCACATATTCATGCTAAAATCATGAAAGTGTGCCTATTTAAAACATGCAAAACAACACACACTCCATCAATAATAAAACTCATCATTGGGATCATCATCAATAACTTAAATACCAATATATATATATATATATATATATATATATATATATATATATATATATATATATATATATATATGCATATACTTAATTAAAACATCATAGAATATCACAGAGATCATTTAATAACATAAAGTACCATGAAGTCATCATAAATATGCATAATATCTTGAACGAACTTAAAGAAGATGTAAAATATAATATGAAGGACTTTGTTGGCAAAAGCGAACCCACAAATCAAGCTCATTGTCATGACCCAAGCCTAGGTACTTGGAACGACACGGCAAAAAGAGGACCTGGAGGAACCCCAAACAAGCCTCTTAAGCATACATGGCACATCCCTAGTTGTGGAAACAAAATTAAAACAAGTCACACATAATTCTAGGGAAAGTGAGGCTTGGGACTCATGTTATGGGGATGTTGTAGGGAAGAGGATAAGCATCGATCACATTAAAAATAAAGTCTAAGGGCGGGTAAGTATGACTCACATTATGGGGTCAATTGGAGACTTGGGACTTTCATCTCATCAACAACATTCAACAAGCATAAGAAAGGGATAAGGACGTAGGGAGTCTTCCATAATACATAAATATAATAAGAGTCGGGCTCATAGTATACATATCAAAATATCTAACAACACCTCTAAAGAGAATGGAACAGGTGCTAGGACATCTCCCAAGCTCACCCTCAAAAGATAACATCTATAAATAGACAAGTTTTACAAAAGAATGAAAGTAAAATGACTATTGTCCCTTAAATGGAGGACTCACTAAAAGTGATCTTTAATCGAATCGTCTAGCCACGTGAAGGAGGAGGGTAAATAGAAGCTCCGGCCCCCACATGGTTAGATCATGTTGGCAAAAAGTATGTGTGAATACTCAAATGTACCAGGTATGCGGGGGCAAATGCAAAAAGGAACATAAGTCGTAATTAAACAATATGCATAATCATAATCAACGATATAAGCTCAATATGTCATAAATAGAAAATGCTTAGTTTAACATTTATAAAGAATCATCAAATCACATGACATCATATACAAAATGGGAAGGGACCATAACTGACATGTAAGACCAAGGGAGCTTCTACTTGAAATTTTGACGTTCACTACATACTGAACAAGGAGTGGTCTACTTTTTCAAGGTAGACCAAACACTCACCTTACGGCATAGCCTTTTGAGGAAGTGCCTATAAACCCCATATGGCATGACATTTTCAGTAGATATAAGCCCATATAGGGACTCAATAGCATGAAGCTATGGTGGCACATAGTTTAGGGATAATAGGAAACTACCAAAGTCCTCTCGGTGCTAGGATACAATCCTAGAGATACTTGAAACATAGTTATAGTCATATCACTCATTATCCTAAAACATAACAATTTATTTCTTGGAATAGCTCATTAAGACGTAGCTTGTAACATCAAAAATAGGGCTTTACATCATCCTTTACATTCATATCATACTCATGAGCGTATAGCATAGTTAATGGCCCTCATAATATTCTCAACATATATAACATATGCATTTTACCATAAGCCATTTATCAAATGAGATTCTTGACATGTGTTCTTAATCAAATCATGGTGAGTACATGCATATAATCTTAAAACCATGCAATTCAAGATTGAATGTCATGACAGGAGTAAAATAAGATCACTTGAACATTATTCAATATAACCCCACCAAAAACATCATAAGACTTCGCTAGGGCATAATCAATTCCTCATAAAAATCCATCAAATTTCACATCGCATTTCAATATAATATAATATACAAAGCTAGAATGCCATAAATTATTCCATAAAATGATCATATAAAAGAATTTATTAATCAACCATAAATTTCTATAACTTGAAAATATATAAGGAAGAAGAATGGTTGAGCTTTGTAGAGAAAAGGTCTCCACAAATCAAAACCCACAAACCTTGGTGCGATTGGGGATGAAAATCTTCTGGAAGAATGGAGAGAAATCCAAAACCCTAGCTTGATCTCTTCTCTTGAAAGCTTTGAAAGTCTTGGGAGTATTTTGGAGGAGTTTAGGACTTAGAAATATTTTGAATGAAGAGGAATGGGGTAGGTTAGGGTTGTATATGGCTGAAAGGGGTCTTTTAGGGGTTAAAATGATGTAGCATATGCATATAATAATAGGAAAGGTCGAAATATCCCTCTTTAAAAATCTGCAGAAGAAGACCACAAGACCCAATTATAGGAGGTGGTCCAATCTCTCGGTCGTAGAAGGGGGTCTCGTCTGGTAACATTTTGAACCCTCAGAAACAATCTCTGAATTTCAATTTACGAAAGGACTTATGGCTCGTAACTCAAAGTAAGAGCCATCTGATATCTCGGATATGAAACTTCAAAAACCAACATTTCACCAAGTGTGGCCATCATTCCACGAGCACAAGATACGGCTGTGAGACCACTTATGGCTCGTAGGCCCTACCGTAAAACCCACTCATACTTGGAAGATATCAAGATTTCATTTCTTAGGCACTTAAACAACTCCCAACATATGGGGCCTTGCAATATTTGACCTTTGGGAACATTCATCCCTAAATATGCTAAATGTAGGATCTATGTAATAGAGTACATGCATCTTATGTGAAGTGAAACATATACATCTTGAAAATATTCTAACCATGTTTCAAACAACATTTTTAATGAAACTTCAAATTACAGACTTATGTATAGATGACATGAAAGGATAGGGAGGTTCTCAAGTAGGAAGAATCATGGTACCTCAAGCATTACTAGAATGGAAGAGATAGGGGTATCTCTTCTTCATTTATGCTCCATTTTTTCAAGTAGAGTTTTCGACTTGTTGGTTTCTCCAAAGGACTTTGATGGATGCTACATCCATATTTCTCAACATTTTCATTTAAATATCAAAGATTTCTACCAGAACTTCCACATAAGTCAAATTCTCTTTAACATTAACAACCTCTAAGGGCATAATGAAATTAAGGTCTCCAACATACTTCCTCAACATAGAGATATGGAAGACCGGATGAATCATGTTCATCTTATTGGGAAACTCTTACTCATATGAAACTTTATCAACACATCTCAAGATCTTATAAGACCCTACATACCTAAGGCTTAACTTCCCTTTTTCTGAAAAGAACACCCTTAATCGGCGAAACCTTCAAGTACACCCAATCATCGACTTTAAATTCACGGTCTCTCTTATAGTGTTGGGGTAGGACTTTTTCCAAATTTGAGCTCTCTTTAATCTTTCCCTTATCATATCACTTTGTCGAAAGCTTCCATAACTAAATTTGGACCTAACAAAGCCATCTCCTCCACTTATAACCACCCAATCGGGGATCTACAATGTCTACCATATAGAGCTTCAATAAGAGCCATTCTAATGCTAAAGTGATAGCTATTTTTATAAGCAAACTCTATGAGAGGAAGATTCTTATCCAACTACCCTTAATCTCCAAGATGCAAGCTCTAAGAATATCCTCAAGAGTTTGAATGGTTCTTTTGGATTGATCATCCTTTGTAGGTGAAATATGGTACTAGCTTGACTTTAGTACCAAGACCCTTTTAAAAGGACCTCCAAAAGTGAGAAGTGAATTAAGTATCTCGATATGAAATAATATTCAATGGAAGTGAGCCAACGTTGTCATTCTATCAACAATAACCCAAATAGAATCAAAATTCTTTCTAGTCTTTGGTAACCTAATCACAAAATCTATGTAGATTTCTTCCCACTTCCAAGTAGAAATCTCAATATCTTTGTCTAAGCCACCCAACCTTTGATGTTGGGCTTTGACTTGTTGATAATTATGTGAACTGGCTATGAACTTGGCAACAGGTGTTTCATGCCACCCACCAATACACTTCTCTCAAATATCTATACATCTCGGTAGAATCGAGGTGAATGGAATAAGCCGAATTTTGAGCCTCATTCAAGATCAAGTCTCTCAAGCCATCGACATCGGCACACATAACCTAACTTGTGTCTAAGGACAGCATCTCCCCCTTGGGAGAAAACCTCCACCTTCCCATCCTTCACCAAAGCCTTCAATTCTAATAATGCAGGGTAAAGGTCTTGTTTGGATTTGACCTCTTCTACCAATAAAGACTTAGAAACATCTACAACCACCACACCTCCATTTTTTGCCTCATCCAACCTAACTTCCATTCTAGCTAATCAGTTGATTTTTCTTGTCAATCCCTTCTTTCCATCATTATTGTGAACCATACTCTCCACGAACACTCTGCTTAGAGCATCGGCCATAACATTAGCCTTGTCGGGATGATAATACACATTTATGCCATAATATTTAAGGATTTTCAACTACCTCTATTGCCTTAAATTTAGGTCTCTTTGTGTGAACACGTATTGAAGACTCCTATGATTAATGAATACCATACATTAATGATGCCAAATATTCAAGGCAAATACTATGAAAACTAGCTCAAGATCATGGGTGATATAATTATGCTCAGGCACCTTTAGCCGCCTAGAATCATATGCAATGACTTTACCACATTGCACCAATACACACCCCAAACAAACTCTTGAAGCATCATAATAGATCACAAACACTCCAAACCTTTTCGATAGGGCCAAAATAAGAGCGGATGTAAGCTTGTCCCTCATAAAGTTTAAAATTTTCTTTCGCATTCATAAGTCCATACAAATATAGCCTTTTTTATGTAAACTTTGCCAAAGAAGAGGCAATTTAAGAAAAACCCTCAGCAAATCTCTGGTTGTACCATGCCAAACCCAAGAAAATCCTAACATCAATCGAAGCTAAGGGTCTAGGCCAATTTCGTACAACCTTCATCTTTTTTAGATCCACATTAATCCCTTCACCCAACACCACATGCCCTAGAAAGGCAACTTTCTTCAACAAAAATTCACATTTGTCAAACTTGTTGAACAATCTTTCTTCCCTCAATATTTGTAACACTACCCTCAAATATTTCACATGTTCTTCTTCATTCCAGGAGTAAATTAAAATATCGTCAATGAAGACACTACAAACATGTCGAGGTAGGGTTTAACGACGGTATTCATAAGATCCATAAATATTGTCGAAGCATTAGTTACGCCGAATGAAATACCACGAATGCAAAATTCCCATATCTTGTTCTAAAGTCCATCTTGGGATGACACTCCCTTACTCTCAATTGATTATACCCATAGTGAAGGTCAATCTTTGAGAAGTGGCTAGCACCTTATAGTTGATAAAATAGGTCATCTATCCTCGGTAAAGAATATTTGTTCTTCAGAGTGACCTTATTGAGTTGCTGGTAGTCAATGCACATTCTAAGTGAGCCATCTTTCTTCCTTACAAACAACACTGGCGCACCCCATGGTGACTTTCTAGCCCTTATGAAGCCCTTCTCTAATATATCTTTTAATTGGTCCTTCAACACCATAGGGGCCATGCGGTAAGAGGGAATGGAAATGTGTTGGGTTTTGGGGAGGAGGTCTATACCAAAATCTATCTCTCTTTCGAGAGGGACACCAGGAAGTTCATCAAGAAAGTCATTAACCATCAAAATCGACTCAATAGGATAGACTTTAGACTTAACATCCCTAACCCATAGAAGATGTATATGAACCCCTTATAAATCAACTCTCGAGCTTTAAACAAGAGATGAACCTATCCTTAACAACCAAATCATGACCTATCCATTCAAGAACGAGCTTATTAGGAAACTGGAACCTTACTTGCGGGTTCTATGATCAATAGCATGGTATGCATGTATCCAATCCATCCCAAGAATGATGTTAAAATCTATCATGTCAAGTTTAACAAAATCACAAGAAATGATTTTATGCAATATAGAAACGGGAAAACCACTATAAAAATTTTTAGAATCAATAGACTCGCCAATGGGGTAGACACTTCAAAGGGTTCACTTAAAAACTCGGGACACACATAAAGTCTATTAGCAACAAAAGGAGTAATGAATGAGAGAGTGGCATCCGGGACCAATAAACCATATATATCAAGATTGTGGATCTTTAACATACTCGTAACAACATTGGGTGCCTCATCCACCCCTTTCCTCCCTTCAATAGCATAGAAGTGATTATGACATGGAGCAACTCCTTGTTGGCAAACTTGTTCCCTTTGATCACCATGGGCACCATGTCTCTGGGGATGACTATCTCTACCTTTGTTTGGACAATTCGCAATCTTGTGTCCCATCTTGACACACCCAATGTATGCACTCATGTTCCTTAAACATGCACCACTATAATTTTGTCCACATTTTTGGCACCTTTGAAGAGTCATCCTGCCATTTCCATATCGAGCTTTAGGGTTGTGCACCCTATCAGTAACAAACCTTTGGCCTTAAGCATTAAAGGACCCTTGACCTTGGAATTTGTTGCCTTGTTTAAAATGACCACCTCTAGAACCTTGAAATCCATCATCATAACAAGCCGTCTTGGACTCACCACTCCTGCTCTTCCTAAGTCATAAGCCGAGACAATTCTATATCTCTTATGAGCACGGTTGTATGACATTGTTCATGGATAAAGTCAGACACACAAACTTGTGCATCTTTGCCCTAGAGTCAGTGACCAAGTCATGATCATACTTCGAAAGGTCATTGAACTTTATGGAATACTCCATAACACTCTTTAATCCTTGCTTGAGGTTCGTCGACTCTATCATCTTTGCCTCCTGAAGCTCTATGGGAAAGAAACAATTGAGGAAGGCAGCCTTGAACTCTTCTGTAAGGATCTGGGCTTTGTATGACTTCAATGGAGCTTGGCAATTTAGTTCTAGAAAGTTTTGGACCAAGGTGATGATTCCCAGAAGTCTTCATGGTCCGTGTGGTATTATACGAACTGTGTGGAGCCTCTTTAAGGTGGCCCTTGGCCTTGTGTGGGGTGTGAGGGCTTTAATGTGGGGTTTATGACCAAGGTATACCACATTTGGACCCTACACGGTCTGTGTGAGGTCATACGGACCGTGTGGTGGACTGTATGGTAGCCTTAGGCTTGAGACTCTAGAGTTTGAGCCTAAGGCAGGTAGTACGTCCCATCTAACAAACCGTATGGTGCTTCACTATCCGTGAGGCCCTTCCGTATAGGTGTTGGAGTGGAAATTTTGTAAGTATTAGATCATCGTCTTGGAACTTCATCATGGAGAATTTTCTAAGTGAAGTGACACAGAGGAGCACACGGACCGTATGGCTTGGTATGGTTGGTACCATCTTCCGTGTAGGGTGCCTACGTTAAATTTTTCTAAGTATGGAATCTTCAAGCTCAAGCTAGTTCACTTTAAATCCCTCAATTCAGGCTTATTTATGTTATTTAGGGTCATCATAGGCCTCTTTCATCAAGTCAAGTTAAAAGGAATTCCATTGGCTAAGCTTTTCACAAGAACTAATAGAATGTTCAACTTTAAATGGTCATATCTCTTAGAAAATAAATAATTGGGTGGCCAACGACCTACCAAATCGAAGCTATTTGAAGTATCTTTCCAAGGCATCTGGTTTTACCTCATTCCGAGTTTGGATCCAGAACTTACGCTCGTTTTTGTAAAGCTCGTACATGAAGGGTTTCCTGTGAGTTGCCTAAGTATGGTCTCACGGAAGGGTTTCACGGTGCGAGAGTCCTTGTATTGACCATGAGACCTCTTATGGGACCCCTGGCAAGAAATTTTATTTCGCTTCATTAATGTTTTTTTTTGTAATTACAGCTACTCCTGTGGGACTTTTATGACTTCCTATGCCATCCTAAAACCTCCAAGTGACCTAAACTTTATTTATCTCATTTAAATTCATTCCTACACTGATAATTATATATAACTGTCCTAAAAAAGGTCTCTCAAGAACTCTTGTGAAGACTACGTTTGGGAATCAACGGAAAACTCTTCTCTCCATCAAATTTCTTCTTGAGTCTTCTCCAGTAGCTAAGGTATGTGGGATCGATTCTTGGTCCCTTTGAACCAAGAAAACCCAAACTCTTTTACACCCAATTTCATGAAACTTAAGCTACTTAAAATTTTGGGCTTTCAATATTATTTCTTATTAAATTCAATTGAAGTATGGGCTATGCTGTATGTTGATTTTAAATTGGTTTAATCCCTAATGTAAGAATTACATTGAAGTTATGAAGTTTTGATTGTGCATGTCCCTTTTAAAGCTTGATTTGTGCATGGATAATCTATATAATGATTTAAATGTGAACTTTACTTATGTCTTTAGTTGAATTTCATAATGTATTGTTGATTTAAGTTTGAATCTCTATTACCCATCACATTCTCGTCTCATTCATAGCATATGCATTTTATGAGCATTGGGTTTTATAAAAATTATGAAGTGGGTTAAGCCCAATTATGTTTATGTATATGATTTTGATAAGATATTGGTTATGACAAGAATGTGATCACATAAATGTCTATTGTCATTAGATCTTTGAGCATGTTGGATGCTTTCATTATATTGTCATGTGCATGAGCTATTCCTATGCATGAGAAGCATGATTGTGAACTATGATTTGGCTTTTGGAGCCCAAGTATGAATGATTACGAAGAATGGTTGGCTTTTAAGCCTAAATGTGCATTGAAATAATTTGAAATGAATATTGCCTCTTTAGAAAGCATGTATATGTATAAGTATTCTCGTGGGATGTTTTAACTTAGCACCGATAGATTGGTGGCGTTAGAGTTATCCCCACGGGTCCTCTCCCTTTTCTTGAACTATGTGCCAGCATAGGAATGGTAGCCATCACCGAAATGAATGGGGTCACAAGGGATGGTTATTCATTTATTGATATGATATGATATTGAAAATCCTTCTGAAATGACTTGGTCATAAGGAAGGTGTCCATCCACCCAATTGACTGGGTCATAAGGTGTGATATTGATTGCCCATGGCAACTAATCTTTTCCTACCGATGGGAGGTTTTCATCGGAGTAACTCATATTATAGCTTGCATGAGTTTGAATTATCGGTTATAGTCCATTCCCAGTATATATGAGCAGTATAGCATTTCATGCATCATTGAATTCATGACACATTGTAATATTACTTTTCCTTGCTATATATCACTTTCTATATTATGTGCACTTGTCACCTCACATTGAATACAAGTTTGATAGGTCATATGCATTGCATGCCCGCATACTTAGTATATTCAAACGTATTAACGCATACTTGTTAGATACATGATCTAACCATGTAGGGACCCAGGACTACCTTTATCTATCATTTGACTGTTAGCTTGGATCTTGAGATTGCTTATTGTGGTGAGTCCTATATTCCAAGGACCAACCACCATTCCTCTACCTATGGTGCTTTTGTTTATGTCATTTACTTTGAAGGTGAAATAGATTTTATCTTTTACCACTTTACTCTAATCATTTTTAGGATTAATTGCCCCGTAGCTGTCGACGGCATCGGCATTTTGTTTCCTCCAGTATCTGCATTTTCCATATCCACTTTAATAAACGACGGCGTCTGTGGTTGTGTTCCGCCTTGACCATCTGATCTTCAGGTTCAAGATTTCCAGGCACTGATTTGTTCTTCTGCTTCTTCTCACAAAATCGATTTCTCGGGCAACTTTCCAGTCATCGCTCACTTAAGTAGTGGGTATACATAGAGTCTCTTGTTTTCTGGACGGAGATTTCATTTTTCCGATCAGAAAAGCAAAGGTTGTTCTCGACTGAAAATTGCTCTGACTGTAAACGCATTGTTCTCGATACTCAAGGTAACTCTTCTCTGGCAAAATCTATTTACTGACGAACTTTGCCAAGGAACGTCGCCAACTGCTCTAATGACAACTGCTCCGACGTCGCCAAGGAACGTTCCTTCCGATCCGTCAAGATCTGACACCAAATTCCGGCAACTTCCAATAATTTCCGGCAGCGCCCAGGTTTTCAAAATTCAAGATCCCGGCAACTCCTTACTCTGGCGACAAAAGACTGTTCCGTTCACTGCTCACTGTCCAATTTTTGGGTCACGGTACTCAGGTGATATCCTCCACTTTCCCCATCTCTTGGTTGTTCAAGCTCTCCTTTTGGCATTGTTTCCAGTTTGTTTCTTTGTTTCTTGGCATTTTATATTTTGTGCTTAATGTTTCTTGCATGTTTGAATATTTAGTTTGATATACTTCTGACTTTATTGGACTATTCCTTCACCTGTTTATATAAGTGTAAAAGTTATTTGCTAGGGAGTCTTTACTTTATTTGACTATTCTGGTTTGTTATTTTCCTGACTATTTTTATATAGTTGGTTAATAGTATACCTTATTTGTATTGTTTATATCTTTAGGTGGCAGCGTGTGGCCGTTATTCTTACTCAGCATACTTTAAGTTGGTAATTTATTACTTTAAGTTTAGTGATGTCAGGATAGAATGATAGACTAGGGTCATGTCGTCGGTTGGGGGTGGGGGCAGGGGTAAGGGGTAGGGGTGGTGAGAGGGTAACGGGCCTATGTAAGTTAAGGATAGCGTCGTGGAATATAGGATCACTAACAGGAAAATCCATAGAGCTAGGAAAATGTCTTAAGAGGAGACAAATTAATATAACGTGTGTTCAGGAGACCAGATGGGTAGGTACCAAAGCGCGGGAAGTGGATGGGTTTAAGTTGTGGTATTCAGGAGGTTTTACGGATAGAAATTTTGTAGGTATCTTAGTAGACGAGGACCTTAGGGATTATGTGGTTGAGGTTAGGACGGTTAATGATAGGATGATGTTCATCAAACTCGTGATTGGTAGGCACGTAGTGAATGTAGTAAGTGTTTATGCGCCCCAAGTAGGCCTAGATGAGGAAGTCAAAAGGCTCTTTTGGGAAGATTTGGATGAGGTTGTGCGAGGCATACCAGAGACAGAAAAAATATTCATTAGGGGCGAATTTAATGGGCTTATCGGGGCAAACACTAGCGGGTTTGAAGATGTTCATGGAGGCTTTGGTTTTGGGGATAGGAATGGAGGCGGGACATCTCTCTTGGATTTTTCTAAAGCCTTCGAGTTAGTTATTGCTAACTTGTGTTTCCCGAAAAGGGAAAACCACTTGATCACCTTCCGTAGTATGGTAGCTAAGACGCAAATAGACTACCTACTTCTCCGGAAGTGCGATAGAAGTCTATGTAAGGATTGCAAGGTTATTCCGAGTGAAAACATTTCCACTCAACATAGGCTTCTAGTGATGGATTTGGAGATTAAGAGAGGAAAGAAGAAGAAGGTTATTTATGCCCAACCGAGAATTAGGTGGGGATGCCTAAATCCTTCCCTTTTCAGAGAGATGGAAGAAATGTTGAGAGACCTAGAGGCTTGGAGTAGCAGTGGAAATGTGAACAATATGTGGGACACTACTGCTGGTTGCATTAGAAAGGTAGCTACGGAGGCACTAGGGGTTTCAAGAGGGATCTTTGGTGGACGGCAAGGTGACTGGTGGTGGAATGAGGAAGTTCGGGCTAAAGTGAAAGATAAGAAGGTTGCCTACAGAAAGTGATTGGAGTGTAGGAATGAAGATGAAAAGAGAATGCTTAAGGAGGCTTATAAGACAGCCAAGTCAGAAGCAAAGATAGCGATGACAAGTGTTAAAACTGCAACATTTGAGTGTCTGTATGAGGAGCTAAGTGATAAAGGGGGGACAAGAGATTGTATAGGCTCGCTAAAGTGAGAGAAAGGAAAGCTCGCGACTTGGACCAAGTGAAATGCATCAAGGATGAGGGGGCTAAGGTGTTGGTGGATGACACCTCTATTAAATTAAGGCGGCAAGCTTATTTTCATACTCTTAAATAAGAAAGGACATAGAAGTATTGAGTTGGGGGATCGGCACGCTCTGAAAGTCATTGTGACTTGGGTCATTATAGGTGGTTTAGAGTTGAGGAGGTTAGAAGGGCTATTAGTAGGATGAAGAGAGAAAGGGCAATTGGTCCAGATGTTATCCCGGTAGATTTTTGGAAGAACATGGTCAAGGATGGCATAAAGTGGTTGAATAGACTGTTCAATGTTATTATGAAGACTGCCAAGATGTCTGATGGATGGAGGAGGAGTACGACGATGCCATTGTACAAGAACAAAGGGGATATTCAAGACTGTAACAACTACAGGGGTATCAAGCTATTAAGCCACACTATGAAGGTTTGGGAGAGAGTGGTGGAGATGAGGGTAAGAAGAGTAGTGTCTATTTTGGAAAATCAGTTTGGATTCATGCCGGGGAGGTCGACTACCGAAGTGATCCATCTTGTCTGGAGATGAGTGAAAAAGTATAGGGAAAGAAAGAAGGACCTTCATATGGTGTTCATTGATCTTAAGAAGGCCTATGACAAAGTTCCAAGGGATGTCTTATGGAGGTGTCTCCAAGTGAAAGGTATCCAAATGGCATATATTAGGGCGATTAAAGATATGTACAACAAAGCCAAGGCTCGGGTAAGAACGGTGGGAGGAGACTCAGAGTATCTTCTTGTTGAGATGGGACTCCATCAAGGAATGGTGTTAAGCCCTTTCCTGTTTGCCCTAGTGATGGATGAGCTGACGCGATCTATCTATGAGGAGGTTCTATGGTGCATGCTATTTGCAGATTACATAGTACTGGTTGATGAGATTCAAACTAGAGTTAATGATAGGTTGGAGGTTTGGAGACAAGCATTAGAGTCCAAAGGATTCAAACTAAGCAGGACCAAAACAGAATACATAGAGTGCAAATTCAGTGTTGCGAGGGAGAAAACAGACATTGATATGAAGCTTGCCAATCAACTTGTCCCCAAGAGGGAAAACTTTAAATATCTGGGGTCTATCATCCAGAGTAGTGGTGATATCGACAATGATGTCACACATCGTATTGGGGCATCTTGGACTAAATGGAGGCTTACCTCTGGAGTGTTGTGTGACAAGAAATACCATCTAAACTCAAAGGTAAGTTTTATAGAATGGTGGTTAGACCATCATTGTTGTATTGGGTGGAGTGTTGGCCAATAAAGAATGTACATGTTCAGAAGATGCATGTTGCAGAGATGAGGATGTTGACATGGATATGTGGTTATACAAAGAGGGATGAGATTAAGAATGAGATCATTTGGGAGAAGCTGGAGGTGGCACAAGTGGCTGATAAGATGAGGGAAGTGAGACTGACATGGTTTGGACATGTGCGGAGACGGAGTACCGATGTGCCGGTTAGGAGGTGCGAGAGGTTAGTTTTGGGAGCTACATGGGATGGTAGAGGTAGACCAAAGAAGTATTAGGGGGAGGTAATTAGACAAGATATGGCGAATGTGGATCTAACCGAGGACATGACCTTAGATAGGAAGGAGTGGAGGTTGCAAATTGGAGTAGCAGGCTGATTGGTTGGTAGGGTTAGGTGGATGGGTGATCTAGAGGTTTAGTGAGGTAGCAAGGGTAGGGGATTGATGTTTATCGAATGTGTGTTGATTTAATCGTATTTACATATTGACATGTGCTTTTCGTAGATAGTCGCTCCATTTATTTTGATTTTTTTAGTTTTATTTCCCCTTCAGTTCCCTTTGAAATATCTAGTTATTCTACTTATGGGTTGTTGAGTCGAGAGTTCACAGGAAACAACCTCTCTATTTCTATTATGAGGTAGTGGGAAGGTCTACGTACATTTCTACCCTCCCTCGTCCTGTCTTAAGACTAGAGGCATTGTTAGACATCTTGTAGATTCTTTTACGTTTATATGCTAAGTGTTGTATTCGAATATTATGTTCAAGGATGTGGTTACCTATTGGACATCATTATGTGGTTTTGCTATGAGAATTTTGATATGTTTATATCTTATGATGTGAAAGATCCTATATCCCGAATTTCCCTATAGAGTGAGTCATATTTACCCGCCCCTTAATCATTATGTGCTACATGTTATGTGAATCCATGTTAATTACTTTCCCTATGAATCCCCATGGTATGAGTCATATTTTCCCATACCTTAGAGCTATGTGTTTACTAATATTTGTATACGCTTCCGAACCAGGGATGTGAATATGGTACTTGAGGATTGTTTGGGGACTCTCGGGTTCTGATTCACCATGTCACTCCTAGACCCTAGGTCCGGGCTGTGACATCTTGCCAAGGAATGAGTTCTTCATTCACCCTCTCCCCCATCCATAGAACACGCCATAATTGAGGCCCTTTAGTTAGTAGGCCACAAGTTCTATTTTCTCCTCCGAGTTTAACCCCATGATTTTAAGAACTTTGTACACCTCATCAATGAATTCTTGGGGGTCTTCATCAACTTTGGATCTGTAGAACTCTGGAGGATTCATCCTTATAAAATCCCTCACCCTTGACATGGGAGTAGGAGCATGAAGAGCATGAACTCCTTAGTTGGCCACAACCCTTGCCAATAAGGTTACCACATTCTAGTATACGACATGAGTGAACCCTTCTTCTCATTGGGGGACTTATGGAGCTGGAGGGGCCAGCTCACCATCGTGAGTGGGAGATCTTTAAGCTGCTCATATTTAAGCTTGATCTGGAAGAGAAAAAGAACATCCATTAGAAAAAAGGAAACCTTAACTTAAGTCTAAAGCATGACATAGAATATGAAGAAGTGAATCATTCCTAAAATGCCTCTTAGCCTCTTATTAATGGTTGTGGCGTGCTTTACAACCACGAAGAAGACTTCACTTGATGCGATGTGTTGATTTATGAGGATCATTTACAGACCTCGTGCTCTGATACCAAGATTTATCACAACCCAAGCCTAAGGCCTAGGTGCCACACGACAAAAAGAGGACCAAGACGAACCACAAACTAGCCTTTTAAGGATATATGGCATATCCTTGGTTGCAGAAGCAAAATTAAAACACATAACACATAATTCTAGGGGCAGGACTTTGGGCTCATGCATGGGGATGTGTAGGGAAGAGGATTAGCATGGAAGACATAGTAAATAAACTCTAAGGGGCAGGTAAGTATGACTCACGCTATGGGGGCAAGGGACTTAGGACTTTTATCTCATCAACAACATTCAACGAGCATAAGAAGGGGATAAGGACTTAGGGAGTCTTCAATTATACATAAATATAATAAGAGACGGGCTCATAGCATACATATCTAAATATCCAACAACACCTCTATAGCGAGTAGAATGGGGGCAAAGACATCTCTTTGACTCACTATCAAGAGATAATACCCATAAATAGACAAGTCTTACTAAAGCACGAAAGTAAAACAACTATTGTCCTCGAAGTGGAGGATTCACCAAAAGTGATCTTCAACCAAATTGTCTATACACATAAAGGAGGAGGATGAATAGGATCTCTGTTCCCTACATGGTTAGATCATATAGGCAAAAAGTATATGTTAGTACTTGGAATTTACTAAGTATGCAGCGCGCAAATGCAACAAGGAACATAAGCCATAATTAAACAATATGCATAATCATAATCAATAGATATACGCTCAGTATGTCATGAATAGAAAATACTTAGTTGAACATGTATGAAGAATCATCAAATCACATGACATCATATACATAGTGGGAAGGGACCATAACATACATGTAAGACTAAGAGAGCTACTACTCAGAATCCACATTGAACATGAAGTGGTCTACATTACCAAGGTAGACCAAACACTTACCTTGCGACATAGCATTTTCTGGAAGTGCCTATAAACCCCCCTTGCTTACGACATGGCCTTTTTAGTAGGCATAATCAATCATCATTACCTTATGAAATTGCCTTTTCGGTAGATACAAGCCCATATAGGGAATAAATAGCATGAACCTATGGTGGCACATATTTTAAGGATAGTGGGAGACTACCAAGTTTCTCTCGGTGCTAGATCACAATCCCAGGGGATACTTGAAACATAGTTATAGTCATATCACTCATAATATAAAAAATCATAATTTAATTCTTGGAGTAGCTCATTAAGACATATCTTATAACATTAAAAATAGGGCTTTACATCATCTTTTACATTCTTATCATGGTCATGAGCTCATAGCATACTTAATGGACCTTATAATAGTCTCAACATGTATAACATACATATTTTACCATAAGGCATTCATCATATGAGAGTATTGACATGTGTTCTTCATCAATTCATGGTGGGTACTTGCACATAATCTAAAAACCATGCAATTCAAGAGTGAATGTCATGAGAGGAGTAAAATAAGATCACTTGAACATTATTCAAAATAACTTTACAAAAAACATAATAAGACTTGGTTTAAGCATTATCAAACCCGCAAAACTATCCATCAAATTTCACTTGGAATTTCAATGCAATATAATATACAAAGGTAGAATACCATAAATTATTCCATAAATTATCGTATAAAAAAGTTCATTAATCAACCATAAATTTCTATAACTTGAAAATAGACAAGGAAGAAGAATGGTTGAGCTTTGTGTAAAAAAGGTCTTCACTAATCAAAACCACATATCTTGGTAAGATTGGGAATGAAAATCTTGTGGATTAATGGAGAGAAACCTAATCTAGCTTGGCATCTTCTCTTGACAGCTTTGAAAGACTTGGGAGTATTTGAGAGGGGTTTAAGACTTTGAAATATTTTGAATGAAGAGAAATGGGGTAGATTAGGATTGAATATGGATGAAAAGGTCTTTTGAGGGTTAAAATGACGTAACATAGGCATATAATAATAGGAAAGGTCAAAATTGTCCTCTTTAAAAACTTGTCGAACAGGACCATGAGACCCCGATTATGGGTCATGGTCCAGTCTATGGGTCGTGGAAGGGGGTCTCATCTGGTAACATTTTTCACCCTCAAAAACCTTCTCTGAATATAAAGTTATGACCATACTTACATCTCATAAGTCAAAGTATGTGTCGCCTAATATCTCGTATACAAAAATCAACATTTTCACCAAGACTGGCATTCATTCCACAAGCACAAGATATGGGCCATGGGACCACTTACGGTCCATAGGCCCTTCAATAAAACCCACTGATACTTGAAAATTTTCCATATTTCATTTCTTAGGCTCTTTTACACCTCTTAACATGTAGGGCCTTACACTGACATACCTTGGTAAACTTGGGGAAATCGAACTTGAAGCCTTTGGGAAGAACTATAGCTTGCTTTGACCCCTTTTCTAGAGAGTATATTTCCTTAGAAAATTTTTAGAATTGAAAGAACGGTGAGAATGGGAGTTCCTTAAGGCTTAAGGTCTGATTTAGGCATCTTAGTTCTCAAAAATGACAGTCTAGAAATAGGATTTGTAGAAATGAAAAAATTGTCCTTCATTAAAACTGTCAGATTAGTACTACGAAAGCTCATTTACGGGTTGTAGATTGAACCAAGGATTGTAGGTCCTGTCTATCCTATTAACCTTTCTTTCCAAAATTCATCAAACCATTTGCTGACCCAAACTACAAAACTATCTTCTATGGACAATATATAGACCTACCTGTCATGGTTGCAGTCGTAGAGTCTTTCCACATAGTTATTTTTCTTATTTTCTTGGACCTTATCCACGAAGGGGTTGTATGGGTCGTATAACAATTTGTGAACCATGTTGTTAATTCGTAGGTCACTTTCCAGCAAACTCCAAGTTTCCTTTATGTTAAGGCCCTCATCTACAAACTTATCTACGGTCCGTCTTACTTTTTATAGCCCGTCACTGGGTGCATAAGTTACTTATACTCGGAAACTTTTTTCCTTTCCTGAATTTCATATTTAAGGACCGACCTATAGGTCATAAGTCCATCTATGGGAATAAGTCACCCTCGAACACTGAAACCAGGTCTTTTTTCTAGCCAACTTCTTTGCTCTCTTAGGCTCCTTAAGTGGGGGTCTTTATAAGGCTATTATGCTCAGTAAAGATATCCACATGAACTCCATACAAATAATGTCGCCAAATATTCAAGGCAAACACCACCGCCACAAGCTCAAAATCATGAGTCAGGTAATTGTTCTCATGTACCTTTGTTGTCTTGAAGCATAAGCAATCACTTTAACATGTTGCATTAGCACACACCCCCAACCCAACCCTTGATGCATCACAATAAATAACAAACCCATTATTTCCTTCTAGAAACATCAATATTGGAGCCAAAGTTAATCGATCCTTCAAAGTTTTGAAGCTTTTCTCACACTTATTTGTCCACACAAACTATGCTTTCTTTTAAGTCAACTTGGTTAGTGGGGAAAAATCGAAGTGAAATCTTGCACAAACCTTCTACAATATCCAGTCAGGCCCAAGAAACTCCTTATGTCTATAGGAGTCAACAACCTTAGCCAATAGCTCATCACTCCAATCTTCTTAGGATTAACTTTGATACCACACTCTCAAGGAAGGCAACCTCACTTAGATGCAAAACTCGCACTTGTCAAACTTTGCATAAACCTTGCTTCCATAGGGTTTGCAATACCACCCTCAAATGCTCAATTTGCTCTTCCTCACTTCAAAAGTAAATTAGAATGTTATCAATGAACACCACTATAATCATGTCAAGGTAGGGCTTGAACACCCGATTCATAAGGTCCATAAATATTGTCGAGGCATTAGTGAGACCAAATGACATCACTACAAACTCAAAGTGACCATACCTGGTCTGAAATGCCATCTTAGGAATGTCACTTTTCGTCACCCTTAATTAGTGATACTCAGATCTCAGGTCAACGTTGAAGAAATATGTAGCCCCTTGAAATTGATCAAACAAGTCATCTATCCTTGGGAGTGGGTATTTGTTCTTCATGGAGACCTTGTTGAGCTGTCGATAATCTATAAACATATAGAGTTACCCCTCTTTCTTCCTTATAGACAACACCTAAGCACCCCATAGAGATCGACTAGGTCTAATGAAACCCTTCTCCAACAAATCTTTCAATTGCTCCTTTAGTTCTTTCAACTCCTCAGGAGCCATTCTATATGGAGGAATTGACATAGGTTGAGTATCGAGTTAGGGATCTATGCCAAAGTCTATCTCTTTTTCGGGAGGAACACTTGGTACTTATTTGAGAAGACATAGGGAAACTCGTTCACAATGAGGACCAACTCACGAGAAGGAACTTTAGAAGTGACATATTTGACCCTCACTAGATGATATATGCACCCTTCGAAGATCATTCTCTGGGCCTTTAAAAATGAAATAATAGACAACTACATGAAGATGTACTACCATCCCACTCAAGAATTGGCTCATTTAGGAATTGAAACTTGACTTTACGGGTTCTACACTCGAAGGAAGCATAGGAGGAATGCAACCAATCCATCCTGAGTATTACATCAAAATTGACCATAAAAAAGGTCAACTAGATAACAAGAGACAAGCAAAATAGAGATAGGATAATTCCTATAGACTCTTCGGGCAACAATAGACTCTCATATGGAGTTACTTACTTCATAGGGCTCATGAATGACTTTGGGACATGCATGAAATTTATTAGCAAGCAATGGAGTCACAAATGACAAATTAGTTCCCAGATCTAGTAAGGTATATGCATCAAAATTGAAAATTCTCAATATATTGGTAACAATGTCCAGAGCCTCTTCAACCTCTTGGAGACCACGACAAACTTAAAATTGATTGGTCCTTTGGGTGCCTTGAACATTCCTACCTTGGCCTTGGAGCCTTGAACCGTCACTTCTACAATCCTTGGCATGATTTCTAGGCTTCCCGAATTTAAGGTAACCATTTGATTTGTCCAAGTACTCTCCCGTGTGGATCCTTCCAAACTTACGGAATTTGGAGTTTAGGCTTAGGAGCTATCCCTTTGTCTTTAGTGATACAGGGAGGAGGAGTGTTGGTATACCCTTGTCCACCTTGCTTTTCGCCACTTTAGAACTTGTGATCTCCATTCCTTTGGTGAGAATAGCCCCTACCATCTACCCGAGTCTTTTTGGACTCCCTTTCTCTTTCCCTTAGTTTCTTCTCCTCTATTTGTTTTGCAAAAATCATTAATCAGGAGATGTCCATCTTCTTCACTAGCATGATCATCTTATACTCTTTAGACATCAAGTTAGATACACTAGTTATAAACTTGCTCATATGGGCCGTTAATCCGCAACCATGAAGAGAGAATACTTGGAAAGCTTAGTGTATTTGAGGGTATACTCCCTTACACTCATGGACCCTTGCTTGAGGTTGATAAACTCTTGGACCTCGGCCTCTCTTAGCTTAATCAGAAAGAACTAATCCAAGAAGGCACACTTGAATTCTTCCTATCCAACAAGACCCGCTTCTTGGCCCCCCTCATCTACCCACTGCTCATACCATATTTTGGCTAACCCTTTGAGTTGGTAGGGCACCAACTCAACTCTCTCCTCCGAATGGATACCCTTGAATCCTACTATCTGATAAGCCTCATCAATAAAGTCAATAGGGTCCTTCTCCATGTTGGAACCATGGAACTCCATATGGCTTGAAGTATTATCAAAATACAACAGTTTTGATGCTAAAAACTTGGAATTTTTTTTGTTCGTCAGTAGGTTTGATGTGTTTTTGTGTTTGTTTTGCAGCATTTCAGGGTTGGCATTATTTTTTTACTAAAATGTACAGAAGTTATTGAGGATCCATGAGACCCTTTACAGGACGTAGAGTTTCCTACAAGTTGTAAAGGCAGTTTTGTGCGTAATTCAGTGAAGGATTTATTTCTGAAGTTGAGTCTACGAACATGCAGATGAGCCATAGAAGAAATTATGAGCCGTAGACCTCCTAGCATACATTGAGGATCAGAAGATAAGGACTTTCTGAAATTCCATCAAATGAAACCCCTTATGGGCCATAGAACCTTTACGGGCCATAGAGGGGTATCGTAGAAGACAAGTCCAGAATCAAAGCAACAGTTCATAGAAGCCCGACTACGAGCCGTAAACTGTTATTCAGCTCGTAGAGCACCTCATAGAGCCTACAACCTAGTTGGCCTATTTTGTTTTGGATTTGTAAATTAAACGCTACAAATAGGTTTTTATGTTTTGGAGAGTAAAAAAGGAGTCAGTAGAGAATGAGGAGAGAAACATTAGAGAGTTTTGAGAGACACTTGAAAACTTTGATTTCATCTTCTAATTTCAATCTTGTGATTGTTATTGTAGAGTTGGATTTATTGTGCTTAATTCTTTTGTATAAGTGCTCAATTATGTTATTCAAATTCATAAGTCGTATGTTTACACTGATCATGAGTAGCTAAATCCACAACTAAGGTTGTGGGACCATGAAGAACTAACAAGGTAAAACTGGATAATTCATAATTCTTGAAAAGTGTGCATGCATATATTAATTTATTCTCTTCATTTTGATTGGTTTTAAATCATGTCTAACATTAGAACTCACCAAGTGTACTGATTGGACCAAGGTAGTAATGAATAGAAAAAGAGATTAATTAATAGGATTCAATCGATGTTACTCATCTAATCAACTGAACTAGGCTGAGGGGAGGTTGTACTGGAACAATAGGTAAGGATTAGTAATGTCACACTAAGGGGATGGACCAAATCACGTAGTGAAATTCGCCTCTCGCCTGGCTAAATGGTTTGGTGAACTTAACTTACTATTTTGCATGCTACACAATTGAAAAGAATTTGATTATCTGGTATTACTGAGTTAGGAAATCATGGGGAACACAATACCCTAGTTTCTCTTCATATTGGTTTAACACTTGTCTTAGCTTAGAATTACTTTTACTAGTAATTATAAACCCCCCACCGCCCTCCCAGCTAGGGAGATAAGTTAGTTAATAACCTTGAATTGCTATTGAATTCTTCTAAATCTACCATATTCCCTATGGGATTCAACCCAAACCTTGGTTAGATTATATATCTTAACAATGACTATTTTAGCATCAAAAAGGATGTGTCGCTTGGGTGAGATGAAGATTTTGGCCTCATTGCTAGGGAATACGGCTAGACTTGTCTAACTTAAAGTAATTTGGAAATTAATCCTTATTTCCCTCATTTTATGTTTTTGTTGCTTTTGTTTTCTTTCAGGGTGTAAGTGTAGTGTATGCCTAACACACGAAGTCGAGGCATACCCTTGACTCCATTTGACCCAAAGATCCAGAGAAGACTTAGAAGACTGGCCCAAGATAATTCAAACAACGCAGGAAATGTAGATCTGAACTAGAATGAGAATGCAAAGAATGACAAGCCACCTTCGCTTGAGGATATTGCTCCACAGCCAGAGGACTTCAATGTTGAAGCTTATTAGTGGAATCAATATAGGCTGAACCCTATGGCTATAGAGGTTACTGGAGCTATTGTGTTACCACCACTACCGACTGACACAAAGTTTGTGGTTTCGAGTGGGTTGCTTTAGATGTTGTAGAACCATGGGTTGCTTGTGGGCCTATCATCAGAGGATCCGCATAGTCATCTACACAATATTGCATTTGTCTGCAAGAGTGTGATAGGGACATAGAATCGTTCTATAGATGCTATGGGACTTTGTGTCTTCCAATTATATCTAATAGACAATCCAAAGCTATGGGTATTTGAGCTCCCACAAAGTTCGATCACTAGTTGGGCTGAGTTTGCAGAGGCCTTTTTGTAGAGGTACTTCCTGAGATCAAAGAAGCTCAAGTTGAAAGACCAAATCAACAACTTTGAGCAACTTCCTGCTGACTCGATCAGTACTACATGGGAGCGGTTCACAAAGTGCTTGAGAAGTGTCCCAGACTACAATATTGTTGATGATGCCTAAGGGGAGATCTTCTATCGTTCTCTGGACAAGAATAGTCAAGCTTGTGCTGATACCATTATGTGGGGCATGTTCTTGGATCAACCATTTGCAAGGATTGCTGAAAAGATGGAAAGGGTGGTCAAGAAAAATTGTGTATGGGGGCAAAAAGAGAGATCATCTACAAAAAGTTCATGCGTTGTAGTATTGATTTAGATCAAGCTAAAATAAACGAGGATATTATGCGTGAGCTTTCCCCGATACATACAGGTGTGGAGGTGATGATGAAGTAGAATCAAGAACATGTTAATGCAGTCGCTCATCAACTACTATAAGCAACCATGTATGATGATCCTTACTATGAGGAGGACACTTGCTTCATTGCTGATCAGATAGGGGGTTTCAGGACCAACGCCCAAGGGTTAAATCAGGACTATTAGCGCTAAGGTCAAGGAAACCTAGGTCAAAACGTTAATCAAGATGGAGCTTTCAGAGACAACCAAGGAGGTTACTATGACGAAAATTGGGGCAAAGACAGAGATGCAGATTGGGGCCGCAGAGAAGGCTACAGACATAGTCCTTATGTTCTACCACACAACCTCAACACCGGTGCTAGTAGTTCAAGAGTTGAAGAGATGTTTGACTACCTGTTGAAGAAAGATGAGACTCTGAGGGGGAAGAAATTTGACATCTCCTACATGAATCAGAAAATTGAGTCTCATTTTATTGCAATCAAATATCTTGAGAAACAGTTTGGTCAAGTGTCAACTCAACTCAATCAGCATTAGAGAGGTACACTGCCTAGCAACATAGTTCAAAATCCAAAGAATGAAGGGCAGTGCATGGCAGTTACTACTCGTGGTGGAAAAATTTACTATTGATCCTCCCATGCTAGTATATGATAATTATGTTCGAGAGGAGACAATTGAGGTTAAGGATGTGGATACCGGAGACAATCATGGCAAGGATGGGCTGAGTGATGTTGCAGTGACGCTAGTGAGGTTGAAGCCCATTCCAAGCCCTCCTCTTCCCTTGCCTTAGAGAGTTAAAAAGAAGGAGGAGGGGGGAAAGTTCAAGAACTTTCTCTCTATGCTGAAACAACTCTCCATCAACATCACTCTCATTGAGGTGTTAGAGAAGATGTCAGGGTATGCAAAGTTCATGAAGGAACAGGTTACTAAGAAGCGCACTGTGAGTCAAGAGCTCTCCTAAGAGCTTCAACATTTTAATGCCATTGCTACGAGGTCCTTGTTTCAAGAGGGAGAAGATCCCAGTGCTTTTACTAGACCCTACATTATTGGAGATGTAGAGTTCGCCAGGGCATTGTGTGATCTCGGTGCCAGCATAAATCTGATGCCCCTTGTGGTCTTCAAGAAGCTAGGACTTGGAGCCCCTACTCCGACGAGCATGTGATTGTTGATGGATGATCACACAGTGAAGAAGCCTGTGGGGATACTTTATGATGTTCCGGTTAAAATTTAGAAATTCATATTCCCCACAAATTTTGTAATTCTAGATTGTGAAGTCTACTTCGACGTCCCAATCATCTTCGGAAGGCCATTCCTAGCCATTGGTCGAGCACTAATAGATATGGAAGTTGGTCAACTCAAGTTTATATTGAATGATGAAGAAGTTGTCTTCAATATTTGTAGTCAATGAAGAGGCCAAATGATAAATCAGGCGCTGCTTGGGAGGCAACCCAAGGTACAGACTGGCGCTTAGGCACCCAGGTATATCCTTTTTGACCTCGGTACTTTATTTTGACTTTTTTGTGTGCATTGATGAAAATGCACCTCCTTTTCAATGGGGTGTGGTTAGTCATAGGCCTCAATGAAGTCTGAGTAGCCTTGGCCTATAACTATCACAATTTTTGAATCCTAGGAGTTTTCTTGCCTGTGTTCTTTTTCCCCATAGATATTTAATTTCTGTTGAACCGGCATGTTTAAGATGTTTAGGTAGTATTGGTAGCATATAGTACTGATATTTGTGACATATATGTATTTTGTGCTTTTTGTGAAAGATGATACCCACCAAAAAATTTAATTAGTTAGTCTAGATAGCAACCACGCATGTTCAATTTGTTGATAGTGCTTATTCTGATAACTGAGGATAAAATTTAGATGAAAAGCATGATCTGAGATTCTGTGTTGATATGTAATCAGTTCCATGTGAATGTGAGCTTGATTTGCTAATTCATGCATTATGTTTCAATTTAGAACATGTCTTGTTACTTTGACATAGACTGTAGTTTAGTAGGTTAGGAAAGGATCTTAGGCCATTGTTCATAACAACCCACTTAGTCTAAAATAAACAACCAAATGTGTGAAATATCCCTTGATTCTAATGTTTGAACCTCACATAGACCTTTTCTTTATACAAACCTAAGTGACCTAGCCTTATTAGATGAAAATCCTGAAATTGGCCCTAGTCCTCCCTTGAACATTGTGCACCTTGACTGAGGCAAAAATCCTAAGTTGAGGGTGGCTACAAAAAGTGGCCTTGGTACTGAGGTTGGATCATGTGAACCTCAACCCAGGCCAAAAGCCTAAGATGAAGGTGGTTGGTGTATGGGTGAAACACAAAATGAGGGGGGGGGAGTTAGTGATATATGGAAAAGAAGAAAAAAAATATGTAGCAGGTGCAAGAAAAATGAGTGATGCCTTAGCTATGAATTGAAAAGAAAAACGAAGCACAAATACAAGGCAAAAAGTTGAAAGCTTGAAATAGGAGAAGGGGAGAATTGAATGAAAAGTAGCAGTGTTGGTAGGAAAAAAGTGTAGAAAAATGTAGTGTAAAGGAGGGCCTTTAGTCACTATGTTCCCAAAATATCATACCAAATCCCCTGAGCCTACGTTACAAGCTTGTAAAGTTTTAAAGTGATCCTAGTCCAAGTAGTCAAAGGTCTTAGTCATGAGTATAGGGGCAAGCATATGATATTCAGCAAGATATTTGAATTTCTTTTGTAAGAGTGAGTGATTTTTCATAGCCCAAGGTTATACATGAGCATTTCATTGTGAGTGAGATATGGGACTTCTTTTTGTGAGAGCACTTGCGTTGCATTGTTAACATTAGACTCATCCAGTGATTGCGGCTTGTTGGTGGTTACCTCGCTTGTCATAGTTACATTATCACATAAATTAATTTGTGTTGGTATGATGGATAGCTATCTTATTGTGTTTTGAAAAGTGGTGTGGATATCAGTGCTTAAGTTTGATGAGGTCTGTCTGTTATTATGTTGCTTATATAGATTAAATTTATTGCTTGAGGACAAGAAACAATTTTAAGTTGAGGGTGTTGATGTGTCATCAAAATACAACACTTTTAATGTTTAAAACTTGAAATTTTGTGTGTTCTTAATGCGATGTTAGTAGATTTGATGTGTTTTTGTGGTTTTTTTGCAAGATTTCAGGGTTTGCATTGTTTTTGGGCAAAGTGTGCAGAAGTTGCTGAAGTTGAGGATCCACGAGACCCCATAGAGTATTCTACGAGCCATAAAGGTGGTTTTGTGTACAATTCCAGTGAAGGGTGTAGCTTTGAAGTTGTGTCTACGAACATGCAGAAGAGTCGTAGAAGATATTACGAGATATAGACCTCCTATCGTACGATGAGGACTTTTAAAATTCCATCAGACGAAACTCCCTACGTGTCGTAGAAACGTTTATGGGCCGTAGAAGGGTGTCGTAGAATACAAGTCCAGAATGAAAGCAATAGTTCACGAAATCCCAACTACGAGCCGTAAACTATTATACAGCCTGTAAAGCACCTCATAGAGCTTGTCGACCTAGTTGTCCTATTTTGTTTTGAATTTGTATTTTAAACACTATAAATAAGTTTTTAGTTAATTTTCTTGGAGAGTAAAAAAGGAGACGGTAGAGAACGGGGAGAGAAACATGAGAGAGTTTGAGAAGCACTTGTAATCTTTAAGTTCATCTTCTAATCTAAATCTTGTGATTCTCACTAAAAAGTTGGATTTCTTGTGCTAATTCTTTTGTGTAAGTGCTCAATTATGTTATTCAAATACATAAGTCTTGCATTTACAGTGATCATGAGTAGCTAAATCCATAACTAGGGTTGTGCGAATCATGAAAAACTAACAAGGTAAAATCGGATAATTCTTAATTCTTGAAAAGTGTGCATGAATGTATTAATTAGTTCTCTTCATTTTGACTGCTTTCTAATGATGGCCAACATTAGAACCCGCCTAGTGTTACTGACTAGACCAAGGTAGTAGTGAATAAGAAAAATGATTAATTAATAGGATTCAATCGATGTTTCTCGTCTAATCAACCGAACTAGGCCAAGGAGAGGTTGTACTGGGACAATAGGTAAGGGTTAGTAATTAATGTCACACTGCAGGGATGGACCAAATCACGAAGTGAAATTTCCTTTTCGCCTTGGTAAAAGGGTTTGGTGAACTTAACTTACCGTTTTTCATGCTACACACTGGAAAAGAATTCGATTATCTGGTATTACTGAGTTAGAAAGTCATGAAGAACACAATACCCTAGTTTCTCTTCGTATTGGTTTAACACTTGTCTTAGCTTAGAATTACTTTTACTAGTTATTATAAAAAAGACCTCCTTTGGGGAGATAAGTTGTTTAATAAACCCGAATTGCAATTAAATTCTTCTAAGTCTACCATATTCCCTTTGGGATTCGATCCTAACCTTGGTTAGGTTATATATCTTGACAACGACTGCTTTAACCTAAAAAAGGAGGTATATCTTAGGCAACATCAGGGTTAATCCTCATGAAGTGTCTCACACGAGTGGATGGAGTAGGTACTTGGGGAGGGACGACAGCCTTCCTATTAGCTTTGTTGGCCAATGCTTGGGCAAACATAGTGAAGGCGGCTCGGAACTCCATGTGAGACACTTCATCGTCTTATTGAAGTGGAGGGACTTATTGTTCAGGAGTGTCTCTTTGATGTGGAGCTCTTCTTGATGACATGATCTAGAAATGATCAAAGAGGTCATCATTAATGATAGGAAAGCCTTAGTCAACTCTAAAGGCAAGACATGAACAAGAAAAAAGGGAAGAGTTTCGTAAACTGTCTCATAGCCTCTCACCCAAGATAATTAACGAGGATAATTTTAGTCGTTAAAAGTCCAAATTCGATCGCCAAATGTCAGTAACGATGGGAATAGATCTTATCGTCATCAGTTGTTAAAAGCTCCAATGTTAAAAGTCAACGACTGAATTTCAATTCGATCGTTAAAAGTACATTTAACAACATATAAATTCCGATCACTATATGTCACTTGTAGCGGCCAACTTGCCCTTAGTACATATACTTTTAACGACAAAAATTCCTTTAATTAATTGTATGTTAGACTCAAAACCAGTACTTTTAACAACCAATTTTTCCGGTAATTAATTGTCGTTTCATTGTTTGATAAGCCATTTGTAATAGAATTTTAAAGATCTAATCTTTGTTTGATATTATACAAAAATATATGCTTGTGAATAATATTAATTGTTTCATACATTGGAAGACAAGAAAATGTACTTTAATTAAATTCATATAAAACTTCATTCTTAATACAAAGAACTAATTAATTAAAGACACATCATATTCAACTTCCAGTTGTATGATAGATCCTTATCAACTTCTACAATAAGAAAAGTTGCAGCATATTAAATAATAAGATATTGTCGTCTTGAAACTACATCTCCAATCAAAGTAAAAGAACTCTTGAACTTCAACATGCTCTATACTTTATTGAATGACAAATTCTTCATATTCAAATTCTTGAGCAATCAAAAGAAATGTTTATGTCAATCTAGTAACGAAAAACATAAAATAAAAAGAAGAAACATAAAACCTCACCATATTTACTAAAAAGGAGGCAAAACATCAAAGTTTCTAATGAAAGCACGTGAATTCTTATAATTTATTGAATTTAGCACGCTGCAATCTTCGGTAGAAACTTTAGCAGCTGCATCTTTTACATTATTCTTGCAGAATACACATTTGATAAAAGCACACATTCAAATATTATAAGGCTAGAGGGTTAGAAGTTTCTTCTCTACAAGATCACTTAATCAAAATTCTCGTGGACTCTACAACAACTAAGTATTGTCTTCAGAGCATGAGCAGGAAGATCAAGAGGAATTCGTATGACAAGTTCGAATGTTCCAGCTAGCATCCTTGATCTCCCAAAACTCCATGAGGCTGCTGACATGTATAGTGCATATGATGACTGGAAACCAATCCTGAAGAAAATGTCAAATACATAATCAAATTTGCTTCTGATAACTTGACTTGGAACCACAGATTTGTTCAAGAGGATGATATAAGCTAACACATTACCTAAGACATGGCGTAATCTATGGAGCACAATAAATTCTACTATCTCAATGACACCATAGAATGTGTAACCAGTAGGTTGCACCAGTTTGAAGCTTCGCTTTATATTCACTTCTTAATTTTAACACGTTCCGTTCTTGTAATAGGCGGCAAGTGCAGCTACTGCAGGCTACATTTTACTACTGACGTTTGTAGCCACAAGATAAACATTTGTCTTGGAATCAACCCTACCAATTATGAAATGCCCATTTAAGTTGAATTCCTTTCTATTTAAACAGATTTCTCAACTTGGGCTAGGAAATCCAGTAGTAAAGCTGAGAAAGGTCATTTTGGAAGTGGATGTGGCAGCCAAGATTGACCAGTTTGTATAGACACTTTGCATTACATTTTTTTGGAGACAGTTACAAAAGCCTATTTTAGCCAACATTGTTTTCCTAGTAGTTCATGTATAACATTCTTGACCTCATGTTCAAGAGCACTATGTACTTCCTTGAAGTCTTTATTATACATTCCTGACCTCATGTTCAGGAGCACTAAGTATTTCCTTGAAGTCTTTAACATTTCATTCTTGCCATACAGGATAGACCACCCCAACCGATTAACATGTGATCTTCTTTGCATTTGTGTGATAAATTATTTTCATGTGATTGAAGCAAAGAATCTTATACTTGTTGGTATAACTGCTATAGGGAGAAGAATGGAGTGACTGACTTACTATCTAAACATGCTACTCACATCAACGTTATGCCTCTCTACCTAATAGAGAGAAACCTTTCTCATGAAGCTAAATGGGATTCATGACTGGATAATTACAGACTTCTTCTTTCAAAATAAGAGCTAAAAAACTATCAGAGAGGAACTATGATCCAACCTGAACTTCATCCTTAAGAGAAGGAGCTTATCTGCTGTTCTTTTTTTCTTAAGGTGCTACTTCTCCAGTTTTACCTAATTCGTGTAAAGCTGTGAGTTCTTGGAGGTTTTAACTTATGCCCCCTCTAAGTATAATTCTCTACAGAGATTTAAACATGTATTCACAATTCCTTATCACACGAGATTTTTGTAACCTACCGAAGTGAGAGAGTATGCACCTGAAGTAGTGTTAAGTAGTTCGGATGTTTTTTCTTTTTTATTTATTCATAAATCAGTTAAAATATAATAGAATTTTAATATTCCTTGTTTTATGCCCCTAAATTTCTATCTTAGAGTATCACTATGTATAGGCTGAAGGCTATCATGATTCTAGAACTTATCCTTCTACTTAAGTAATCAGTAAGGGGTCGTTTGGGGTGAGGGAAAAAAATTAATAGTCGTGGGATAAAAAAATAGCGAAGGAATAAGATTTTGGTATCTTGTTTGATTACCAAGTTTGGGATAACTTATCCCACCATTTACGCTATAGTGATGGGATAAGTTATCCCACCAATGTATACTGCGATAAGTTGTTCGGAACCAAACGACCTTTAAGTATTGTAAATGTCCTACATTGTACCCGACACATCTAAATAAAACATTTTATATATTAATACAAATTGACGGTCTTTAGTTGGTGAAAGAACATATGCTACTTTTAAAAACTATAATTTTCTATCTAGCATACAATCACAGAAAGGAACCATGATGTAGTTAGATGAAACACTTTTTTCCAAAATGATAGAGAGGAAAGCAAGATAAGAAAAGATACATCACCACTATTCACATTACTAAGAGCAGCAAAGTATTGCTCAGGAACCTAAACTTTACATGGAAGAATAAACTTCATCATCTGTTGTTACTGAAACTCGTTTATAAACAATGCAAAACAGTATGCCTGCTAAATAATGCACAGACGACAAAAGCATTAGCTCAGAGGAGTAAATACTATATATATACCGCAATGGCAAAAGAAAGACATTGTATCATACCTTAATCCTTGTATTACCTCTTTAAATCCTCTTAAGTATTCTGATTCTTAGTATCTGAATCATTGGAAGCAGCACACTCCACATCATCAATCAATGGTGGTCCAACAAAGACAAGAATAAAGCTCACAAATTATTCTCCAATAACCCCTGTGGTAGTTACTGGGAGTTACGAAGAGCTAGGAGAAATAAAAATATAGCAACAAAGCCATCTCCATTTTCAGAATCTGCCAGCAGATCCTCTTTCAATTAAAAACTACTATAGGACAGCCAAAGTACTATGCCATGGGAATGGATTGGACCTAAGTTTTTCATGTGGTGGAAGCTTATAAGTCAGGTCTAGCAAGCAGAATGGTTATCTGCAACAAATCTAACTGGGGCTCCAGGAATTATAATACTGATGGTAGCTTTATGGGAAGTCAAGGCAATGCAGAAAGAGGAGGAATATTCATAAATGAATATGGATACATGATCATGGCGTTTGCTTCTTCTATTGAGGTGAAAGTTAACAACTACTCAGAAATCCAAGGTACGAACATATCTGCTATTATTTTTTTTATACTACTTCTCCTGTTTTACCTAATTTATGTAAAGCCCTGAGTTCTTGGACGTTTCGATTTATACCCCTCCTCATATATTTATTAGTTTAGAGTAACATACAAGGTAGGCTTCAATGCTAAGTTCCCCATCATCATGTGGGTTATTACTCAGGGCAGATGTAATTAAAATAGAAAAAAAGTTCTCACCAGAAATAAACTAATCAAAAATGCTCCCTGGATCAAGCACGACCATAGGTAAACTACTAAAGTAGATAAAAACTAACTACGAAGGCATAATTTATATGTAGATAATGTGAAGCTTAAGGTGCAGATTATATATTCAAACTTTTATCGAACATATTCATCAAAAGATAAATATTGATATACCAATTTGTTGGTTAATGACAGACTAGATGCTATTATTCAAGGATCTTCTTTTCTGTCCTTGCCATTATTCTGCCCTTTATTTCTTTTCATTAACATTTTAGTTTTATTACATCATTGCAATGCTTAATTACTAACAAAAATGCTTCAAGCACCTGTTCTTCAAAAGTATTTACTGGCCCAATATTTAACAACACTTTTCTAGTTAACATTCAAATCACCATTAGTGGACTTCATGTTTATATAGTTTAATTGGATCGTTGTAGGACCACAGGCGGATTTTTAAGAGATCAAACTGGAAAAAACTACTAAGCAGCTAAACGAGGCAATATCCATTGAAGGAGATGAGTCTTTCGAATGCACAATAGCAAAAGAAGTAATGAAGTCACTTATTATTTAGGTAAGCTGCTTCAAAATATTTGGTCAGGAAGTTCCTCAATTTTATAATGAAATACTTGTATATTTTGAAAAATAAATTTATTTGGAAAGAATTTTGAAGGACTTCTTGCAATCCACAATACGCCAACGTGCTCTCTCACTTCTGAAGGCACAACAAGGCCGCATTGCAATTAATATTTTTGTTTAATTTGTAGGTACAATCATGACTATTCAAAATATTGGATTAAACTATCTCCAACACCTAATAGTTTGATGCTTAATGAAATATTTGCTGCTAGCATTATGATTGGAATCTTACTTTAGTTATTGTATTGTTTTACTGACTTGTAGATAACACAATTATTTGAGATATCATTATTCTTAATTTTCTCACTTAGTGACTTCAACTACAGAGATGGAAAACCATATTCATAATGGAATATCTAACTTTACTTTGTCATCAAAACACATGTTCTATATGAGCTATGACTATGAGTTGAATTCAGAAGCTTTTAGCAAGTGTCATATGATTATATAGCCTTACTTTTTGTATTCGCCAAGAAATCAGATTTGTAGTTCATTATAATCTGACTAGAGAATCCTAGAACCGGCTTTTCTAAAGAAGGTACATAAAAAATCTTTAAATTTCATTATCATTTGAGTCAAAACTTTAAGATTTCTTAGTTTACAGTATTCAGTTCTCTTTGATTTGGATGGACTGCTTTTACCTCTAAAAGTACTTTGGAAAGGAAGACAGAGAGTCTGAGTGGGACTTTTTCAGAGAAATCTACAAGGGATGGCATTACTAGAATTTGAACCTAAAAGCACGATACCTACTATGATTGTTGAACAATTTATACATCGAGCTAAAAGTATCAAGGTCTCTTGCATACATTTACTCATACTGATAAAGAACTTTAGGCTTTGTTGCTCACTCTTATTTGTTTACTTTCGGTCATAACTATAACGAATTGCAATTTCTGACATCCAACATATTATTTATAAGAACCAAATGCTAAAATCAGTAGTTGCTTAGCTCATTCCTTGTGAAGAAACTTTTTACATTTACTAATGACAGAACACTTTGACAAAGAAATATAGGAAGCAATGAACACACTGTAAGGACAATATAAGGGGAAAAAGATTATTCACTTAAAATTCAGAAGTATTGAAAGTCTTGGGGAAAGAGTTGGAAAAGAACTTTGGAAAAAAGTTTAGCAACAACTAGCTAAGATGACAAACAATATTCCCTCATCCCTCAATTAGTTAGTAACACTAACAATAATAACCACCCATAAGTACAAAAAAAGAGAAGAAATAAATAAAATGCACCATAGAACAAAATTCAATATACACGTACAAATCAGAAACATACCTTGATGAGAAGAACAGTTTTAAGAATGAGTCATTTTTTATCAGTAGCAGATGATAGGTGCCAGACCATCAGATCAAAGTTTGATGAGCGATAAGCGGTGAGCAGTAACGAGAGAAAGCTGTAGTTCTTCTTTTAACACAACAGTGTGTTTGTGACTGCACACTAAGTTTCCCACCTTAAACAATCTACTCATTTTCCTATTAAATATAAAACAACTACCGAAAGAAGATTCCATATAAAACATATTACTATAGAGAAACAACTAAAAACCTAAAACGGAACAGCCTGGTAAGGGCCCTAAAGCAGCACTTCAGCAGCAGCTGAAGCAACAACGCTACATTAATTGTTAGCAGCAACTAAGGCAACAACAGTCCAATTACAATACTTTTATCATACGTAAGCAACCAAGCAACGTCCTTTATATGAACTAAGAGAATAAGAAAAGATTATTGTAAAGGTAATTTGTAGGAAATTATTCATGTGAGTACAGAAGGTGTATATGCATTCATCGGTTATAAATACAAATGTAAAAACCACTCCACTACTAATTATTCATAGTTCATATAGGATTTCTTACGGGAAAAAAGGAACCCAAAATTTGAATTAATCTTTGATAGTCAGCTATACAATTAAGGTTGAAACATGAAAAAAAATAGAGTTTTTATCCATTTGAACTATTGCCACTTTTGCTTTCAAGTTATACAAGTTTTAATTTTTTACCTCCCATGAAAAAGTAATAAAAAATTAGAAACATGTGAATAGAATTTGTCAAACCTATTAGATATGTGAGTATTTACCTGTAGAAGGTGAATTGGTGTATTATTTCTTGGATTGTAACCGGAGACATTGAGTTAAGGGTGACAAAAATGTTTCAAAATTTTAAAAAAGTAACTAAAATGTTAAGAATTAGGCGTAGGTGACAAGTTTATAATTAAGAGTTAACAATATTGGACTATTTTCAAATAAGTCCTCAAGTTTTTCTTTGTACACTTCAACTCACTAAAATAAAATACCTAATTGACCTATTTTGGGAAATTTCCCAACGGATGTCGCGAGAATTTGGGAGGAAAAAAATTAATTTTAGGGGTATTTGTTCGTTTAGCTTTGGAAATTACTTGAAAGGTAACTTTTAATCATTATTATGACTGATAAAAGTGAATGTGTTGTTGTTTATTTGAGTTTTATATTTTTATTATTGTTTCCGCCATTGTTGCAATTCTTCACTACTGAGCTATTTTCAGCGACGTTGGAGCAGATGTTGAAATAGCTGCAGCAATTGCTGAAAGATATAGAATAATAGTTGAAATATTTTTTTAGCAACTGGTTCACCACTTCCTGCAGCAGTTTTCAATAAGTGCAAATGCACTACAGTATTTGTTGCATCTGATGTTTGAACTGATGAAATAACTACTAAATAAAATACAACAGTTGTTATATTTCTGTATAGTTTTCTCATGTTGTGCTTTAAATTATAATTTATTTAGGTACCTTCAACATCATCAATGGGAGACAAAATAATATTAGGAGCTGATTATCATGGTGAATGGGTTGAATCCAACAATCGTTTTATTTGGCGCTGGAAAGACAAAGGAACAATCGAGATGATATCAATGATTGTGAATTGAGACATCGCGTATGAAGATTTTGTGAATCAAATTATTGCTAGTTGCGAATTAAATTGTTAGCCGAAAGATATTGTGATCACTTACATGCATTCTTGTGGCGAAAAACAGAGTGACTCCATTTAGAATAAGAAATCAAGTGAGTTTACGAATTTATTTGGAAGATGAAGGAAGACTCATTCTACGGGTATACATAGTTGAAAGGCTGGTAGAGTACAAAAATACATCTCAAAATCAACAAATGATGAATGTGATGTGATGAATATGAATATTCCAGATAGAGCAAGTAGAGGTGAGCAGACGCCAACTCCAGAAGTTACTAGCAACGCACCAGCAAATGTATAATCAACACAGTCGAATCATTTTCAAGATGATGAAACAAGTTTTTATAAAGGTATGACATTTAAGAATAAGAAAGATTTAGGTATTGCGTTGAAAATAGTTTGTTTGAAGAAAGACTTTAGAGTAAAAAAGGTATTAAACTTGCATCTTGTATATTGTGTCAAGTGTGTACATGCTGAGTGCAAGTGGTGGCTAAGAGTTATGAAGCTTAAAAGTTTTGACAGATTTTACATTAGAAAGTATGATAAGTTTCACACTTGTGGTTCTCAACATCTGATGAGCCATAATCCACATGCTACGACCAAAGTAATTAGTGCATACTTTAAAGATAAGTTTCTCGAGGGTAGGGTCATCCACAAGAGATATGAGAACCTCAGTTCGTGTTGAATTGGGATGCAAGGTCACTTATTGGAAACTTTGGAAGGGAAGTGAAATTGGGAAATCTTTAATAAGGGGAACACATGAGCATGAATATGTAGTGCTTGACACGTATCGTTATATGCTTAGCACTGTAAATTTGGGGACCAAAACAACATTGGAGCTCGATAAAAATGGTAAGTTTAAGTATTTTTTGTCGTTATGGGAGCTTGAATTATTGGTTTTAGGCATATGAGAAAAGTCATAGCCATCCACGGAACTTTTTTAAAAGGCAAGTATGGTAGAGTTTTGTTGTCTGTTTGAGAAACATATTTTTTTTGTTGCATTTTGTATTATCGACTCCAATTGTGAAGCCTCCTAGAAGTATTTTTTTTAGCAAATGAGCAGTTTTGTAGATGATACTCCAGAATTGTGCATAATTTCAGATTGGCATCCAAGCATAAAAAATGGTTTCAATTGTCTACCCTTCTGCTCATTATAGTTGTTGCATGTGGTACCTTGGTAAAAATATTCAAACCAATTTTCACAATGGAAGAATCATCTATAATTTTTACAAGGCCGCACAAGCATACAACGTAAGTAAGTTTAATGACCACTTCAATCAAATTAGAGATATGGTCCCAGGGGTTACCATACATCTTGAACAAATTGGATTTCACAGATGGTGCAAGGTATTTTTTCTGGGAAACAGGTATGTGGTATTAACTATTGCTTTTGTTCCATTAATTGTTGTTGAAGTTGATGCTTCTTTCATAGTAACTGTTGCATCTGCTGCAATATCTTTAATATTTGTTATAGTAATTTTTATTTTTAAAAATATTAGTTATTAATTTCTATAATATCTGCTGCAACATTTACAGGTTTAGTATTATGACATCAAAAATCGCGGAGTCGATTAATGCACTTTTTGTTGTTGAAAGAGAATTTTTCATTCCTTCTCTATTTGTTAATTCATCAATACATCAACCATCTTGGTCCCTTTGATAGAGGAGGTCATTGTAAAAAATGTTAATTTAAGGAACAAGCTATTGTTTCATCAAATTGCTAATTATAGATATTGTTATCTCCGGTCATGATGCAGTAACAATGGTTGATCTTCATTGCAAATCTTGTACTTGCAGAGTCTTTGATCTTGATAAAGTACCTTGTCCGCATGCGATAGTGGCGCTCCTGTAGCAATATGGTGAAGATTATTGAAGGTGTATTTACGAGTATTCTTCTCAATATTATAAGGTAGAGACATATAATTTTACATGCATGGAGAAAATTACGCTCGTGTCATCTGAAGAATTTTGGAAAGTTTCTATGGAGATTTTAGAAAGGGAAATACTTCCTCTATATGTTGTGCCGGGAAAGGTGGGAAGAGAGGCAAAGAAAAGGCGACTAAGTATTGGACAATCATTTTCATGCAAAAAGAACAAATGTTCCATATTCAAAGGGGTCAAGAACAAGAAAACTACATGCTCGGAGTGAAATATTAAAAACACTCTTATTTGGTGTTTGTGAACTTGTTTCATTTTGCATATATATTTTATGCAAAATGTTATTTCTACATTTAACATTTGTTGTTATTTAATATTATCAGTATTATTATTATTTGAATACTTTTATCATCGAATGCTTCAGGTATTAACAAATTACATTTTAACTCTACTGTATATTGTAGCTGTTTACAATAATTGAACTTCATTTACAACAATTGTTACTAACCTTTTAGCAATTGATATAGACTTTCTCAGCAATTGCTACAAATTTTACAACAGTTGTTACTGACCTTACAACAATTGCTACTACCTTTACAACAACTGCTACACCATTTACAACAATTGCTAAAAAAAATCAACAACTATATAACTTGCTGAGATATTTTACAACAATTGCTACAACTAGTTCAACAACTAGTCAACTTACTATGACAAATTCAAATAAGATCTTAACTATCGACTTATTTCTAGTATTGAATTGGACCAAAATCACTATATTCATCCATAATCGCGATCAAATGGACTGATTAATAAAAAAAATCCACTAAAATAAGTATGATATACAATGTGATCATATTACTTGTGTAATTACTATCTCAATCTATAAGATCATTACTGATTCTAGCCTTTAATCCAACATTGGACTAACTCCACCTCATATATTATAAAATAAATTGACACAACCAACTAATAATCAATTTACTTAATCACCATAACTTACATATGCAATTATTCAAAAGATTGCATATTAGTTGTCTAATTACCTCCTCAATGTATAAGATTACTACTGAATCTAGCTTTTAATCTGAAATTACAACTCAATTTTTCACTAGATATGATTGATAACATCAACTTATAGTCAACTTGCTATAGAAGAGTTCAACAAATGCTACACAATCCACAACAATTGCAAAGCAAAATTTAACAACTGTATAACCTGCTGAAATATTTTACAATAATTGCTACAATTAGTTCAATAACTAGCCAATTTGCTATACAAATTCAAACAAAATCATTACCATCGACTTATTTCTAGTGTTGAATTGGACTAAAATCACTATATTTATCCATAACCATGACTGAATGAACTAATTTATAAAAAAATCAACTAAAATAACTATGATCTACAACTATGATTCTATTACTTGTGTAATTACTATCTCAATATATAAGATAATTATTGATTCTAGCATTTAATCCGACATTGGACTAACTCCACCTCATATATTATAAAATATTTTGACACAACCAACTAATAATCAATTTACTTAATCACCATCATTTGCATATGAAATTACTCAATAGATTGTGTATTACTTGCCTAATTACCACCTCAATGTATAAGATCACTACTGAATCTAGCTTTTGATCTAAAATTGGACCAACACAACTCAATTTATCACTAGATATGACATTTACATAGGCAATTATTTAATATAAGCTGACTTGCTGAGTAAATTCATAGAAAATGATACGATTGTCCCAGCATGATGCTAACTTGCAAAGACTTCATAACAAATGTTAAGACCATCCCAGCAAATAGTTGTCTTGCTGAGTCATTTCATAGTAGATATAAGGATAGCCCAGCAAGATGCTTACTTGTTGAGTTGTTTTCACAACAAATGTTAATACTACCCCAGCAAGTAGGTAACTTATTGAGTCATTTCACAGCAGATATAAGGATAGGCCCAACAAGATATTGACTTGTTGAACCATAATCATAGCAAATGTGAAGACTATCCCAGCAAGTAGATGTCTTCCTGAATCATTTTACAACAGATATTTCTATAAAAGGAGTATTTCTATAAAAGAAGATATTTCTATAACATAAAATATCCATTCTCAACATTCCAAAAAAGTCAGTAAATAAGAAAATACATATGTTCATAAAATAGCTATCCATCATCTACATCCCTAATAAGTCTAGAAAATAACAAAATACCCATCATCCAAACATTAAAAATACCCATCTTCCAAACATAAAAAATACCATTATCCAAACATTAAAAATACCCATTAACCAAAAATTAAATAAACCCATTATCCAAACATTAAATAAACATCATGTGAACTTTAAATAAACAACATCATCCTATAAGCTGGTTGTTGCTCCTCCGTACTATCTGTCGGTTGCTGCTCCTCCGTAGTAGCTGCTGGTTACTGCTCCTCCCTAATAGTCGTTGCTTGCTACTCCTCCCTAATAATAGTTGCTTGCTACTCCGCCCTAGCAGTTGTTGCCCTCTTCCTAGTGCTCATGAGTGCTTTTGAAACTTGTCTTCACCTCCTTTCTTCATGGATAGGAGTATATGGCGACGCCACCCTTTATGATTGAATGATACCTCTTTTGGACATTACAGTATTCAAGATTCGCTCAAATGACTCTATCTTTTACATCATCCTATTCATCCTGTGATTGCAAATTTCACAACCACAAGTACTACAAGGTACCTTAGAAGTCCCAGCACTCAGATAACTGGATTTACCAACAGTGAATGGAGTTCCGAAATCACCTCCACTAAGAGGAGAAAATCTTCCTCTATCACCAACAGTTTGTTGCTTCCTCAACAATAGTTTCATCAGTAGCTACCCGATCAATATATGCATTTATCCTGGCAGCATCTACACCTGCCCCAGTAACATTACCTACACCTGCCACAGCAGTAGCATCAATACCTACCCTAGCATCAACACCTACCCAGCACCAACATCCACAGGCAAATCTCATTTGATAATCGTTACGCCAGCCAAATCTTTCACCAACTTCAAAATCCTCGAGTGTTCTTCATTTTGTTGGAGTGGCACAATTCCCGTCCAAAAGTGTATCTCCTTCTCACTTTCAGTCGGAATTAGCCATGGATAAACAACTTACATATTAAATAAAATTATCTTAAAAAATATACTAAAATATAAGAAGACATCAACTGTTAATAAATTACAACAGCTGTTAAAGTGAGAAGACAGTAGTTGTTAAAGTGAGAAGACAGCAGCTGTTGTAACACTTACCTCATCCTCTAGTGGATCAAAGTGTTCGTGTGCCTCGACTTTACCATTGTTTGGCGCCTCCAACCATCAAAGAAGTCTTGAAGAAGATATTTTCTCGCCAAACTCATTGAATATTTTCTGTATATGAGGAATGGCTTCAAAAGCCCAAGCCTAAATAAATTGATGCCATAAATAATTATCAACTAAGATAAGAAATAAATAAATAAATAATGCTAAAAAATATACAACAACAACATACCCAGTGAAATCCCACAAGTGGAGTCTGGGGAGGGTAAGATGTACGCAGACCTTACCACTACCACATAGGTAGAGAATGCTAAAAAATATAATAAGTAAAATTTACCATAAAAGCCTAGAGAAAACCATACAAATTTCTGGATTTCTTAGTCGATGCCGTGGCCTTCCTCAAATACTCTACGGCGAAGACATAGATATCCCAACATTAAGGATAGACAAGGAATTCCTTCCAGTCAGGCGATAGCTTGAACCAAGAATCCTGTCATGCCCAAAGTCTTATTAAGGCGGACTGACACCCATTGCCGACAAGGCTCAGGAGAACCAATGTATAACCATACACTTTCTATAAACCTTACAAGGGGGTTTCCATATCCAACATGCTTTCAAGAAAGTAGACAATAATAACAAGCCAACTGGAAATGCATATGACTAGGACGTTGGAGCTACGATGACTAAAGTACGATAAATGACCATACTTTACTTTGTATAGTCTACAAAGCCTCTAGATAAGGAACATTATCTATTTAGGATAGGGACATGCCCCGCCTCATAACCAAGTATATAATACAAAAATATTAGCTCTAGACACACAAAGCCCCGAAGCAACCTAGAGCTTAGTAATAACAACTGGATATCCTGTACTCCTACTGGGTAGATCTACTAGCTCCTGTACTTGTAGCATGAAATGTAGGCCCCCCGTAATGGACGTTAGTATGAGATAAGGTACTAAATATATAAGGTAGGAAGTACTGTATATGAAATAAGAACTCAAATGAAATCATACACTAGTGTGCAAGGATAAGATACCACCTTTAGTCATACTGTGGGATCATATACTTTATGTCCTTTTTATTACTTTACCTTTCTTTATTGTATAACTTGTGCACAATATGTCATATAAATGACCAGTTGATCAGTGGTAAATCAATATCGAGATCAACCCATGCTAGGCTTTCCTTTTACCCCTGGGATATCCCCGTGATATGGGATCGACCCATTCTAGGGTTCCACCCTGGGATACCACTCATCAACAAGCAACTTTGACTTATCTTTAAACTTCTTTTGAGATGATATTTTTGGTGGTCAAAATCATTTGGAGCTATAGGACTATAGATATAACATGTGGAAAATAAACAATCATGCAAGATAATACCACAATGAAAGAATAAGTTACAAAACTAATGAATACGTAGGAGATGAAACAATATGTAGACTCTATTTAGCAAAAAAGAACTCATGTATCTTTGGTATCTAAGTATGTATGCAAATTTGACAATGGCAATGTATGGGAGCATATGAACATGTTAAGGAGTAAAGACACGGTTCTTAGTTATGCTGGAGTTCGTAAGTGCATCTATGTGCCTAGGGAGAACCTAGATTTCATGCCAAAAAATAAGAAATCGAGTAGCCTTACATACCTCATTTTACCACATTGTTATTACCTCGAAGTAACCACTTTTTCCTCCAAATAATTATCTAAAACAGATTAGGTGATAAAACTAGTATTAGCAACTAATAAACACGCCTTGGTAGTCCAATCTCATAGAAAAATAACATTCGGGCAATAAGCTTGTAATTATCAACCAAAGAGTATTCTTTCAACCTTTCCACTTCTAATCGTATTTTCTAATACAGATTGTCATGTACATATCACATCCAACTTTATTAGTCCTATAACAGTCTTACAATAGCTCACAAAGCACAACACATAATAATTCTACACAACATACAAGTAGGCAGCATAACATTACGTCTTCTGGCTATATTTTGAAGTCAACAATTCCAAACCCGTTTCAACTTCAATAAAACTGTCTCCAACATACTTACGTAGAAAAACAATCCTAGAATAGTCCAAAAATAGTTCCAAAGTAGATGGAGGACGTGAGACAACAATATCCGATTACGAGCCCACAAGTTCCTACTAAAAGCACAATTAAAATATCATGCAAGAACTCATTTGTAAGGAAAATAAAAATGGTGCAGCAACTGGGATACATCATTCCTAAACTAAACCTCACTAAAAACATCAACCTTCTTTCATAATCAAGCCAACCAAGAAGAGGGAAGTCTCTAATAATATAAGGAAAGTGAGCAGAAACTCTTGGAACACATGTTGTCCAATAATTTGCACAAGCACAACCAGCTTACTTCTCTTGTCTTACATGGAAACAAATTGCACTAAATACATAGGTATTCTTACTTACCTTAACCTCCAAGGAGTAGGGATTCTCCAAGAACCCTAAAGTTTTGTTGTGGCTGCTTTGTAAAAGCAAGAGAGAGCAAGGAGAAACTTTGGATGAAAATCTGATTTTTGGCTTTGTTAAAATGACTTGAAGTGGCTGGTTTTAACCCCTTTTAAAGGGCCACTCCTGGACGACTTTCTCTTGTGTTTTAAGCCACATTTTAGCAAGGTGATGATGCACCTACTAGGACCTTTCGCTTGGGCCTTATTAGGCTCCAATTTGATGGGCTTTGGCTGCCCATCTTTCTCTTTTCCCTTCACTTAGTTTGGGCCCAAAACATCAAGTGAGTTGTGAATGTATTTGGGATTTTTTTGTCTATTCATCTTGGGCTGAAAATATTGTCCCTTTATAACGCTAAAAAAGGGCTAAAATTACACCCTTAACATGGGATTTACTCATTATCGGACTTGAACAAATTCGGTGTTGGGCCTCATCTCCGTCTACCTCACCTATTTAAGCTCAGCACGTAGGTGACTCACCTGTTTGCTTCCTTAGTCCTACAAGAACCACACTTTTTTTCACTTTGCTTAAGGTCGCGATCTCCTCAATTTGGAATAAAACTTATATACACTCACTCATCTTAAGTATTAGACGTAAATATAGCCCTCCAATCTAGAGTTTAGGAACTTTTAAAGTTGGTGCTCTTTCTACCAAATCATATCATGTTCCGTATACATAGGACTAGTACACCTAAGATGTGGGATGTTACAAATCCATCAGATTAGTCCCTGGATCTTTACCCATAAGAATATCATGTACAAAGAAAACCAAGCAAAGGGACTTCTTAACACTCTTCTTAACATCACTTGACTGCAAGAGGTCAAGCATTTCCTTAGATTAGCAATACTTCTTATGCATTGCATCAACAATCCTTTTGTATCTCCTCTCTACCTTGGCAGATTGTGAGGTAGGAGGAAGTGCTAGGTGACAATTAAGCCCAGTAACAACCACAAACTCTTTCATGTCAAAACAAATAGACATGACACAAAAATTAACTCAAAAATAAGTCTCACTTTTGATCCAACGACGAAGAAGCTGATACATCAGCTTTAATTTAAACCTTAGGGTGTTGGCTCACATAGGTATTTTCCAAATACTGTAGACCTAAAAAAACTATCTAATTCTTGATTCACTAATTTATTTTTTAAAATTAGAAAATTGTTTGCCAATTTCAGATTTTATCCTGAGATCACCACTCTCACCTCGATTCAAAAACCTGAGTGTCTTAAAGCCATAATCTGCGTACCTGAAAGGCACAACTGTGTGAGTGTCTACAATAGCTAATAGACTGCCAACAACAACTGTGGGAATTTCTGCAGCAGGTGAAAGACTGTCTTTACCAGCTGTAGTAGTGTCTGCAGCATCTGAGGGACTGTCTTCACCAGTTGTCTGACTTGGTGCAGCAGCTGAGGTACTGGCACCAACAGCTCTAGGAGTGGCAGCAATACTTGAAGAACTATCTCCAGCATCTAATGGACTGGAACCAGCAGCTGTAGGAATGGGTGCAGTAGCTGAGGGACTGTGTCCAGTAGTTGCGAGACCGACACCAGTAGAAGCCTCAGCAGCGACTTGTTCTAAAAGATTTGCCAGATCTTGTTGTGACTCATCTTCTTTTTCTTCAGATATAATGGGCCTCTTTCTAGAAGCTCTAATACGAATATCGGGGCTAAGATTTTTTCATTTTGATCGGGCCATCAAAGTAGATTGTCCTATCACAAAATAGTGATAATTAATTTGAGCAATCACTCTCAATAAATACAAAGGAAGCAACTGTTGAAGAACCTCCCTACATGAACAACATATGTTCTTTTCTATCAAAAAAGTACAATAATAACCAAACAACAACAACACCCATATACCTGAAAATGTATACTTAAAGAGTCCAACAAATCAAATAACACCAATAAGAACAACCCTACCACAGTAGAAATTAGGGCATGCAATATATTTTCTAACAAAAAGCATAACAAATAAAATCAAAGAAAAACAATAACCATAATAGTTGTTCTAATTAGTTCAAAAATTGCTGACAATTCTTTAAAATCGAGCAACCAACCATACCCAAAATTAACCAACCAACCAAATATTTTTTTCGCAGTGACTTCAACAACAAAAATCAAACAAGAACAACAACACCCATACCCAAAAATTTCATCAAAGAGTACAACAAATCAAACAACACCAATAAGAACGACATGGTCTAGTTGTTGCAAGTACTTCAACATTGCTGTCAACCCTACTCAAAATCAATCAAAATAAACCAACCCAACATTTTTCTCACAATGACTACAACAATAAAAATGAAACAACAACAATACCCATATCTGAAATCAACCAAACAATCTAATATTTTTCTCACAATGACTACAATAACAAAAATTAAACAACAAATAACAACACCCATACTCAAAATCAACCAACCAACCAAATATTTTTCTCAAAATGACTACGAAAAACAACAACACCCATACCTAAAATTGACATCTTCAAAGAGTACAATAACAAATCAAACAACACCAAGTAGAAATTAGAGTATGCCATAATTACATACATACTTTTTAATCTTTCTAAACCTAAATAATCCTTTGTACAATAAAAATCAAAATAAAAACTGAGAAAAAATAAACAAAATCTTACCCTATTAAAGAAGATGATGACAATGCGGGAGAAGGACAAGACCAACGATGGTAGTGAACTGCAATGGAGACAATGAAAATGGCAACAGTGAAGGCAATCGACTATGAAGAAGAAGAAGATGAAACCCCTAAGCTTTTCGCGCCTAAGTCGTGAAGAAGAAGGAGTTGGATGGCCCAGCTGTGCCAGGGAAATGAATAGAAGAAGCATCTGAATACTGGTTGTAATAACGAAAGGGACATGTATGAATTTGGTCTTAGCTAGTGGAACAAGAAAGACATGGATCTATATTAAATACGCAATAACAGGATTTCTCCCTAAAAAAGAGAAGAATTCCCCTTGCTTTCTTTTTGCTCTGCTCGTGCGTGGCACTCCTTGCTCGCGGAGTGGCATACCGAAAAAAAAAGCAAGAAATAGGAACGACGGAACGAAGAAGGGAAATAGGAACCGAACAGTCTTAATCTCCGGAAGGGGGTTCTTTCTTTTTCACTTCTTCCCTATGTGGAAGAGTGAGCTTTAGGGTGACCCCTTTCCATGAATATTGAAAGAATAGATCCATCTCCCTTTCGAGGGGCTTGCTTAGTTAGTTCTTTCTGATCTTGCCTATACACAAATATGGCGAGAATTAGATATAAAAGAATGCCAAACCCTAGGAATGAACGAAGAGAAAGAAATTGAAGAGTTTGAGTTTGATTTTGAAAAGATGGAAATGTTTTTAAAAAATTTAAAAACTTATAGAATTTTTCTTTAAATAAGGTAGTTGCTGAAGTTTTTAAAATATTCAATTTGGTCTATCATTAACTTAATCATATTTAATTTTTGATTTGTGGCAACTTTGACCTTCCAATGTCAAAGTTGTCACCTTTTTTAATTTTAACACTTGAGAGGCACCATTGCCTCAATTTTCACTTGAAACTGTAGTGGAGGCAAAAGAATAGAATAATACCTGGAGTAGAACAACCAAATCAGAACCATTAATACCTACGCCCCAAAGATCTATCAGAACTCAGCCATATAATGAGATGGAGAAAAGGGGAAATTCGAAAGGCCTAGATGACTAGGAGCATATATTTGAGTGTGAGGGGCATGGGGGGCGAGGGAAGTGGTGAGCGGTGCACTGAGGATTGCAGGAAAAGAGGGAGAGAGAATCTATCAGCTCTTTATTCTTATAACGATTTAGTTTTAACAACCGGGTGTTGCATCTTTTATTTCTAAAATGTTATTCACTTATAAATATTAAACTAAAAATAAACTTTTTAATGTCTGGTTTCGTTTTGGTCACTATTGGTACACTTATAACAACAAGATTCTTGTGCTTTCGCTAAAAAATGGTCGTTAAAAGTCATAATTCTTGTAGGGTTTGCATGCATCTTTAAATAATAAAAATGACTCATGTAGATCCACTACCCTAGCCTACAAGGGCTCCTAAGGTGGCGCATGGTTAAGGGACAATGAGATTAATCTCTAGCAGGTCATGCCTCAACTAAGGGGATGAGCAACAATCTCAAGGTCCTCTCGGTGCTAAGTTATCCCACAGAATCTTTAAAACATGTACTTAGTCAATTCATGTCGCTTAGAATCATATGTAGCGAATCATAGGAGTAGCTCAAATTTAGGAATCACCCAGTGAGAATTTTCCTTTCATATTGGAGACTTTTTTAAACATCTTCTGGGAAATTGTCAACATGCTTGTATCTTTAACAAGTCATAACTTGTAAACTCAACTTTAATGCCCTCATCACCATCATGAATCATGCAAGACCTTACTAGAAATGTAGTGGGCTAATACATAAGTTAAAACATCATACGTCATGATAATATACTCTTTCAAAATATCTAAAACAACCCACACTTCATCATCAATAATACTCATCATAGGGATCATCATCAATAACCTAGATACATATAAATACTTAGTAAAATATCATAGGTTATCATTAAAACAATTTAATAACACAAGGTATCATAAAATCATCATTAACATGCATATTAACTTGAAGGAATTTAAAGAAAACGTAAAAGACATTATGAGGGACTTTTTGGGTGAAAGAAAACCCACAAATCAGACTCACACAATTAATCTCCAAAACTTGAAAACCCTAGCCTTGACTTGACCTTCTAGAGAGAGTACTTTGCCTTAGGAATTTTTGGGAATGAGAGAATGAATAAGGGTCCTAGGGCTTTATGGTCTAATTTAATACCCTTCGGATCCCAAAACGGACATCGTATATGACTAGGATTTACAAAAATGAAAACTACCTTCATTAAAACTGTCGGACAAAACCTAGAAAAGCCCAATTACGCGCTTTAGTTTGAACCATGGACCATAGTCCTGTCTTTTCTGTTGTCCTTATCCAATATTCAAAAACTATTTTATCGACCCAAACCATGAAACCATCTTCTGTGATCATATATTGACTTATGAGTCGTTGTTGGACTCGTAGAGTTCTTTCACACTTAGTAAATTTTCTTATTTTACTGGACCTTATCTACAAAAGGATTATGTATAATGGTCTATAGGCCGTCCTGTCATTTGTAGGCCACTTTCTAGAAACTCCAAATTTTCTTCATTTCTGATACTCTTATCTATGACCCTATCTATGGAGAATTAATGGTTTCACGAGTTGTTATTAGCTATGTGGGTTATCCCATACTTGGATACTTTTTTCCTTTCTTGAAGTTCATATTTAAGGAACCGACCTACGAGCCGTAATCCCACCTATGGGTCATACATAAGGCCTCATGAACTGGCCCCGGATCATTTTTTGACCAACTTTTTCTACATTTTTAGGCTCATAAACTGAGGGTCATTGCACTACATATCATATAATAGGGTTTCATCTTGTCCATTTTTGGATCTTTTGAAATTGGTCTCTGAAGCTCAATCTATGACCTCATTCTATGGCTCATAGAATGAAATATTGGTCATAGAACCCCTTCCTGGTTGTTTTCAACACATAGATAATTTTTCAAATTTTAGGGCCCTATCTACGAGACCAAATTACAGGCCATGATCCAACTACGACTCGTCTTGTTCTTTGTAGCTCCAACTTCAGAAATCAAATTTTCCAACAGCCAAAGGCCTCTATCCACAAACACATTTTACTATCCATAGTTCCATTTACGGGCCATAAACTCCCCTCATACATTGCCGCTACCTTAGTCAAATTTTCATCCAAGTCGATCCCATCCACAAGACCGGTTTACGACTTCTGGTTTTAACCACAAGCCGCAAACAGGGCTTGTAGTATGGTCTGCAACATTTCTAATTCCACTTATTCTACACTTTCCAACTTTCTAACTTGCGGGTCCTTATAATGTCCCCCCCTCCCGGGACCATTCATCCCTAAATGTACTAAATGTAGACTCTAAGCGGTTAAGGAAAAAACTAACAACCCAACATGGATACAAAAATGCAATTTAAATATCTTTTCATAAAAAAAAATTCAATTTCACACTTCAAACATCATTCAAAACAGTCCCACAAACGTGTACACATGTATAATCAACATGAAAGCTGAAATCAATCCATTTTGATGTCTTTGCAAGAAGAACTTAATACCTTAGGCTTGAGTAGAGTGGACATGATAAGGGTGTCACTTCATCATATCCGCTTCCACTTCTCAAGTTACACTTTCAACTTGTTGGCTTTGTTAAAGTACTTTTAAAAGATGCAACCTTTTTGCTTTTTAACCTCTTCACTTGCTAGTCTAGTATCCCAATTGAAACTTCTTCATAAGTCAAGTTCTCTTCAACACTCACATCCTCCAATTGAACTATGGAGTTTGGGTCACCTATGAATTTCCACAACATTAACACAAGATGGATCATATTAATCTCGAATGGCAAGTCCAACTCATATGCCGCCTTACCAATCCTCTTGACAATTTTGTAAGGTCATACATACCGGGGTTCAATTTCCCCTTTTTGTCAAATCAGACCACACCCTTCATGGGTGACACTTTTAAATAGACCCAATCATTAACATTGAACTCAAGGTATCTTCTCCTAACATCAGAGTATGACTTTTGCTGACTTTTAGTCGTTTTCAACTTCTCCCTTATGAATCTCACTTTTTTCATAGCACCCATGACTAAGTCTAGTCCCATCAAAGTCATTTCACCAACTTAAAATGCCATGTCCTGAGCCTAAGGGTTAGGTGTGTCATGGAGAATTGGAGCCCCAAAGGTAATCCAAACAAGCTTCTTAGCATATCTTATGTACATCCTTGGAAGATAAACTCCATTCCATCAACATCAACAACATCAGATAGCATCACCTGGGGATAGGGACTTAAGGATAGATCTCCATAAAAGCTCAAGATCTCATAATAGGTACATAGCATAAATATCCAACAACACCTCTAAAAAATGAGTAGGATGGGGCCCAAGACATGCCCTGGGCTCACACTCACAATAGAAAGTAAAGTATTAGTGTCTCATCATATGCAAGAAAGAAAATTGATATTATCCCCAAAATGGAGGACTAGCCTACTCAAACGATCTTCACGAACCAAGCTAGCCATGGGAAGGAGGATGGATAGTAGCGCCAGCCCCTACATTCTTAGATCATATAGGCAAAAAGTATGTGTTAGCATTTTAAATGTACGAGAAAGTCGGATGCAATGCAATAATAGATGGTAAGCTTCATGAACAAAATGCAATTTCATATACAATAGAATACAGGCTCAATATGACATGCATGAGAATGCATGAATGAAAACTTGCATGAAAGATTAGACATAACTTCTTTACATCATATTTACATTTAAGAAGACCATAACTGACATATAAGATCAAGCAAGCTACTACTTGAAATCCATGAACTCCTCATAGGGAAAAAGGCCAATAAACTCCTTCTTTTGGGAAAAAAGGAATCTACATGCCAATGTAGAACTCCATAAACTTCTCAATTGCATCTTTAATGAATAATATGGCTTATATGAATCCACTCTTCTAGAAAACAAGGTATCCTATGGTGGCAGATAGTTAATAAGACATAGGGTGTCTTCTAGGTTTCCCTTACCAAACCCTACCAAAATGTCTCATTTGGTACTAAGTCATTCTCATGTAATACATTTGAAAACACATGCATAATCATCGTCATTCATAAATATAAAAACATAGCTTCATCATCATCTTATACGAGATCCAACATGTTGGACTTGACCTTATCACAAAGGATGTATCATTTGGTTAGAATTTTCCTTTCATCATCTTTACTTTAACTTTCATAAGAGAGACTCAAAACATCGTAAGTTTAACTTTCGTAAGTTTAACTTTCAATTGAACCCTTATCTTTGGAGATCATACTCTCTTAGAAAACTCAATACGATAATTGGGTGGATACATGCATGTAAATTTTAAATCATGTAACTCAAGAGGACTGTGCATCAATTTTCGTGAAAGTCATCAACATAAATATTTCTTAAGTAACCCATCACAATCATACATATCATCTTTCAAATTTTGATATAGAAGTATGTAACTCCTCTCATAAAATCATGTTTCTCATATAACTTATGATATCATAACTTTCATATCTTTGATAATCATAAAATAGCTTCATAACAAAAAACCCTTGAAATAAATTCATGTAGTTTCATGCAATAGATGAAGAATCTTGATATAACCCATTCTTAATAGGTTAATTACAAAGAATCCATAACAAATCAACATTAACACTTAAGGATTTTATAAATTAGATTTTGGGACTCCATGGGTGCAAGAACCCATGGATAAAGAAACCCAGATACCTTTAAACCTTGAAACTTGAAGAAGACGACTACTTGAAAAACCTTGAGAAAACTTTTGTGAACCTTATCTTCAATGGAGGAAACTTGAATCCCAAGAAATTTGAAGAACTTGATGGAGGATTTTCAGAGAAGTTTTGGGAGGATTTGAGAGTACTTAAAGAGAAATTTAGGTCTAAAGATAGGAGAATTTTTGAATATTTACGTATGTAATGGTGTTGGGATAAGTCCAAATTGACTTCACTCACTTATGAAAGAGAAAGTTTGGAAACTTTTATACACAGAGGTACCGAGGGCATAGCACGACTTGGTTCTCTGACTGTATAATTTTGTGCAACCTTCAATTTTTCCCCTGTTTTGGCTTGGGAATGGGTTAGGCTACTTTTGTACTATGGAGAAACAAGTGGGGAATGTGGACTTGTTGTGCACTCTTTTGATTTGTGCAATTTCATGCAAAAAATTATTTTTTATTACAGGTGGCCTAAAAATCAAAGACGCCCATTCTCCTACACTATTTTGTCTTCTTAAAAAAAATACAAATTTGGATTTGCAAAAGAACTCATGGATTTTATGATATTCAAGAAATATACCATAGGAACTTTCCGAGTCACATTTTGAGATATTACAATATCTTCCCCTTGGGAACATTCATCCTTGAATGTTATAAAACTACACTTGAGAGGAGTGATAAGATACTTTTCAGCCTTAACATAAATGCATCAATGCAACTTAAACATTATTTTTCTTGAAACTTTAAACTTATGCATCAAGATACGATTAAAACATGATACCATTAGTATGACTACATGCAACTTGACTCTAAGGGCTAAAATTCATAACTTGACCCTTTAAACATGGTTATCTTATTATCTTAGGATTGAGTATAATGGAAAAGATAAGGACATCGTCTCATCATATCTTTTTCCACTTCCCAAGTTGCACTTTCAACTTGTTGGTTCCTCCAAAGGACTTTAACAGACACTAATCTTTACTCCTCAATCTCTTTATTTACCTATCTAATACTTCCACCAAAACTTCTTCATATGTCAAATTCTCCTGAATCCTCAACCTTCCAAGGAATTATGGAATTTGGATCCTCTAAGAACTTTTTCAACATTGACACATGGAACACCAGATGGATTGTGTTCATCTCCAATGGCAACTCTAACTCATATGTCACCTAACCAACCCTATTCATAATCTTATAAGGCCCTACATATCTAGGGCTCAACTTTCCCTTCTTGCAAAGTTGAATCACAGATAACACCTTCAAGTAAACCCAATCACTAGCATTAAACTCAAGGTCTTTGATCTATACATTACAGTAGGACTTATGTCTGCTTTGGGAAGTCTTCATTCTTTCTCTTATGAGTCTCACTTCTTCCATGGCATCCATAACTAAATCTGGACCAATCAAGGCAATTACCCCTACCTCAATTCATCCCAGCAGTGACCAACATCATATACCATATAGAGCCTCAAATGGTGCCATCTCAATGCTTGAATGATAAGTATCATTATTGACAAACTCGATGAGGGTTAAATGATCATCACAACTTCCTTTGAATCCCAAGACACAAGCCCTCAACAAGTGTTTCAATGTTTGAATTGTTCTTTAGGCCTGTCCATTGATTTGAGGATGGAATGCGATCATAGGTGTATTTTTACGCCGAACTAGAAAAATACACCCAAACATGAGGCCAAGTTAAAGGGTAAATCCATAGGGTTTAGGTGTTTTTAGTGTGATTTTTTTTGTTTTTACTAATCGAGGGCCGAGGCCACCATTTGGTTGTGATTTTGCAGAGTTTGATCAAATTTTGCTATTCCTGAGCTAGACCCGGGTCACGAGGGAAAACACAACCTAGAATTAAAGGAGGAAAATCAATTAACTCAGCAAAAGTACTCAAGTGTGCGTTGCAAACTTGGGGGAAAGTTGTGTGAGCTGGAAAGAAGAAAAAGGCACAAAATAGGGAACAAGTCGTAGTTCGCATCGTGGATTAGTGCAATAATAGTGCAAAACTAGTCCAGTCAGCAAATAAGTGAAATCCTTTTTAAATCATGCTAGTTCTCATCACGGACTTTGAGGATGCATGGAAAAAATAGAGTTACAGGATTTATGTTTTGTTTTGTTTTAAGCTTTAGGTGTTTTTAAGAAGGATATAGGCAAGGAAAATGGGGGAGATGATGAGAACTCTTTCTAGGGAAAGTTCGGTTAGCATTCATCTTTGTTTTCTTCGATGCTAATGATTAATAGATTATTCTTGATGTATGAACCCTACTATGAGTGGCTAATTCTCATATATTCTGGGGTTGTAGCCATAGACAATGTTTTAGTTCTTGATTTTCGATACATATGAATGGGTTTGCTGACTAGTCCTATATTACTTCAATCTATACTCCATAGTCTGACCAACTACGGGGTAAACTCGTTATTTATTCTGAATTCGAGAGATGTTGGAATAGATATAATGCAGTAATATAGGGATCTTGTTCAACTAGGAGACTAGATTGATTCCTGTATGGGAGACCCATGACAACTAGCCTTACACCTCGCTTAGTTCCTAGCACATAAGATAACATTAAAGCACTTTTATTGGTTTGTCTATCCCCACTCAATGATATAGTTAGGCAGTCAATAACGGTAGGCCGACAGACGCGTGCAACCCTATTCAGGTAATCTTAATCCTGTGAACCAGTAGGCAAGAGCCCAAACGTATGTGTGAACTTTGAGACTAAAATAGCGTCAATAAGTCTACAATCTCGAAATTGCTCTTAAATTGGTAGTTAACAACAAATTAGCCCAGGGTAGTAATTTAAGTTAGTGGTTTCATTTCTTTTCATGAATTTCTTCACCATTCCTCCTTAAAACACTCTAAACATAATAATTTGGATTGGTTACCAATTTCCTTTAGATCCTTTGGGTTCGATATCCCAGCCCCTTTATTAGGGCCACTATATTATATGTGTAGACTACGTACACTTGCATGTGCTAGGAAAGTGATAAGTTTTTGGTGCCGGTGTCGGGGATTTAAAGTTTAAGCTGGTTAATTCTCTAAGTTGTTTTGTTTTGTGGTGTTTACTACATTTTATCTTAGTTGTGCTATGTTTGTAGGTAGTTGGGCACTAACTGGAAGACCAGGACTCTTGCTTTCGTCAATCTAAGAGGAGAGCAGGCATCTTGTTCCAAATTCCGCCAATTGATTGCACTGAATAGGAGGATCTAGAGAATAACAAAAATGAACCAGATCCTGTCAGGCAAGAAATGGCAGAAGCAAATTCCCCTGCAACACTAAAACCTAAACCACCGACACCCAGGCCAGTTCGGGATGTGGCAATCCCACGAACAACCAATGTCATTAGTTGCTTTCTAAAACTAGAGCCCGATGGTCGATGGGAGCTGAAACAGAATATAGTGTAGTTGCTACACTCTATTGGATAGTTCACAGGGCTACCACATGAAGACCTACAGGTCCATCTTCAGAACTTCTTGAAGATTGATAGTACTTTCATTCTCACATGGGTGAATAGAAACTACATGAGGATGACCTTGTTTCCCTTCTCACTGTTGGGGGGAAGCCCAAAGGTGGCTATAGATTGAGCCACCTAACTCCATCACTTCATGGGATTATCTTGCTCGCAAGTTCCTCACTAGATTCTTCTCTTCTGGCAAGACAACCAAACTCAGGAGTGAGCTTTTGAGTTTCAAGCAAAAGCTTGGGGAAAATTTATATCAAGCTTGGGACAGGTTTAAAACTCTCTTTATTAATTGTCCCCATCATTGTCAGGTTAATGAGGTGATGGTCCATGATTCGAAGATTCTTCTTGATTCTTCTGCAGGTGGACAGGTATTGGAGAAGACATACGATGAGTTATATGCTCTTCTCATTTGGATCGCACAAGGAAATCCTGAGTGGAACGGAGGATCAAGCGGATCAGTCGTCCAGAAGCAAGTCGGTATGTTGGAGATTGATACTATAACTACCCTTCAATCTCAAATGTTAGCCATGCAAAATATGATGACTACTCACTTTAACAACCTAGCATTAGGCCAGCAATAGCAAATGCCAGTGGTTATGGGTCAGCAACTAGCCCCAGTGAATACATTACAACAACAACAACCTGGCTGGTGTGATGTGTGGGGGGGAGGCGACCACACTGTTGAGTTCTGTGGAGCTAATCGAGAAGCAGTAAAATTTGTGGAAAATGCCAACGGAGGGGGCTATCAAAGATTTGGGAGCTTATATAACCCAAATTGGAGGAACCACACCAACTTCTAGCGAGGTGGACATCAGCAAAACTAGGGGTCATCTCAGTAGAGACCATAGGGTCAATGCTTACTATAATTAGTAGATGTAGCAGCCTGCAAAGCATGCCAACACAAACAATATGACAAACAGTGAGGTACTGAGACAAATTCTTGCAAATCAAAATAGGCAAGAGGAAGAGATTCAAAGGAACAAGCAAGGTCTCCACAACTTGGAGAGATAGTTGGGGCAATTGGCAGGTATTGTGAACTCTAGACCTCAATGGGTCTTTCCAAGTAACACTATCCCAACACAAAGCAAATTAATACAGTTAGTACTAGGAGCGGAAGACCCTTGACTGAGTTTATCCCAAAGAAGAGAGATGGGGCTGAACCAGGCACTGGACATAGTAATAAGGTCGGTACTCCTAGTCCAACCCCTGAAGAGATAATCCTAGTGCTTAAACCTCCACTCCGTTCCCATAAAAGTTGAAAAAAAGAGGATGATTGTTTCCGAAAGTTCTTCGGACTCCTAAATTAGTTACATATTAACTTACCTCTTATTAATATTTTCCAAGGTATCTCAAAGTATGCCAACTACATGAAGGACATTGTGGCCAATAAGAGAAAGTTGGCAAAATACGAAACCATAGCACTCACGGAAGCATGTAGCTCCAGGATTCTCAATAGGTCCAAACCGCCAACTATGTTGAAGGATCCGGGGAGTTTCACTGTGCAAGTATCTATTGGGAGCCATTTCAATGCAAGGGGCTTATGTGATCTAGGCGCAAGCATTAATCTCATGCCTAGTTCTATGTTCTTGAAGTTGGGGCTTGGAAACCTAAATCCCACCATCATCGTCTTACAACTGGCTGATCGTTTTGGGGTGAGACCATATGGTACAATAAAGGATGTCTTAGTCCTCAGTTGACTTTGTCATCTTGAATTTTGAACCAGATCAGGAGGTCCTATTCATTCTTGGTCGCCCATTCCTAGCTACAGGAGGGGCATTGATTGATGTAGCAGCAGGAAGGCTCACTATGAGAGACCATGATAAGGTTGAGATTTTTGATGTCTACAAAACAATGAAGCTTCCTGCGACCAATAAGGACTTGGCAGCCATAACAGTGTTAGATACAACAACTACAGCGATCCAGGTGGAAATCGCAGACCCATTGAATAGAGTGTTATTGAATCAAGGGTTAGTGGATGACGCAGAAGTGAGGGAAAAGAAAGTGTGTTAAATAGTCATAATGTCAACATGCTTAAGAAAGGAGCTAAGCCATTTAACAGGGTGTTGGGGCCTCAACTCAAACCCTCAGTTGAAGAAGCACCTCAGCTTGAGTTGAAGTCATTGCCATCGCATCTCAGGTATGTGTTTCTCAGTGAAAATGAGACTTTACATGTAATCTTGTCTGTGTAATTGACAGCAGCCCAGGTGGAAGCTACCATAGCAATGCTGAAGAGACAGAAGAGAGCAATGCGTTGGAAAATGTCAGACATCATTAGCCCAGCCTTGTGTATGCACAAGATTTTCATGGAGGAGGGTCACAAGCTAGTGGCCCAACTACAAAGAAGATTGAATCTAATCATGAAGGAGGTGGTAAAGAAAGAAGTGATCAAGTGGTTGGATGCGGGGATCATCTTCCCTATCTCAGGTAGCAAGTGAGTGAGTCTGGTGCAATGTGTACCCAAGAAATGGGGAATGATGGTCATCACCAATGATAAATGAACTAATCCCAACTAGAACGGTGACCGGGTGGAATATCTGCATGGACAACAGGAAATTGGATGATGCCACCCAAAAGGACCAATACCCGGTGCCCTTCATTGATCAGATGTTAGATTGGCTTGCCGAATAAGAGTACTATTGCTTCTTGGATGAATACTCGAGGTACAACAAAATCACTATTGCACCCGCGGGCCAAGAGAAGACAACCTTCACCTATCATTATGGAACGTATGCTTTCAAATACATGCCCTTGGACTGTGCAATGCGCCGACCACTTTCCAAAGGTGCATGATGGTCATATTCCATGACATGGTAGAGGACTTTGCAGAGGTGTTCATGGATGACTTCTCAGTCTTTGGGGAGTCTTTTGAAACATTTCTACACAATCTAGATAAGGTGGTAGCGTGATGTGAAGAGACTAACCTTGTTTTTAACTTGGAAAAATGTCACTTTTTTGTTAAGGAAGGGATAGTCTTGGGGCACAAGGTGTTCAAATGCGGCTTGGAGGTGGACAGGGCAAAAATTGAGGTGATAGAGAAGTTGCCACCACCATTATCAATAAAATAGGGTCCGGAGTTTTCTTGGATGTGCGAGGTTCTACCGCAGATTCATTAAGGACTTCTCTAAAATTGCGAAGCCGCTGTGTACCCTCCTGGAGAAAGAGGTGCCATTTAACTTTGATGCTTCTTTTCTGCGGGCCTTTGAGTTGTTGAAAAAGAAGATGGTTAGGGCTCCAATATTTACAACACCTGATTGGGAGCTCCCATTCGATCTCATGTATGATGCTGGTGACAATGTTATGGGTGTGGTTTTGGGGCGATGTAGATAGAAGGTGTTTCACTCTATTTACTATGCCAACAAGACTCTACATGTAGCACAAAGCAACTATACAGTGACTGAAAAAGAAATCCTGGCATTAGTATATGCATTTGATAAGTTTAAATCAGATTTGGTGGGCACCAAGGCCATAGTGTTCACCGACCACTCTACTGTGAAGTACTTATGCAATAAGAAAGATGCGAAGCCCTGACTGATCAGGTGGATCCTGTTGCTCCAAGAGTTTGACATTAATATTAAGGATCGCAACGGGTGCAAGAACCAGATTGTTGATCATCTGTCTCGTCCGGAGAATGATGCTCACATAGATGAACAAATGCAGATAAAGGAAGAATTCCCATATGAGCAATTTATGACGTTAGAAGTAGAGGAGCTACCTTGGTACGTAGATATAGTAAACTATTTGCTGAGTGGGGTGTTTCCTTCGGAGGCTAATTATCATCAAAGAAAGAGGATGGCTCATGATGCGAAAGCTTACATCTGGGATGAGTCGTACCTTTTCAAGTAGGGGGCTGACGGAATGGTAAGAAGATGTGTGCCTGAGGCAAAGATGCGGAAGATTTTAGAGAGGTGTCATGCTTCTCCTTATGGAGGCCATCATGGATGTGAGCGGACAGCTCACAAGGTGCTGCAATCAGGCTTCTTCTGGTCCACTCTCTTTCGAGATGTTGTCCATTTTGTGAGGGTCTGTGATGCATGCCAGAAGACTGGCACCATCTCCAAGAGGCATGAGATGCCCCTGAATAACATTTTTGAGGTGGAGATCTTTGATGTATGTGGGATGGACTTCATGGGTCCATTCCCTCCCTCTTTTAGAAATCATTACATTTTGGTGGCAGTGGACTATGTTTCTAAGTGGGTGGAAGGGGCAGCTCTACCCACCAATGACTCCAAGGTAGTGAGCAAATTTTTGAAGAAGCAGATCTTTACAAGGTTTGGAACTCTGAGAGCCATTATTAGTGATGAGCATACACATTTCATTAATCAATCTATGAAGAATCTGATGGTGAAATATGGAGTACGACATAAGGTTGCCACAATATATCATCCATAGCTGAGCAGTCAGGTAGAAGTATCCAATAGAGAGGTCAAACAGATCCTGCAAAAGACCATCAATGTCGCAAGGAAGGATTGGTCCATCAAGCTGGATGAGGCCTTGTGGGCATACATGATGGCATATAAGACACCTATCAGCACATCACTAGACAGGATGGTCTATTAAAAAGCATGTCATCTCCCAGCGGAGCTCGAGCACCAATCGTATTGGGATATAAAAAGGCTCTATCTTAATCTTGAGCTCGGGGGAGAAAGATATTGGAGAAGTTGGTGGAGTTGGATAAATTCCGGCTCCAAGCATATGAGAATTCGAAGTTGTATAAGGAAAAGACCAAAAACTGGCATGACCGACATATCATCTAGCGAAACTTTGAGCTGGGACAATAGGTACTCCTTTTTAACTCCCGTTTGAAACTGTTCCCAAGTAAGCTTCAGTTGAAGTAGCGTGAACCATATGTTGTGGTTTTCATGATGCCACATGGAATGGTGGAGCTGAAGGATGGGTCCATGAACCAAACCTTTTTGGTGAATGGGCTGTGTATAAAGCACTACTATGGTGAAGACACAAGCAAAGATGAAGCAGCCATTGAGTTGGCCAATGAAGAATGATGAATGCTGAGTCATGCCGCGACAGTAAATCAAGCGCTGCACGGGAGGCAACCCGTGGTGAGGTAACAGTAGTTATTCCTAATTTATGTCGAAAAAGAACTCGTAAAACATTAACAGTTTGCACCAAGTGTATGTCCGCAATAGCAACGCATCTCGAACATTGCATATTGTGGTAGGGAATTTGCATCTTCAATTTCTGACGATCCCTTAGATGTTTTTTGTAAAGTTTTGGCAAGATTAACTTGTTTAAGTATTGTGCAGTATATTCAGGTCTTAGGGAATTTTTTTGGGGCCCCTAGATCAAATTATTAATTTTTTCGAGCCCTGAGACAGTGGTTGTCTGTGCCAGGCATGCAACGCGCCTATGTCTCGAACCAGCCTCCACTTTTGGGCCCAGTTAAGCCATACATTTTTTTTATATAAGGAACTATCCGCGCTCACTCCATGTTGTGCTTTTGGTGTAGACATGTTCAGTTTTTTCCTCGGGATCCACGCAACCTAGCCCCTATTTAACCCCTCCCCCACGTTTTTTTCTATTTCCTTCTTTCTTACCCGACAACCCACCCTTCTCCTCAAATATTTCCCTCTTTTACCCTTCCAAATATCCAAAATTTCAAACTAATTTGCATCGCACACCACATCTTCGAAGATCTTTATCTCTCCCTCTTGTATTCTTCAAGCAGGTTAGTGTTCTTCTCTCGGTTTTTACTTGTTCTTACTTGAGTTGGTCATTTTTTTCATTTAACTTGAGATGTGTTTATGTGGGATACGTGATTTCGTTGCAATATTGTTAGCATAGGCTTGGGTGTTGCAATTTTAGGCCTCATTTCTTAAAGAAAGTGATTTTTTTGCTTGTTTTCGGTGGGTGAAAACCCTAGGCCGTAATTGGGGGAAAATTGGGGGGGGGGGTTTGTAATCTTATGCTTAAATTATTGTCATTGTGATGAATTCTTGTTGTTTTGGCAAATTCTAAGTGTGGCGTTGTCTGTTGAAACATGTTGCCTTGTTTTGTGCCCTGCCGGATTGACTTGTGGGCTACTTTCATTAATTGAGGGGAATGCTCGTACTTGTGGGCTAGAACAAGGTAGTATGTGTTTGTGTTGTCGGCATTGTTAGAATGCAAGCGTGGCGAATGTTGTGTGCAATACATTATAGTGTATGCTTTCGGTTGGTTGTTTACTTATCTATATTGGGTGGGAAGTTTGAGTACCCTCTTCACCCCCGTGGTGTTAATCTAAGTGTGGTGTCGAGTATCCTTGGGGTATGTAGCATGACACTATTGACTGCACCTGGGTTGATGAGATCTAATTATTTTTGTAGGTTGTTATGGCTTCCCATGCACGAAGAACTGGCCAGGCTGGTGGGGCAGGTGCCTCGAGCAGCAGGAGAAGAAATAGGGATGTCCCTACTATGCCAAGAGCCCCGGAGCATAGGGGCCAAAGATTTTGCTATGGGCTTAAGGTTATTGATAGGGACAGACAGAGCTAGTACCGGGCACACAATGAAACTAAGTACTTCCTGGACGTCTCTATTGATGCTAATTCCATGGCCAAGGACTATCCCCCAGATAACACTGCATAGAGTACCACCTGGCATTTTTATTTGATGAGCCGATGCACTGCAACCTCAGCGTGGTTCAGGAGGTTTATGCTAATATAAAGAGAGAGTCGTGGACTAAGGTGGTAATAGTTAGGGGGTGGATGTGAACATCACTGGGCACCATGGATGTTCCCGCGGGTGCCTTCACCGAGCTCCAGCTTCATCCTCCATATAGGGTCATCTGTCACACTCTCGCCGGGGTGAATTCCTCACCTAATTGAATTCGCCATGCTTATAGGCTTTACCATCAGTCATTTCCATTAGCCCATATAAACAGGGAGGCTCGTGCCTGGGTGAAGATTGTGACCCACTCGTTCTTCCCCAGGAAATACTTCATGACTGTCACGAGGGATAGGACGTGTTTGATTTATGAACTAATAACTGGGACAGAGCTCGACTTTGGAGCGATCTTAAAATTAGCAATGTGGAAGGCGCGGGTGCACAAGGGGCGCAAGTATGCATTTTGTGGCCTTATCACTTAGCTTTGTCATCGTGCAGGTGTCCCTATGGAGGATCTTGACTATTGTCCACGCATTGAGGCCCCTCTTTATAATGTCACTAACATTAAGGGGCCTGAGAAATCTACTAGTCTAGTGCTTACTACAGTAGAGAGTGGCCACAGGAATGAGCTGATCATAGCTTGCATGTACGGGCTCGAGATGCTGCGACATAGGATTGGTGGTCACCCATCCACACAGCAGGAGCTCAAAGAGGTAGAGGCATGTTACCCCTTCAATGCTATGCCAATATAGTATTGGGCATTGGGCCTCAGTTTGTAGAGCATGTTGAGGATGATGTCCTCACCGACCCTGATGAGGCACGGATTGGTTCTAACACAAAGGAGGATGAGATCGATGAGGAGGTGCCTGTTATTGTTGGGAGTGAGCCCATCATGCCAGGCTGAGAGGAGTGACCACTAGGCTCCCCTACCACAAGTTATGTATGGTTAGCACAGAGGGTAGTGCTTTGCTTAAGTGTGGGGTGGGCATCTTTTGAGTCTGTTTTATTTTGTTAATTTTGCCCTGTGCTAAGACTTGATGTTTCTGGTTTTCTGTTAGATATCATTTTCATTGTTATTCTTCATGGGCTCTGTAATTATTAAATAGGTGATGCTTGATTCTAGTACACATGTGAATGTTTTAGTTTATGCATCATTTTAGCTATAGTTACTTCTGGTTGTTGGGTATTGTGGTTGAGAATGTAAAAGTAGTCATAGTTGAGTGATGGGGCCCTATGATGGATGGATGACGACCGTCTTAAGGGTATTCAGCGAATTGAGTCTCATTTAGAGCGTCGACCGTTGTTTGATCAAGTATTGTATGTCGAGCATGTGAATCAAGGTAACTTAATCACTTGGAATCCTAGGAAGTTAATACTTGAGTCTGGTAATTCGGGAATGGATGTTTGTAATGATGGATTCATGAGAATAAGGTGATAGTAAGTGTAGTGTTAACCTTATGATGAGAGTGTGCCAAGAGGGGTAAGCTTATCTATGAGTTTGTGTTGCAATAGTTACTAGAACATGCCCGGTATGTGGATTAGACTTGGTAGGAATCGAACTTGCTGGAAAGGATCTAGGCATTTCTTTGGTAGCCCTAGTAATTTTGCATCCTTTTTATCCACCTAATATAGACAATCCGTAGTCAGCTCCCCTAAGCTTTAGCCTTTTCCTTTGGTTAGCCACTTTCAAGCCAAACCCGTTCTTTCGAGTTTAAACCGTTTTTTATCCTAACTCTTAAGCGCTTTGGCACGATAAGTTAGAGCGAAGGGAGCTTGAGTGGAAACCAAAAGGATAAGTGGTAGTGTAGTGATTAAAAGAAAAATAAGAAAACTACTGGCCCAAATCAGTAATGGTTCGCGACCAGTGTGCGTCGTGGACCCATCGAAGAGAGTAACTATTTTGATAAAAAAAGAAAGAGTTGTATACATATATAAATACAAATATCTATAGTGACATAAAGGGTTTTGAGGCATGGAGGATTAAAAGTAATGGAGTCAAAGAATTATATGTAAGCTATGAGCGCTTGAGAATCAAGCCATGTCAACTATAGCCCTAAATGTATCCCACCAGCCTTAGCCCACATTACAACCAAATAAAACGCCTCTGTGATCCTTCAAGTTAGATTATTACTAGGTTAAAGTCATATATTAAGGGCAACTTATTGAAACTAGAGGCAACACAAGACATCTATTGGGAGAGAGAGTGTTTATGGACTATCCATTCTTTTTCCGTGTTCTAGGCTCTTAGTGGTGTGCATGGGTGATTTTTCTAGTGAGGGCACATAATCATTTAAGGTTGGCAACTAGATGATGCTTTAACTAAAATTCGATATGATTTTGAGTGATGCATGAAGGTTAGATGAAAGTTGATGCTGCTAGGGCACGGGAAGTTATTTTCCCTGGTTCAAACGAATCGGTCATATATTGTCCCGTGTACATACTTCCTAGCGAGTCTCATACATGTGTCTTGATTTGCCCGAGTATGGACAAAGCTCAAAGTGTGGGGTGGTGATCGTAGGAATATTTATGCACCGAACTAGCTAAGTACACCTAGACATAGGGCCGAGTTAAAAGGGTAAATCCATAGAGTCTAGGTGTTTTTAGTGTGAATTTGTTTATTTTTACTAATCGAGGGCCGAGGCCATCGTTTGATTGTGATTTTGCAGAGTTTGATCAGATTTTGCTATTCCTGAGCCAGACTTGGGTCATGAGGGAGAACACAACCTAAAATTGAAGGAGAAATATCAGTTAACTTAGCAAAAGTAAAGTAAACTTGGGGGAAAGTTGTGTGAGCTAGAAAGAAGAAGAAAAAGGTGTGAAACAGTGAACAAGGTATAGTCCACGTCGTGGACTGGTGTAAAAATAGAGCAAAACTGGTCCAGTCAGCAAATAAGTGAAATCCTGCTCAAATCATGCTAGTTCGCATCGCGGACTTCGAGGATGCATGGAAATAATCGAGTTACAAGATTTTAAGTTATGCTTTGTTTTAAGCTTTAGGTTCTTTTAAGAAGGATCTTGGCAAGAAAAATGAGGGAGACGACCAGAACTCTTTCTAGGGAAAGTTCGGTTAGTATTCATCTTTGTTTTCTTGGTTGTTAATGATTATTAGATTATTCTTGATGCATGAACCTACTATGAGTGGCTAATTCTCCTATATTCTGACATAAAGGGTGTTGAGGCATGGAGGATTAAAAGTAATTGAGTCAAAGAATTATATGTAAGCTATGAGCGCTTGGGAATCAAGCCATGTCAACTATAGCCCTAAATGTATCCCACCAGCCTTAGCCCACATTACAACCAAATAAAACGCCTCTAAGATCTTTCAAGTTAGATTATTACTAGGTTAAAGTCATATATTAAGGGCAACTTATTGAAACTATAGGCAACACAAGACATCTATTGGGAGAGAGAGTGTTGATGGACTATCCATTCTTTTTCCGTGTTCTAGGCTCTTAGTGGTGTGCATGGGTGATTCTTCTAGTGAGGGCACATAATCGTTTAAGGTTGGCAAGTAGATGATGCTTTAACTGAAATTCGATATGATTTTGAGTGATGTATGAAGGTTAGATGAAAGTTGATGTTGCTAGGGCACTGGAAGTTATTTTCCCTGGTTCAAACGAATCGGTCATATATTGTCCCGTGTACATACTTCCTAGCGAGTCTCATACATGTGTCTTGATTTGCCCGAGTATGGACAAAGCTCAAAGTGTGGGGTGGTGATCGTAGGAATATTTATGCGCTGACCTAGCTAAGTACACCCAGACATAGGGCCGAGTTAAAAGGGTAAATCCATAGAGTCTAGGTGTTTTTAGTGTGAATTTGTTTATTTTTACTAATCGAGGGCCAAGGCCATCGTTTGATTGTGATTTTGCAAAGTTTGATTAGATTTTGCTATTCCTGAGCCAGACCCGGGTCACGAGGGAGAACACAACCTAGAATTGAAGGAGAAATATCAGTTAACTTGGAAAAAGTACTCAAGTAAACTTGGGGAAAAGTTGTGTGAGCTAGAAAGAAGAAGAAAAAGGTGTGAAACAGTGAACAAGGTATAGTCCGCGTCGTGGACTGGTGTAAAAATAGAGCAAAACTGGTCCAGTCAGCAAATAAGTGAAATCCTGCTCAAATCATGCTAGTTCGTATCGCGGACTTCGAGGATGCATGGAAAAAATCGAGTTACAAGATTTTAAGTTATGCTTTGTTTTAAGCTTTAGGTTCTTTTAAGAAGGATATTGGCAAGAAAAACGAGGGAGACGACCAGAACTCTTTCCAGGGAAAGTTCAGTTAGCATTCATCTTTGTTTTCTTGGTTGTTAATGATTATTAGATTATTCTTGATGCATGAACCTACTATGAGTGGCTAATTCTCCCATATTCTGGGGTCGTAGCCATAGAAAATGTTTTATTTCTTAATTTTCGATACATATGAATGGGTTTGCCGACTACTCCTATATTACTTCAATCTATACTCCATAATCCGAGCAACTAGGGGGTAAAATCGTTATTTATTCTGAAGTCGAGAGATGTTGGAATAGATAGCACACAATAATATAGGGAAATTGTTCAACTAGAGACTAGATTGATTCTTGTAAGAGAGATCCGTGAAAACTACCGTTATACCTCGCTTGGTTCATAATATAGGAAGATAACATTAAAGTACTTTTATTGGTCTGTCTATCCCAGCTCAATGATGTAGTTAGGCAGTCAATAACAGCAGGCCAAAAGAGGCGTGCAACCCTGTTCAGGTAATCTTAACCCTGTGAACCAGTAAGCAGGAGCCTAAACGTATGTGTGAACATTGAGACTAAAGCGGGGTCGATAAGGCTACAATCCTGGAATTGCTCTTAAAGTGATAGTTAACAATAAACTAGCCCAGGGTAGTTTTTTAAGTTAGTGGTTTCATTTCTTTTCATAAACTTCTTCACCATTCCTCCTCAAAACACTCTAAACATAATAGCTTGGATTGGTTACCAATTTCTTTTAAATCCTCTGGGTTCGATATCCCGGCCCCTTTATCAGGGCCAGTATATTACTTGTTTAGACCACGTACACTTGCGTGATCTAAGGAAGCAACAAAATGCGGTACATAACTTCACCTTAGTACCAAGACCTCTTTGGAATGACTTCCAAATATGGGAGGTAAATTAAGTACAACAATCCAAATGGAGAATGAAATCACATGAAAGCTTACTAACTCTTGGACATATAACTTGGCACCGAAAGTTGTCTTAGCTGACAAGAAATGAGTCGACTTCATCATTCGATCCACCATCACCCATATAGAATCAAAGTGCCTCTTGTTCTTAGCCAACCAAATATAAAATTCATGTTAATCTCTTCTATTTCCAAGTAGGAATCTCAATATTTTGAGACAAGCCACCAGGCCTTTGGTGTTCTACCTTAACTTATAGATAATTGAAACATTCAACCACAAATTTAGCAATATCCTTCTTCATTCCGTTCCACCAATACACTTCCCTCTAATCTCTATACATCTTAGTGGAACCAGGGCTAATAGAATAGGAAGAATTATGAGTTTTTTGCAATATCAAATTTCTCAACCCATCAACATTCGGCACACATAATCTCCCTTGGTAACAAAGCACCTCATATCCCCTTCTTAGAAGACCTCTATCTTTCTGTCCTTCAACAAGGCCTTCAAGTCAACCAATGAGGGATCAACATCTTATTTAGACTTGACATCTCCAAACAATGATGACTCAAGAGCTATTTACCATCATCACACCACCATTCTCGGCCTCACTCAAATTTACCCCCAATATAGCCAACCTATGTACTTTCTTTGCTAATTCTCTTTTTTCATCACCTTCAAGGTGTGACACACTATCCATGGACATTCTACTAAGTGCATCAGCTACCACATTAGCCTTACTGGGTGATATTTTATACTCATGTCATAATCCTTGAGAAGTTCCAACGATCTCCTCTGCCTTAGATTGATGCCTCTTTGTGTAAACACATATTAGATACTCTTACGGTCTGAACACATCAACATGAACTCCATGCAAATATTGATGCTAAATTTTTAATGCAAATAATATGACTGCAAGCTCAAGATCATATGTTGGATAATTCTTCTCATGCACCTATAGTTTCCTTGAAGCATAGGCAATCACCTTGCCATTTTGCATAAACACACAACCCAAATTAATCCTTGAGGTATCACAAGAAACAAAAAAAAACCATTAGTACCCTTTGGCAAAGTCAACCGATCCTTTAAAGTTTGAAAGCTTTTCACATACTCATCTATCCACACAAACTTCACTTTCTGTTAGGTCAACTTGGTCAATGGAGACGAAAAAGAGGAGAACCTATGAACAAATCCTCTATAATACCACACTAGGCCTAAGAAACTCCTAATTTCTGTAGCAGTCAATGGCCTTGGCCAATTTCTCCCAACTTTCAATTTTTTGGGGTCAACTTTTATCCCATCACGAACACAACATGCCCAAGAAATGTAACATCCTTCAACCAAAACTCTCATTTGTTGAACTTGGAAAAACAACTTCTCATCCCTCAAAGTTTTTAAGACCACTCTCAGATGCTCCTTGTGATCTTCTTTATCTTGTAAATAAATCAAAATGTCATCAACGAATACCACCATAAACATATTAAGGCAAGATTTGAGCACCCTATTCATAAGTTCGATAAAGATAGCCGAAGTATTGGTTAACCCAGTGGAAATCACCACAAATTTAATGTGTCCACAACTTGTTTGAAATGTTATTTCAGTAATATCACATTTCCTCACCCTCAATTGATGATACCTAGACCTCAAATTAATTTTGGAAAAGTGTTTAGCCTTTTGTAATTGATCAAATAGGTCGTCAATCCTTGGGAGTGTATATTCTTTCTTGATGGTAACTTTGTTGTGTTAGAGATAGTCTATACATATTCAGAGTGACCTATCCTCCTTCCTTATAAACAACACAAGTGCACCTCATGGGGACTACTAGGTCTAATAAATCCCTTCTCTAGAAAATGCTTCAATTGCTCTTCTAGTTCTTTTAACTCCCCTAGATCCATTGTATAACAAGGGAATGATATAGGTTGGGTGTCGGGAAAGATCTTTTAATGACCCCCAATTCAGGTGCCCCAAGTACAGAAATGTTGGCCTGAAAAGTGACCAGGAGTCTGGTTTATGGGATCACTTATGGCTCGTAAGATGACATATGCCCCGAAGGTTCAGCTTTTAAACATAGAACTTCATGAAAGGGAAAAGTTTCCAAGTATGGGGTAACCTACGAACCAAGTGACAGCCCATAGAATATTTTACAGTTCATAGATGGCTTCGTGAGTGGGATCCTAGACATGAAGGAAATCTGGAGTTTTTAGAAAGGTGGTATACATATTATCCGATGGCCCATGGAAAGTGTTACAACCCATATAGACCCTTCGTGGATAGGGCCAAGGAAGTGAAGAAAAATGGTTAAGTGTGGAAGGACTCTACGAGTCCAACCATGAGCTGTAAGTAGTTTTACGGCCCGTACTATTGTTCATGGGTTTTGATTAAGCAAAACTTAGTTTTCAAGATTTTCAAGTGTGTAATCAGACGAGGGGACTTATGGAACATAAGTCAACCTACGTCCTGTGATCGAGGATTTGTAAATTGCTTTGGATAGTTTTTAATATGGAATAATTCAGTCATTTCCCATAGTTCTATTCCTATACTATATCATTTTGGGAATAGGAAAGGAGACCTATATTAGTCTTCAAGCCCTAGAAACACTACTCATTTCTTTAATTCCTAAATTCTAAGGCAAGAGCACTCAAGAATAAGGCTATGCTTTCCAAGATCTCTTCCCCAAAGGCTTCAATTTTGTTTCTCCTTAGTTCTCCAGTTATGTGAGTTGATTTATGAGTATCCTTTCACCCATAAAGTTCTGTATTACATATTTTTAACGTTTCTTTAAGTTTCTCAATTTAAAGTGCATGCTTATGATGATTTCATGGTCTTTACTTTATTATATTATACTCATGAAATCAAATGACTATTTTTCCAAGTAAATATATGAATATTCAAAATTTGATGTTAATTCCATGATGAGTTTCGATATGATCAAGGTCTGATGTTTTTGATATTTCTTTTTAAAGAAATTTTCTAAGACTTATATGATTTATGATTGTTCCATGCATTAATTAAGCTCACCTTATTTTAAGCGAAAGCTTCCTATGAATTATGACTATGGTTAGGGAATCTATGAAGGGATTCAAATCTAAGTTTACCAAAGATAAATGTATAATGATCATTGCCCTAAAAGATATTTAAGAAAGATTTTTAAGTTCGAGCTATTTCTATAAGGCTACTTGATTTCCTATTATTTGGCATGAAATCTAGGTTCTTCCTTGGCACATAAAGGCACTTACCAACTCCGACATAACTAATAATTGTGTCTCCACTCTTTACCATGTTCATATGTTCCCATACATAGCCATTGTCAAATCTGCATATATACTTGGATACCAAAGATACATGAGTTTCTTTTTACCAGGTTTTTCCTTGGCACATAAAGGCACTTACCGACTCTAACATAACTAATAACTGTGTCTCCACTCTTTACCATGTTTATATGTTCTGATACATACCCATTTACAAATCTTCATGCATACTTGGATGCCAAAGATACATGAGTTCCTTTTTACCAAGTAAAGTCCATGTGTTGTTTAATCTCCAACGCATTTCATTAGTTTTGTAACTCTTATTTCATTGTGGTACTATCTTGCGTGATCGTTTATATGTGACATGTTATATCTACAGTCCTACAACTCTAAATGTTATGACCACCAAAAGAATCATCTTAAAAGTAAATAAAAGATAAATCAAAGTTGCTTATTAATGGGTGGTATCCCAGGGTGGAAGAATCACCTAGCATGGGTCGATCCCATATTATGCGGGGTATCCCAGGGGTGAAAGGAAAGCCTAGCATGGGTCAATCCCAATATTGATTTACCACTGATCAGCTGGTCATTTATATGATATACTGTGTATAGATTATATAGTAAAGAAAGGTAAAGTAATAAAAAGGATACAAATTACATGATTCCACAGTGTGACTAAAGGTGGTCTTTTATCCTTACGCACCAGTGTATGATTTCATTTGAGTTCTTATTTCACATACAGTACTTTCTGCCCTGCATATTCAGTACATTATCTTGTATTGACGTCCCTTAGGGGGACCTGCATTTCATACTGCAAGTACAGGAGCTACTAGATCTTCCCAATAGGAGTACAGGATGTCCAGCTATTGTTACTGAGCTCGAGGTTGCTTTGGGGCTTTGTATGTCGAGAGCTTATATATTTATATTATATAGTTGGCCATGAGGCAGGGCCTGTCCTGATCCTTATAGATATTGTTGCTTATCTAGAGGCTTTGTAGACTATGCAAAGTAAAGTGTGTCATGTATTGTACTATAGACATCGTGGCTCCAACAGCCTAGTCATATGCATTTCCTTTTGGCTTGTTATTACTTTCTACTTACTTGAAAGCATATTGAATGTGGAAACCCCTTTACAATGTTCATAGTAAGTGCATGGGTATATGTTGGTTCTCCCGAGCCTTATCGGCAATGGGTACCTGTCCGCCTTAATGGGACTTTGGGTGTGACAGAAATGCTAGGAGAAGAGGTTCTAAAATAGGAAGGATCGTAGAACCCCAAGCTCGATTAAAATTGAAGAGATAGAGTTATCATGTTTTCATGTCCGCTTCATCTTCCCTAGTAACACTTTTGACCTATTGTTTCTTCCAAAGGACTTTGACAGATGCTACACCTCTATTCCTCAACCCCTTTACTTGTCAATTCAATATTTCCATGGAAACTTCTTCATATGTTAAGTTTTCCTTCACAATACCTACAACTTCCAAAGGTACTATGGTGTTTGGGTAATCTACGCACTTCCTCAATATAGACACATGGAATATGGGGTGAACCAACTCCATCTCGTTAGGCAACTCAAGTTTATAAACAACCTTACCAACCCTTTTCCACATTTTATAAGAACCCAATACCCTTGGACTCAATTTACCCCTCTTGCCAAGACGAAAAACACCCTTCGTGGGTGAGACTTTCGATTACACCCAACCAATATACCCCCTTCAAATCTCTATACATCCTTTTAGAATTGTAGTGGATATAATAGGATGAGTTATGTGCCTCTTTCAAAATCAAATCATTCAAGCCATCAACATTTGACACACCCAACCTACCTTGGTGTCTGAGGACACCATCTGCCTCATTGGGAGAAAACCTCTATCTTGCCATCCTTCACAATGCTTTCAACTCTAACAAAGCAAGGTCAGGGTCCTACTTAGATTTGGCTTCTTGAATCAAAGAAGAGTTGGAAGAATCTGGAACCACCATCCCTCCATCTTTTAGCCTCATCTAGCCTAACTCCCAACCTAGTCAATCAATGGACTTCTTTTTTCTTGGGATTCACTTTGACTCCATCACCTTACACCACATGGCCAACGAATGCAACTTCTTTTAATCATAACCCACATTTATCAAACTTAGTAAACAACTTCCTTCCTTTGAGGTTTGCAACACTACCAAAAGCCTCGTATGTCCCTCTTCACTTCGGGAATAAATCAAAATGTCATCTGTGAACACCACTACAACATGCCTTAGGTAGGCTTTAAATACCCTGTTCAGGAGACCCATATATATCACCAATGCATTAGTTAAGCCAAATGACATCACAATATCTAGTCCAAAAAGATGTCTTTCTTTCTTAAAAACAACATTGATGCACCCGCCTGTTGGTGTAGTTGAGCGGTTACAACTTTGGCCAATAGCCATATAGCATAACAAATCTCTACATTAGATATGTCATTGTTGAGAAGTTGATCATCAAGCAGGAACGGTTACTATCTTGTCCACCATTCTGACAGGCTTGAGACATATTTCAAAATATCACAAGTAGGAATTAGAAATAAACCTTGTAGGATTTAGCTCCACCTGACGAAATGGATCATGAAGAAATGATTCATTTCCTAGAATGCCTCATAGCCTCTTATTCATAGTTGTGTTATGCGTCACAACCATGAACAAGACTCTTCTCGACGTGGTGAGTTAGATTTCCGAGGATACAAATCTAGTGCTTTGACACCAAGCTTTGTTATGCCCCAAACAAGGGCCTAGACGTAACACGGAAAATGGAACCCAAAAGGATCCCAAACAAGCCTCTTAAGCATGCATAGAACATCCCTTGGTTTCGCAGAAGCATAAAGAGCAATGAACATGTCGGACAAAATTTCTAAGGGAGATGGGGCTTTGGACTCATACTATGGGGATGTTGCAGGGAAGAGGATGAGCATGAATCACATAAATAAGTCTAAAGGGCGGGTAAATATGACTCACTCTATGGGAGCATTTAGGGACTTGGGACTTCCATGTTATCAACATAACAAACATTCACCATAAAAAGAGGATAAAAGACTAAGGGACTAAGGGAAAACACCAACAATTAATAGACATAGTAAGAGTCGAGCTCGTAACATACAATCCATGTATCCAACAACATCTCTAAATACGAATGGAACGAGAGCCAAGACATCTCCCGGGCTCATCCTCAAAGATAATATCCAAAAATAGAGTAGTCCAAATAAAAACATGAAAATAAATGGATATTGTCCCCGAGTATAAAGGTGGCAAGTCTTAGCCGAATCGATTAACCGTGTGGAGGAGGAGGATAGAAAAGAGCTCCGGTTCCTACATGATTAGATCATGCATGCAAAAAATATGTGTTAGTACGTTTGAATGTACAAGTATGTGGGGTGCAAATGCAATAAGGAATATAAGCCATAATTAAGCAATATGCATAATCATAATCAATGGGTATAATCTAGATATGAAATAAATGCTCAACGCATTAGTCAAAACATGCATGAGGATTGCAAAATCACAAAACATATCTTACATAAATGGGAAAGGACCATAACCAACAAATAAGACCAAGTGAGCTACTACTTGGAATCCCAGTGTTAACTTTACACCGAGTAAAGGCGTGGTCTACTTTGCCAAGGTAGACCATCCACTAACTTTACGATATGACCTTTTAAGAGAGTGTTACAAATATCCCCACCTTACGACACGGCCTTTTTGGTAGGTAAATAAGATGTCCTTACCTTATGATATTATCTTTTCGGTAGGAGTTAAGAGATGTTTTTACCTTACGATACAATCTTTTCAGTAGGAGTTAAGAGGTGTCCTTACCTTACGATACAATTTTTTCGGTAGGAGCTAAGAGATATCCTTACCTTACTATACAATCTTTTCTATTGGACTTAAGAGATGTCCTTACCTTATGATACAATCTTTTTGGTTGGTTAAGAGATGTCCTAACCTTACAACACAATCTTTTCGGTAGAAGTTAAGAGGTGTCCTTACCTTACGATACAATATTTTCTATAGAATTCACAAATGTCCTATGGTGGCACATAGTCAAGGGACAGTGACTACCAACCAAAGTCCTCTTAGTGCTAGGTCAATAATTCCAAGGAATACTCAGTTTATATACATAGCCATATTATACAAAGCTTCATAATTCATGGTAGTATCATAAAAGTAACTCATCATACAATTACATCATAATCAAAGAAAAGGGCTCCATAATATTTATAGCATCTAAAACATTCTCATGAGCTCATAGCATTCATAATAGCCCTTCAACATACACAATATTTATAATTTACATGTCTTATAATAAGACTTCCGTCAACAAAGGATCTAGTCAAATACTTTAGTCAAAATGTGGTGGGTAATATACACATAATCTTGAAGTCATGCAATTCAAGAGAATACAATATGAGAGGAGTAAGATAAATTCATTTTAAAGTCATTCAATTCAACCCACTACCATTGTAGTAAAACCCTCATTATTTAGAGATCATATGTCAAGACACATTGTGAGAAATTAGTAGTTTGAATCATTCTTAATCAACCCATCATAATCATATACATAATCCTCCAAAACATGGACATGGGAACATGAGACTCATCTTACACAAACCCCGACTTCATGATTATAGTTATAGCATGCATAATCTCAAACAGCTCAACATTCATCAAAGAGTAGCCCATGTGTCACACCATAAGTCCTATACCCACATAGGAAGTTTGGAATACTTCTTTGGTCAAAACATGGTGGGTATGCCTTTATACTTAAATCATGCAAAGGCCAAGGTTTAAGAAATGAGAAGTGTAAATATTGTCCCTATGTTAAAAGCAAATAAAGTAACCAACCTTACCAAGTAAGACCTAGTTAAGACTTCCTCAACCCTCAGAAAAATCCATAAATTTCACATGATATTTCACTTCAAGATGTTGCATAAGAATAAACCATCATAAAATGCATAATAGTAACATCATATGCAAAAGTTCATAAAATACCCATAAAGATCCATAAATTTCATTTAGTTGGAGAAGAAGAATGGTTAGACTTGTGGGGAGGAAGGTTCCCACAATCAAACCCACATACCTTGGTGTGACTTTGGTGGAAAAAATCTGATTGGAGATGGAAAACCCAAAACCCTAGCTTACCCTCACACTTGAATTCCTTGAGAGAGCTTGAGAGAGTTTTGAGACTTAGAGTGTTTTTTGGAATGAGGTGAATCAGGGTTGTATATGCTTGGGGGCATAATAGAGGCCAAAACGGCATTATATTGGGCATAGGGTGTGAGGAAAGGATAAAAATACCCCTTTCAAAACTGGCCAAACAATTTCCATGAAATCTTGTTTATGGGTCGTAAATCAATCCACGGGCTGTAAGGAGGTTCATATAAACTGGTAACCTAATAGTGCTTCACTAAAATGAGCATAACCTTTCAGTCCGAACTCTGAATTAGGTGAAACTAGTTCATCAGAAAGATAATTCAAAGAGTTTTCATTTTCTGGGTTGCCTAGTATCTAATTTATTATGTTCTAAAAGATATGTGCATTTAAAGTAGGCACATACATGAACTCGTGCTAGAACTTTGGCAATAGGAATCATTTGCACTCGACTTGATGAGAGAGAGGGGCTTGGAATTGCATGAGGGGTCATGTAAAGGCTAAATGAGGTTGTTAAGGGAATAAGAAAAGTTGGAACTTCCCCTTATAAAATCCACTGGACAAGGTGCATGAGACCCCATTTACGGGTCGTGGTCCATTCTGCGGGTCGTAGATAGAGGTTTCGCCTATACCTTTCAGACTTTCAGAGACCCTTCTCTGATTTACATTTCATGACATGATCTATGGCTCGTAAAAGATTTTATGGGCCGTTTGATGAGTCATAGATTGAATCTATTAAAGATCCCAATTTCATCAAATCTGTCGCAGGTTCCACGAACCAACTTACAGGTCGTACAATTTTTTCAGCTCATAAAACCCCTCATAAAAGTTAACAGTTCCAAAAATTTCCAAAGCTTATTTTCTTTCCATAGAAAGGGTCTTACACATTTCCGTTGATGTGTATTAAAGACTTATCTATTTATGGATATTTTATCTTTTGAGGGTGAGCCCGGGAGATGTCTTGACCCCCGTCCTATTTGGATTAAAGGTGTTGTTGGATATTTGAATGTTTGGTTATGTATGATTATGAGCTTGGATCTTATGCTTTTCGTATTATGAAAGATTTCCCTTAGTCCCTTATTTCCCCCTTTGTGTTAAATGCTTATTGTATGGATGAGATGAAAGTCCTAAGTCCCTAATTTCCCCCAAAGCATGGGTCATACTTAAACACCCCCCCCCCCCAGATTTATTTATTATGTGATTCATGTTTATCGTCTTCCCTTTATTCTCTTTCCTACAACATCCCCATAGCATGAGTTCAAAGCCCCGTATTCCTTAGAAATTATGTGCGATGTGTTTATTGCTCATCTATGCTTCTGCAAAATCAAGGATGCGCTATGTATGCTTAAGAGGCTTGTTTGGATCCCTTTGGTTCCCCTTCGTTGTGTCATATCTAGGCCCTGGCTTGGGGTATGATAGTCCCGGACTTCGTAAGGTCATAACGATGCTTGGAAAATTGGTTAGGAAGATTTTTGGCCAAAGTTTCCCTCCGAGGACCCCTCCATGGCCCATCAAACACTTCACTGGTCGTGAAGTGCACCATGGAGATAGAATGGTCCTTATTAGACTTTGTTTCGTAAGCCCTTAGGGTGCTCCCACCACGGAGCACACCACGAGCCGTGGTGTGTCTCATAAAGGGACCCCTTCACAAGACCCTCCTATTTTTAGCTCAAGTGCACCACCTCAGACCCCTTCACGGCCCATGGTGCACAACTCGGCCTGAAGAGGGTTCCATGCAGTGCTCCTTAACGATTTTTAGACCTCATTTGGTGGGGTCGTTTAGGTAGTTTGCCTCATCTCCATGGTGTTTTAGGACTTTTATTCACTCCTTTGAGTCCCAAATCAGTGCCTAATGTATTTCGTGGACTCTCATGCAAGCTTAACACTTAGTCTCTCAATTCTAACTCCTAAAAACTCTTTCAAGCCTCTCATTCAAGGGTTCGATTGGGGTTTCAAGTTCAAGTTGATTTCATGTTATTCCTTCACTTCAAGTATTAGGTATGTGGGATTCATCCTTGGTTTCGATCTAACCATGGATCCCAAAATCTCTTTCATCTATTTCATGACTTTAAAGTATGATTCAAGTATGAATTTCATGTTTTAACTTCAAGTTGATGGAATTATGATATGGGTTACTTTCAAATGATGATTTAAGTCTGAATCAAGTCTTATTCCAATGATTTACTTGGTTTCGATGAGATTTGTTGTATGTCTCTTTGAATTATGAATTCATGCATGGGTAATCTTAATTATGACTCAAACATTTATTTCTTCATGAATTATGCATGTTTATATCTTATTATCGTGTTTTAAGTATGAATATCATGTACCCATGCTTCACCCACTTTTAATAGAAGATCATGCATGTGCAAGGTTTCTATATGAGGTCTTGGTTATGAAAATGATTCAATTATGGTTATGAACATGATTTCAATATGAATATGATTATGAAATAGTTATGATCACTATGATGACTGTGATTTGGCTTGAAACATTCAAGGGTGTGCATACACCATCATATACACGTTATAAATGAGTTATTTCTATGTATGTAAGCATGTTTGAACTATGGTTTGGCCTTTAGACCTAAGTATGCATGATGATAACTTGTCCATGTTTCATAATTTAATTACAACAAGCATGACTATATATATATACTATATATCCCATGGGATGATGACTTAGCACAGAAAGGGCCTTGGAAGATTCTATTGCCTCATAACTACATTCCACCATAAAATGTACCACCATCCAATATATGGGGTTATGTTGAGGATATACCACTACCTACTATGTGGGGTTGTGTTGAGGATTATGTACTAATACCCACAATGTGGGGCTATGTGTTTGGTTATGGTCTCATCTCCACATGTTTTACGTATTATGGCATTCATGCATCATGGTATTTCATGATATCTTGATATCACTATCTCTTCGATACTTTACTTCCACGCCTTGTTCATCTAACATTTAAAGTGTAGGTTTAACATGCCTCCATTACTTTGCATGCCCGCATACTCAGTACATACAAATGTACTAGCGCATACGCTCTACCTGCATTATATCACAATGCAAGTGAGGTGATCCTGTCATCCATCCCCGTGGTAGGATCTAGGCCTCTAGACGATCTGGATTGGGTGAGTCCTCATGCTTCGAGTACAAGGCCTATTCTCTTATTTTTCATGTTATGCTTATGTGTTACTGATAGCTTTCTTTATTTTTAGGGTGAGCCAGGTCTGAGCAACCATCTTATGTCATGAGTTAGAGGCATTTGTTGGACCTATGTATTGATTCAGTTTTACGATATGTTTATAATTATGTTATAATCTTCTATACGTTAAAGTTATGATAAGTATATGCTTCAGCTTATGTATTCTTCTTGATTTGCCTTGAATGTTTGACTGTGTGCTAAGGGGTTAATTTGAGGTTCCTTTGAGGATTTATTCATTGTGTAATGACTAGGTCCTAGGCATGGGTCCTAATAATATACCTGGAGGGATGCCAATTATGTCTATAATAGTCCACCTGATAGCCTTTTAAAGCTCTTTAGGTCTGATATCAACTCAACTGCCTATCTTTCATTGAGATAAGCAGTGATGATCACTGGTAGAGTGTTATTTAGCCCTGGAAACATTTACTGAAGATAGGAAGGGAGAGATTTCATTTCTAAGACTGGAGACATCTCAATAAATAGCATGGAAAGTGGTGTCTCTCTATTGTTTAGGTCCAACTGAAGTTTCAATTGATAACTCATAGAACCTCAGCCTTGAAGTGTATTCACCATCTCATCATACTCAGAAATGCCATCACTATCAAAGTTCATGATCACACTGCTAGAGCTTTAACTCTTTCCTTAATAGGTTCCTCTGGCTTTACTTCGTCGATGCTATCAATAACAAAAAGCACTCGCAGATTATCAGGTTACTTCATAGATTAGCAGATGTTGAAAATGACCTCTTTATCATTCAGCCCAAACTTCAATTGACCTAATTCCATATAACCAAAGCACGCACAATAGCTATGAATAGTCTTCCCAGAATAATAAGAATATCAAAATCATCTTCATAGTAAAAAATAACAAAGTCTACTGGGAATATGAGAGTATCCACCCGGACTAGTATATCATATAAAATAACACGGGCTTCTTTATTGTAAGATCTACCATGAATAGTTGCATTGTCATAAGTATGGGGGCTCCTAAATCCAACTATTTAAACATTGCAAGAGGCATCAAATTAATATTGTCATCCAAAATAACACAACGCCTTTGCAAACTTGAATACTCCAATGGTGTAGGAAATGGTAAATGCTCCAGGATCCTCCTTCTTTTGCATAAAAGAATGAGTGGCTACGTTAATGGTGAATGTCGTCAGCAAGCTCAAATCTCATTTTCCTCTTTTTAGTTACCAGGTTCTTCATAAACTTCGCATATCCCGCCATTTGCTTCGGTGCTTCAATTGAGGAAAATTGGTAGACAACTTGTCACGACTTGGATCTAGGGCCTAAGAGTGAATTGGCAAATGGGAACCCGAGAGTCCCCAAACAAGCCTCAAAGTATCCATAATCACATCATTGGTTCAGAAGTGTATGCAAATCGTAAACACATAGTAATACGGGATGAAAAAGTAGGATTCACATTATTGGAATATCATAGGGAAAGGATTAATAGGAATCCATATAACACATAGCACATAAAGACTAAGGGGCGAGTAAGTATGACTCACGCTATGGAGGCAATTCGATACTTAGGATCTTTCACATCATAACATAGAACATATCTTAATACTCATAGACAATCTACATAACGATACCCAATAGATAGTCATATCCATAAAAAAAATCTCCAAATACAACACTTTTCATATAAACGTAAAAGAGACTACACGATGTCCAATAATACCTCTTGTCATAAGATAGGACGGGGGGCAATACATGTCCCATACTCAGCCTCAAAGTAAATGACATAAACAAAAGCACCACAGGTAGAGGAATGGTGGCTTGTCTTTGGATGATAGGACTCACCACAACAAGCAAATCTCAAGATCCAAGCTAACTGTCATACGGTGGATAAACGTAGTCCTCGGTCCCTATATGGTTAGATCATGTAGGCAAAGATATGTGTTGGTACGTTTAAATATACTAAGTATACAGGCTTGCAATGCTTATGACTTACTAAACCTGCATTCAATGTTAGATGACAAGAGCACATATTATAGAAGGAGATATATAACAAGAGATATAGTATACAATATTCCATGAAACCAACTATGCATGAAATGCTAAATCGCTCATATATAGTGGGGATGGACTATGATCGACAAATCAAACTCATGCGAGGTATGACATAAATTAGTCCGATGAAGACCTCCAATTTGTAGGAGAAGATTACTTGCCAAGGGTAATCTACATCACACCTTACTACCTCGTCATTTCGGTGGATGGACATCTTCCCTACGATCACATCATTTTAGAAGGATTTTCCAAAGCCATATCATATCATATCAATGTATAAACGTTCTTTATGACCCAGTCATTTCGGTAATAGCTACCATATGCCTATGCTGGCACATAGTTCAAGGAAAGGACGAGGACCCTTGGGGATAGCCCTAATGCCCCCAATCCATCTGCGCTAAGTCAAAACATTCCACAAGAATACTTATACATATACATTCTTTTCAAAGAGTCAATAATCATTTTAAATCCTTCAATGCACATTTAGGATCAAAAGCCAAACATTTTACTCATACCTTCATAATTGGGCTCAAAAGTCAAATCATAGTTCATAATCATGATTCTCATCATAGGAATATCTCATGCACATATACAGGATGGTGCAAGCACCGAAACTACTCAAAGAGTCCATAACAACAGACATTTATGTGGTCACATTCTGGTCATAACCGATGTCTTATCAAAACCATATACATAAACATAATTGAGCTTAAACCACTTCATAATTTTCTAAAAAACAATGGTCATGAATGCATATGTCATGAATAGGATGAGAAAAAACATGGGGAATAGAGATTCAAACATAAACCAATAATACATTATGAAATTCAAGTGAAAAACTGATTAAATCCATATTTAAATCATAATATAGATTAACCATGCTTAAATCAAGCTTTAAAGTGGACATACACATTCATATCTTCATAAATACAATACAACTTAACAAATTAGGGCTTATATCACTTTAAAATCAATAAATAAACATAGCCCATACATCAATTGAATTTAATAAACAATAATATTGAAAACCTATATTTGAAGTAGCTGAAATTCCATAAAATTGAGTGTAAAAGAGTTTGGGTCTTCTTGGTGGAAAGGGACCAAGAATCAATCTCACATACCTTAGCTAATGAAGAAGATTCAAGAAGAAATTTGAAGAAGAATGAGCCTTCCCTTGATCCCCAAGCTTAGATTCACAAGAGTCCTTTGAGAGAGAGTTCTTAAGAGTGACTTGAGAGAATTCTAAGTGTGGGGAAAGAATTTGAATGAAGGAATAAAGGATAGGTCATTTGAAAGTCTTTAGGTAGCATAGGAAGTCACAAAAGACCTTTAGGATAAACCATAATTACGAAAACTTCATTAATGAAATAAGTAGAAAAATTAAAGTTACGTCTCAAGGAGGGGTGGTACGGTCTGTGATAGGCTATACGAATTATACACTTGCCCGTGGTCCAACACTTAGGCAATTTTCACTTGACGGAGGTCCAAAACGGTAATCCCACACTTAGAAAAAATTTAATATAGGCATCCATATAGAGGGTGGTATGGACCGTACTAAGCCACATGGTCCATGTGCCTTCTCCGTCCCACTCCACTTAGAGAAATTTCTCCATGAAGAAGTTTCGAGATGCTGATCCAATATTTAGAAAACGTTTCACTCTAAAATCTATATGGAAGGGCATACGGACCGTACCTCTCCATACAGACCATATATTTGGTTGTACCACTTCACTTAGGCTCAAAACTGTGGAGTCTCAAGCCCAAGGCTAACATACAGTCCACCCCACAGTCCGTATGGCCTCGCACAGTCCGTGTAGGGTCCAAGTGTGGTATGCCTTAGTCTCAAGCTCCATACTAAGGCTCTCACATCTCACATAAGACCAAGGGCCGCTTCAAAGAGACTCCACATGGTCCATAAAGCACCACATGAATCATGAAGGCTTCCATGAAGCGTCGCCTTGGTCCAAAACTTTTTTAAACCAAATTTTTATGCTCCATTGAGGTCGTACAAAGTTTAGGTCCTTACACAACTGCTTAAAATTGAGATAAAAGTTGGAAGTTTACCATCTTCGGCCTTTTTCTTCAATATCTAGGGGGTAAGGAGGAAGAGACCTTGAATAAGAATTGGAGCTTTTGGAAACTCGTCTTTCTCTTCTGTTCTTACGGGCTTGCCATCTCCTTTTACAAGCTGATTATATGATAATGTCTCATCATTTCTAACTTCAAGCTTATGCTCCACTTAAATCGGTATCAGTGGATCAATAATTTGCTTCCCACCTTGGGTTGTCACCACCATGCAATGTCCATTATTCTTTGGATTTTGAACTATATTGCTGGGAAGTGTACCTTTTTGGTGTTGATTCAAGGTTGCATACATCTAGCCAAATTATTGCTCCAATTGTTTTATGGTTACCGCACGCAACTCTATCATCTGGTGGATCCTAGAAATATCAAAATTTCATCTCTTTAAGAGTCTCATCTTGTGTGTGAGCCTTCTTAACCCAACATATCTTGAATCTTTGAATTTTTGGATCCTCCATCTTGATTTTTTGGTGGGATGTATATACCTTTCCTCTCATTCTGGAAGTTATCTTTACGCATCCACTCACCATCTTTGTCTTAGGCCTTGTTTCAATCATAATGCCCATTTTTATTTAATTTTGTGGTGCGATTATAATTGTTATCCCATTGTAGTTGTTGTCCCTATTGTAGTATTGGTCTAGAAACCCCTCATTTGATCATTCACATAATAAGCATCCTTCTCATAGCCATAGTTATCATATCCTAGTGATCTACGCTAGTAGTTGAGTGAATTGCTCCATCAACATGCCAATGTTTGTATTCATCGTTGACATTTCTTGAAGTATTTCTTGGTTAAATTGTGCTTGATCCTAATTAGACTCAACTGCAAAGGTGCTTTATGTGGTCTCTATATCCCTAGTACTCCATGCTCTATTTGTCTTTGGCACTCCTTCCGGTCTTTGGGCAGCCACATTAAAAGCACATGTCATGAATGCTCCTCTGATGATGGTGTATACAACTACTTTTCCATTATCATCCAGAGCTCTATAAAATATCTCAAAAAGTGAATCCTTAATGATTCGATAGTTTGGAATACTAATAAAACATTTAGTAAACCTTTCCCAAGCAACACTTATTGACTCTCTTGGTTGTTGTCGAAAGTTGTGGATCTGGTCTTTCAACTTCTTCGATAGTGGGAAGTACCTTTCAATGAACGCATCGTGCATCTCTCTCCAAGTACTGATGGGATTGTAAGGAATCTCATACAACCAAACTATTGCTTCACCAGTTCATGATAATGGAAACACGCGTAACCCTATGACATCCAATGACAAGTCTTGATTTCCCACCTTTGCACTTGAACACAAACATAACATTATACATATGAGCAAGGATTTTCATATGGTAACCTCGAAAACAACCCTTTGTTATGTATAATTTTGAGAAACCCGGTTGAAATGGTGAACTTTCAACCTGATGGCAATGGCGGTAACATAATGGCTCCTATAAACCCCATGTAATTATAGTCGACCTTATAGTTATTCCAAGTGCCAAACACAACTCTCTCCCTAGTTAGATGGTCACCCTCTCTTGGTGGGTTTTCTTGTGCATCTAGAGGTGGATTACGATGTGCATTCTCATCTTCAATAAGCCAATCGATTTCATCATCTACTTCGCGTGCAGCATTGTGGGCTATTCTCCTTAAAGTTCTCTATAACTCTTGATCAAATGGAGTCGAAGAATGCCTCAACTTTTTGTATTGGGCATACAACATACTTAAGCATTGAAAAAGAACAAAAATAATAAAAAAACATAAATTAGAAAATAAGGAGTAATAGTCAAATCACAAAATTAATCTAATCTCAAAGTTATATTCACCAGCAGTGGTGCCAAAATTTGATACGTGCAAACTATACCTCCCTAAAGAAGTGTAAAGCATCCACTGTCAAATGTATAACCTAACCAAGGTTAGGGTCGAACCCATGAAAAATATGATTCAGACTTAGCTTAACTTAGCAAATTCAAACTATTAATTGGCTTACTTTTAGAAATAGGGTTTTTAACTAAATAATGACCTAAAACTAAGATTGAGTTTATTACAAGTGTTTGAAAATCAACGAGAAGATGTAACGAGGATGTTGTGTTCCTCATGAATTTATAACATAGTATAACCTTATGATAGTAACCTTTTCTAGTGTGTAGCATGTAGAACTAGTAAGTTATGTTCACCTAAGTCCTTGGTCTAGCAAATAGATGAATTTCACTATGCAACTTAGTTCGTCTATGGGTGGATGCTTTATTAACCCTTACCCTGGTCCCATATTTAGCTATCCATTGGTTTGTTCATGCTAATTAGATAAGTGTAAAAATGTCAAATCTCTATTATTGTATCATTTTTCCCATTCGTTATCTCCTTGGTCTGACAAATAAGAATAATGCAATTTCTAACATTTGCAACCATTAAAAAACAATCAAAACGAAGAGATAAATACATGCTTGTACACTATTCAAGGATTACTAATTATTAGGTTTTACTTTGCTAATTCTTCATGGTTCCCACAATCCTAGTTGTAGATTTAGATACTCATGTTTGTAAGACAATGAACAATGATTAATGAATTAAGCATAATCATGTACTTACAACTAGAACAAAAGAAATCTAGAATCTTCAATCGATGATAAAAACTCAAAACCATTAAGAGAACGATGTATTAAGCCACCAAAATATATGAAGAATCAAAACTATGAAGTACATAATGTTCTTGTTAGTCTAAACTGAAAATTTTGATATAAGGAATAACTAAAAAAAAATCTATTTAAAGGCATGAAAAATCTTATCCAAAACAAATAGAAAAATTGGATTTGACCCACTCTAGGAGACCATTTACAGGTTGTACATTGAATGGCGAGCTCATGGTCTTGTTTGTAGTCTTTATTTTGTAGGCTCAAGATGTTATTTATAAACGAGGATTTATGATTTGTAAAGATGTACATGAGTCATATTGTCCCTTGATGTACATGAGTCATATTGTCCCTTTGTTAAATCCAAGTAAATTTTTCATGATCTTTGAATCGCAGTTAAGGACCCTTTATTACGAATCATACCTTCTTCTATGCCCCATATTTTTGCTTCATAGATCTCAGACTCCATATTGTAGTTGTAGGATCTCATACGACTGGTCATCGACAGTCTATAACCCACTTGACGAGATCATACTACTGAGTCATCGAAGTTCGATTTTTCTAGAATGTCATCTACAAACTATGTCCATGACTCATGGATTAAATTGTGGCTCATGGACGATCTCATAAAACCTCAAAAGTAGACCTGCACTTCTGCATTTTATCCCATAGTGTCTGAATCCTATTTTCTAGAAAAATAAACACAAAACACACATCAAATCTAGTAATTGTCACGACCCGGTCCTAGGGTCTAGGAGTAACATGGCGAATGGGAACCCGAGAGTCCCCAAAACAAGCCTCAAAGTATCCATATTTACATCATCGGTTCAGAAGTGTATACGAATAGCAAAATATATAGTTCTAAGGGACAGGGAAAGTAGGACTCACGCTATGGGAATGTTATAGGGAAAGGGATTAACATGGATTCACATAACACGTAGGACATAAAGACTAAGGGGCGGGTAAGTATGACTCACTCTATGGGGGTAATTCGGGACTTAGGATCTTTCACATCATAACATAAAAGCACATCATATTACTCATAGCCAATCCACATAACAATATCCAATGGATAGTCATATCCATAAACATAATCTCCGATACTAAACTTAGCATATAAACGTAAAAAAGTCTACAAGATGTCCAACAATGCCTCTATTCATAAGATAAGACATGGGCCAAGGCATGTCAAGGGCTCACCCTCAAAGTAAATAACATAAAAAAATCAACATAGATAGATGAATGATGGTTTGTCCTTGGAAGATAAGACTCGCCACAATAAGTGTCTCAAGATCCAAGCTAGCCATTGTATGGTGGATGAAGATAGTCCTCGATCCTTACACGGTTAGATCATGTAGGCAAAAGCATGTGTTAGTATGTTTGAATGTATTAAATACGTGGGCGTGCAATGCATATGACTTATCAAACTTGCATTCAATGTTAGATGACAAGAGCATATAATATAGAAAGAGATGTATATAATCAAGAGAGTGATATAACAATATGGAATGAACTCCATGATGTATGAAATGCGATGATACTTATATATTGACAAATCAAACTCATGTGAGCTATTACATGAATTAGTCCAATGAAGACCCCCGATCGATAGGAGAAGATTACTTTCCAAGGGTAATCTGCATCACACCTTATGACTCTGTCATTTCGGTGGGTGGACACCTTCCTTATGACCTGGTTATTTCATAAAGATTTTCCAATATCATATCATATCAATGTGTAACCATTCCTTACGACCCGATCATTTTGTAATGTCAACCATACACCTATGCTAGCACATAGTTCAAGGAAAATGAGAGGACTCTTAGGGATAGCCCTGACGCCTCCAATCCATCGGTGCTAAGTCAAAATCCCACAAGAATATTTACACATATACATGCTTTTAAAAGAGGCACAAGTCGTTTCATATCATTTCAATGCACATTTGGGCTTAAAAGCCAAACATTCTTCATAATCATTTAAACTTGGGTTAAAAGCCAAATCATAATTCAATTCATACTTTTCATCCATAGGAACAACTCATTCACTTAACAATATGGTGCAAGAACCTAATATGCTCAAAGAGCCAATAACAATAGACATTTATATGATCACATTCTTGTCATGACCATAGTCTTATCAAAATCATATAAATAAACATAATTGGGCTTAACCCACTTCATAATCTTCATATAATTCAATATGCCATGAATGATATGAGTATGGGTAATTGAGGTTCAATATAAAATCATCAATAAAATAGGAAATTCAAGTAAATCCATAATTAAATCCACATCTAAATCATAGTATAGATCACTCATCCTTAGATCAAACTTTACAAGGCCAATGCATATTCAAATCTTTATAATAATCATGTAATTTAACATGTTAGGGCTTAAATCAATTGTAAATCCACAATAAAGCATAACCCACACTTCAAATGAATTTAATAAACAATAATCTTTAAAATCCATATTTAATGTAAGCAAAATTTCATAAAATTCAATTGAAAAGAGTTTGGGTCTTCTTGGTTGAAAGGGACCAAGAATCAATTCCACATACCTTAGCTAATAGAGAAGATTCAAGAAGAAATTTGATGAAGAAAGAGCCTTCCCTTGATTCCCAAGCTTAGGCTTCAGACGAGTTCTTTGAGAGAGTTCTTAGGGAAGAGTTCAATATAATTCTAAGCATAAGAGTGAATTCGAATGAGAGAAATAAAGTATAGGTCATTTGAATGTCTTTAAGTAGCATAAAAAGTCACAAAAGATCATTAGGAGAAGCCATAATTACGAAAATGCCATTAATAAAATGAGTAGAAAAATGAGGCTAGGGTCCATATGAAGGGGTATAGACCCATGATAAAGTATACGGTCCATATACTTGCTCTGTGATCCAACACTTAGAAAATTCTCCACTGACGAACGTCTGAGACAGTAATCTCATGCTTAGAAAAATATTCAACATAGGCACCCATGCGGATGGCTTCATAGTCCGTACCGAGGCATACAGACCGTATTCCTCCTCTGAATACCTTTACTTAAAAATTTCGCAATAAAGTTCTGAGATGGTGATCTAATACTTAGAAAATTTTCACGTCCGCATATGGAATGGCCTCACAAATCGTAAAGGACTATACAATCTGTGAGAGGGTCAGTGTGAAATTCCTTGGCTCAAAAATCCAAAGCTACTGTATGGTCCACCATACGGACCGTGAAGCCTCACACAAACTGTGTGGTGTGTGGTGTGTAGTATGCCTTAGTCTCAAACTTCGACATTAAGGCCAACACTTCCCACACAAGGCCAAGGGCCACTTTAAGGAGTCTTCACATGGTTTGTATACCCTCACACGGACCGTATAGGCTTCCTTAAAGTGTCACCTTGGTCCAAAGCTTTTCGGAATCAAATTCCAAGCTTCATTAAGATCGTACAAAGTTCGGGTCCTTACAGTAACTTGCACCATAGAACATACCAAAATCTTATTTTTTTAACATAAAAAATACCGTATTTTAGTGACACATCAACCCTTAGTGTTCATGCATGATGACCATATGTGGTTGAAGTCTCGTCTATGAAGGGTGTCATGAGGTTTGAAAAAAAAAGAAAATCTCAATCCTAGATTCATTTTTCCTTTTAAGATTCTAAGTTGTGTGAGGGAGGTAGCCTATAGGCTTGCTTTTCCACCCAGCCTATCATCTGTGTGTCCACTATTGCATGCTTCTACGCTCTGGTGATCTTTTTTGAACAAGTCTCATGTGATTTCTTTTGACTCGATAGAGATGCATCTGAACATGACTTATAAGGACAAGCCAGTAGCTATTCTAGATAGACAGGCCCAAAAGCTTAAGACCAAGAGATCTCTTTGCTAAAAGTTTAGTGACGACATTGACCTATGAGAGAGGTGACTTTGGGATTGAGTTTGATATGTGGGCTAGTTATCCTCACATTTTTTAGACTTCAGATATTTTCTTTGTTTTATGTTCGAGGCTGAACATGGTGTTTAATGGTGGATGATGTAATAATGAACCCAAAGGTCATTTTTGGTATATTTGAAAATGTTATCATTTTACCCCAGATAGTCTTCTTGAGTCCCGTTGAATTAGATTTTGAATTTAGTTTTGAAATTTTATTGAAAAGTTTAGAAATTGAGAGATTTCAAGTTTTTAAAATCTTAAGTTGTTCGAAAGTATCTTTTTGGTACTAACAAGAGTTACAAGTCTCGAAATAGAATTCCATCAGCTCTAAAATATAAAAATTGGTCTAGAAAAACTATCAAGATTGGATTTGGGGTTGTATCATGGATTTGAGGTCCTAAGTTGAAAATTGTTGAGTTTTTTTATAATAAATTTATCTTTGGTTAACCTTTTGAGTTGGCTACTCAAATTGGATTTTTCTTTACTTCGTTGCATTTGAGGGATGATTTTAGCTTTAGAATAAGATTCAGTATAATTTTTAGAGATTCATAATACATTTTGGTATTTTCAGTGCCTTAAGTTGTTTTAGTTGTGAATAATCAGATTTTGGGTCAAGAAGACCTCGAATTTGATTCTGATGATTCCATTGAGTTTGAAATATTAAATTGGCAGATTGTGTACATGATTTGTGTATTTTCAAATAAATTTCAAAATTGATTTTGGACTATGTGATTATTTATTTTGGACTACTAGTACATGGGTTGCAAGTCCTTCTTTTGCGAATCCTTGGACGCTTAAGCGACCACCGGTATTAGCAAGTGCCCATTACTTAAGCAATTAAGCGGACCGTGGATACAAAATGGGAATCCACTTAACCAACCATTGACCGCTTTAGAGCTTCCCGCCTACTTGGACAGGTGTCGCAATAGCGAACCCTAGTCACTTTTGTAACATCTAAGAGTGATTTTTTTGACTGATTTCAAAAGATATTTTCAATTTTACATTTTTGAACTTAGTCAGCTTGTCAGAGGTGATACTGAAGTGATTTTTCAAGTATAATTCATCGGGTAAGTGATTTAACTTTGAATCTTTATTAACCATTAAGTATTTTGCAATTTCAGCCTCTAATTCCCTATTTTGAACTTCAAATTTTGAGAGTTCTTCCATGAACATTGTCACGCCCAAAGTCCCATTAATGCAGACTGGCACCCATTGCCGACAAGGCCCGGGAGAACTAACATGTACCCATGAACTTTCTATGAACATTGTAAGGGCTTTCCACATTCAATATGCTTTCAAGAAAGTAGGCAGAAATAACAAGCCTAAAGGAAATGCATATGACAAGGCCGTTGGAGCCACGATGTCTAAAGTACGATACATGACCACACTTTACTTTACATAGTCTACAAAGCCTTTAGATAAAGAGCAGTATCTATATGGATCGGGACAGGCCCCGCCTCATGACCAACTATACAATACAAAAATATAAGCTCTGGACACACAAAGCCCCAAAGTAACCTGGCGCTCAGTAACAACATCTGGATGTTCTGTACTTCTACTGGGGAGATCTAGTAGCTCCTGTACCTGCAGCATAAAATGCAGGTCCCCCGTAAGGGACGTCAGAACGAGATAATGTACTAAATATGTAAGGCAGGAAGTACTCTATATGAAATAAGAACTCAAATGAAATCATACACTGGTGTGTAAGGATAAAAGACCACCTTTAGTCATACTGTGTAATTATGTACTTTATGTCCTTTTTATTACTTTACCTTTCTTTACTGTATAATCTGTGCACAGTATATCATATAAATGACCAGCTGATCAGTGGTAAATCAATATCAGGATCGACCCATGCTAGGATTTCCTTTCACCCCTGGGATAGCTCCTGTAAAATGGGATCGACCCGTGCTAGGTGATTCTTTGGCCCCTAGGATACCACCCATTAATAAGCAACTTTGATTTATCGTTTATATACTTTTGAGATGATTCTTTTGGTGGCCGTAACATTTAGAGTTGTAAGACTGTAGACATAACATGTGACATATAAACGATCACGCAAGACAGTACCCCTATGAAATGAGAGTTACACAACTAATGAAATACGTAGGAGATTAAACAACACATGGACTTTACTTGGTAAAAAGGAACTCATGTATCTTTGGTATCCAAATATGTATGCAGATTTGGCAATGACTATGTATGGGAACATATGAACATGGTAAAGAGTGGAGACACAGTTATTAGTTATATCGGAGTTGGTAAATGCCTTTATATGCCAAGGAAGAACCAAGATTTCATGCCAAATATAGGAAATCAAGTAGCCTTACATACCTCATTGTACTATATCATTATAACCTCGAAGTAGTCTCCTTTTTCTCCAAATACTTATCTACAATATAATAGGTGATAAAACTAGTATTAGCATCTAATAAACATATCTTGGCAGTCCAATCTCATAAAAAAATACACTCGCTCATCTTGAGTGTTAGATGTACATATAGTCCTCTAATCTAAAATTCAAGCACTTTTAAAAATGTGTGCTTATTTGACCCCCTCATATCATGTTTCATATGCATAGGACTAGTACATGTAAGATGTGGGATGTTACAAACATGAACCTTTGATGAATAGTAAAGTCTGAATTAATTATAATCCCATTTTGGGTATCATGATTTTGTGTTAATTCTCAATTTTACCCTATTTTTTGGGAGAGAATTTTGATTTGTTTTGGATCTAGTTTCTAAGATTTATGAAATTGGTGTTGTTGTTCTTGGAATTTTATGATGAATTCATACTTGGATAGATTTTGTTGAACTGAAAATTTGAGAAAAGAAAAAGCTTTAGTGTTGGTGTGATAACTTGATTCGTTTGAGGCAAGTGAAATTCTAAATCCTCGTCAAGATTATTTAACTTTGTGTTTTCCTTCATTGTGTATTGAAAAGTAATTAGAATTTGAATGTGGGTTGAATTATTTGTAATATGATCTAATAAATCACATTACTAAAAAATTGCTGAAAACGACGTAAAAAAGCAACAGATTGTGTCGCTTTTTTGGTCAAACTCAATGGATTGAGAATTGGGGGATTTTTTATGGGTTACTACAGTTATAGGGTAATTTATACGATTAAATGACGTAGTTTAGGAGTTGGGATAGTAGGAATAGACTAAAATTCCCCTATTAAAATTGGTCGGACAAGGTTTACGAGATTTACGGGTCGTAGATCCATTTATGATCCATGAAAAGATTTTCGTGAAAGGCAGAGAAAATCCAAGCTACAGGAATTGATGTATGAACCCAACTCTACTCACTGTAGCTCCATTGTGGTCCGTAGTCACCTCTTGTGGATCACTTTAACAAGCAAAATTTTACACTTTTCAGGACCCAATCCACAAAACCAAGTACCACTCATACTTCCAACTATGGGTTTGTCCTGTTCATTTATAAATCAAAGTTTAGAAACTCTCATTTTCAATGCAAACTCAGACTCCATCTACAAACCTTGATCTACGAGTCATAGACTATTTCACGGGTCGTAAAGAGCCTTCATAAATCCTGCCTAGACTTGGTTAAATTTTCAATCCTTTGGACACCAACTATAGGCCTGGTCTACGACTCGTAGACCTAATCACGACTAGTGAAAACGCTTCATCCTATCGAATCCAATTTTTCCTATGTTAAATCTCCATTTATGACATGATTTATGAGTCGTACTCCCAATTATGATCCTAAATTACCCTTGTGGTTCAAGTCTAAAAAACCAAAAATATATCTCAAGTTCCACGAGCACCTTTTCATAGCTCGTGGAATCAACTACGACTCGTACAAAAGGGCTCGTAGTTCCTGTTTAGTGACCGAATTTCAACTTCTCCTCTTGATTCCATTTTTTCAACTTTTGGATTATTACAATAGAGTTGCTTGTAGAAACCTGCTTACAGAGCTGTTAGAAGAACCTGCTTACGGAGCTGCTTGTAAGCTGCTCATAGGAACCTACATGCGGAGCTGCTTATAGAAACCTGCTTATAGAGCAGTTGGTAACCTGCTTATAAGAACCTACTTACAGCGCTACCTGTAAGCTGCATATAGAAATAGTAAAAAGACATCTACAATTAAGTGTATTCATAACACATTGTTCAATAATCATATTTTTCAAACAAAATCAGAAGTGATTTTAGTACTCTCTCCCTTTCTATTTAATTGTTAACCATTTAGGTTTCACGCCCCTTAAAAAATTAGGTGAGTTTACTATTGTACCCTTATTGAATATACTCTTAAAGTTAAATTTCAATAAATGATATATATTTGATGTTTCTATTTAGTTAATTTGGTCAAATTCATATTTTCATGATTAATAAATTTCAAAGATAAAATAAAAAAAATAATATTATTTATGTATTAATTTTATAAAATAATAAATATTAAATAATATTTATTTTTACTAAGCACAACATGTAAATAATAAGAATATAGGGAGTAAAATATTTGTACAAGCTCAATGACCATTTGAAGAATAGTGTCGAAATTAATTTGGGCATATTGATGTCATTCTAGTGTCACGCTTAGAAACGCATTCTACAGTGTTTACGAGTATCTCTTTAACACGTGATGCGCAAAGAGAAAGGTTCATTGATTACCAGACCGCAATTTGACACACACTGTACTCCACTTTCACAAAAATACTTGTGACACTCATTTTCCATATTTTCTTTCTCCATTCAACAATACTAATTCATTCACCTTTTGAATATAATATTTTTAAAAAATATAATTATAATTAATAATAAAAATAAATTATAAATTAAATATAAAATTATTTTTTAATTTTATGAATTCAATAAATATTATAAAATATTTATTTTAATATAAAGAACAACTATTATGAAAAATAGTGGGCGCATGCGCATCTCCACTTATGAGAGAATGATGTAATGAAGAACTACTCCGACGTAATGGGCCTGCTCTGCAAAGTTCTTGTGGACAGTAGTCCAGTAGAGATATCAATAGATCTTTTTAAATAAAAACTTACGTGGAATGATTTTGTGACTGCATCAGAAGCAAAAAAATAAATAAAATGAAAATTCTACAAAAATACATATATGAAAACAAATTTATATTTATTATAACTAACAATATTGTTTTTTATTAGTAAAATATCAAAAATATACTTAAATTATTTCCTTTTCTTTTTAGTTTTCGTATCAAAATTGTTAAAAGTATGAGTTTAATATATAAACTATCATTAATTAGTGTGGTAAATACACTTCTCTTTTTTTACCACACACTCTTTGTGGTATATGTACTGCAGTTTTCTTTTTAATTTAAAAAACATTGTCACATGGACAAAGTATATTATCTTGAAAAAACTTAAATAAATTATTAATGTCAGCTAAAAGCTAAAAGATTGAAGTATCACTGTCTTACGAAAAGCTTTAGTTTGTTTAAAGAACATCACTAATGTCTTTTACTAGAAAGTAAAATATTTGGTTAACTTATTTGTCCTTAATAATACTCTCCTCTTTCCGTATTAACTTAAATTTATGATGTAATGCACGCATATTAAAGAAATTCATTTAAGGATAGAGTTTGAACTATATTTTTCACTATTATCCTTGTAAATAACTTTGTAGATAGTGTAGATTATTTTCTAAAAGAATACAAGTTCATTAAAGGAAAGGACAAACATGAAAAGTATTTCCAATATCTATCTTGAAATTTGAATAATTTAATTATTTTAAATAATAAAAAAAATTCAAAAATTAAGTTAATATAGAATAGAGATAATACTTTAAAAATTATCTAAAATATTACTTATTTTGAAATAAAAAATAAAACACTGCTTAAAAAAATATTATTGCTCTATTAAATTGCTGCTTTTGCATCGCATGTGAACAAAGCACGGACTTGGCCCTTAGGAGAAACAAAGTTGTTCATACTGTTTCTCTTGTGACTGCTGCTTCATAGTGGGTATAGTTCTACTAATAATTACTTTTTCCCCTCCATCCATATCCTTTTTTTTTCGCGCGCGCGTGTAAATATATGTATATATGTTCTCAACTCTTGAGCTGTTTTACATTGACAGATATAAAAAGAATGAGGAGTCATCTCATCTTTTCCCTCTCTTTCTTTTATTGGGTCCTCTCTGTTTCTGTGCCTTCCCTCGTTTCTCCTTATGGTAATTATTAATCCCTCTTTTCTCCTCTTTAAATATCTTAATTTACTTTGAATAAACACTAGTTGTAATGGGATAATCTTGTTTACTTGCTACTGCTTAAGACTTAGCTAGTAACCTTTGCTGACGACTGCAGATGGGCCACTCTATGATTCTTCAGCTTTCTCCGAGGTAACAACATAGCTGCTGCATTATCTTCTCAGTTTTTTATTTCTGTGTTACACCCTCCATTTCATATCATTTGGTTTATTAATTTGGTTGATCTGACGGTTGTTATTTTTACGAAACAAGTTCAAAGTATGAACAAGTAAACACATAAAACTTACATGATGAAATAATCTTAACCTGTTTAATTTAATTTGTTTTGTGATGCCATTTAACGTTTCTTCCTAGTTTTACTCGGCTTTATTGAACCTTCTTAAATTTTTTGTTGTTTTAAAATATTTTATAGTGTCTTACTTCTTTTTCTTTTGAACTTCCTCTCGTCTCGTCTCATCTCATCTCATTTCCACTCATACTACTCATGGTAGAAAATTTATGAGAGTTTCCCTCATCCGACAACAATCACTTATGAGCCAGTGAATGTATAACAATCTCGCTGATATTACCATAATCGTTCCAAACTTTCCAGGTAGGGAACGATCGAAACCATATTGGCTCACCCAATATGAAGTTAGTACTCAACAGGTCCGCTATTGCTGTAAGGGACTTTTACTCGCAAGGGAACCATAATATATATGTGATGGTTCTAAGCCTCACCTACGTTTGACGACGTAGTTTGACAAGTTCAAGTCGGACTAACTCTCGTTCTTTCGGTGCTCAATACTCCTCCCATGACTCAATGCCTGAACCCCGTCATCGATCGGTGTCTGATAGGGACTCGAACCCCATCCTCATTCAACTCATAGGGACTCTAACCTTTTTCATCAATCAAGCTCATATGGACTCTAACCCTTTCATCAATCAATCTCATCAAACGACTCAAGATTTAGAACAATCATTAAAAACAATCAAATAAACACATCGGTAGAGTTCATTTATAGAGATTCATAAGAAAATCAAATTCTATCAACTCATCATCATTCCCTCGTCACAATCAACAATCTCAACTCAAGGCTCTAGACTCAATTCTCAAGTTCATTATGCATGCTTTGCAAATTAGTCATGTAGGGTTATGCAAATTCTCATGAAATTGTTCAATTTAAGAAAATAATTAGCATGATGATCATTAACATAGGAAAACATGTAATTTCAAATAAAATTTTAAGAAAAACCATCAAGGGTTCATGTATATAGACTGTTGAACCATCGACTCATCTAGGACCATCTATGGGGCGCATGAGAGAACAATCTCATACTTGTAATTTACCTTTGCATACCTGGGATGAAGCTATCAATCAATCACGTCAAGGATCTCTTCTTGAATTGCTCAACTTCAAGCTTTTCTCTTCTTTCCTCAAATCATAGCCTTGTTAGATTATTGGAATAGGACTTAGAATGGGGGCTTTAAACCCTTTTTACGTCAAAACAACCTTATTAGATCGTGTATAGAATTTAGAAGGGGTTGGAGATTAACCGGAATGCCCCTCGTAAAAATTAGAAATTTTCAGCTCGAAAAAGACCAAGTCTGCGACGCGGACTAGTCGCGCACAGTGTATTTTTAGAAAAAGTTTCTGAATGAGTTTTCTCAATCCCGTAAAAAATTTTCAAAAAATATGTAAGTGATGGTCCGCTACAGAGGCGCGACGCGCCTTCGTCGCGTACTCTCACTGTTTTTGTTTTCGGATCGAAAAATTTTCTTTTGGTTCGATCGCTCTAAAAATCGACCGAGACCATTTTTCCCACTCAACTTTTTTTGTTGATCACAAGTCCGACCTTGAATTCGCCATACGAGCATTGGAAGATATTTATGCACATACCCTCCCTCTAAGGGTATTTTGGTAATTTTTACTGGGCATTACAGTAGATGAGGGCTAAGACATGTTCCTAGCTCACTCTTAACAAAATAAAAAGAGAATCTCATAGTAACTCAAATATGACACAAGCTAGAATATAGTAGCATCCTTCCCCGAAACATGAGAATTCACCAAATTAGTGTCTAAACAATCGAATCTAGTCATGAGGATAATCACCTGTTTCCACATTGTCAAATAATGTAGGCACAAAGTATGCATTCGTACGTTTGGATGTACCGAGTAAGTGGGCATGCAATACAATAATATATATATTCTACCAAAACTAAGCAGTATATGAGCAAGAAATAAATAGGACAAGAGTAAGGAAAGAGATGCATATACCAATATGCCTATGAATGAAAAGATGCATGAAACATAATAAATCATGCATATGTAGGAAGTCACTATAACCAATAATAAGACCATGTGAACTATAACATGAAATCTCGGTGTTTCCCCTACATTAGATAAAAGGAAGTCTACTTTTCAAGGTACAACTTTACCACACTATGTGGGTGTCATGAGCTATGTGAATCCACTAGCAAATCATATTGGTAATCATAAATTCTATGGTGACACGTACTTATGAGACAAAAAACTTATATAAGGACCCCTTAGGTCGAGTCCCACCTCAAGTCTCAGTCGATGCTAAGTCAACATCTCATGGAATACATAACATATAGGCATAAAATCATACTTATCATAATTCGTAACTCATACTTGTCACATAGTTAGAAGCTTGATAAAAATTTCATTGTTCATAGTTTCATGTATAAGAGTAACTCATTTCATATCTAGCGTCCATCATCACTAGACCATTCATAAAGATAATAGGATCCTAGGTCACCTCTTAGAATCCTAAGTCTCCCATAGAGATCTTAGGTCACCTTCAAAGATTCTAAATTCCTTATTCATAAAGTTACTTGGAAGTCTTGTACTTTCACAAACATGATCACGAGTTAAAAATTTTAGTAAAAGCATATTTTCACATTTAATAAGCTTAAATTCGTGCATAATCATGTTCTTAAATAACGTTTGAATCAAAATTGAAGGAACCAATTATAATTTTCATAAACTTAAATAGCATAGTTAAGAAAATCTATGTAGTCCATGTAATCTATGCAATTTGTAATTATTCATGCATATTTGAATATATAAGCATAATCCATATCATAATTTAAACATTTGAAGCTAAAATAATGAAAAATCTCAATATACATACTTGAAATTAATAATAATAATAAAAAAATAGGGTGGGCTCTATGGGTGAAAGCTACCCATGGATGATGACCTGCCTACCTTGATGAAGAACTAAGAGGAATTAGGATGAATTAGGCTTGAATTTACTAGGTCTTCTATGAATTCCCTTTCTTGAGGAAAAAGAGAGTCTTGAGAGGGTTTGTAGAGAGTGAATTTTGTGATTTGATGGTTGAAGTGTGAGAGAAAGACCGTAGATAGGTTAGGATAGTAATTGAAGGATAATTTTGTCTAAAAATCATCAAAAATATAATTGGAAATTAGGAAGAAAACGCAAATATCCTTATAGAATTTAAAAACTTAACTGAATGGACCCTTTCATGGAAGGCCCACCATGACTCATGGTAGGAGTTCACGGCTGCCAGATGAAAGGCCTCCCCTTTACGGTACCCACCACGGCCTGTGAAGGGTACCACGATCCGTGAAGGTTCTCGTGGTGGAGTGCCTTGTCCTCTGGGCAGTGAGGTCCCCTCCACGTGACTTCACCATGGTCAGTAGTGCACACCACGGCCTGTGGAGGACTTAGTGGTCGACGCCTAATGCCCAAAATTGAAAATTGTGAGGGAAATCATCTTGAAACCACATTTTTTGACTTTTCGACTTTTGGGATATTACAATACCGCTCTCTTGGGAATATTTGTCCTCAAATGAGACGAAAATTAGCTTAAGTAGAGAGAAATGAATGTCAACAACCAAGAAATTCATCTTACTTCAGAATGGAGCAAACAAAATAAAAATGCAAGCAAATTAAGTTCCTGAAGGATGCTCTCAGACACAGATCCCGATAAAATTTAAATTACCCCCTGCCAACCTCCCTCTTCCTCCCTTCCGGTGGTCCTTCTGATCACCGGAATCCTAGTGCCCTCTCCTCCTACTTCCTCTCCTTCTCCATTTCTTTCTTTCTACCTACACCTTCCCTCATCATGGAGAATATCATATATTTTGCAGTAGGTTTCAAGTCATATGATCTGGAAGGGATATCAGGAACATCAGGAGTTTGGTACGAATGGACAGAAAGAAGCAGAAGTAAGATTACCAGGACTTCCTTCAACAAAAGGTCTATGGAATGGATAGTGCAGATCTTGAAAGAAGCATCTAAGATGTAAGGAAATGTTGTTCGTAGATGGAAGAAAACAGAAAATTTGTCTGAAATTCTCATATCCCGCAACTACAACAAGTTTGGACGTTGATAAATGTAAGGGGAAGGAAAAGAGCAGTTCTTATCATACCAGAGATGACGGCAAACTTGGGATGGGGAGATATTGCTGAAAAGGTAGCTAGGTTCATTAGGAGTCATGAGGCGACAAATAAATTAGAGGAATACAGGCTAACGGATAGCAATATCCCATATGCAGAGGTGGTCAGAAACTTTAAATGGGAAAGCAGAGATGGGAAAGAAACAGAGACAGACTTCATAATCAAGAGTGGAGGAACCATCAGCATTAATGACTCTTTAATAAATCAAAACGAGGTGTTGAAAAGGAGTCTGGTGGGAGCTTTCGATACCTCTGCAACCCTAACTGAGGTCAGAAGGTGGTGCAGCAACAATTGGAAACAAACCCAGGGTCTAAGCATTTATGAGATGGGGAATGGTCTCTTTTTATTGGAGTTCTCTTCTAAATTCATAGCAGAGCAGGTCATGGAAGGAGAATGGAACCGGAAGAAAAGCCCAATAAAACTACGATGGTGGAGCCCTGCCATCGGAGCATCAGAAGCGTCAAACAGACCCAAAACGACATGGGTAAGGATTGTCGGTCTTCCACTCCATCTCTGGTCCCAAAGAATCTTCAAGATCATCGGAGAATATTGCGGTGGCTGGGCAGAAACAGAGGAAGAAACCACGTTACGGAATCATATCAAATGGGCTAGAATCAAGGTTCATGGTGATGGAAGTAGTATCCCAAAGGAGGTGTCGATCGAAAATAGAGGAACCTTATTCACGATGCAACTGTGGGTGGAAGCTCCGGCGAGGGTATTTACCGGAACAATTGGTTTGACCAGATCTATAGTCCAGCAGTCCATGCAAGAAAATCCACTGGACAAAAGAAGATGTGTTACAAAAGAAGTACAAAAGGAAAAGGTGTCAGGGACATGTGAAGAATCACATGGGTCAACCTGGACACCTGGGGACCACATAGTGGATTTATTTAAAGGAGAGAAATAGGCCCAAGGATCAGAGGAAAATTGTTTTGGGCCTACAACCACTTTGGGCCGGAGACAAAAAGGGAATTCTGAAACCCTTGAGGGTTTAAAAGTAAAGGCCCAAGAGGACCGACCTAATTAAAGACATGAATGGGCTTTCAGCCATTAAGTCTCTAGCTTCTCAGTTCTTTAATGCATTCAAAGCATTAAAAAAATCTGCAGAGGGAATTACGAAGGAGAAAATAGAGGGAGGAAGAGCAGCAGGGGAGGACAAAGACATGCAAGCTCTAAAACAAAATTAGACTATCGAATTGGGTAGCACGAGCGAACATTCTGAAGAAGAGATTAGGACTAAAGATCTAAACCAGACGGAACCAGGGCTGCAACAAGTCCCTGATGCGGAACCATTGGCCATGCAGAATGTGGAAGAGGAAGATCTGGCCGAGACAGAAGCATCAAATTGGGTCCACTCTCATATTTTGGAGCTGAGCAACACGTATGGGGTAGCATTTGAAGGATTTGAAAAGGAGACACTTGCATTACTCTTGAGAATTGATGAAAGGAAAACAGAGTTGGAGAACAAGAGACAGGGGAAGGATGTTTCCTCCCCAAAAGCAAGGGCAAAGGTAAGAATGAATTGAAGAAGCTTCACTCTAGTCTCAACAAAGAGGTTGAAGGTGTTAGAAACAGGGGGAGGGTTCTTAATCTATCATTTAATGAATATTAAACTAATCTCATGGAACGTGAGGGGTCTTAACAACAACACCAAAAAGAACCTGGTTAAGACGTGTTTACAAAAATGGAAAGCAGATGTGATTTGTCTACAGGAAACCAAGGTGAACAAAGGAATTGAGGGGATTGCATATCAACTGTAGCCTTGTAGATGGATGAGACTTGGATTCATTGAGGCAGATGGAAGCAGGGGGGGATTACTTCTTATGTGGGACAGTAGAATTTGGACGGGCACTAAGATGGAGGAAGGGACCTACGCAATCACCTACAAATTTGAGTCTACGCATAACTACTTTTCCTAGTATTTTCTTGAGTCTATGCACCACATAGAAGAAACGAGAAGTTAGAGTGTTGGGAAGAGATAGCTGCCATGAAAGAGTTGTGTGGAAGACCTTGGGTCACAAGAGGAGATTTCAACACGGTGAGGCACATGGTGGAAAGAAGGGGATGCAACAGAGTCACAAATATCATGAATGATTTCTCTAGATGGATTGAAGACTTAGAGCTACACGACCCTAGTCTCATAGGGGGAAAATTTACTTGGTTCAGGGGAGACAACCATCAAAGTGCAGCTAGACTAGATAGATTCTTATATTCTATGGAGTGGGAGGAGAACTTCAAAAGCATCAAGCAAAGTATTCTCCCTAGAGCTGGGTCTGATCATAATCCTATCATGCTGGACAGTGGCAACTGGAAACACAGACAACCTTATTTCAAATTTGAAAATTGGTGGCTTAAGGTTGATGGCTTCGACAATATGGTGCAGGAGTGGTGGAGCAGCTTTGTGGTAGAAGGGTGCCCAGACCTCAAGCTTAGCAGTAAACTAAAGATGCTCAAACAAAAGCTAAGAGAATGGAGTAAGAAGAACTTTTCTGATCTAGCTCACAGGAAAAACTGCCCGCTTGAAGAATTAGCTGGACTGGACAGAACTCAAAATGATAGAACACTGCAGGAAGAGGAAATGATGATAAGAGCAACAGTCCTTGCTGAACTAGAAGTACTAGCCAAGCAAGAAGAAGACAGATGGAGACAAAAATCAAGAGTATTGTGGTTGAAACAAGGAGATAAGAATACAAAGTTCTATCAAAGGTTAGCAACTGCTCATAGGAGATACAACACGATCGACAAACTGGTGGTAAGGGGGGAGGAGATACAGGATCATGCAGAAATTAAAGGAGCCATGATAGACTTTTATGTCAGACTCTACTCAGAACCTGAACCTTGGAGGCCTTCTTTTGATTTTGTAGGATGTCCAAAAGTCTCTACAAAAGAAAATGAATGGCTACAAAGACCATTTACAGAAGAGGAGGTGTTATCCATCATCAACCAGTGTGATGGGGACAAAGCACCTGGCCTTGATGGCTTCACTATGGATTTCTTTAAGAAATGCTGGGGTATTTTGAGAGAAGACTTGATGCTGAGTATACAAAATTTCCATCAGAGGAGTGTGTTTGAGAAGTCTTTTAATGCTACATTCATAGCTTTAATCCCTAAGAAACCTGGTGCAGTCAAGCTAAAAGATTTCAGACCTTCAGTTTGATAGGAGTCGTTTATAAAATCATCTCCAAGTTGTTGACTGAGAGATTGAAGACAGTGATAGGGAAATTGGTTGATGAACACCAAATGGCTTTCTTGAGAGGTAGGCAAATAATGGATGCAGCACTGTTGGCAAATGAATTGGTAGACTCCAGGATAACACAGAAGAGACCAGGGATTCTATGCAAGCTAGACATTGAAAAGGCCTATGACCATGTCAATTGGAATTTCCTCCTAAAAATTCTGAAGGACATGGGTTTTGGTAGCAAGTGGATTGGTTGGATCAAATACTCCATCTCAAGTGTGAAGTTTTCTCTACTCATAAATGGAAACACTGAAGGATTCTTCCAGTCTGAGAGAGGTCTTAGACAGGGAGACCCTATGTCTCCTTTCCTATTTTTATTAGCCATGGAGGGACTGAATCATATGCTCAGGAAGGCAAAGAATAATGGATGGGTGAGAGGATTTGGTGCACCTGCAGGAAGAGGAGAGGAGGTGGAGATCACACATCTGTTCTATGCGGATGATGCTCTTGTATTTTGTGGGGCAGAGGAGGCACAAATTAGACACATAAGGGCTATTCTCACTATATTCGAGGGCCTCTCAGGCCTCCATGTCAACTGGTCGAAGAGTCATCTCTTTCCTATCAACCAAGTAGAAAATCTGCTTGTACTAGCTGAGACATTGGGCTGCCAGATAGATGCACTACCAGCAAAGTATCTGGGACTACCTTTGGGTGCCAAGAACAAAGCGCTGGAAGTATGGAATACGGTGTTGGAGAGGTGTGAGAAGAGACTAACCAGATGGAAAAGCCAATATTTGTCACTGGGCGGCAGGGTGACCCTCATCAAGTCGGTACTAGATAGATTGCCTACGTATATGATGAGCCTATTTCCAATCCCCAAGAGCATTAAGAAGAAAATAAATAGGCTTAGAAGATCCTTTCTTTGGCAAGGCAACAAGGAAAAAGGAGGTTACAACTTGGTGAAATGGGACACCCTCACACTTAGCAGAAAACAAGGAGGCTTAGGAATCAAGAACCTAAGTTTCCAGAACAGTTGTCTAGTCCAAAAATGGCTCTGGAGATTCTGTACTGAGGATAGAGCTTTATGGAGGAGATTTATAGCAGGAAAGTATGGTATTATTAACCAGTGGACAACTGAAGAGGTTAAGGGTGCATTTGGATGCAGCTTCTGGAAGACCATCAGAAGACTATGGCCACAGTTCGAAAAAAACACACGCATTCTTGTTGGGGATGGAATGAAAACAGAGTTCTGGAATGAAGTATGGATAGGAGAGGACAGTTTTAGAAACATATTCCCTTACCTATACTCATTGAGTCTGTAGAAGCATGATAAGGTAGCACAAATATGGAGTCAACAGGGGTGGAATCTACTGTTTAGAAGAGCACTGAATGATTGGAAAATTGAGAAGGTTACTATGCTACTAGGGACGCTTAATAATTTTCCAGGTACTTCTCAGAGGTCTGATAAGCCAATATGGAAGATACACAACAAAGGTGTCTATACAGTGAAGTCATGCTACTGGAAGATGAACAATAATGTCTGTATGACTGAAAGATGGCCCTGGAAACTCCTTTGGAAGGTGAACTGTCTAGTGAAGGTCTCATGTTTTGCTTGGCTACTTATCAGAAAGGCATGTCTCACACATGAGGCCCTACAGAAAAAAGGCATGCAAATTTGTTCAAGATGTTTTATGTGCGAACAGGAAGCTGAAGTGAACAATCACCTATTCATACATTGCCAAATAGCTGCCAGCTTGTGGAATGTGTTTTTATGCATTTTGAGGGTCAGCTGGGTGATGCCAAAGACTACTCTGGAGCTCCTAAACAGTTGACCAGGAATTGGAAGCAGAGGCAAAAAGGAAGAATGGTGGAAGATCATCCCAACATGTATCCGGTGGTCCATATGGAAGGAAAGAAATACTAGGTGCTTCGAAGGACAGAAAATTACTTTTCAGAGGATTAAAGCAAACTGTATTAGTCTTCTGTTTTTTTGGTGTAAACAAGATCTGGTGGGGGAGGTGGCAGAGGTAGTTGAATTCCTAGGAAACTTGTAATCTGTTTACCCTTGTGGGAGTGTGCCCATCACACTATGGGATGTAAGTTTCCAATTCATCATCTATTTGATGATGAATTTTTGTGAATACAAAGTTACCTTTATTTCAAAAAAAAAAATAAATAAATAATACCATACATTATGGACTATTTCTCTTAATACATTCTACCGAACGGCTCCTAAGTGTGATCCACACCTAGGGCATTTTGCCTAACTTTGAACCCTCTTAACCATTGAGCTCAGCTTTTCTTTAGTGTGAAGGAGATTCTTTATAATATATTTACTCATAAAATCAAATTTTGACCTTACATATGTGGTATAATTTTTTGACTAAGTAATAAGTAAGGTGCTCCCTCGTTTATTTTTATTTTTCCATTAATTCAAATATATATATATATATATATATATATATATATATATATATATATATATATATATATATATATATACATAATTTTTAAAATATTTTGCTCTGAATATTTACTAAATATTATTTTTCTAGACTTAATACTAAATATCAATTAAAATAAATAATGTGATAAAATAGTCATGTCAATCTTTACTTTCTTAAAGATTGTGTCAAGTGCAAATGTGACAAGTGTTGTCATCCCTGTTTTTACAGATAAGACGCATAGTCAGAGTGACTCATAAAAAATAATTCAATTAAAAAATTTAAAAGAATTTTAGAAACAAATTATAGTCGCCACCTAATTTTATGACAATTAGGAAATCAATTAATAAATTACAAAAATGCTTACAAAAGTAATAGATTCTAGGTAAGGGTTCAAGTGATCCCCAAGAGAAGGTATTACCACCCTTCAAAATCTACAATTGTAGGTCCTGAGTGAAATCATTTTTTTTTAATTCAGAAGGAGATAGAAAATATTGAATAAATAAAATAAACATGATATATACACCAAACAACAAAGTAAAGCATAATTATACAACAATATGAATAAACAATAATAATGAATAATAAAATAAGTATTTAAATTTCTTTTAAATATCGCCTAGGAAGCAACTCTGGGTATCTATTAAAACTGCCACAACTCGAATTTGGGTGTGACGACACTTGTTTAGTCCACTAGAACAAGTTAGTCTAAAATGTATGATAAACAAATTCAACATGCAGAAGTAACTAGCTAGAGTAAATAATGAAAAATGGAATTCTTAACCGGCTTAAATACCACCAAGGGCTAGCTGTCATGTGTATAAGCCACTATCAAATGTAGAAAACTAAAATATGTACAAGTGTCAAAATATCTTTGCTTCTCAAATAGAAAAAAACATAAGAGAAATAGGAACCAAAAAGTCTGTCAGGTGACCAAAACTATCTCTCTGGGTCTGTTGAAAAGCCTCGAATGATCAAGAAAAGGTACTACTCACTGTCCGGAAACAGAGCCTACACATGTGTAGAAGCAAGAATGAGTACCAAATACAACATGGTACCCAACAAACAATCCAACTAACAACACAAAACAAGTCTAAAAAAATACATAAACTCCTTCCATACCAACCGAATCTCCATAACTACAATCTGCATAGAACATTAACGCAACCTAGCAGTTCATAATACTTAATAATAAATAGCTTTTATAAATCATTTCAAATAACAAGCCACAACTCAGAACTGATAATACAATAAATAATAGAAAAAGCATTATGACACATATGGATATGCAAGAATGAATGCAATCTAAGTGCAATAATCATCCGTAAGGACCTCGATATCACTAGCAAAGACCTCGGAATCACAATGTCGCAAAAAAAGATGTCGACATTACAATATTCGTCGACAAAGGCTCGACATCACATCTCGGTTACTAAAGACCTCAGTCCCAATTTTCACACCGGAAAAATTGGGATTGACTCTGTCAAAAGGTCCTAATTAGTTCTCCATATTTGTGTCCCGAATTGGAATGCAATTTGGGGCTTGAAACTACCTAAATTCAACTCATACAATTTTTTACCATTAAAAGACCATAACACTAGGGGAAGCAGCTAATAAAATATTGGAATTTACCTCAATCGAAGCTTCTTGACTAGTCATCCACATATTTCCACACTTCCCGAGCATACCAAGCTTTGAAGCACCAAATTTAGACTTCTAGAACTCGAGAAATCATCAATTGAATATTTGGGATAGCCAGTTCACATCTGATCTTTAAAATAAAAGACCAAAACAAATTTGACTACGACAAACACGGCCAAGAGAGCCCACGAATGCGGAGGCCACTAAACTAGGACTTCACGAACACAGAGGTCTCTTGTGATCGAGGAAGGCAACCAGCCAAGGCTTCGAGAATATAGAGAAGAGGAGGCTAGACCTCCGCGAACACAACCCCATTATCACAAATGCTAAAGGCAAATCATACCTGCACCAGCTGAGTTGCATCAGCTAGTTTTGGCCAAGTCCAAAATCTTCAACAGGGTGCTTGAGATTTGTTCAAAACCCCGTGCGTGCAAAAAACTTTGCTACTCCATCGAATTTGATATTCTTGACTCAATAGCAAAGTCAAAAGTTCCAATAGAGATCATCTCAATAAAAATTGGATCCCACGCCCAAGTGTCGATTTTCGCCAATTTCCACAAGGTGCTAGCTAGGAAACCTAGGTACTGCACAAAAATTGTTCTAGACCAAACTTGATATTTTAGAGCTAACCCAACTGATGAAATTCTCATTCGGATATATTTACCAAGAATGTTGATCAAGGCCAAACTTAGGCCAAACTTACAAGCTAAAATGTCTAATGGCACAAACTCGCATCAAAGGCCTTCGGAACCTAGCAGACCATGACTAGCCTAAGGTGACCCTTTCGAAGCTGATGGAATCCTCATAATTACACTCTGAGGTTGTTTACCTAAAGTCTTGACCGAATCAACTATTCAAGTTTCACAAGTCCCAAAACAAAAAAACCTAAAAAATTCAAACAAATAAATAGGCGACCAAACTATCAGTGCAAGCAAGTCATAAATAACTTGAGGTCGCTATAGGAATGCTCTAAATGATGAAAAGAGTCTTTTTGCATAAAAATGACCTAGAGGTCATTACACCATTACAGAGACATAATGGATGTATCTTTTATAGGATCCTAAGACCAACAATTGCCGTCGGGGTAACACTACACTGTATTTCACAAATTCGACAATGTATTACTATCATTTTATGATCTTAATGTATGATTTGCTGTGTAGTGCAAGTTATACCCAGAAAAGCCACTTTATGGTGGGGGAATTCTAAGGGATAAGTTGCCAGAGATTCAAGTGTTTACGAGGACTGATGGAATGACAGTCCATTTGCCTATTTACAAACTGCAAGATATCACCCCTGGAACCATTTATTCTTTTTCCAGTTGAGTATAAGCTAAGTTCTAAATATTAATCAAATGTTTTTTCTCTAGTTTTATTCCAAATATGATAAAATGATTGATGCAGGAGGTGTTTATCAGGGAAGTATGTTAATAAGATCCAATGCATTTTTGTTTTGACAGCTTGGATTAAGATAAAAAATGCAGATTCTGCTGTCATAACAGCTAGTGTGGGTGACAAAGATTCAGAAGAATTATGTGTGGGCACTGTAGATGCTAAGCCTGGATGTTGGTCTTTCCTCAAGGGTGGATTTGTAGCTTCTACACTTAATTTGTCTTCCATATACTTAAAGGTGTGTCTATTAATTGACTTGGTGATAATGTGTTAGTATGGGTCATGAGTTATTCTTGTTTGATGAATAAGAATGGGAAGAATACACATATCAAGTATTTCTTTCCTCTTGCAGAATTTAGATCAAGAAGGCCTAGAAATTGAGAGTGCTAGTGCTTCATTGCAGCCTTTCACTGAGCAGCAATGGCTGTTGAATCAGCAAGCAAAAATTAATATGGTAAATATGTTTTGTTGTTCTTTCTGATTGAAAAATAGGAATTGTGAAAAGAACTTTGGTTCAGGCAAGGAAGCGCGCTGTTACTATCCACATCTCAAATAGACAAGGGGTTAGACTTGAAGGTGCATCACTAATAGTAGAACAAGTTTCCAAAGATTTTCTCCTCGGATCTGCTATTGCATATACCTTTATTGGTAATACCCCCTATCAGGTTTGTCTAAAAACCACATCATATTACATTAGAGATGGATGCAATGTATATAGGCAGTGGATGCACATAGTTCAATTGTTTTGTCTAAACAACCCATCACATTACATTAGAGACGGGTGCATCACTTTTTTTCTGTCGATTTGATAATGATTTCAGTACCAGAAAGTGAGCTTTGTTCGTATTTCAGAACTGGTTTCTAGAGCGATTTAATGCTGCAGTTTTTGAAGATGAAATCAAGTGGTATACCACTGAACCCAAACAGGGGCAACTTAACTATACTTTAGCAGATGAGTTGCTGGAATTTGTTCGAAGAAACCAGATCACAGTTAGAGGTCACAATATTTTCTGGGAGGACCCTAAATATACACCTGTCTGGGTTCAAAATCTTACAGATTCTGAGCTGACATCAGCTGTAAAATACAGGATTCAGAGTCTTATGTCCAAATACAAAGACGAATTCGTTCACTGGGATGTTAACAATGAACTACTTCACTTTAATTTCTATGAGAAAAGGCTGGGACCAAATGCCACACTTGAATTTTACAAGACAGTACACCAACAAGACCCTTTGGCAACCTTGTTCCTCAATGAATTCAATGTGGTAGAAACTTGTGATTCTAGATCCACCGTTGATAAATATATTTCAAAGATGAGAGAGCTCAAAGAAGATGGCATGTCAATGAATGGAATTGGCCTTGAGGGTCATTTTGGAGCCCCCAATCCTCCTCGAATAAGAGCTACTCTGGACAAATTAGCAACGTTGGGGCTTCCCATTTGGCTAACGGAAGTTGATATTTGTGATTCATTTGGAAAGGAAACACAGGTGTAATATTGCTTATCAAAAGCAAAATATTCTTATATTGGTTTTCTCAATTGTATGTGATTGATTGTTCCATTTATTTGACAGGCCATTTACTTAGAACAAGTATTAAGGGAGGGCTTTTCACATCCAGCAGTGGATGGGATAATGCTGTGGAGTGCCATTAGGAGGAACAAATGTTACAGAATGTGTCTTACAGATCCAGACTTAAATAACCTACCAACTGGTGATGTCGTGGACAAGCTTCTCAAGGAATGGGATACGGGGGTTCTCAAGGGCCAAACAGATGAGCATGGCTCTTACAGCTTCTATGGCTTCCTTGGTGAATACAAAGTTACTGCTACTTATGGGGGTAAAGTTGTGGATGCATCATTCTCCCTTAGCCGCAGTGATGAGACTAAGCATTTTAGCGTTCACCTGTGACTGACTAGTAGTAAAAAAATATGCAACTCTAATGACGTACTAATTTTCTTTTTACTTGTCTCAAGTACAGAAAGATGTATTTGGCCAATATACCAAGACTAAAATAAGAAAATCTTGTCGCCATGCATCATCCTTGCCCTTTTAGCTGGGCAACTAAAAATATGATCATCTTGAGACAATCTGCAATGAAATTTCCGATCAACTCTTTTTACCTCCTCTCTCAGCTATATATGCTTTTTTTCCATTCACACACTTTAATAGCTTAACTTAGCCCAATCCCTCATGTTTTACCTACGTCATCCTGAGGCAATCTGCACTAAATTAGTGCTCTATGTCTTCCGTAAACGGGCTATGCCTTGACCGCTGCTTAGGTCAATGGAGACATATAACGCCCTAATTTACTGCGGTATGTAACTCCTCAAAAATGAATCCAACACTTATTTTTATAGGGTTTAGGGTTTAAGTGTGTTGTTTAATGGGGTTTAATGTTATTTAGTTGGTACTTTCTTCATTTATCCTACGTTATGATGATTAGTCAACAACATGATTACTTTGTTGTTTTAAACAATATAATTATGAACTGGCTAGACATCCCAAGTTAATGCATAATTTTATGTCGAATATATGAAGATCCTTCTTTTATTTACTATTCCCTTTGTCCGATATTATATGGGCGCTTTTCATTTTATACGGCTATTAAGAAATTATTAATGCACTAGTGAACTAAACCATTTCTCTTCTTTATATCAATGTACATTAAATTAAGTTAGAAAAAATCATTAATACACTAATTAATGGTGGGAGTAAAGTGAGAAAAAAATAATTAATTCCATCCTAATTTAGTAATTGACCATATAATATGAGACAATTATTTATAAAAAGATGCTCATATAATATAGGACGGAAGTAATATTAATTTAGGATGCCATGTGAGTCGGTAAAAAAAAACTGAAAAGTAACAATTCACTTAATATTTTTTCAGAAAAGGTTCAAAAATGCCCTTAACATATTAAAAATGGTTAAAAAATATCCTTCTTTCACTTATCGGGTCAAAAATGTCCTTAACATATAGAAATGATTTAAAAATACTTTTCTTCCACCTATTACATCAAAAATGTCCTTAAGCTATTACAAGTGATTCAAATTTGACCTCTTTCTACCTAAAAATATGTTTATCAACTATTAAATACTATTTAATATGCCCACATTTGGTGCGATCTCAATATATTTTATTAATAGATATCATATTTTAAAAATTCTTTTTTTAGGCATCCAACATTTGGATAAATTAAAACTCAACTTTTAATTCATTTTACTTCTGTTAGCATCTTAGTTAATATTTGTTTCCATTACCTCAAAATTTAAGTCCTTTAAAATTACAGATTTTAGTATGTGTTATGTTAATTGATACTAGATTTAAACACAGAAAAAGTTCAACAAAAGTCATCATTTTATGGACATACATAGTGAAATTCCTCTTTCTGAATGGCTAAAACAATATTTGTATACAACATACATCTGGATTAATTCACACGTTAGTTCATATATTTTATTTAAAGCAAATACTTCTATAAGATAAATATTTAGACAAACAAGCAAGAATTTTAGAAAAAATACAAAACGAAAGAAAACTAAATAACAAAAAAGAATTATTGACATACATAATTAGAATTAGAAAATATTTTTGAGTCATTTCTAATGCGTTAGATGAATTTTTTTTATCTAATACATAGAAGAACGGGCAAATTTGAACTATATCTAATATGTTAAAGAGCATTTTTTAACCAATAGGTAGGTGGAAGGAGGACATTTTGAACTAAAAGGGAAAATTACATAACTAAGCTAACATTCAGCAGTTAATTATGATATATAACTAATGTTTAATTTAATTACAAATAATGGTTATAATTTAAAATGAAATAGATATTAATTGGGTCCCACGTATTTTAATGGTATACAAACCTGCAAATCCTTTCTTTCCTCTTTTATACAAATCAAATTATTCTCTCTCATCTTATTCATAATTTAATCCCTAAAAATCTTTTAGATTCCCTTAAATCTCTCAACAAAATCAACATTCAAATTTTGAAATTTTCTGATTTTCTTTCTAATCCTTTATATCCAAATCAAGGTAACCTCTATTAGTTTATTTTTTTTGTATCTTTCGTAAGTTTTTTTATGTATTTGTATTTGTTTCTTTAATTTTGTTCCCGTCATTTCATATTTTTCAGTCATAATCTTTGACTGTTTCTGCGTAATCACAACCATGGATGAACAATCTCCATCAAAGAGAGTTACTAGAGGTATACATTTGCATGCAATAAAAACTTATCTTCCTCCATCTTTTTCCATGGGTTTAACTCAAGATTTCGGAGAAAGTATAGAATTTATTGTCAAATCTCAAGCCATTGCGAAAAATTAGTTAAGTGAAGAAATTCGATTGAAGTTTTGCACTAATCCCATTAGATTGCGACAAATCACGCAAAAATCGAATTCAAAAGAAGCAAAAAAAAAAAAAAAACAACAAAAGAGGAGGTACTTTGTATAATTCGATTTTTATTGTAAATTCTCTACTTTTTTGAAATTGTATATCAAATGAGTAGATTCACTTGTATATCCATTAGTTTGTATCAGTATAGATGTACATGAGACTTAGTTTGTACTAAAAAAAATACAATTTATATTTAGTTTTTATATGACTTCTTTAGTTGTATACATTTAATTATTTATATATAATTTCGATAATTGTATACTATAATTTATATTTTTTTTATACTTTGTATAAATGAATACAAATTTATCTATAATTGTTGTTTATATGTTTATTTTTATCCATATTAATGATTTCTTAAATTTCGTATATCCTTGGTTATACAAGCTCATTAAGTTATTTTGTTGGCAACTTTGTATATATAAGGAGTTGAATTTATCCTCAAAAAATGCCCCTCACATGCAGTAATTTGCAAATGTTAGTATAATGGATGCTATATACACAAATTAATTGTTGAAAACGATACAAATGTTCATAACTATAAATACAAATATAATTATACAACTTATAATTAGACCAAGTACATATACAATTATTCATAAATAAGAAAATATATACAATTTATGTTTTTTAAAATAATTTCATTAGTTGTATACATTTAATTATTTTTGTATAATTTGAGTAATTGTGTCCTCTAATTTATACGTTTTATGTACTTTGTATAAATGAATACTAAATTATCTATAACCTTTGTATATATAATTATTTTTATACATATTAATGATTTCTCAATTTTTGTATATTTTTAGCCATACAAGTTTGTTAAGTTGTTTTATTGACAATTTTATATGTAGAGAGAGCTGAATTTATCCTCAAAAAATACCCCTAATATGCAGTGATATGCAAATTTAATAAAATAGATGCTAAACACATAAATTAATTGTTGAGAAAGATACAATTATTCACAAATACAAACACAATTACATAACCTATAATTAGACTGCACGTGAACTCAACATTCAAATCGATATATACAAAACAAAATTAAATATATAAATTCACAACATTATTTTAATAATATACAATTGGACCAAGTTAATATGTAACAATGGAAATAAAATTAAATAAATTTCTTACACGTTTTATATATATTTTGGTAGGAACTAAAATTAATTCTTTTAGGTGATTTTTAATAAACCATAAATTACAATAACTATAAATTAAGAACCATAAATTAAGGGTTTAGGCATAAATTAAGGGTTTTGAGAAAGTTACTTTAGGCAAGGAGTTCTAATAAATTACAACAATCATAAGTTAAAGAATTGTTTCCATTAAAAAAAATTGAATTTATAGCTTTTCATTAGTTGTTTCCATGTGGAATTTGTATAAAATATATCTATTTAGCCGAAATATACAAATAGTGAGGCCTGGTTATGAAATGTAATTAGCTAAATTGTAGCTATTTTGGTCTATTAAGTTTCAGCAGTAAGCTATTTATGAAAATTTTTGACCCAGTAGGTAGAAGGAAGGACAAATTTGATCCAATAGGTGGAAGGAAGGAATTCCTGAAACATTTTTAACACATTAAGGGCATTTTGAACCTGTTCCATGATATTTATCATTACGAAATAGATACACAAAAAAATAATTTAAATTTACTTAAATTATAATACTCGACTTTTCAAAATATCTAAATTAACTTGTATCTTCAAGGTAAGACAAAAAGTGATTAATAAATTAAGAATTACACAGTATTCCACATTTTAAATGTTCAAGCTTCATATTTTAAATTTTGAAGTTAAGTGGGGTGTGAAATAAAAATTGGCAAAAGTCATTGCAAGTGTCATTTTAAAGATTTCTCTGAAATTCGCATAAAATCTCTCAAAGCTTTTCTCCAATCTATAAATTGTTATGGACCCCACGACCTATCAAATTGAAGGTATATGAGTTTAGTTTCCAATGCATCAGACAATTTATGCATAAAACTTCATAATATAGAGATATTTAAATTTTTGTAACGACTGTGCAACAAAGGCAACTAATGCCCTAAGTCGGTAGAAGGTTATAAAATCCTAGTTTCCTCAATTTAATTCACTTTGAATTTGTTTAGACCCCCAAAAATTAGAACTTTACACCTTTAATCATTTCTATACATTGACAATCTCATCTTAGATTTTTAACGAAAATTGTTGTAACATTCGAGAAAATTATCAAAATACCCCTAGAGAAGAGGTATGTGCATAATGCATCTTCCAAAGCTCATATGGCAAATCCAAGGAAGGATTTATGATCAACACGAAACATTGAGTGGAAAAATGGTCTCGATCGATTTTTAGAGCGACCGGATCAAAAGATATTTTTTTGACCCGAAAACGAAAAACAGTGGAGGTGCGCGATGGAGGCGCGTCACACCTCTGTAGCGGAGTAACACTTATGATTATCCAAATTTTTTCGATGGGAGTGAAAAAACTCGTTCAGAAACGTTTTGGAGAAAATACACTATGCAGGACCAGTCCGCGACGGACTGGGCTATCCCGAAGCGGAAAATTTTTTAAATTTTGTGAAGGACATTTCGGTCAATTCCCAACCCCTTCTAAACTCAATACACGATCTAATTAGGCCGTTTTGACGTAAAAAGGGTCTAAAAGCCCATTATAAGTTCCATTCTAGTAGTCTAACAAGACTAGGGCTTGAGGAAAGAGGAGAAGAGCTTGAGATTGAGGAATTCAAGAGGAATTCTTGAAGGTGATTGTTGATAGCTTCATCCCAGGTATGTAAGGCTAAACTAGAAGCATGATATTGTCCTCTCATGTGCCCCATAGATGGTCATAGAGGAGTTGAGTGTTCATGAGTCCTCATACATATTCTTAAATTGATTCTTGAATATCTTCTTATAAATTATGTCTATTTTCATGTACTCCCGAATGTTGATAATCATCATAAACTTATTTACTTGAGTTGGATATTTTCATGAGAAATTGAATAACTCTATATGACTATTTTGAAAGCATACACAATGAACTTAAGAATTGAGTCTAGAGCCTTGATTGGATGATGTTGATTGTGATTGTGATGAGAGAATAATAATGAGTTGATAGAACTTGACAGTCCTATGAGTCTCCATAAAATGAACTCCACTGATTTGTCTATTCGATTATTCCCTTACGATTATTCTAAATCTTGAGTCATTGATTGAAATATTCCTTGATGAGAGGGTTAAAGTCCCTATGCGATTGATTGAAAATAGGGTTAAAAGTCCCTATAATTTGATTGGATTGATTGTCTTATGAGCATTGAGTCATGGGAGGAGTATCGAGCACCGAAAGAGTAAGAGTTAGTCCGACTCGCACTCGTCAAACTACGTCGCCACACGTAGGTGAGGCATAGAACCATCACATTATACTGTGGTTCCCTCTTGATTAGAAGTCCATGAAAGCAATAGAGGATTTAGTTGATTAGTGCTAAAGGCTTCATAGATAAAAGTCGAGCGTTGATGTTGAGATTGTGAGCTAGTTCTTCCTACTAGCCTTTATTATTAATCTATTATTATTTGAGACATTAGATAAGATGAGTCTATTTACTTTCATTTACTTTCGCTGATCTGTAGAGTTGTTGGATTGAATGGATGTGATGAGGCCAAGTGGTTCGCTTGGGGACTAGCAATAGTCTCTAGGTGCCGGCCATATCTTGGGTACCCTCCCGGGGCATGACAAACTTGGTATCAGAGCACAAAGTTCAAGTGACTTAGGGAGTCTGTGAAGCCGTGTCTAGTAGAGTCCTTATTATTGGTGTGAAGAGCTCCATATCCATAATTTGGAGGCTATAGGATATTTGGGAATTGTTTCACTTCTTTCATGTTTTAAGTCGTGCAATAGAGTTATACTCTATGAAAGGTTCTTCTCTAGTTCATGCTCCATGCGTTGCAGAGTTTGTGATCATGACTTCTAAAAGAGCCGTCAGAGGTAGGGAATGCCCCGCCAGGCAAAATGTTAACCCACCTGAGCCTCAAGGACACGAGGAGCCTACGAACCAAGCTTTCCCTGTTGAGCAGCCCTCGCAAGATGAGGTCTCCAATGCTGAGCTACGCTAGGCTATTAAAACTCTAGCCTAGGATGTCGCGGCACCTGCTGCGAGATAAGGAATGAGTAGACAAGATTCTCATGACACGTCTCGAGTTTGGGAATTCTTGAGGATGAACCCACCTGAGTTCACAGGGCCTGCATCCACTGAAGATCTTGAGAACTATGTGAAGGAACTTCAGAAGGTGTTCCAAGTGACGCATGTGGCTGATGTTGATAGTGTTGAACTGGCTACTTACCAACTCAAAGGTGTGGCCAGACTATGGTTCGACCAATGGAAGAAAGGTAGAAGAGATGATGCTCCATTGTTTACTTGGGCGCTTCTTTCCAAGGGAACGAAGAGAGGCTAAGGTGAGAGAGTTCTTGAATCTGAAACATGGCTCTATGACTGTGCAAGAGTATGGGTTGAAGTTCACGCAACTATCTCACTATGCTCCGGACATGGTTGCTAACATGAGGGGAAGAATGGGGATGTATGTTGATGGGTTGAATAGAGGACCCAAGAGAGATGGGAGGGGAGCAATGCTCATGAATGATATGGATATTTGAAGATTGATGATGTTTGTGCAATAGGATGATGAGGAGAGGGAACGCGATAAATAAGAATTCAAGAATACGAAGGCTAAGACATCTGGCCATGAGGTTGGAAGGAAAGGGAATGGCAACTGACTACCAGCACCATCATCTGCTAGTGCACATATGCCTAGAGGCAGGAATGATTAGAAATCTTAGAATGTTGGAACCCAAGGATCTCAGTCACAAGCTAGTGTGTCTCAAGTTTCACAGGGTAAACCATCGTGTGGTAAGTGTGGAAAATTGCACTTGGGGAGATGTCGTGAAAGGGATAATGTATGCTACAAATGTGGCCAAGCAGGACACTACCAGAGAGACTATCCAAAGTTGGCTGACCGGGCTCAACCTTCTGCACCAGCCCTGCCAGCAAGAGGGAACCAGAGGGGTGCTACATCAGGCGCAAACAGAGCTACAAACCGTTTGTATGCCATGGGTAGTCGCCAAGATCAGAAGAACTCCCCAGATGTTATGACAGGTATCATTCGAGTCTTTACTTTTGATTGTTATGTTTTGATGGATCGGGGTACCACATTGTCATTTGTAACTCCTTATGTGGCCAGTAGATTTGATTGAACCCTTGAGAGTCTTCTTTAACCCTTTGATGTTTCTACTCCTATGGGTGAGTTTATTCGAGCTGAGAGAATCTATAGAGCTTATGTAGTGTCCGTCCATCATAGGGTTACTCTTGTTGATTTGGTTGAGTTGGAGATGATTGATTTTGATGTGATCCTTGACATTGATTGGCTTCATGCCTGTTATGCCTCCGTTGATTGTAGAACCCGAATAGTTAAGTTCTAATTCCGAAATGAACCTGTTCTTGACTGGAAGGGTGATTCTGTTGCACTTGGGGCAAAGTTTATCTCCTACCTTAGGGCCAGAAAGATGATTTCCAAAGGTTGTATATATCACCTCATGCGAGTTAAATCTCATGATGTTGAGTGTCCTACTCATGAGTCAGCCCCGATTGTAAATGAGTTTCCTAAGGATCTGCCTGGAGTCCCTCCTGATAGGGAGATTGACTTTGAGATTGATGTTCTTCCTGATACCCAACCTATCTCAATTCCACCTTATAGGATGGCCCCCGCTGAGTTGAAAGAACAACTGAAAGATCTGTTAGAGAAGGGCTTTATAAGGCCGAGTGTTTCTCCTTGGGGTGCCCCCTATTCGTGCGAAAAAAAGATGGGTCCCTCAGAATGTGTATTGACTACAGGAAACTGAATAAGGTCACTACAAAGAATAAGTATCCTCTTCCAAGGATAGATGGTCTGTTTGACCAACTTCAAGGTGCCTCTTATTTCTTAAAGATAGACCTCAGATCTGGCTACCATCACTTGAAAGTGAGGGAATATGATATTCCAAAGACAACCTTTAGGACCAGATTTGGCCATTTTGAGTTCTTGGTCATATCCTTTGGGTTGATGAATACACCTGCAGCCTTTATGGACTTGATAAATAGAGTATTCAAGCAATACCTTGACATGTTTGTGATTATCTTCCTTGATGACATCTTGGTGTATTCGAGAGATGAGGGGGAGTATGCTAAACACCTCCGAGTTGTCCTCCAAACACTTAAGGACCATCAATTGTATGCAAAATTCTCAAAGTGTGAATTTTGGCTTAATTCAGTGGCTTTTCTAGGCCACGTGGTTTCCGGTGATGGTATTCGAGTGGATGCCGAAAAGATTTAAGCGGTTAAGAACTGGCCCAGACCGACCTCTCCGACTGACATAAGAAGTTTCTTGGGGTTGGCAAGCTACTACAATCGATTTGTTGATGGATTTTCTTCCCTATCCACACCATTGACTAAATTGACTCTAGAAGAAGGTCAAGTTTCAGTGCTCTGACGAATGTGAGAAGAGTTTTCAAGAGTTGAAGATGAGATTGACTACTGCACCAATCCTAGCCTTACCCAATGGGACAAAGGACTTTGTAATTTCTTGTGATGCTTCGAGGGTTGGATTAGGATGTGTGCTGATGCTGAGGGGGAAAGTGATAGCCTATGCTTTCAGGCAACTTAAGGTTCATGAGAGGAACTATCCAACCCATGATCTCGAGTTGGCAACAGTGGTGTTTGCAGTTAAAATCTAGCGCCACTACCTGTATGGAGTGCATGTGGATATGTTCACCGACCACAACAACTTGTAGTATGTCTTCAGTCAGAAAGAGCTCAACCTGCGGCAGAGGAAATTGTTGGAGTTGCTCAAGGATTACGATATGAGCATTCTCTACCATCCAGGTAAAGCTAATGTTGTTGCTGATGCTCTTAGTAGGTTGTCAATGCGTAGTACAACCCATGTTAAGGAGAGAAAGAAGGAGCTAGCTAAAGAAGTGCATCGATTGGCCCGATTGAGAGTTCATCTTGAGGAGAATAATGAGGGAGGAATTAATGTTCACAATAGGTCTTCTTCATCCTTAGTTTCAGAGGTCAAAGAAAAGCAAGACCAAGATCCCGTCATACTCCAATTGAAGGAGGCTGTCCACAAACAGAAGGTGATGGTTTTCTCCAAAGGGAGAGATGGAGTGTTGAGATACCAGAGTAGATTGTGTGTTCTAGATGTGGATGGCATTCGAGATAGAATCATGGCTGAAGCCCATAACACTAGATGTTCCATCCATCCTGGCTCCAACATGATGTACCACAACTTGAGAGAAGTCTATTGGTGGAGTGGAATGAAGAGGGATATTGCTGAGTTCATTTTAAAGTGCCTAAATTGCCAGCAAGTGAAAGTTCAGCATCAAAGGCCATGTGGATTGGCTCAGAACTTTGAGATTCCTGAATGGAAGTGGGAGATGATTAATATGGACTTTATTACTGGTCTACCAAGGTCTCAAAAATAATATGATTCGATATGGGTGATTGTAGACAGGATGACTAAATCGGCTCACATTTTAGCAGTAAGACAACCAACACTGCGAAGGAGTACGCCAAGTTGTACATCCAGGAGATTGTGAGGTTGCATGGAGTTCCCTTGTCTATCATCTTGGACAGAGGAGCTCAATTCACCTCCCAATTTCAGAGATCATTCCAGAAAGGGTTAGGTACTAAAGTGAACCTGAATACAACCTTTCATCCACAGACAGGTGGTCAGGCGGAGTACCCAATTCAGACATTAGAGGATATGTTGAGAGCCTGTGTCCTTGATTTTAAGGGAAATTGGGATGATTACCTACCATTGATTTTCCATATAACAACAGTCATCATGCAAGCATTCAAATGGCTCCCTATGAAGCCTTGTATGAAAGGAGATGTAGATCACCAATTGGGTGGTTTGAGGTTGGAGAAGCGGAATTGATTGGGCCTGATCTTGTCCACCAATCGATGGAGAAGGTTAAGGTAATTAGAGAGAGATTGAAGACTGCCCAAAGTCACTAGAAATCTTATACCGACATAAGGAGAAGAGACTTAGTGTTTGAGGTAAATGATTGGGCGTACTTGAAAGTGTCACGTATGAAGGGTGTCATGAGATTTGGGAAGAAGGGGAAGTTGAGTCCACGCTATGTGGCACCGTATAAGATTGTGAAGAGGATTAGGAAGGTTGCTTATGAGTTAGGGTTGCTTTTCGAGTTAGATAGGATTCTTTAATCCGGTGTTCCATGTGTCGATGTTGAAGAAGTGTTTGGGAGATCCTACCTTGGTGATCCCTGTTGATAGCATTGGAGTGAAGGATAGCTTGTCCTATAAGAAGTTCCAGTCCAAATCCTTGATCGACAGATTCATAAGTTGAGAAACAAAGAGATAGCCTCAGTCAAAGTCATGTGGAGAAATCAATTCGTTGAGGAAACCACATGGAAAGCTGCGGAAGAGATGAAGGCCAAATATCTGCACTTACTCAGGCCAAATGATGAGAACTTCAAAGGTACATTTCTTACCCTTGACTAGATTGATTGATCTATTCTTAAGTTGATTGTCTATTCTTGAGCCCGAATAGAATTGACTGAGATTTATGAGAAGTCGAGAGTTTGATTGGTTGAGTTGAATGTTGAGATGAGTCTTGAGTCTATTCGTGCCTTGATAACCTTTACTCATTATTCAAGGACGAATGATCTCAGGGGGGAGATGATATAATGCCTGGTAAAATTATCAAAATATCCCTAGAGGAGAGGTATGCATGTAACACATCTTCCAATGCTCGTATGGAAAATCCGAGGCTGAATTTGTGATCAGCATAAAGAATTGACTAGGAAGATGGTCTTGGTCAATTTTTAGAGCGACCGGATCAAAAGATAATTTTTCAACCCGAAAACAAAAAATAGTGGAGATGCGCAACAGAGGTGAGTCGCGCCTTTGTAGTGGAGTCACACTTCTGTTTTTCCAAAATTTTTCGACAGTATTGGGAAAACTCATTCAGAAACGTTTTGGAGAAAATACAGTGTGCGCGACCAGTCTGCATCGCAGACTAGGCTATCCCAAAGCGGAAATTTTTTTAAATTTTGTGAAGGGCACTCCAGTTAATTCTCAACCCTTTCTAAACTCAATACATGATCTAATTAGGTCATTTTGACGTAAAAATGGTCTAAAAGCCCCATTCTATGTCCCATTCTAATAATCTAACAAGACTAGGGCTTGAGGAAAGAGGAGAAGAGCTTGAGATTGAGGAATTCCAGAGGAATTTTTGAAGGTGATTGTTTATAGCTTCATCCCAGGTATATAAGGCTAAATTAGAAGCATGAGGTTGTCCTCTCATGTGCCCCACATATGGTCATAGAGGAGTTGAGTGTTCATGAGTCCCCATACATGTTCTTAAATTGATTCCTGAATATCTTCTTATAAATTATGTCTATTTTCATGTACTCCCGTATGGTGATGATCATCATAAACTTATTTTCTTGAATTGGATGTTTTCATGAGAAATTGCATAACTCTAACAACAACAACAACATACCCAGTGGAATCCCACAAGTGGGGTCTGGGAAGGGTAGAATGTACGCAGACCTTACCACAACTGTATAGAGGTAGAGAGTCTGTTTCCTGGAAACCCTCGTTTCCTGGAAACCCTCGTCACAAAAACCCATAAGTAGAATAAGTTAGATATGTAAACATGAAAGGAAGAGAAAGAGAAAGTGAACAGAAAGAGCAATTAATAACGAAAAGCACATGATAGAAGTAAATTCGAGACAATAAACATATATAAGGCAGATAAAGACAACAACCATCGTAGTCTCGCTTCCCCTATCTTGTCAGCTACAAGGGGCACCTTTAGCTTCTCCCGAATGGTCTTATTCCTAATCTTATCACTCTTGGTGTGACCACACATCCATCTCAACATTATCATCTCTACGACCTGTATCTTCTGAACATGTGCATTTTTTATTGGCCGACACTCACCCAATACAACAAATATGGTCTAACCACCATTCTGTAAAACTTACCTTTGAGTTTAGGTGGTATCTTCTTATCATACAATACTCCAAAGGCAAGCCTCCATTTTATCCATGATGCCCCAATATGATGTGTGACATCATTGTCGATATCGTCACTACTCTAGATGATGGACTCCAAATACTTACAGCTTTTCCTCTAAGGGATAGGGTGAGTTGCAAGCCTCACATCAATGTCTTCTTCATTCCTCACACCACTAAATTTGCACTTCAAGTATTCTGTTTGGGTCCTGCTCAGTTTGAATCCTTTTGACTCCAAGGCATGCCTCCAAACCTCCAACCTATCATTAACTTTAGTCCGAGTCTCATCAATCAGTACTATGTCATCTGCAAATGACATACACCATGTAACCTCCTCATCGATAGATCGCGTCAGCTTATCCATCACCAAAAAGCAAATAGAAAAGGGCTCAACACAGAAGGGTTCAACACAGATCCTTGATGAAGTCCCATCTCAACAGGAAAATATTCTGAGTCTCCTCCCACCGTTCTTACCGAGTTTTGGCTCTGTCATACCTGTCCTTTTGTTACCCTAATATATGCCACTGGGACGCCTTTCACCTCTAAACATCTCCATAAGACATTCCTTGGGACTTTGTCGTAGGCCTTCTCAAAATCAATGAACACCATATGAAGGTCCTTCTTTCTTTCCCTATATTTCTCCACTAATCTCCAAACAAGGTGAATTGCTTCAGTAGTTGACCACTTTGGCATGAATCCAAACTGATTCTACGAAATAGACACTACTTGTTTCACCCTCATCTCCACCACTCTCTTCAAGGCCTTCATAGTGTGACTTAACAACTTGATACCCCTGTAATTATTAAAGTTTTGAATATCACCCTTGTTCTTGTATAGTGGAACCATTGTACTCCTCCTCCATTTATCTGGCAACTTGGCACTCTTCATAATAGCATTGAACAGTTTGGTTATCCACTATGCCATCCTTGACCATGTTCTTCCAAAAATCTATTAGAATCTCATCAGGTCTGATCGCCGTTCCTCTCTTCATCCTACTAATATCCCTTCTAACCTCCTCAACCCTGAACCACCTGCAATAACCAAAATTTCAATGACTTTCAGAGTGTGCCAACTTACCTAGCTCAATATCTCTATCTCCTTTTTCATTTAAGAGTTAATAAAAGTAAGCTTTCCATCTTAGTTTAGTGGAAGTCTTATCCACCAGCACTTCACCCTCCTCATCCTTGATGCACTTCACTTGGTCTAAGTTGCAAGATTTCCTTTCTCTCTCTTTAGCAAGCCTATACATTCTCCTTTCTCCTCCTTTATCACCTAGCTCCTCATGTAGGCTCTCAAACGTTGCTATCTTAGCACTCGTCACTGCCATCTTTGCTTTTGACTTAGCTGTCTTATAAATCTCCTTAAGCCTTTGCTTTTCATCCTCATCCCTACACTCTAATCACTTTGTATAGGCCACCTTCTTAGCTTTCACTGGGCCTTGAACTTCGTTATTCCACCACAAAATGCCCTGACGTCAACCAAAGGTCCCTCTCGAAACCCCTTGTACCTCGGTAGCTACCTTTCTAATGCAACCAACAGTAGTGTCCCACATATTATTCACATTTCCGCCGCTATTCCAAGTCTCTAAGTTTCTCAACTTTTCTTCTATCTCATGAAAAAGAGCAGGAGTCAAGCCTCCCCATCTAATCTTCGGTTGGGCGTAAACAACCTTCCTCTTATTTTCTCTCTTAATCTCTAAATCCATCACTAGAAGCCTATGTTGAGTGGAAATATTTTCACTTGGAGTAATTTTGCAATTCTTACAAAGGCTTCTATCACCCTTCTGGAGAAGTAATCAATTTGAGTTTTAGCTACCGCACTCTGAAAGGTAATTAAGTGATTTTTGCACTTCTGGAAACTCAAGATAGAATTAACTAACTCAAAGGCTTTCGCAAAATCCAAGAGAGACGTCCCACCACCATTCCTTTCCCCAAAACCAAAGCCTCGATGGACATCTTCAAACCCGCTTGTGGTAGCGCCAATATTCCCATTAAAGTCTCCTCTAATGAAGAGTTCTTTCGTCACTGGTATGTCTCTCACCACCTCATCCAAATCTTCCCAAAAGAGCCTCTTGACTTCCTCGTCTAGGCCCACTCGAGGCGCATAGGCACTAATTACATTCACTACGTGCCTACTCACCACAAGTTTAATAGACATTATCCTATCGTTAAACCTCCTAACCTCCACCACATATTCCCTAAGGTCCTTGACTACTAGTATACCTACACCACTTCTATCCCTAGAACCACCAGAGTACCATAACTTGAACCCTTCTACATCCCGAGCTTTGGTCCTTACCCGTCTAGTTTTCTGAACACACGCTATATTAATTTGTCTCCTCTTAAGACACTTTACTAGCTCTATAGATTTCCTGTAAGTGATCCAATATTCCATGATCCTACCCTTAATTTAGATAATTTTGTGCCCTTCTAACCCCCTACCTCTTACCCCTGACCCCAACCGACTACACAACTGTACTCCACCATCAGATTTGGACGCCACTATCTAAGAACTAATAACTCACTAATCTACCAAGATCGAGAACAAACCCTCACAAATAATCAACCGAACAAGTAATAAGTATCTAAGCTGTCAAATATACGCTAGGAACCCAATTCAATTACACATGAACAAGTAAAATTCAAAGAAACAGTAAGCTCACTGTTTGACACAAATAGTGAAGTCTCAACACAGTAGAAATTTAAGAGTAAGCCAAACAACAGAAATTTAATGGTATAAATTTAACAACAAAACAATATCAATAAGCCAAAAAGTACACAAGTTAATGCAGAATATTAGTGAGAACAAAGTTAGGCCCAACCAGTCAAGAATAATGAAATAGTGCAGAAGAAAAATGAAATAGTGCAATCAAGAACAATAGGCAACAATAAATGGCAAAATTGAACAAGAAGGAACAAGGAATATATATATACTAAGGAAAATGAAAGATATCACCTGAAATTATACCGTAGGTCGCCGGAGCTATCAAAATCTACTGGTCCTAAATCACATACTCTCAAGAAAGCACCGAGAAGAAGGTGGCACACTCAAGAATCTATCTCTGATTTTGACTTTTCCTCTAGTTCGCTGCTTGTCGGGAGCCGTCCCTTCTCCAATGTTTTCGTTCAAAGAAGATGGGCTGCAACTGTGAGGAATCGCAGAGACTTGGAACGTATAATTAACAAGATAAAGCGAGAAGAAGAAATTTTCGAAATCACTTGAAGAGAAAGAATCAAAATGGGGATCTGTCTGGGTTGCAGAAATTTGATCAAGCAATTTCTTGTCTAAGTTGATTGGAGGCTTAAAATCTGTCTATTTTTTCTGTAGGAAATGCAATTCAGAAGATTCCTATTTTTTCTTGTTTTAGAAATTACCACGAGATAGAAAATTACGATAGTATACTCAAAGAGTTTGATCCCGTCAGAGAAAGAGAACAGTGGAGTTCACCGCAGAAAGAGATCAGGAGAGCAGCAGCGGCTCGCGGCGGGAACGTTGTTTCTTATGCGCCAAAAATTGCATAACTCTACATGACTATTTTGAAAGCATACACAATGAACTTAAGAATTGAATCTAGAGCCTTGATTTGATGATATCGATTGTGAGTGTGATTGTGATTGTGATGAGAGAATGATGTCGATAGAACTTGATAGTCTTGTGAGTCTCCATAAATGAACTCTACTGATTTGTCTATTAGATTGTTCTCTTACAGTTGCTGAAAATCTTGAGTCATTTATTGAAATGTTCCTTGATGAGAGGGTAACATCAACTTGACTGTTGTGGTAACATCAGCTTGACTATTGTACATTCACTGGCTCATAAGTAATTGTTGTCAGATAAGAGAAACTCCCAGAAAGTTCCTACTTTAAGTACTCTGAGTCAAGATGAGATGAGATGAGATCCTATGAGATGAGTCTAATTTGATTGATGAGGTTGATTGGTTGATGAGTCACTTGTCTACTCTTGATTCTTGCTTAGATAGACATTTGGTGTTTGGATTTGATTTGATGATTGTGTCATATTATTGTACCGGTTTCTGTTTCATTCAACTAGTTTATATATCGTACATTTTACGTACTGACGCCACTCGATGCTGCATCATTTTATGATGTAGATACAGGGATTAGGGATCGTCAACAGGTACATCGTTAAAGATCCAGGATGTTGAGGTTATTGGTGAGCCTCCCCTACTCCGGGTGATCCCCTATTATTTATTTCATCATGCTTTTTGAGTTAGACTAGACTAGCCTTATATTTGATTTCAGTAGCCATGGGTCTATCATGGCACCACTTGATTAGTGATAGAGGCTTCATATATGAAAGTCGGACGTTGATGTTGAGATTGTGAGCTAGTTCTTCCTACTAGCATTTATTATTAATCTATTATTATTTGTGACACTAGATGAGATGAGCCTATTTACTTCCGTTGATATGTAGAGTTGTCAGATTAAATGGATGTGATGAGGCCAAGTGGTTCGCTTGGGGACTAGCAATAGTCTCTAGGTGCCGACCACGTCTTGGGTACCCTCCCGGGGTGTGACAATTGCTCTATGTTGAGTTTGTGATTTTGATATTGTTTTCTTTGTGGGTTGCACAATGTAACTTCATGGAGGTTGTAGCATCAAGGGTTTCGTTGTGTTGAGGGGTTTTGAGTAGTAGTACAAGCTTAATGTTAAGGTAAGAACCTTCTTTCACTACTTCTAACTTCTATAAGTCACAAATTTTCATTTACGACAGAAATTTGTATCTTCCAGCAGATTATCGTGGTACTTTCTATTCCTATGTATTGATTGTGGTCCTTCCTTTTTATAGTATTTAAGTGGGTGTGGGGGGGGGGGGGTTTGAGTAGGATTTGATAGACTATTTGACTTCATTGAAAAAGGCGTGTTAAAGCTATTTCCTTCTTTTAGTAGGTTCCCTTAAAACTCACAAGAAATACAAGAAGATTGTTGTTATCATTCATACACTTTAGCCATGATTGTCGATTGTTGACTTCTCGAGTTGTTATAATTTTCTATTATTAGGATTCTTATTCTGTTAGTATTGGCCTTATGCATAGCTAAATTGCTCGCCTTTAAACCTATTAAATTGTTATTGTTTCCCTTAGGGCTATTATGGTTAGATACATGAATGTGAATTTTGCCTAAGAGGGCTATGAGTTGCTATAAACATTGCTGCTAAGAAGGTTATGTGTTGCCTACGGGGGGCTATGTAGTTGCCTAAAGAGCCATGAGTTGATTACGAGGCTATATTGATGCCTAATAGGCACTGCCTACAGAGCTATATTATTACCTAAGAGGGCTCTGTGATTACCTACGGGGCTAGGGAACTATTGATAGGGGTTTATAGACTGAATTGATTCCTTTTAAGCTTATGATGGCCTAGGCACCGATCTTGTGTACTGTTTATTCTTGCCAAGCTTATGAGGGTTTGATTATTTTTGTGTGCTTAGATAAAAGGAACATGCCAATATGTCCATCTTATTCTTGACTTCTGTTGTTGTAACACCCCACATCTTACATGTACTAGTCCAACGCAGATGAAACATGATATGGCGGGGTCAAATCCGCACACATTTTAAAACTGCGTGAATTTTAGATTAAAGGGGTATATGTACGTCTAACGCTTAAGAAGATCGAGTGTGTATAATTTTTAAGTCAAGTTAAGGAGATCGTGACCTTAAATGAAGTGAAATAAGTGAGGTGCTTGTGAGACTTAGGAAGCTAGCAGGTGAGTCACCTACGTGCTTAGCTTATATAGGCTAGGTAAACGGAGACAAGGCCCAACACCGAATTTGTTCAAGTCCGATAAAGAATAAACCTCGAGTTAAGGATGTCATTTGGCCCATGGTTTAGCATCATAAAAGGACAACATTTTCAGCCCAAGATGAATAGGAAAAGGGCCAAATTACATTCACAACCCAATTCACAAATAGGGCCCAAATTAAGTGGGTTTAACTGAGAAATATTTGCAACAAAGCCCATCCAATTGAAGCCCAATAAGGCCCAAGTGAAAAGGCCAAGTTGCTTCATCATAACCTTAATAAAGTAAGGCTGGAAATCCAAAAGAAAGTCGACCAATAGTGGCCTTATAAAAGGGAGCAAAATCCAGCAACTTTTAGTCATTTTCTTAAAGCCAAAAATCAGATTTATCTTAAAGTTTCTCCTTGCTCTTTCTTCACTTTGTAAAGCAGCCAAGGCTCACCTCTAGGGTTCTTGAAGATAACCTAATCCTTGAGAGCTAAGGTAAGTAAAAATACCTATGGTTTGGTGTAATATTTCCATGAAAACATGAAGAGTATGCTGGTTGTACTTGTGCAGGAATTTTGGACAGCATATGTTCCAAATATTATTGTCCACTTTTCTTGTTAATTAAGAGGCTTTTCTCTTGTTGGTTGGTTGGATATATGAATTAATATGTATGGTTTTAACAAGGTTTGGTTCTGTCGTGGTGTAAGAAGGCTGCTGCACCATTTTTACCTTCTGCGAAAATGAGTTCTTATATGATACCTAAATTGCGCTTTTAGTAGGAATTTGTGGACTGAAATTTGGAATGGTTGTCTCATGTTTTCCATCCACTTGGGGGACTGTCTTGGTACTGTTTTAGGACTGTATTTGTGTGTAAATATGTTGAGGATAGTTTGGTTGAGGTTGAAACAGATTTGGAATTGTTGACGCCGGAATGTAGCGAAAGCATGTAATGTTATGTTGCCTACTTGCGTGTTGTGTAGATTTGTTGTCTGTTGTACTTTCTGAGCTGTTGTAATGCTGTTATGGGGCTAAAAATAGCTGGATATGACATGTATATGGGAATGTGTATTAGAAAATATGATTAGGAGTGGAAATGTTGAAAGAATACTCTTTGGTTGCTAATTCCGAGCTTGCTGCCCAGATATTACTTTTGGGTGAAATTGGATTACCAAGATGTTTTTATTAGCTGCTACTACTAGTTTTATCACCTACTATATTATAGATAAGTGTTTGGAGGAAAAGGATACTACTCCGAGGTAATAACGACATAGTACAGCAAGGTATGTAAGGCTACTTGATTTCCTATTACTTGGCATGAAATCTACGTCCGTCCTTGGTTCATAGAGGGCACTTACCAACTACGACATCACTAATAATTGTGTCTGCACTCTTTACCATGTTCATATGTTCCCATACATACCCATTGTCAAACCTGCATACGTACTTGGATACCAAATATACATGAGTTCCTTTTTACCAAACAAAGTCCATGTGTTGTTTAATCTCTTATACGTTTCATTAGTTATGTACACAAGAGTTAGAAAGGGGGCAGTCCAAGAGGGCCAGATCTACAGGGCAGTTTGTACCATCCCAAGGTGACTTTAGGCCTCGATTTCCGAATAAACCACCTAGGCCATCATCCTCCTATTCTGCAGTCAGTGCTCCACCGCAACTTCAAGGGCCTAGAGGTAATCAGTTTAATCAGAGAAGTGAGGGACAAGGTGCACGGACAACAGGATATTCGACCAGCCAACAAATCCCTCCTAGGCAGCCTTGCAAACAATGTGGGAGGAGTCATTAGGTACATATCGTGTTGGGACAGATGCTTGTTATTGGTGTGGTGTACCAGGCAATATGATGAGAGATTGCCTAGAATCATGAATTATCTGGTTTTACTTTGTTAGTTCTTCATGGTTTCCACAACCCTAGTTGTGAATTTAGCTACTCAAGCTTTGTGTAGATGAAGAGATTATGAATTTAGAAGACATAATTAAACATTTATACAACTGAATTAAGAATAAACAAATCCAATGTCAATGAAGATCACAGGCTTGAAGATTGAATTAAACCACAGTGTTTTCAAAGACTCTCTCACAATTTTCTCTCTAAGAATATTGAGTTCTCTTAGCACAAACCTAAAAGTAACTTAAACTTACTTGAACTGGTGAGAACTTATGAAAAAATAACCTAAAAGACCTATTTATAATAATTAAAATTCAAATCCTAAACAACTTAGTAGAACTAGTTGGCACACTCTATGACAGCGCTTTACGACCCGTATAGAAGTTCACATCCCAAAATCGGGGTCTCATATATTGTTGCTGGAAAATTGGACTTCTCCTTTACGACACCCCTTTACGACTCGTAAAATGACTTATGACCCATAAATGGGGTTTCGTCTGATGAACTTCAGAAAGTCTTCATTCTCTGACTCTCAGGACATGAAACATCTTCCACGACTCGTATATTAATTTATGGCTCGTCTACATATTCGTAGAGGTAACTTTAGAAACTTGGCCCCTTACTAGAATTCCTCATGAGCCCACCTTACGGCTCGTAGAATGGTCTACGTAAGGTGTCTCGTATAACAACAAATCTGTAGCAACTTTGTAACTTTCCCCAAAATCATTGGCCAACCTGTCTGCGAACATAGACACAAAAACACATAAAAACAACTAAAGTCACATTGAGAATACGCAAAATCCTAAGTTTTAAGCATCAAAAGTGTTGTATTTTGGTAGCACATCAACACCCTCAATTTAAAATTGTTGCTTGTCCTCAAGCGATGGACTCAATCTATATAGAAAATACAGTCACACACAGACCTTAACTCAATGGCATACATCACATACATCTCAGACTTAGATACCCACAACAACTTCTTCCAAATAGAGTTAGATAGCTGTTTCGCAAACCAATGCAAACTGGTGCATGTGACAACACAACTATGACACTCAAGGTATTATCAAAAATCCACAATCACTGAACAAGTTTAATGCCAATCATGCAATGCAAGTGCCCTTACAGAAAGAAGTCCTATATCCCACACTCAATGATGTTTCCATGTTTTAGCACTAAGACTGTGCAAAATCACTCACTCTCACAACATATATTCATGTATAATGACTAATACCATAGGCTTGCCCCTATACTCATGACTCATACCTTCAACTAATTGGATAGGATCACTCTAGGACTTTCTAGGCTTGTAAGGTAGGCTTAGGGTCTTTGGTATGATATTTTGGTAAACTAGTGACTAAAGGCCCTCCTTGAAACTTTGTTTTTCTACACTTTCGCCCTACCAACTCTGTTATTTTCACCTTATTCTCCCTTTTTTCTCTTTCAAGCTTTCCAAGGTTTTTTCTTTTCATTTTTTTAAGCTTTTTTCCTTGTTTTTACACTTCAGTTTTCTTTTTATATCTCAATTAAGACATCTTTCATTTTTCTTGCACCTTGTATGTGATTTTCTCCTTTTTACTTTGTATTCCTAACTCACCTCCCTCATTTGTGCTTTACCCTTACACTAGCCACCCTCAACTTAGGCTTTTGGTCTTTGTTGAGATACACATTATCCATCCTCAGAACCAGGGCCACTTTTGGTAACCACCCTCAACTTAGGCTTTTTGCCTCAGTCAAGGTACCCAATGTTTAAGGAAGAACCAGGGACAAATTCAAGATTTTTCACTAGATAAGGCTGGGTTAATCAAGTGTTTTGAAAGAATAGGTACACGTTAAGCTCAAACATTAGGAATAAGGGATATATCATTGATTTGGTTGGTTATTTTTAGGCTAAAGTGGACTATTTAAGAACAATGGCCTAAGATCCTTTCCTAATCAAACTAATCTACAATCTAACTTAGAGTAACCGGGCAAGTTCTGAATTAGCACAAAACACATGAATTTATAGAATAAAGCTCACACACATGACACTTCTTACATTAGCAACGACATACTCTCAGATCATGCTTCTTATCTCAATTTACCCTTACTTGTTAGAAAAAATATTGTCAAACACCTAAAGATGCATTGTTACTATCTTACTACCAATCAAAATTTTTGGTAGGTACCATTTTTTTCATAATAAAACAAAAAACATGCTATATGTCACAAGTATTGGTACTATATGTTATACATATTATCTAAAAACATCCTAAACATGCCGGTTCAACAAAAATTAGATATCCATAGGGAAAAAGAACACATACAAGAAAACCCCGAGATAAGAAATTAGGGTAGTTATGGACCATAAGCTACTCAGACTTCACTAAGGTCCATAATTACCCACACCCTCTCGAAAAAGATGTGCATTGTCCCTAATGCACAAAATCAAAACAAACTAGAACATAAGGGATCAAAAATCATACCTGGGCGCCTAAGCGCTAGGGTTCCTTGGGTTGCCTCTTAAGCAGTGCATGATTTATTATTGCGGTATGATGTAGATGGCTAGAGTACTCAGATTTCCTCTAGCCGTTGTGCTCCCTGATCATCAAGCTTTGCCTTCATCTAGTGCCTATTAGTGTTCTTTCGATCTAACGTTTTGGCGCTTGTTATCGTTCCTCTTTGAATCTAGTCCAGTTGCATTGACATAAGTCTAAATTGTTGATTGAGCCATTCGATTGCCATAGAATGTTATTCAACGTTATGATTTATGTCAGCAATGTCAGACTTAATCTCCCTAAAAGTCTCATTTTATGTCTCTACCCTTTTCAGTAATCGATCAAGTATCTCCTCGATTCTGTGATTTCTCTTTCCCACGTTGTGACTGTGGGAGGCATATATTGAACACGCCTTCTATCTTCCTTGTAGCTTCCATATTGGGTGTGGTGGCCTCTCTGAATGTCCCCTGGCTTGGTTGTCTGCTTCATTAGAATCTCCAGGTTGGCTCTATTTTCAGCAAGCACCCTAAGGATCTCCATGTTATTTGTGCTTGGTCAGTGCTCATATCAGTAATCTCCACGTGGCTGGTTGGATGTTCCTTCACGAGTCTGCGCATGTGGTTTAGTTTAGCCACCATGTCTAGCTACTCAGCGATTCCTGTGAATGGTTGTTCTATGAACAATCCTCCAAATAGGGGATCAAAACATGCTTGACTATTTGCATCTGGAGCTCAGTAGAATTTCTCCACCAGGATTTTCTCTATAATTTTATGGTCTGGTGCAATCCTCTATTAAACTGCTCCCATGTGGAAAGGATTGAGTCACCAAGGAATTGCTTAAAGTTGTTGATTAGGTCCTCCACATTGAACTTGTTTGGTTTAATGAAGTACCTTGCTAAGAAAGCCCTCTGCAATTCTATCCTCTTGGTGATCGAGCCCTGCGGGAGATCAGATAACCATAATGCAACATTGTCCGTGAGAGACAATGGGAAGACACAAAGTTCCACATCATCCATAGACAGATTCTATGTTCCCATCACACTCTTACAAATAAATGCCACACTGTGTAAGTGGCTATGTTGATCCTTTGATGGTAAGCCCATAAATAGCCCACAAATCTGAAACATCTAAAGTAACCCGCTTGAGACTGTGAACTTTGTGTCTGCCGGTATGGGATTCAACCGGTACTGATTCCACTGGTAAGCATTGGCGTTGAAGTCCTGAGGGTATGAAATATCCTCCAAAGGAGGTGGGTTCTCATTCCCATCATCATTATTATTTTTCCAATTCAGAGCTGCATTGGCCGCATTTTTGGCGTTATCTTGGGCCATCTTTCTTATCATTCTATGAATCTCTAGACCAAATGGAGTTAAAGGATTGCCTTGACTTTGAGCATTGGGCATACACTACTCGTACACCCTGCAAACAAACAAAAATAACAAACAAAAGTAAATAAAGGAAATTAAGGATTAACACTCAAAATACTAATGAATTTACTAAGTCTAGTTGTATTCCTCGGCAATAGCGCCAAAATCTTGATGTTGCCCAAGTTACACATCCTTTTTAGAGGATAAAGCGGTCGTTGTCAAGAAATATAATCTAACCAAGGTTAGGGTCGAGCCCACAGGGAATACGTAGACTCAAGACAAATTCACCAACATGCAATCTGAGTAGTTAATTCACTCAATTCTCCGAAGGGGGTTTGTAAAAATTAATGAGAAAAATAAACTATATAACTATCATGAGAGAAAATCAATAAAGGAGAGCAACTAGGGTATTGTGTTACCCATTATTCCTTAACTCAGTATCATCGGATAACCTCATTCTTGTCTATTGTATAGCATGCAGGACGATAATTTAAGTTCACCAAGCCCTTTGGTTAAAGGTGAGAAGCAAATTTAACTATGCAACTTGGCACATCTCCATAGTGTGTAGTACTAACCACTACCTATAGGTCCTAGTACAACCTCCCCTTGGCCATGTTTGGTTGATTAGACGAGAACACATCAATCGAATCATGTTAATTAGTCTCTTTTCCTATTGCTTACTACCTTGGTCCAGTAAGTGACACTAGGTGGGTTCTAATGTTGGCCACCATCAGAAAACATGCATAATGAAGAGAGTTAATTAATACATGCTTATTCGATTTTACTTTATTAGTTTTTCATGGTTTCCACAACCCTAGTTGTGGATTTATCTACTCATGCTTTGTGTAGATGAAGAGATTATGAATTCAGAAGACATAATTAAACACTTATGCAACTGAACTAAGAACAAGCAAATCAATGTCAATGAAAATCACAAATTTGAAGATTGAATTAAACCACAAGTGTTTTAAAAGAATATCTCACAATTTTCTCTCTAAGAATATTGAGTTTTCTGAGCACTAACCTAATACTAAAACATACGTGAACTGGTGGAAATTTATGAAAAAATAACCTATAAAACCTAATACTAAAACATACATGAACTGGTGGAAATTTATGAAAAAATAACCTAAAGGACTTATTTATTATAATTGAAATCCTAAATAACTTAGGAGAATTGGTCGGCACACTCTACGACAGCACTTTATGGCCCGTATTGAAGTTCACGACCCATAATTGAGGTCTCGTACATTGTTGCTAGAAAACTGGACTTCTCCTTTACGAAACCCCTTTACAACTTGTAAAATGGCTTATGACCCATAAAGTGGGTTTCATCTGATGAACTTTAGAAAGTCTTCATTCTCTGACCCTCAGGGCACAAAACCTCTTCTGCGACTCGTACATTAATTTGTGGCTCATCTACATGTTCGTAGAAGTAACTTCAGAAACTTCTCCCCTCACTGGAATTCCTCATGAACCCACCTTATGGCTCGTAGAATGGTCTACGGCTCGTAAGGTGTCTCATATAATAGCAAATCTGTAGCAATATTGTAACTTTCCCCAAAATCATTGACCAACCTCTAATCATGCAAATATAGAGACAAAAACATATAAAAACAACTAAAGTCGCATTGAGAACACGTAAAGTCCTAAGTTTTAAGCATCAAAAGTGTTTTATCTTGGTAGCACATTAGAGGGAACTTGCATTGCATTGTTAGCACCAAACTTATTTAGTGATTGTAGCTTGTTGATTGTATCTCACTTGTCATAGTTGTGTTGTCACATGAATGAGTCTGTATTGGTTTGCTAGATGGCTATCTGATTCTGTTTTAAAAAGTTGTGTGGGTATCTGTGCTTAAGTTTGAAGTGACATATGTCATTAGGTTGAGGTCTGTGTGTTACTACATTACTAATTTAGAGTGAGTCCGTCGCTTGAGGATAAGCAACAATTTTAAGTTGAGCATGTTGATGTGCTGCCAAAATACAACACTTTGATGCTTAAAACTTGGAATTTTGTGTGTTCTCAATGCGGCGCTAGTTGGTTTTATGTGTTTTATTTGCAGGATTCCAGGGTTGACTTTGATTTTGGGAAGAAAATTCAGAAGTTGTTGTTTTTGTTGAAGTGCGAGACCCTTTACGAGTCGTATGCACTCTAAGGGCCGTGAGGGAGGTTTTGTGAACAATTCCAGTGAGGGGCTGATTTTCTGAAGTTTGTTCTACGAACATGCACATAGGTCGTGGATTAGTTTACGAGTCGTAGATCACGTTTCGTGCCCTGAGGATCAGAGAAGAAGGACTTTCTGAAGTGTTATCAGACGAAACCCCCTTACAAGTTGTAAAATACTTTACGAGCCGTAGAGGGGTGTCGTAAAGCTCTAGTCTAGTTTTGTAGCAACATTGTACTAGACCCTAATTACAGACCGTGGAATGCAATATGACCCATAAAGTTGTTCGTAAGGCGTGCCAACCCAACAATCTTATTTTGTTTAAGACTTGTATTTTAAATATTATAAATAGATTTTTAGGTTATTTTTCATCAAGTTTCAAGAGAGTTCAACCAGTAGAGAGGAAAAATAGCGAGATAGAGTAGAGAAAACATTGGAGTGTTTTGAGAAACACTTATACTCTGATTTGATCTTCTAATCTTGTGATTGTCATTCAAGTTTTGATTTGCTTGTTCTTAATTCAATTGTGTAAGTGCTCTATTATATTATTCCAATTCATAAGTCTTCCGTCTACACAAATCATGAGTAGCTAAGTCCACAACTAGGGTTGTTGGAACCATGAAGAACTAACAAGGTAAAACCAGATAAATCATAATTCTTGGAAAGTGTGTATGCATGTATTAATTAACTCTCTTTATTTTGCATGATTTCTGATGACGGCCAATATTTGAACCCGCCTAGTCTTATTGACTTGACCAGGGATGTAATAAATAGGAAAAAAGATTAATTAACCAGATTCCATTGATGTGTTCTCGTGTAATTTACTGAATCGGGCCAAGGTGTGGTTGTACTAAGACTTAGGGTTAGTAATGCACATTGTGGAGATGGGCCAAGTCACGTAGTGAAATTCGCCTCTCGCCTGGACCAAAGGGTTTGGTAAACTTAGCTTACCGGAGATACTAAGTTAGGGAATCATAGGGAACACAATACCCTAGTTTCTCTCCATATTAATCAAACTTTGTGCTAGTTAGGTCTACTTTACTATTGATTATTGCAACCCCCTGGGGAAGTAGGTTGATTAATCACTTGAATTGCATTACTTGAATTCTCTCAAGTCTACGTATTTCTTGTGGGTTCGACCCTAACCTTGGTTAGGTTCTATTTCTTGACAACGACCACTTTATCTAAAAAAATGGATGTGTAACTTGGGCAAGATCAACTTCCATACTTGATTACTTTTTCATGACTCAAGCTAGGCCATACATGTGTGTCACGATCTGACTCTAGGCTAACCGTGACACAACGAATGTGACACCCGATGGCATCCCATCCAAGCCTTGTGTTCATATCATAAGCATATAAAGATTAAATAAGCATAACATAAGAGAATACGCAAGCATAATGTGTCAATATCAAATCATAGTTTTTCCCCTTAGGGGAAATTTACATCAAATCATAGTGTCCAAAACATGCCTTTACATCATAAGATCTTGGCGGGGTCTAAAGCATAAATTACTAGCTCACCCTTAAGACATACATCAAAGAAAAGTAATAGTCTCAATAAAACATATCATAAAAAGACTTGTTCCCGAAGCATGGGAACTCACCAACAAATCTTCAAGCTCACTCTGAATCTAGCTACGAAATGGAATAGTCGCCTCATCATCCGTCTTTAAATGGTTAGATCATGTAGGAAAAGCAGTAAGCGTTAGTACATGACATGTGCTAAGTATGTAGGTATTCTACGAATCAAAGAACATCACAACAATATCAATATGCATAATCATAATCAATAGAGTGAGGACACAATATGTATGAGCAATGCAAGTTTAAAACCATGAGAAGAAGCATCATCAAAATCCTTCCCTAATCCTAACATACATATGTGGGAATAAAACCATAATTGACATATAAGATCACATTGACTATTACATGGAATCTTGATATTCTCTCTACACCAAGCAAAGAGGAGTCTACTTTGCCAAGGTAGACTTGATTCTCACCCTATAGGCTCTATCCTAGCATGGCGAGAACCCATCATTTAACCTTACCATTTAGGCTTTATCCTAGCACGGTAAGTGTCCATCAAAATCTTTATAGATTCATTACCGCACCTTTAAGGCATATAAACATGAATATTAGTCCTACAATGTCACATAGTTATGGGACTATGAAATCTACCAAAGCCCTCTCGGTGCTAAGTCATATCCCACAAGATACATAAATCATGCATATATATAGCTTTCAATATAATTCTTACTTCATCAAAATCATATTTTCATAGTTTATAAAATAGTTATCATAATCTTTCATGAAAATATCTCATATCATAGGAATAGTCCATCTACTTAGATTTTTATATAGTGTGGGTAAACTTTCCACCTTCTCAATATTCATCATGAAACATTAGGGTCTTAATCACCCTCATCATTGTTACATCATTATCATCATAACATTGTCATCATTGTCATTGGAACATGCTTTTACATACTTGAGATCATAGTCATGAAAATGGTAACTTATCATAGGAGGCTAGGGCTAATTGTGGGTTCATGCATAATTAAGAAAAATCATGCAATTTAGTGAAATTCATAGATGAAACATGCAGTTGAAATCAATTTGAATTATAAGTAAAGGAACCCATATTAATTCATTATACCTGAATCATACATGCTTGTAATAATATACCTTTTCTTGAAAATCATGGAAATAATGTAATTCTTTATAATTCATTCATAAATATGTATAACCATCATGTAGAAATCATAATCAATGCATTTGGAATTGAGTCATAGAATCCCATAAAAATTCATCACGAAACTTTGATAAAAAGAAGGTTTTGGATTATGCTTCAAAGATGAAACTAATTCATGAATGAAGCCCTATATACCTCAAGTGAGAATCCCTAATGATTAGAATAGAAAAAGCTTGAAATCCTTAGAAAAGCTTAGAACCCCAGCTTCAATGGAATCCTTATCTTAGAGAGAAATATTTGAGAACCTTTGAGAGAATAATGAGAATAAATATGTTAGAATTGATTGGAAGTATAATTTATGGGAGTTAGGTCAGTTAAGGTAGTTAGGAGGGTCAAAACGACATAATTTAGGTGTTGAAAAAATTAAAAATATCCAAAAAGCCCTTCATTAAGATTCGTCGGAGCCATCCACGAGACCCCGTCCACAGGCCTTAGTTCCACCTACGGCTCGTGCTTTGGCTCGTAGCACTTCTGCCACAATAGTTGAGCTATTGAAACTTGCACATCCCAAACCGTGAACACGCAAGATGACCCATCGTTCCTTTCATGGGCCATAAGTCCCTTTGTGAGAACTCCCCATACTTAGAAAAATTTCCATTCTTCAGAGGTCACTCAATGATGCTATCCACAGGTCTTGGTTCCATCGACGACCCATCCTATTAATCGTGAAATCATTTCTAGAAACTCAAGAAATTTCAAATTTTCTGGATTCAGTCCACGAGACCTTCCTACGGCCCATGATTCAATCTATGAGTGTGGGTTGGCTTGTATAATCAAATCAGTCTTAAAATGCTTCACTTTTCAATTCCTAGGCCATTCAACATGGGGATGTTACGATATCTCCCCCTTGGGGTCATTCATCCTCGAATGAGATAGTAATACTCTCGAATAGAGTAGCAAAATAATCATCATCAAAACATATATGAAAAATGCAACATGATCATCATTTTCATAAAATCATCAAACTTATGAATCAAACCTCATTTAAAAACAATTTCATGATCATACATGCATGCAACATGACAAGAAACACGTACTCATGAGAATTTGGAGGAAGGGATATTGTTTCCTTGGGCTTGAATAGAAGAAAAGAAATAAGGATATTGTTTCATTGTGTCCGCCTCAACCTCCCAAGTAGTACTCTTAACGTGTTGGTTTCGCTATAACACTTTAATGGATTCTACTTCTTTATTTCTTAATCTATTTACTTGCCGGTCTATAATCTCCACCGGTACCTCTTCATAAGTCAAATCCTCCTCAATAGTTACATCCTTTAATGAAGTAATAGAATTAGGATCACCAATGCATTTTCTTAACATCGATACATGGAACACCAGATCAACCATAGCTAACTTCATAGGAAAATCTAGTTCATGAACTACTTTTCCAATTCTTTTCACAACTTCATAAGGTCCCACATATGTAGGACTTAATTTACCCTTCTTACAAAAATGCATTACTTCTTTCACTGGTGAAACCTTTAAATATACCCAATCACCTTCATCGAACTCTAGTTCTCTTCTCCTAATATCGATATATGACTTTTGACGACTTTGGCAGCCCTCAACCTTTCCTTTATGACATTCACTTTCTCCATGGCATCAAGTACCAAATACGTTCCAATTAAGGACAACTCTCCATCTTCAAACCATCCCACCGGTGTTCTGCACCGTCTACCATATAAGGCTTCAAATGATACCATATCAATATTTAAATGGAAACTATTGTTATAAGCAAATTCAACAATAAGTAAGTGATCGTCCCAACTTCCTTTGAAATCAAGCACACAAGCCCTCAACATATCTTCCAACGTTTGGATTGTCCTTTTGGCTTGGCCATCCGTTTGAGGATGAAATATAGTACTTAGCTTCACCTTTGTACCAAAATGAGAAGTAAATTGAGCATCCCTATCCGATATAATAGAAAATGGTACCCTATGCAATCTTACCAATTCTTGAATGTAGACCTTCGCATAATCTTCGACACCATAATAAGTCTTCACCGGCAAAAGGTGTGTTGTTTTCGTCATTCTATCCACAACCACCCATATTGAATCAAACTGCTTTCTAGTCTTTGCCAAACCCGTGATGAAACCATATTCATTTCCTCCTATTTCCAAGTAGGTATCTTAATATCTTGAGCCAAACTACCAGGGTCTTTGGTGTTCCACCTTCACTTGTTTACAATTTGCACACCCTATCACACACTTTGCTACATCTTCCTTCATGTCATTCCACCAATATACTTCCCTCAAAACACTAAAATATATTGGTGGATTCCGAATGAATGGAATACTTAGAATTTATGAGATTCATCAAGTATCTTTTCCCTTAGACCATCTAATTAACACACAACAGTCCTTGGTAATGTAGAACTCCCCATCTTGCACCAATACACTACCATCATTCAAGCCATTCAAACTCACCGAAACAAGCCAAATAGTGCACTTCTTTAACTAGCTCTTTCTTTTCATTCTCAATGTGGGAATGCTGCTCATAGGCACTCTACTAAAGCATTGGCCACAACAATAGCCTTGTTGGGGTGATACATCACACTCATGTCGTAATCCGTCAATAGTTCCAATCACCTTTGCCTTAGGTTCAAATCCCTTTGGCTAAGCACATATTGCAAACTCTTGCAGTCGGGCAATATATCAACATACACCTCATAGAGATAATGTCGCCAAATTTTCAATGCAAACACAACAGCGAACGACTCAAGATCATGGGTTGGATAATTCCTTTTCGTGCACCTTCAATTGCATTAAGGCATAGGCAATGACCTTTTCATGTTGTATCAAGACACAACCCAAGCCTATATGTGAGGCATCACAATACACCACAAAAACATCTGGACCTTCGGGCAATGTTAACATAGGAATCGATAAAAGATGATCTTTCAACATTTGAAAACTCTTTTCACACTCATCGGACAATTGAAATTTAGCCTTCTTTTGGGTCAACTTAGTCAAAGGAGAGGCAATGGAGGAAAATCCTTCAATAGATATCCTATAATATCTGGCCTAACCCAAAGTTCCTAATGTTGAATAGAGACAGTGGTCTTGGTCAATTCTTCACCACCTACGTCTTCTTTGGATCCACTTTAATACTATCACTGTAAATAATGTGACCAAGAAAGTCACCTCTCTTAGAAAAAACTCACACTTGCTAAACTTAAGAGTTGTCTATCTCTAAATTTTTGCAACACCATCCTCAAATGGTCTTTATGATCCTTTACATCCTGTGAGTAAAGCAATATGTCATTTGTGAACACAACCACAAACATATCTAAATGCTGTTTGAAGATCTTTTTCATCAAATCCATCAAAATAGCAGGGACATTTGTTAGTCCAAATGACATGACCAAGAATTCAAAGTGACCATACTAAGTCCTAATGCCATCTTTGGAATGTCATCCTCCTTCACCCTAAATTGGTGATATCCTGATCGGAGATCAATCTTAGAGAAATAGCTTGCACCTTATAGGTGATCAAATAGGTCATCGATCCTCAGAAGTTGATACTTGATTTTAATAATCACCTTATTCAATTGCGTATAATCCACACATATCTGATCCAATCCATCCTTCTTCCTCACAAACAACATGGGAGAACACATGGCGACACACTCGGCCTTATGAACCCTTTATCAAGCAAGTCTTTTAATCGCTCCTTCAATTTTCAACTCTGTCGGGGTTATTCTATATAGAGGTATAGAAATAGGTTGGGTGTTAGGCAAGAGATCGATACCAAAATCAATTTTCCTTACACGAGGAATACCGGTCAAATCATTGGGGAAGACATCGAGAAAATCATTAACTATAGGAACTGAATCAAAAGTAGGAAAATTGGACTCAAACCTTTGGAAATCATTTTCATAGCTTTCATGTAAGAAACAAAATTTCCCTTAAACACCAATTGGTTCCCTTCGATTCAAGGATAGACTCATTAGGAACTTGGAATGTGACCTCACAGGTCCTAGAATTAATAGAAGCATTACAATCATTAGAAGCATAGGATGTATGCAACCAATCCATACCAAGAATAACATCAAAATAGGTCATATCGAGTTCAACAATGTCACGTGGGAAGACTTTATGCAAGACTGACATGGTACGATTTCTATAAACTTTTCTGGCTAGGATTGACTCACCAATTGGAATATAGACCGAGTAAGGTTCTAACAAGACTTTCGGAGACACATCAAATTTTATGGAAAGGTAAGGAGTTAGAAAAGACATATTAGCACCAGGGTTAAGCAAAGCATAATCATCATGGTCAAAGACTCTTAACATACCAGTAACCACATCGGGAGACTCCTCAATCTCTTTCCTAGGATGCAAAGCATAGAAACGATTACCACGTAAACCACAACCTTGACCTTGGGCACCTTGTTGCATTTGCTCTCTCTAAGCTACTTGACCTTGAAGACGCCTTTCTTTACCTTTATTAGCAACATCTGGACACTCAGTGATCTTGTGTCCCATCTTTCCACAACCAAAGCATGCAATGGAACATCTCAAGCATTTACCAACATGGTTTCTTCCACATTTAGAACACCTAGGAGGAGTAGCACCACCCTTCACAATCTCATCTTAAGCTTTGGGGTTAGACACCTTTTCTTTTGTCAATCCTTTGATAAGCACCCTCGAATGATCCTTGGCTTTGTTAGAAATGGCCACCATCGGATTTAGCATGGAAAACCCACCATCATAACGAGCCCGTTTGGACTCCCTCATCCTCGTCATTTGAAGTTTCTTACTCTCCTCATATTTGGCATATGTCATGAGTGAGGATATATCCATCTCCTTAATGAGCATCGCGACCTTACACTCCATATTTACTAAGTCGAACACACCCAATGTGAATTTGTTCATGCGGGCCCTAGAGTTGGCTACCAAGGAAGGAGCATATTTGGACTACTTCGTAAACTTTAGGGAGTATTCCCTCACACTCATATTACCTTGCCTCAAGTTCATGAACTCCATTACTTTAAATTCCCGTAGCTCAAGTGGGAAAAAATGATCAAGGAAAACGGCCTTAAACATTTCCTAACGAATAGGCCCTTCTTCAACTCTCTCGGATTTCCATTGGGTGAACCAAATTTGAGCGACTCCCTTAAGATGATAAGCCGCCAATTCGGCCTTATCCTCGAAAGACACCCCCATTATCTCCACCACCTTGTAAACTTCATCAACGACCTCTTATGGATCCTCATCCCCCTTGGAAGCATGGAACTTTAGGGTATTCATTCTAGCAAAATCTTTTATCCTTGAGGCCAAAATAGGGGTCTTGGGGGAAACAACGACTTGAGCCAACATAGTAATGGTGTCCCTAAACTTATCGTTGGAGACTTGGTCCCCTTGAGGGACTTGAGGACCAGAGGAACTTGGTTCTCATTAAATATTTCTCCCTTAAGCAATAGAGCATGTCATGGAGCTATTTATGAAAATACCAAAGGATAAGCGTTAAGATATGGGAGTTTTGAAGGAACGACCTAGGTCACAAAAGAAGCGAGGTTTTCCTAAATACCATATAGCCTCTCACACATGGGTGTGACATGCTTCACACCAACAAACAAGACTCTACTAGACCCGACATATTGGACTCCCTAGGATTCTTTAAAACCTTGTGCTCTGATATCACTTTTATCACGACCCAAACCTAGGGCCTAGCCGTGACACAGTGAATTTGACACCTGAAGGCATTCCATCCAACCCTTGTGATCATATTATAGGCATACATAAGGTAAAATAGCTTAACATAAGAGAATAGACAAGCAAAACGTGTCAAAATCATAGTTTTCCGTTAGGGGAAATTTACATGAAATCATAGTATCCAAAACATGCCTCTACATCATAAGATCTTAGCGTGGTCTAGAATATAACTTATTCGCTCACTCTTAGAACATATATGAAAGAAACGTAATAGAGTCTCAATAGAAAACATCATAAAAAGTCTTGTTCTTAAAGCATGGGAACTCACCAACAAGTCTTCAAGCTCACTCCAAACCTAGCCACGAAATGGGATAGTCGCCTCATCATCCGTCAGTAACACCTCACAAAGTGACTCGGAAAGACCCTATGATGTATTTCTTGAATATTTTAAAATCCATCTATTTTTCACATATTTGAATTTGTACTCTATTTCAGAAGGCAAAATTATGTAGGAAAAGGGACACCTTCAACCTTTTTGGTCACCCCTATTGAAAAATGATTTTTTTTAATAAAATTGCATAAATCAGTAAAGTCCGCAACAGAGGCACGTCGTGCCCCTATTCCCCCATAGTTAAAAAAAATTTGAGTTTCATTTTAGTTAGGAAAGTTAGTTGGACTTATCTCAACACCGTTATATACGCAAATCCTCAAAATTTCCCTATTTTTAGACCTAAACCTCTCTCTAAACACTCTCAAATCCTCCCAAACTTCTCCCTAAAATTCTCCATCAAGTTCTCTCAAATTTCTTGAGGAGCATGCTTCTCCCTTGAAGAAAAGGCTTCCAAAAAAGATTCTGAAAGTTCTTCATGTCTTCTTTTTTAGGTTTTAAGGATCAATAGGTATGTGGGGTTCTTCATACATGAGATTTTCCGCACATAGAGTCCCAAAACCTATTTTATAAATTCCTTCAAATTTCAATGTTGATTTCTTATGGGTATCATCTATTTATACTAATAAGCATGATTTATGTCAATATACTTCATCTATTGCATAAAATTGCATAAACTGATTTCAAGGCTTTTCTAATGTATAATTTTTTATGAATTTCAAAGCTATGAACGTTATATTACCATGAGTTATTATAAAATTGATGATTTTATGAGATGAATTACATAATTCTATGCCTAAAGTTCAAAGATGATGTGTATGATTGAGGTGGGTTACCTAAGGATGATTTAAATTGATGATTTTCATTACAATGATGCATTATCCTCTTGAGTTACATGATTTAAAATTTCTTGCATTAAAGTATATGATTCCACAATATGACTAAAGGTGGTCTCTTATCCTTACACACCAGTGTATGATTTCATTTGAGTTCTTATTTCATACACAGTACTTCCTGCCTTACATATTCAGTACATTATCTCATATTGATGTCCCTTATGGGCGACCTGCATTTCATGCTGTAAGTACAGGAGCTAGTAGATCTTCCCAATAGGAGTATAGGATATCCAGCTGCGGTTACTAAGCTCCAGGTTGCTTCGGGGCTTTGTGTGTCTAGAGCTTATATTTTTGTATTGTATAGTTGGTCATGAAGCGGGGACTGTCCCGATCCTAATAGATATTGTTCCTTATCTAGAGGCTTTTTAGACTATGTAAAGTAAATTATGGTCATCTATCCTACTTTAGACATCGTGGCTCCAACGGCCTAAACAGACGCATTTCTTTTTGTCTTGTTATTACTGGCTACTTTCTTGAAAGCATGTTGAATATGGAAACCCTTTTATAATTCATAGAAAGTGTATGGTTATATGTTGGTTCTCCCGAGCCTTGTCGGCAACGGGTGCCAGTCCTCCTTAATGGGACTTTGGGCGTGACATTACTTGTTGCTAGTGACACGAGTATTGGATTCCTTGCCAAAGAATGTGCAATAAGATAGCCTTACATACCTTGTCATGCCACCTCGTTATCGCTGCAATATGTCAAGGCCTGATTTCTCGAACCCTGATGGCATCTACTAACCCCACGTAGACAAGCCAAAACCCTACGGCCCGTAGCATATGCGGAGGGCCATACAACACTAACAATAAATAATAATAAATAAAGGAGGAATAAATAAGGAATGCAGAAGCAAATCATGACATAAGTAGATACAAAAGCTAAATCCCGACCCAAGAATAGTGATGTGGCAAAAACAGGAGCTAAATAAATACAGTATCCAAAAGAGACCCAGACATATACAGATGATCAGACTGAATATAAATGGGTCTAAAGTCTGTCAAGAGATAAATGACAGAATAAACAACTCCTGAATAAAAGACTCGATCAGCGGGGCGGAAGGCTCACCGAATCCTCCAAAATGTGACTCCTCAATCCGCACGATCGCGATGCCTACGCTGACCCACACCTGGCTCTGCACCACGAGAAGGCACAACAAGTGTAGCATGAGTACCACAATAAAGTGATACCTAGTAGGCTAGGCCGACAAGGATCAATAAATATAACATAATAATAACGAGGTAAGTAAAACAGGCAATATCAGTGAGAAAACAAATACCAACATGACATAATGTAAATACCCAATGGACAACAATAGTAACAACCTTGGGCACCCCTAGCCCGAATAATAAGAAAATCTCGAAGCCACCGCTAGGTAAATAATACCATACCTCTATCACAGCCCGAACCAATATAGTATCGAATACCGAAACGCAGGAATAATAAGAAAGTAAGTAAGTAAATGCGGAAAGTAAAAACGAATATAACAAGCAAAACTTACCTGGCGTCCTATACCACCGGAAAGTACAAACAGTCAAAGCAAAACCCACCGTGACTTCCCCCGTAAGCCCGGTGGACACAACAAGAATATAAGCAAGGAAATGGGGGCGGAAATTAAGCAAGTAGAACCAAATCCGTCAACTAAAACAACACCCGCTCGAGCGAAACACCCACCCCTAGGATGACGCGAGCCACAATCCATATAAACCAACCTCTATGGCAATATGCGCGAACATGCTCAGTGTAGGTCGACCTCTACGACGACACGAGCAAAGGCTCAACATAGCTCAACCTCTATGAAAAATGCGAGCTAAGTAGGGCGTGCGCATCAACCGCTATGACCGCTACACAAAACAACATCAACAACAAATCTCAAAAATATTGGAATCCTACTACTAAGGATCTCACGATGCAACTCTCACGATAGATTATATCTACACACCCCATACTCTACGTACCCCCCTACGGCACCACAAGCCTACCGGACACAACTCAAATCGTCCCATCTACGTCCCGCGACGGGATCCCAAGTTCACTAGTGAGGGGTAACAATATAAACGAGGTCAAATCAACCTAAAGATCATCCCATTCACTAGCCACTATCATATTACATTTATTTAAACCAGTCTCACATTGCTACGAGGTAAACCGAGCCTACCTAGGCGCCGATGATAGCCAAAACGAGCAAGAATAGCCCCAACGTTGCAAACCGGCTCACAAATCAACGAATACCTATCAAATATATATTCTAGACATCAATAGGAGCGTTTTGATACCCATATTGCAATACAAAAATTGTCGGGTCAAGCGGGCCTAAAAACGATCCCTCGAGCTCGAAGCCCCGAAAAATATTTCGAACACACCGGGTCGTCCCTCATGATTTATGGGACTCATGGTTCGAATTTGAGCTCCAACGGACCACCAAAATATCCTCAAACGCTCAAATTACATAAACTAATTAGCGCGAATTGACAATACGACGTTCAAAAATTCCGAGACTTACCCGCGGTGATCACACTAGCTCCAAGACCAACAATCAATCCTCAAACACCCAAGAAGCTAGCAAAAATCATTGGGTTTAATTATAGTTAGTAAACACCCCCAAAATCACTAAAAACGAGTTAAGGGCGAAGAAAATACCTTAATACCGCGATAACAATCGACCCCACACGTTCCAATATCGACACCCACGAATTTCCACTCAAACTCCACCAAGAATCGCCACCCTAACCCTTATTTTCTTTCAAAACTCGAAATAATGAGACATGGGGGGCTAAGGGGCTGTTTTGGAGGATTAAATAAGCTTGGCCCAATTGTTTACCCTTATTAACTAAAAAAAAACACATATGGAATAAGTAAATCAGCCGCCCAAGTGGCCTTGGGCCAAACTATCCTCTTAAATGGGCCGGGTTCGAACCCCACTAGTAGCGCCCCTTTATACAATTTTTTATGCCCCTTTATACAATTTTTTATCCATTTTTAATAGCAGCTGAAAACTTCTTATCAATTTCGTCGGTTATTACGAAACTCAAATGGAGTTCGATTTTAACAAACTTTATATGCACTTATATGTTTTTTGACGTTCCGGATCCAACGAAACCATCTGGTTTTTCATACGACGCTCCGATATGGCTGAAATAGCAGAAAGACAGCAGCTGGAAACAACTTTTTATCAATTTTCTTGGAATTCCGTCGGTTATTTCGAAACTCAAACGGAGTCCACTTTTAACAAACTTTATATGCACTTATATGTTTTTCGACGTTCTGGATCCAACAGAACCATCTGATCTTTCATACGACGCTCCGATATGGCTGAAATAGCAGAAAGACAGCAGCTGGAAACAGCTTTTTATCAATTTTCTTGGAATTCTGTCGGTTATTTCGAAACTCAAACGGAGTTTGATTTTAACAAACTTTATATGCACTTATATGTTTTTGACGTTCCGGACCCAACAGAATCGACGAAATCGCGATCGGAGGTCATTTTCTCAAAATGAGTCATTGAGTTCCTTTAACGAATAAGGAACTCGGGGGGCCAAAATCACAACGAAAACCCCGGGAATCGAAACGACACCTCCCCTAGCCTAAAATCATCATTTAAAACTGTTAGGAATCGACGGAAATGCAATAGGACGCACCGTTTGACGGAAAATGCAATATGGCTCCACTTTTACCGGTAAACTTCAAAACTTACAAAATCGAGCCTAAAATCAAGCCGAACTCATCCGGAAGCAAACCAATAGTCTATCTTGACTATTTTCGATGTTACAGAGCTAATGGAAGTGACGAAAACAGGTTTTGATGCTCCGATCAATAAGTGCTCCCTTTTTGGGCCATTTCCTTAAGCCTTAAGAACTAAATTTCCATATTTTAGCTCGAAATCTTCCGTGAGGTTCCGGGAACCAAACCGAGACTTCACCTAAGTCATATTTGATATTTCGGAGCTAACGGAACTGTCAGAGCTTGATTCTGACATCGTTTGCTAAGATTTCACTTTTGGGTGCACTTAACTTAAGCTTAAGTTCCAAAAATGAGGAAAATGAGATATTTATGAATTTAGTCACCGGGGCACCGGACTACCGGTCCCAGCAAGTCGTATACGACCTGGGGTAACTGTATATACGCTCTAAATATGAAACAAATACATGAAAAATATAATTTTGGCCATACGGGCCATCACAATATCCCCCATTAAATGGGACTTTTGCCCTCAAAAGTCAAAGTGAGAAAGGTACCTGGAGTCTCGAACAAGTGTGGATTCTGAGTCCGCATGTCCCGCTCTATCTCCCAGGTAGCCTCCTCGATTGGTCTGCGTGCCCAGCGAACCTTCACAACCGGAATCTCCTTAGTCTCGAGCTTCCTCACATGTCTAGCAATAATAGCCTCAGGCTGCTCAATGACTGAAAGCTGGTCATCCACCTCCACCTCAGTTGTATCCTGCCGAAGCACATGTGACGGGTCCGATACATACTGTCGGAGCATGGAGACATGAAATACAGGATGTACTGCTGACAACTCAGGTGGTAAGGCTAGTCTGTAGGCAACCTCCCCAATCCTCTCAAGTATCTCATATGGCCCAATGTACCTCGGACTAAGTTTTCCTCTCCGGCCGAACCTCCGTACGCCCTTCATGGGCGAGACACGCCGAGACACACTATCACCCACGCTAAACTCCAACGGTCGACGCCTACGATCTGCATAAGACTTCTGCCTACTCTGGTCCTCACGAAATCTTTCCTGAATCACACGGACCCTATCAACGGTATCCTGAAGTAGCTCAGAACTCTGGTGCGTCATCTCGTGACCGCTAAACCAACCAATCGGCAACCTGCAACGTCTACCATATAATGCCTCAAAAAGAGCCATGCAAATGCTGGAGTGGTAGCTATTATTATAAGATAACTCCGCTAATGCCAAGTACCTGCTCCAACTACCGCCAAAATCAAATACACAAGGCCGCAACATATCCTGTAGTACCTAAATAGTCCGCTCGGACTGGCCATCTGTCTGGGGTGAAATGCTGTGCTCAACAAGACATCAGTGCCCAACTCACGCTGAAATGCCCTCCAAAATCGAGAAGTGAACTGAGTACCACGATCTGAAATGATAGAAACAGGTACCCCATGCAATCTTACCACCTTAGAAACATACAACTCCGCCAACCTCTCCGCTGTCCAAGTCGTCTGAGTAGCTAGGAAGTGTGCGGACTTGGTCAATCGATCCACGATGACCCAAATCTGATCATGACCCCTAGGCGAACGAGGAAGACCTGTGATGAAGTCCATAGTAATGTTCTCCCATTTCCATAAAGGAATAGGGAGGCGCTGCAACTCACCGGCCGGTCTACGATGCTCAACCTTAACCTGCTGACAGGTCAAGCACCTAGACACAAAAGTAGCTATCGAGCTCTTCATGCCCCGCCACCAATACAATTGTCGAAGATCCCTATACATACGAGCCGTGCCAGGATGAACTGAGTACCTAGTACTATGGGCGTCTCTCAACAAGGGCTGGATCAAATCACCAACCTTAGGAACCGCAAGTCTACCATGAACCCAAAGTACCCCGTCAGAATCAATCTTAGCCCACTCGAACTCACCGCTAGCAACCCGCTCTCTCAGCTCAACTAAACTAGGATCCTCGAACTGGCGACGATGAATCTGATCATATAAGGCAGAGCTAGACTCAACATGAGCTGTAACTCTATCTGGAGAGGAAAGATCCAACCTAACCAAGCTGTTAGCCAAGGACCGGATGTCCCGAGCTAAAGGTCTCTCCGAAGCTGGTAAGGCTGCCAAACTACCCAAGCTGACCGCTCTCCTACTCAAGGCATCCGCTACCACATTAGCCCTGCCCGGATGATAAAGAATACTCAAATCATAGTCCTTCAGAAGCTCAACCCATCTCCGCTATCTAAGGTTAAGCTCCCTCTGACTAAGAATGTATTGTAGGCTGCGGTGGTCAGTGTAGATATCACAATGCACTCCATATAGGTAGTGTCTCCAGATCTTGAGCACAAATACTACCGCCGCCAACTCTAAGTCATGAGTGGGGTAGTTACGCTCGTGAGTCTTCAGCTGGCGAGAGGCATAAGCAATCACGTGGCCCTCCTGCATCAAGACACAACCCAACCTAATACCTGAGGCATCATAATATACGGTATACAGCTGACCCTCGACCGGTAATGCTAACACTGGGGCTGTAGTCAATAACTCCTTTAGCTTTAGAAAGCTGGACTCACACTCCGCGGACCACTGAAAAGACACCTCCTTCTTCGTCAATCTAGTGAGGGGTGCAGCAATAGACGAGAAACCCTGAACAAACCGACGGTAATACCCGGCTAGACCCAAGAAACTACGAATCTCGGTAGGAGTAGTAGGTCTAGGCCACTCATGAACGGCAGCCACCTTGGCTGGATCAACACTAAGCCCAGCACTCGATACGACATGGCCAAGGAAAGCAACGGACTCCAACCAAAACTCACACTTTGAGAACTTAGCATAAAGTCGCTCAGTCCTCAAAGTCTCCAACACAATTCGTAGGTGCTGCTCGTGCTCTGCTCGACTCCGCGAATACACCAGAATGTCATCAATGAACACAATCACGAAGGAGTCAAGGTAACGCCTGAACACCCGAGTCATCAAGTCCATAAATGAGGCAAGAGCATTAGTCAACTCAAAGGACATGACTAGAAACTCGTGGTGAGCATAGCGGGTCCTAAAGGCTATCTTCGGGACATCCTCAGCCCGAATCCTCAACTGGTGATAACCGGACCGCAAGTCAATCTTAGAGAACACGGTGGCTCCCTGCAACTGATCAAACAAATCATCCACTCGAGGCAAGGGATATTTGTTCTTTATGGTCACTTTGTTCAGCTGCCTGTAATCAACACACATAAGCAAAGATCCGTCCTTCTTTTTCACAAACAAAACTGGAGCACCCCAAGAAGATATACTAGGATGAATAAAACCTCTATCAAGTAGATCCTGAAGCTGGGTACTCAACTCACGAAGCTCAGCAGGAGCCATACGATACGGAGGAATAGAAATAGGTCGAGTACCCGGCTCAAGGTCAATACCAAAATTATATCATGCGCGGGAGGCAAACCAGGAAGGTCAGCAGGAAATACATCAACATACTCACAAACAATAGGAACAGAAGCAGGAGACAATACATTGGCATTAGTATCACGGGCATACGCTAAGTAAGCAAGACAACCACTAGCAACAAGTCTACGAGCCCGACAACATGATATCACCCTCACCGATGTACGACTAGTGGGTCCACACCACATCACCGGGGGCACACCAGGCATAGAAAAGGTCACCGTCTTGGCATAACAATCCAAGACCACATGATAATAAGATAACCAATCCATGCCCAGAATCACATCAAAATCAAGCATGTCTAACTCTATCAAGTCTGCCCGAGTATCACAACCCCGAATAGTCACAATACACGATCTATATACACGGTCCACCACGAGGGCCGCCCCAACAGGAGTAGATACATTCAAGGGAATAGATAACGGCTCACTAGTCAAACCCAAACGAGAAGCCAAGTACACAGACACATAAGATAGAGTGGATCCCGGGTCAAATAGTGTAAATGTGGAATGCCCACAAACAGATAACATACAAGTGACGACATCATCAGCACCCTCAGCCTCAGCCCTGTCAGGAACGACATAAAGCTGCTACGGTGCTCCCTCCTGTCTCTGACTACCCCAGCCCCTCTGACGTCCCCTCTGACCTCCACCCCTAGCTCCCTGAGCTATCGGTGGTGCATCTCTGGCCGGCGGTACTACCTGAATAGGCTGTGCAAGTAGTGCGGCAGTACGCTGTGGCCTACGACGAGGACAGTCTCTCACGTGATGACCAACATCACCACACTCAAAGCAACCACGACCACGACGACCCCCAATCTCACTAGGACAATCTCTAGAGTAGTGACCAACCTCACCACAACTATAGCAAGCCCCTCTCTCTCTGGCTGTACCTCGAGAACCCTCAGCTGAAGTACCAGAACTGAAACTCTGGCCCCTGGCGGGCTGGCTGGACTGACCCTGCTCGGAAGTATGTAGTGCAGCATGATAACTCTGGCCCTGATGGCCCTGTGACTGACGAGACCTCGAACCACCACTTTTGTGACCACCACTCGCTGACCGGGTACCCGAAAAGCTACCCTGATGTCGTGCCCTCTTATCACCGGCCTCCCGGGCCCGAAGATCAAAAAGCTCCTGCTGGAGAACCTCCTCAATGATCTCAGCGAGGGTACCACCTCGCGCAACAGTACGGTCAACCTGTCTCTGCCTCTCCAAAGTCAACCGGTCAACAAAGAATCTAACTCTGGCCTGCTCAGTAGGTAGAAGATCAGGAGCATAGCGGGCCAATCTCGTGAACTGGGCCTCATACTCGGAAACCAACATCGACCCCTGCTGCAACTGTAGGAACTGAGAACGAAAGGACTCTCTGACACAATGGGGTACATACTAGTCCAATAATGCATCTCTAAACTGCCCCCAAGTAGGAGAGGGCAAACCCATAGGCCTACAATCCATGTACGAACGATACCAGTAACCCGCCTCCTTATCCAGGAGGTAAGAGACAAAGTCCGGTCCATGCGACTCTAATACCTGCAGAGTCCTCAGTCTACTCTCAACAACGGGGATGAACTCGGTGGCATCCTGAGATGGAGCTCCAGAAAACCGTACAGTGGCAATCCTCAAAAACCTGTCCAAGGCCTTCCCGACCTCAGACGTCGGGAGAACAGTAGAAGTAGTGGTTGCGGCGGCACTGTCATCTGGAATAGGCGCCTGAACCCTCTCTGGTGGCGGCTCAGTAGTTAGAGCCTCAGCAGTATGCAACACAGCTCGTGCTGCACCCTGGGAAGAAGACTCCGGAGTAGATGTAGTGGGGGCGGCTGCCCCGCCAATCATCTGCATCATCTGCAGGAATAGTGTCTGGAATGCAGGAGACTGGAATAAAGACGGCGCGACCGGTGAGGCAGCTGATGCCGACTGGGGCACTATAGGCGGGTCTGCCACTCTCGCAGGTGCTGTAGTTGTAGTAGTGGTAGGCGGAGGATCCTGAACTGGTATAACAGTCCTCTCAACTCCCTCCGTAGCCGGTGGAGGAGTATCCTCTCCCTAGGTAGCTCACGTGCATGCCATTCTGCGACAAGAGTGAAGCCGATAAGCTATATTCAAGAAACTGACTTAACTCATTCGCACGAAGAGAATAGAAAGATCAACTACTTTTCTAAAGCGCCATGTAGCTTCTCGTGAATGAAATTCCAGGCGTCCCCAAAACCATTCACAAGACTCTACCGACACCGCTCCTATTTGCCACAAAACTACAAGAACCTAGGCTCTGATACCACTCTGTCAAGGCCCAATTTCTCGAACCCTGATGGCGTCTACTAACCCCACTTAGACAAGCCAAAACCCTACGGCCCATAGCATACGCGGTGGGCCATACAACACTCACAATAAATAATAATAAATAAAGGAGGAATAAATAAGGAATGCAGAAGCAAATCATGACATAAGTAGATACAAAAGCTAAATCCCGACCCAAGAATAGTGATGTGGCAAAAACAGGAGCTAAATAAATACAGTATCCAAAAGAGACCCAGACATATACAGATGATCAGACTGAATATAAATGGGTCTAAAGTCTGTCAAGAGATAAATGACAGAATAAACAACTCCTGAATAAAAGACTCGATCAGCGGGGTGGCAGGCTCACCGAATCCTCCAAAATGTGACTCCTCAGTCCGCACCATCGCGATGCCTACGCTGACCTACACCTGGCTCTGCACCACAAGAAGGCACAACAAGTGTAGCATGAGTACCACAATAAAGTGATACCCAGTAGGCTAGGCCGACTAGGATCAATAAATATAACATAATAATAACGAGGTAAGTAAAACAGGCAATATCAGTGAGAAAATAAATACCAACATGACATAATGTAAATACCCAATGGACAACAATAGTAACAACCTTGGGCACCCCTAACCCGAATAATAAGAAAATCTCGAAGCCACCGCTAGGCAAATAATATCATACCTCTATCACAGCCCGAACCAATATAGTATCGAATACCGAAACGCAGGAATAATAAGCAAGTAAGTAAGTAAATGCAGAAAGTAAAAATGAATATAACAAGCAAAACTTACCTGGCGTCCCATACCACCAGCAAGTACAAACAGTCAAAGCAAAACCCACCGTGACTTCCCCCGTAAGCCCGGTGGACACAACAAGAATATAAGCAAGGAAATGGGGGTGGAAATTAAGTAAGTAGAACCAAATCCGTCAACTAAACAACACCCGCTTGAGCGAAACACCCACCCCTAGGATGACGCGAGCCACAATCCATATAAACCAACCTCTATGGCAATATGCGCGAACATGCTCAGTGTAGGTTGACCTCTACGACAACACGAGCAAAGGCTCAGCATAGCTCAACCTCTATGAAAAATGCGAGATAAGTAGGGCGTGCGCGTCAACCGCTATGACCGCCATACAAAACAACATCAACAACAAATCTCAAAAATATTGGAATCCTACTACTAAGGATCTCACGATGCAACTCTCACAATAGATTATATCCACACATCCCATACTCTACGTACCCCCCTACGACACCACAAGCCTACCGGACACAACTCAAATCGTCCCGTCTACGTCCCGCGACGAGATCCCAAGTTCATTAGTGAGGGGTAACAATATAAATGAGGTCAAATCAACCTAAAGATCATCCCATTCACTAGCCACTATCATATTACATTTATTCAAACCAGTCTCACATTGCTACGAGGTAAACCGAGCCTACCCGGGCGCCGATGATAGCCAAAACGAACAAGAATAGCCTCAACGTTGCAAACCGACTCACAAATCAATGAATACCTATCAAATATATATTCTAGACATCAATAGGAGCGTTTTGATACCCATATTGCAATACAAAAATTGCCGGGTCAAGCGGGCCTAAAAACGAGCCCTCGAGCTCGAAGCTCCGAAAAATATTTCGAACACACTGGGTCGTCCCTCATTATTTATGGGACTCATAGTTCGAATTTGAGCTCCAACGGACCACCAAAATGTCCTCAAACGCTCAAATTACACAAACTAATTAGCGCGAATTGACAATACGGTGTTCAAAAATTTCGAGACTTATCCGCGGTGATTACACTAGCTCCAAGACCAAGAATCAATCCTCAAACACCTAAGAAGCTAGCAAAAATCATTGGGTTTAATTATAGTTAGTAAACACCCCCAAAATCACTAAAAACGAGTTAAGGGCGAAGAAATTACCTTAATACCGCCATAACAATCGACCCCACACGTTCCAATATCGGCACCCACGAATTTCCACTCAAAATCCACCAAGAATCGCCACCCTAACCCTTATTTCCTTTCAAAACTCGAAATAATGAGACATGGGGGGGCTAAGGGGCTGTTTTGGAGGATTAAATAAGTTTGGCCCAATTGTTTACCCTTATTAACTAAAAAAAAAATACATATGGCATTACTAAATCAGCAGCCCAAGTGCCCTTGGGCCAAACTATCCTCCTACATGGGCCGGGTTCGAACCCCACTAGCACCGCCTTTTTATACAAATTTTTTTCATTTTTAACAGTAGCTGAAAACTTCTTAGCAATTTCGTCGGTTATTTCGAAACTCAAACGGAGTCCGATTTAACAAACTTTATATGCACTTATATGTTTTTCGACGTTCCGCATCCAATGGAACCATCTGTTTTTTCATACGACGCTCCGATATGGCTGAAATAGCAGAAAGACAGCAGCTGGAAATAACTTTTTATCAATTTTCTTGGAATTCCGTCGGTTATTTCGAAACTCAAACGGAGTCCGATTTTAACAAACTTTATATGCACCTATATGTTTTTCGACGTTCTGGATCCAACAAAACCATCTGTTTTTTCATATGATGCTCCGATATGGCTGAAATAGCAGAAAGACAGCAGCTGGAAACAACTTTTTATCAATTTTCTTGGAATTCCGTTGGTTATTTCGAAACTCAAACGGAGTCTGATTTTAACAAACTTTATATGCACTTATATGTTTTTCGATGTTTTGGTCCCAATGAAATCGATAAAATCGTGATCGGAGGTCGTTTGCTCAAAAAGAGTCATTGAGTTCCTTTAACGAATAAGGAACTCGAGGGGCCAAAATCACAACGAAAACCCCGAGAATCGAAACGACACCTCCCCTAGCCTAAAATCATCATTTAAAACTGTTAGGAATCGACATAAATGCAATAGGACGCACCGTTTGACAGAAAATGTAATATAGCTCCACTTTTACCGGTAAACTTCAAAACTACAAAATCGAGCCTAAAATCAAGCCGAACTTATCCGGAAGCAAACCAATAGTCTATCTTGACTATTTTAGACGTTACAGAGCTAATGGAAGTGACGAAAATGGGTTCTGATGCTCCGATCAATAAGTGCTCCCTTTTTGGGCCATTTCCTTAAGCCTTAAGAACTAAATTTCCATATTTTAGCTCGAAATCTTCCGTGAGGTTCTGGGAACCAAACCGAGACTTCACCTAAGTCATATTCGATATTTCGGAGCTAACGGAACTGTCAGAGCTCGATTCTGACATCGTTTGCTAAGATTTCACCTTTTGGTGCACTTAACTTAAGCTTAAGTTCCAAAAATGAGGAAAATGAGATATTTATGAATTTAGTCACCTGGGGTAATTGTATATACGCTCTAAATATTAAAAACATATATGAAAAATATAATTTTGGCCATACGGGTCATCACACAATATAACCTCTCCTTTTTACAAATATTTATCTACAATCAAGTAGGTGATGAAACTAGTATTAGTAGTGAATAAAAACATGTAGGTAGTTCAATCATGCCAACAACTTTTACCCGGGCAGCGAGCCTATAATTATCAAACTAAGGGTGTTCCTTCAACTTCTTCTCCGCTAATTGCCATTGTGGTCACACCTCTTACCATTACTTACATAAACACCCCTAAATATCATAATGTAGCAGGAGAAATGTAAACTTATGGTATCTAAGCATCATCTCATGAGTTTCTACTAACATTACACTTTTAAATTCTAAATGTGCTCACAATTGAAGTTAAAGGGGACTCCCCTCCATGGCTGTCCCAATATGCACAAACCATCAGCAAACCTTCCCACCAGATCACATCATGTAAAAGGGACCACCCTAGCCTAATTGACACATATAAAGTTCCCTCATTAACTCAAGCACAAAAGAGGGAGAAAAATGAAGTAACTTACCTTACTTGTGAGGGATTCTTACTCTCTTAGATTATATTTTCCAAGGGCTGAACTCTCCTTCAATCCTTGCTTGAGATGAGGGAGAATATTCAAGAATCCTAAGGATTTTTATGGCTGATATATGAAGATAGAAGGGAAAGAAAGAGAACCTTAGCAATCAGATTTTTTTCTCAAGTGTAAAATGGTTAAAAAGAGATGGTTACATTTCCTTTTAAATGGACCAACTTTGGCTGACTTTCTGTTCAACTCTTGGCCATAATTTACCAAGTAGGTGATGCACCTACTTGGCCTTTTAGCTTGGGCCTTTTTGGACATCAACTTATTGGGCTTTGGCTGCCCATTCTTCTCATTTTTCCTTCACTTGGATTGAGCCAGAAATTTTAAGTAAATGGTTAGTGACCTTGGGCACTAGAAGATGGCCAAACAAGTCTTAGTTGGTAATGCACCTACTTGGCCCTTTTAGGCTGCTCAAAAAGTCTATGTAGGTGATGCACCTACTTGCTTCGTTAAGTTAAACAAGCAACTCATTTGTCTTACCTCATTTTCCAATCCTTAATCGCATATATTGTATCTTAGTAGTTCACTTTAGAATTTCAACTCAAATAACACCATAATATCTTGAATTTAAATACTTTTATCGAGTTTAACTTGGACTCTTCCTTGTTGAAACATATGGAGATATCACATACCTCTTCATCCAATTTGAATTACCACTATTCTTATGAAAAAACTTAGTCCCTCACCAATGTACCATAAGCCTATGTCCAGTGTCATATAGATGGGATTAACATATAGAAAATACAAAGTGTTACATCCTCCCCCAGGAACATTTGTCCTCGAATGATAGTATAGTTAGTCGGCCCAAACAAGTTCAGGCCTAAGTTACTTACTACTATTAATCACATGGTACATATAGACATATACTTACTTGTCAATGCCTCAGCTCTGAATTTTTCATCTTCCTCAGTGGACTATAAAAGATGAGGGTACTTGGATCTTATTACTTCTTCCCCCTCCTAAGTAACCTCTTCAACTTGCTTGTTCCTCCATAGTAATATCACAGAAGCTACTTCTTTATTTCTGAACTTCTTGTCTTGTCGATCTAGAATAGCAATGGGTAGTTCTTATAAGTGAGATCTTCTATAACCTATAAATCTTCGGTTAGAGTGATACCAGTTGGGTCACCTATGCGCTTTTGAAGCATTGAAACGTGAAATACTGGATGAACCACAGAAAGCTCTTGGGGTAGCTCTAATTTATATGCAACTTGGACAACTCTTTTAACAATCTTATATCCTATGTAGTGTGGACTGAGCTTTCCCTTTTTACCAAATTTCATTACCCCTTTTACTAGAGTCACCTTCAAGAACACCGAATCTCCTACGGAAAATTTTAGCCCTCTTCTTCTAACATCTACATATGATTTTTGTTGACTTTGAGCTGTTGCGAGCCGTTGTTGTATTATCTTAACTTTCTTTGTAGCTTGATGGACAAGATCAAGCGCAAATAAGGCAGATTCACTTGCTTCAAACCGATTGATTGGTGACCTACACTTTCTTCCATACAAAGCTTCATAAGGTGCCATTTTGATACTTGAATGGTAGCTATTATTGTAAGAAAATTTAATAAGTGGCAAATAATCATCCTAGCTTCCTTGGGAGTCCAATATACAAGCTCGAAGCATATCCTAAAGTGTTTGGATTGTGCATTCTTCTTGACTATCCATTTGAGAGTGTAAGACTCTACTTAAGTTCACTTGCGTCCCTGAACATCTCTGAAACGACTTCCAAAAATTTGTAGTGAATTGAGCTCCCCTGTCAGATATAATAGAGATTGGCACTCCATGCAACCGAACTATCTCTTTAATATATAATATTGCATACTCTTTGATTGTATAAGTAGTTTTGTCCGGCAAGAAGTGCACTGATTTGGTGAGTCTATCAACAACTACCAATATGGATTCAAACTTCCAAAATAAGTGAGGTAACCCAGTAACAAAATCCATGTTGATCATGTCCCACTTCCAAATTGGAAGTTCTATATGATGTACATAACCTCCCGGCTTATGGTGCTCTACTTTAACTTGTTGACAATTCAGACATTGAGCACAAATTTTGAAATATCCTTCTTCATTTCCCCCCACCAATACACCTCCTTCAAGTCATGATACATTTTTATTGAGCTCAGATGGACATAATATCTTAAGTGATGTGCTTCCATCATAATTCTCCCCTTTAGCCCATCTACATCATGTACGCACAATCTATTTTTACATCGTAGTACTCCTTCTTGTGTGAGCTCAAATGCCTTAGTCATACCTTGTGGTACATTTTCTTAAAGCTCTAATAAAATAGGATCTATGTACTGTTTCTCTTTCACTTCTGCCATCAACAAGGATTCTGCTGCATTTTGCACAACAACTCCTTCATCTGAAGATTCAAGAAGGCGAACCCCCAAGCTAGCTAATTGATGTAGATCTTTACTTACCCCTTGTGTGATTGCGTACTGCTCAACAACGCTTGCCATTATTTTATGACTTAAAGCATCCGCCACCATATTTGCCTTTCTAGGGTAATACAAAATATCAATATCGTAATCTTTTAATAACTTGAGCCATCTTTGTTGTCTTAGATTGAGGTCCTTTTGCTTAAAGATATATTGTAGACTCTTGTGATCAGTATATATGTCAACATGAACTCCATATAAATAGTGGCATTATATCTTCAAAGCAAATATAACTGCCTCTAGGTCTAAATCATGGGTTGGATAGTTTTTCTCATGTTGACACAACTACCTTGAGGCATATGATATAACTCTACATTGCTTCATCAAGACACATCCTAGGTCTACTCCCGAAGCATTACAATACACCGCATAACCTTCTGTTCCATCAGAAAGTACCAATACAAGTGTTGTCGTCAATTTATTTGTAAGCTCTTGGTAGCTTCTTTCACATGCATCGCTCCATTTGAACATGGTTGCCTTATGCATTAGCTTTGTTAAAGGTGTCCTTCAACAAACCTTCTATAATAAACTGCTAGTCCAAAGAAACAACGAACCTCTATAGGTATGGTAGGTCTTGGCCAGTTCTTTACAGTCTCTATCTTTTGGTATCAACCCTTATTCCTTTATCGGATACCATGTGGCCCAAGAATGCCGCAGATCTTAACAAAAACTTGCACTTAGAAAACTTTGCATATAACTTATGCTTACAAAGAATTCATAACGCTTGTTGTAGGTGATTAGCATGATCCCCTTCCGATCTTTAATACACCAAAATGTCATCTATGAATACTATCACGAACACATCCAAAAATGGCTTAAACACCCTATTCATCAAATCCATAGAAACAGTTGGTGTATTTTGTTTGCCCAAACAACATGACTAGGAACTTGAAATGACCATATTGTATTTGAAAAGCTATCTTGGATGTATCTTGATTTCTGATTCTCACTTGGTGATCACCCAGCCTCAAGTCAATCTTTGAAAAATACTTGGCACCCTTTAACTGGTCAAATAAATCATCAATCCTAGGAGGAGATATCTATTCTTTATTGTCGCCTTATTTAACTGTCTGTAGTCAATACATATCCTCAACGATCCATATTTTTTGCATATAAATAAAAATGGTGCTCCCCAAGGGGATATACTAGGCAGTATAAATCCCTTCTCTAGCAAATCTTTTAATTTCTCCTTTAACTCCTGTAATTCTACTGGGGCCATTCTATATAGGGGAATGGATATAGGTTGTGTATCTAGGAGAATGTCAAGACAAAACTCAACTTCTCGTTGAGGAAAACCTAGGAAAATCTTTAGGAAATACATCTGAAAATTCATTTACCACCGAAATAGATTGAAAGGTTTGGGGATCTGCATCTATATCTCTTACCCTCACTAAATGGCATATGTAGCCTTTGGACACCATCTTCCCTGCCTTAAAATAGGAAATAACCCTACCTCTTGGCGCTCCAATATAACCATCCCATTCAAGGACTGCCTCCTTTGGAAAATAGAACTACAACATCTTAGTTCGGCAATTCACCATGGCATATCAAGAAGCCAAAAAATCCATACCCATTATAACATCAAAATCTACCATTTCTAGATCATCCAGGTCAGCCAATGTGTCACGATCACAAATAGTTACGATGTAATTACAGTAGATCCTTGTAGCTGTAATGGACTCACCAATTGGCGTAAACACTTCAAGTGGTTTAACCAATAATTCAGGTACTCTTTGGAACGTCCTAACAATTAATAGAGTAACATATGATAGAGAAGATCCTGGATCAATTAATGCATATACAATATGTGGAAATATGGACAATGTACTTGTAACCACATCTGGGAAAGCCACTAAATTTTGCCGATCTCCTTGAGCATACGTGCGATTTTGAGCTTGACTAGAACTAGCTACCCCTCTAATACCCCTACCACGACCTGCCGAGAATTGTAGACCCCTACCTAATGAAGGCATTGTCGATGATGATGCAGCAACTGGTCTAGTTTGTTTCGTCATATAACTTGTATCCCTTTAAGGGCAGTTTCTCATCATATGACTCGGTGTACCACACCAAAAACAAACATTGGTCCCAAATTGGCATGCACATAGATGAGTCCTTTTGCATTGATTACAAGGTTGTCGAGGAGGTTTTGATTGGTTCTTACTCCCTTGCCCTTGGTGCTCTACTGTTCATGAACCTTGTATTTCATCTTATTGTCCAAACTGATTTCCCTTAGACCCTTGATACTGAGTTGGAGCGCTAGTTGTAGAGTAGGAAAATGATGGCCTGGGTGGTCGATTAGAAAATCGAGGCCAAAACTCACCTTGGGATGGTGTAAACTGCCTTGTAGATCTAGCCCTCTTGGACTGTTCTCTTTCCGACTCTTGGGTCCTCCTATGTTGCCTATGATCCTCTAACTTAAAAGCTTGCAGATTGGCTATATCCATGTCTTTATTCAAGGATGCAATGGTGCAATCTCTAACCAGGTAGGGATCTAATCTATCAACATATCGATGAACTCGATCCTCCATAGTAGCAACCACATTAGGAGCATACCTGGCCAAGGAATTAAATTGGGTATCGTACTCTCTCATACTAATACCTCCTTGGTGGAGATTTAAGAATTGATCTGCAAGGGCCTCTCGGATCTCCAATAGCAGATAGCGGTCAAGAAATGCCTTTTTAAATTTTTCCAAATAACTGAAGGTGCATCTGTACCCCTAGATTGCTTTCAAGTTTCATACCACAATACAACCATACCCTTTAATCTATATGTTGCTAGCTCAATAGCTTCTACATCGCTTACATGCATAACATCCAAGGTCCATTAGATTTGGTCAATAAAGTCTTGTGGATCTTCATTAGGATCTGACCTAGTGAATGAAGGAGGATCCAAATTAAGAAAGTCACGTATCTGTGTGCTAGCTGCCCTATCTGCACCGCCAGCACTCACAACCAGACCTTCTTGCCTTTGACCTTGATTGACCACTATACGAGTCAATAACTGGACTGCATTCCTCAAATCTTGCTCAGTAGCATTAATAGGAGGTTCTTGAGGTGTTGCTGCCCTCCTTAGCTCTTTTGGAGGTGGAGGAGTGAAGGAACTCTTTGATAAGGACTCATCTGGAATCTCACTTTGATTAAGTCTAGCTCGTGATTGGCTACTCCCTTCTCAGGGATATATGTGGCTACCTATACTTCTTCTCCTTGTGACAGACATCTTTTGCTATATATAAAACAAAACATTAAGGGTTAGATATGATCCACCTATGATAATGGCTCTATGGCACGATCTAGGAAATGAAATAAAAGACGCAACTCCTAAATGTCCTATAGCCTCATATTTATAGATGTGGTGCACAGAACACCCATAAGCAAGACTCCACATGGATACAACTTTGTAGAATCCCTAGGATGACCTACTCCGATACCACATTTGTTACGCCTCTAAATTCATAAGGACATACAGGCATTCGGTACGCTCAAGACCTGAGAGAACCAATATATAATTTGTGTTCTATTTGCATATGACTGTGACAACCATAAGCAGTGACAAGTCCCTTCTGGCAATAGATATAAAAGGTGAACATAGGTAGAACCAAAACTTACATAACATACTTGGCCATTGAGGCCACATATATTTAGAGACAAGATGCAACTAAATTATATACAATAAGTCTATGAAGCCTCTATAAGATTACATAGGTCGGGGGACTATGACACTACACCAAAATACATATAACACAGACTCAGTAAAGCCCAAATCAACTTGGAGCTCACCAAAACCAGGTGAGTGTTTGTGCCAACACTGAAGGTCTACTAGCTGAAGTACCTGTACCTGCATCATGAATTGTAGCATCCCCCAAAAGAGATGTCAATACGAAATAATTTACTGAATATGTAAGGCAATAACATATGTAAAATGAGATTCAAGTGAATCAATTATCAATACATGAATGCATATTCATATTAAAAGACCACCTTCGTTATATTTGGGGAACTACATACATTACATTCTTTTCTTTACTCTTCAGTGTTTTATGAACTTCAATAGGCATGTATTACATGTGACCAGTTCATGCATGTTTAAAAGAGGATGACCCATGCTAGGCATTCTAACCCTTGGGATGCTTTCCCCATAACTGTACAATATTGGGATCAACCGATGCTAGGCTCTTGCCCCTAGGCTTCCATCCTTATGCGCAAGTGAGATCGACCCATGCTAGCTTTTGCCCTTGGGATGCAACCCATACACTATGAACACTATTCAATTTTATTCTTTGATACTTTAAGATTGTTACTTTGGTGATCATGATGAGTCTTAAACTTCGAAACCATGTACCAGTACTACACGATAGGATAATAGTCTCTCAAGATAGTACGATAATATAGAAAACAAGTGTGATATTGACATACTACTTAGGAGTTTAAATGACACAAGTAGCTCAACGGATGAAAGTAGACTCCTCATGCTAATGCTTGGAAAAGTGAAACCACAAAGTTACTAATACGCAAAAATTTGTGAATAGCTCTTGGGAAGCTCACTTGTTAAGAGTGACTTGATTAATGGATTTCATGTGAAAGAATATTGAATAGGATAGCCTTACATACCTTGTCGTACCACCTCATTATCACTGCAATGTAACCTCCCCTTTTTCCAAATATTTATCTACAATTTAGTGGGTGATGAAACTAGTATAGTAGTGAATAAGCACATGTAGGTAGTTCACGCACGCCCACAACTTATACCCAGACAGCAAGCCTGTAATTATCAAACTAAGGGTGTTCCTTCAACTTCTCATTTAATTGCATCTGTGGTCACACCTCTTATCATTACATACATAAAACAACCCCTACATATCATAATGTAGCAGGGGAAATGTGAACTTATGGTATCCAAGCATTATCTCATGAGTTTCTACTAACATTACACTTTAAATTCTAAAATGTGCTCTCAATTGAAGTTTTAGGGGACGCCCCTCCATGGCTGTCCCAACATGCACAAACCATCAGAAAACCTTCCCATGAGATCACATTATGTAAAAAGGACCACTATTACCTCATTGACAAATATGAAGGTTTCTAATTAACTCAAGCTTAAAAGAGGGAGAAAAGTGCAGTAACTTACCTTACTTGTGAGGGATTTATTGCTCTCTTGGATTATATTTTCCAAGGGATGAACTCTCCTTCAGTCCTAGCTTGAGATGAGGGATAATATTTAAGAACCCTAAGGGTTTTTATTGCTTCTATATGAAGATAAAAGGGGAAGAAAGAGAAACTTAGAAATCAGATTTTTTTCAAGTGTAAAATGGCTAAAAAGAGCTGGTTACATTCTTTTTTAAAGGGACCATCTTTGGCCGACTTTCTCTTCAACTTTTGGCCATAATTTACCAAGTAGGTGATGCCTACTTGGCCTTTTAGCTTGGGTATTTTGGACCTCGACTTATTGGGCCTTATGTCACGACCCGCCAATCTTCCATAGAAAAAAGGAAGAATCTAGAGTCAAGGAGAAGAAACTAGAGGCCTGGAGAGGTTTCTAGAAGACTTTAGAACATTACAGATAGAACTTGAAGCTCCTAGAAGACTAGAATTTGTAGGAAAATCTTTTTAATACTTGAAAAAAATCTAGAACAATGGAGTCAAGTGTGGGAAGCACTTAGAATCCTCTAGATATGTAGAATCTTCTAGAGAAGGGACTTATGTGTAAATATTAAGGGACTTAGAAAGTAAATATTATTTGTACTTTGGCCCGTAGAGAGTAGTATAAATAGGAGGGCTATTCATTTGTAAGGCATCAATCATGAAAAGCAAGTTGTAAAGCATTCTTCCAAGTAATACAAGCCTTCTTTAAAAAAACTCTCATAGTCTTCTTATCTAGTGTCCCTTAGCGATCTTAGCTGAAAAGGCTTACTAGTATTTGCAAGATCATGAAAGAGTCCTGAACAAATTGACAAGTACCACAGGGAGTCTTAGTGAAAGTTATAAGCCCATGATAGAGTGGCATCAGAGCAGGTTTGTACTAAGGGAGGCACGGCAAGTGAAGGGACGTCAACACCACCAGCACCACCAACGTTATGTTGTACTTTTGCAAGAAATGCAAGGGAAAGAAAAGCTCCAAGAAGGCTGAAGAGGTGCTGGTCGGACCGACACTAACAGAGCCCATAACAACCCACTCACTCTCGGCAGTTGAGCTGAGTGATAAGGAATGGGGAGAGGAACCCACCGACGTCACACTTGACATGGGATAGGTCGTGTCACACCCAAAGTCCCATTGAGACAGACTGACACCCCTTGCCAACAAGGCTCGGGAGAACCAACATATAACCATGCACTTTCTATGAACATTATAAGGGGTTTCCACATTCAACATGCTTTCAAGAAGGTAGACTGTAATATAAAGCAAAAAGGAAATACATATGTCTAGGTCGTTGGAACCATGATGTCTAGAGTATGATACACGACCACACTATCCCTTACATAGTCTATAAAGCGTCTAGATAAGGAACAATATATATTAAGGATCGGGACAAGCCCTGCCTCATGATCAACTCTATAATACAAAAATATAAGCTCTAGAAAAACAAAGCCACGAAGCAACCTGGAGCTTAGTAACAACAGCTGGATATCCTGTACTCCTACTTGGGAGATTTTGGAGCTTAGTAACAACAGCTGGATATCCTGTACTCCTACTTGGGAGATTTACTAGCTCCTGTACCTACAATATGAAATGTAGGTCCCCGTATGGGATGTCAGTACGAGATAATATATTGAATATGTAAGGCAGAAAGTAATGTATATAAAATAAGAACTCAAAGAAAATCATACACTGGTGTATAAGTATAAGAGACCACCTTTAGTCATACTGTGAAATCATGTACTTTATGTCCTTTTTATTACTTTACCTTTCTATACTGTATAATCTGTGCACAGTATATCATATAAATAACCAGCTGATAAGTGGTTATCAATATCGGGATCGACCCATGCTAGTCTTTCCTTTCACACTAGGGATACCCCCCGTAATATGGGATTGACCCATGCTAGGTGATTCTTCTACCCCTTACATACCACCCATCAATAAGAAACTTCAATTTATCCTTTATTTACTTTTGAGATGATTCTTTTGGTGGTCATAACATTTAGAGATAAAGGACTATAAACATAATATGTGACATGTAAACAATCATGCAAGACAATGTCACAATGAAAAGCGAGTTACACAACTAATGAAATGCGTAGTAGATTAAACAACACATGGACTTTTCTTAGTAAAAAGGAACTCATGTATTTTTGGTATCCAAATATATATGCAGATTTTACAATGGCTATGTATGGGAACATATGAACATGCTAAAGAGTGGAGACATGGTTATTAGTTATGTCGGAGTTTGTAAGTACCTTTATGTGCCAAGGAAGAACCTAGATTCATGCCAAATAATACGGAAACGAGTAGCCGTACATACCTCATTGTACTACATCGTTATTACCTCGAAGTAATCTCCTTTTCCTCCAAATACTTATCTGCAATAGAGTAGGTGATAGAACTAGCATTAGCAGCTAATAAACACGTCTTGGCAGTCCAATCTCATAAAAAAATAATGCTCGGGCAACAAGCTTGTGAATGTTAATCCAAGAGTATTCTTTCAACCTCTCAACCTCTAATCATATTTTTTAATACATATTCTCATATACATGTCATATCCAACTTGTTTTAGTCCCATAACAGTGTTACCATAGCTTAGAAAGAAGACCACATAACAATTCTACACAACACACAAGTGACAGCATAACATTACGTCTTCTCGCTACATTTCAAAGTCAACAAACTCAAACCCGTTTCAACTTCAACCAAATTTTCTCCAACATATTTAAACATAAGGACAGTCCAAAAATAGTCTCCAAGCAGAAGGAGGACGTGCAAAAAATATTCCCAATTACCAGTCCACAAGTTCCTACTAAGACCGCAATTAATATATCATACAAGAACTCATTTTTGCGTAAGATAAAAATGGTGCAGCAACCTTCTTACATCCGTACAGAACTAAAGCATGTCAAAAACATAAACTAAACCATGTCAAAAACATAAATATTACTTCATAATGCAGCCAACCAAGAAGAGAAAAACCTCTTAATAAACAAGATAATGCATAAAACAATCTTTGGAACACATGCTGTCCAAAATTCCAGCACAAGTAAAATCAGCATACTCCTCATGTTTTTCATGGAAACATTATAGTAAACCATAGGTATTTCTACTTACCATAGCCTTCAAGGACTAGGTCCTCTTCAAGAAGCCTAAAGGTATGCTTTGGCTTCTTTGCAAAGTCAAGAGAGAGCAACAAAGAAACTTCGTAAAAGCTGATTTTTTTTCTAAGTTTAAAATAACTTAATGAGCTGGCTTTCAATCCCTTTTTAAGGGCTACTCTTGGCTGAATTTCCCCTCTAATTTAAGACACATTTTAGCAAAGGTGGTGATGCATCTACTTGGCCCTTTCACTTGGAACTTATTTGGTTTCAATTTGATGGGCTTTGCTGCCAATTTTTCTCTTCTCCTTTCACTTAGTTTGGGCCCTATTTTTGAGGTGTGTGGTAAATGTACTTTGAACCTTTTTCTATTCATCTTTGGATACCTATATTTTACCTTTATAAAGCCAAACCATGGGCTAAAATTACATCCTTAACTTGGGCTTTATTTCTTATCGGACATGAACAGATTTAGTGTTGAGCCTCGTCTTCGCATCCTTTTCATTTTTCTTAATTTTTGGTCCACAAGTGAGTTCACTAATGTATAAATTAATATTCCTCATCTACCTAGACAATTTAAGCTAAGCACGTAGGTGACTTCACCTGCTAGCTTCCTAAGTCCTACAAGCACCTCACTTTTTTCCACTTCATTTATGGTCGCGATCTTCAATTTGGTTTAAAACTTATATCCACTCACACATCTTAGCATTAGACATAAATATAACCCCCAGTCTATATGTTAGGTGCTTTTAAAGTTGGTGCTCCTTTTACCTAATCATATCATGTTCCATATGCATAGGACTGGTACACCTAAGATGTGAGGTGTTACACCTTCCCCCCTTAGGAACATTCGACCCCAAATGTTAGCATAAATTGATAGGTTAAACAAGTTTAAACCTTCATTTAAGCAAACATTGGATAACATAATAAACATTCAAACACACGTACCAATTAATGCCCAACTCTACATCTTATATTTCCTCTTCAGCTTCAAATAAATAAGGGTACTTAGATCTCATCGTTTCCTCAGCCTCCCATGTTATCTCTTCTACTTGTTGGTTCCTCTTAAGTACCTTTACTGAAGTTATTTCTTTATTCCTTAGCTTCTTAACTTGACAATCTATAATAACAATAGGTACCTCTTCATAGGTAAGATTTTCTATAACCTGCATAGCTTCATAGGAGTGATACGAGATGGGTCACCTATGCATTTTCGAAGCATTGAGACATGAAAAACTGGAAGAACCATTGAAAGCTCTTGCAGTAGCTCTTATTCGTACGCAACCTGTCCAACTCTTTTAATAATCTTATATGGCCCTATGTAATGTGGGCTTAGTTTTCCTTTCTTACCAAATCTCATAACACCTTTAATAATACCGAATCTCCTACCGAGATTTCCAGTCCTCTCCTTCTAGCATCTGCATATGATTTGTGACGACTTTGGGTTGTTTCTAGCCATTATCGTATTAACTTGATTTTTTCCATGGCTTGTTGGACAATATGTGGTCCAAGAAAGGTGGTTTCACCCACTTCAAACCATGTAATTGGAGACCTACATTTCCTTCCATACAAAGCTTCATATGGTACCATCTTGATGCTTGAATGGTAGCTATTATTATAGGCAAATTCAATAAGTGGCAAATGGTCCACACAACTATCTTTGAAGTCCAATGCACAAGCCTGCAACATATCTTTAAGTGTTTGAATGATGCATTCTGCTTGACCATCTGTTTGAGGGTGGAAAGTTGTACTCAAATCCACGTGTGTCCCTAAACTCCTTTGGAAGGACTTCAAAAACTTTGTAATGAATTGAGCTCCCCAATCAAATATAATAGAGATTGGGACCCTATGTAGCCTAAATATCTCTTTGAGGTATAACTTTGCATATTCTTCCTATGTATAATCACTCGTAACTTGAAAGAAGTGTGCTAACTTTGTGAGTCCATCAACTATTACCCATATGGATGCAAACTTCTAAAATGAGCGAGGCAACCCAGTAATAAAATCCATATTAATCATATCCCATTTCAATTTTGGAAGCTCTATACATTGCAGATAACCTCCTGGCTTTTGGTGCTTTACGTAGACTTGTTTGCAATTCGGACATTGAAGCCATAAATTTTGCAAGGTCCTTTTTCATGCCTCCCTACCAAAACATTCCCTTTAGGTCATGATACATCTTAATTCACCCTGGATGGATGGAATATCTTGAATGATGGACTTCTTCCATTATCCTCCTCCTTAGTCCATTAATATTAGCCACATAAATCTATTTTAGAAATAAAGTACTCCATTTTGTGAAAGTTCAAAGCCCTTCATCATACACTGATTCACCTTTTCCTTAATTCGTCGTAGAATATATACTTGAACTGTTTTTCTTTCACCTCCATTACCAATGAAGAATCTGCAGCATTATGCATACCAACTCCTTCCTTTGGAGTTTCAAGGAGGCAAACTCCCAAATTGGCTAGTTGACATAGATCCTTAGGCACGCCTTGACTTACCACGGTCGGATCACCAATATTCATGATTGCCTTATGACTCAGAGCATCGGCTACCATATTTGCTTTCCCGGGATGGCATAATAGATCAATGTCGTAATCCTTTATTAGCTCCAGCCATCTTCGCTGTCTTAAATTTATGTCTTTCTACTTAAAGATGTACTGTAGACTCTTATGGTCAGTATATATGTCAATATGAACCCCATACAAATAGTGATGCCATATTTTCAAGGCAAGCACAATAGCTGCTTACTCAAGGTCATGTGTTGGGTAGTTTCTCTCATGTGGTCGCAGTTGTCTCAAGGCATAAGCAATTACCCTACCATGTTATGTCAGTACACACCCTAAACCAACTCCCAAAGCATCATAATACACTGCATACCTCTCTGTGTCCTCTGGAAGCACTAGCACAGTGTAGAAGTTAACATGCCTTTGAACTCTTGTAAGCTCCTTTCATATGGATCATTCCATTGGAACTTGGTCGCCTTATGTGTCAAATTTGTTTGAGGTTCAGAAACCTTCTATAATAACCTGCCAAACCCTAGGAAGCTTCGAACTTCTGTGGGTGTTGTTCGCCTTGGCCAATCTTTTACCGCCTCTATCTTTTGTGAATCAACCCTTATTTCTTCAACGGATACAACATGTCCCAAGAATGCCATTGATTTTAACAAAATTTCACATTTGGAAAACTTGGCGTACAAGTGCTGATCATGAAGAACTTGTAATACTTGTCATAAGTGATTTGCATGGTCTTCCTTTAAGATTGAATATACCAAGATATTGCCTATAAATACTATCATGAATACATCCAAGAATGGCTTGATACCCCGTTCATTAAATCCATAAAACCTGTTGGTGCATTTGTCATCCCAAAAGAGATAACAAGAAATTCAAAGTGACCATAGCGTGTCCTAAAGGCTGTCTTGGGTATATCTTTCTCCTTCACCCTCATATGGTGATAACCTGATCTCAAATCAATTTTTGAAAAGCACTTGGAACCTTGTAACTGATGAAATAAATCATCAATCCTGGGGAGGGGGTACTTGTTCTTAATTGTCACCCTATTCAATTGTCGGTAGTCAATATACATTCTCAAGGTGCCATCTTTTTTATGTACAAATAACACTGGTGCACCCCAAGGGGACATACTAGGTCTTATAAACCCTTCTGTAGAAAGTCTTCTAATTGCTCCATTAATTCACATAATTTAGCCGGGGCTATTCTATTAGGAGGTATAGAAATAGGTTGAGTGCTTGGATTAAGTCAATACCAAAATCTACTTCTCGTTCTAGAGGTAAATCCAGAAGCTCTTCAGGAAACACATGAACAAATTCATTCACTATGGGAACAAATTGAAGGACTGGTGATTCTGCCTCTATATTCTTCACTCTAACTAGATGACATATATATCTCTTTGACATCATCTTCCGTGCCTTAAAATAAGAAACAAACTTACCCTTTGGTTCTGCAAAATTGCCTTCCCATTCAAGGACCACCTCATTTGGAAATTAGAAATACACTCTCTTAGTTCAGCAATCCACAGTTGCATAGCAATAAGCTAACCAATCCATACTCATTATAACATCAAATTCCACCATTTCTAGCTCAACAAAGTCAGCGAATGTGTCATGGTCACAAACAGTTACTACATAGTTATAATAGACCCTTCTGGCTATCATAGATTCACCGCTTAGTGTAGACACTTCAAATGGCTTGTTCAATTATTTAGGTGTTCTCTTAGGCTTCCAGCAACTAGTGGAGTGATATATGTTAGTGTAGAGCTAGGATCAATTAATGCATACACATTATGTGAAAAGATGAAGAATGTACTTGTGACCATATCGGGTGAAGCTTCCAAATTTTACCGACTCCCTAGAGTAAAAGTGCAATTCTAGTCTTCGCTAGAGCAAGCTGCCCCTCTACCACCTCTGCCACGACCTGTAGGTGCTTGGAGGAACTGATGGTGATGATGTAACAGCTAACCTAGTAGGTTGTGCTATATCACCCATGCATTTCCTCGGGCGATTGCTCATCATATTCCCTAACACACCACACCAATAACAAACATCTGTCCCAACACGACGTATACCTAAGTTACTCCTCCTGCATTGTTTGCAAGGCTGCCTAGGAGGCATGTGCTGGCTTGCCGAATATCCCTTGTCCGTGCACCTTGACCTTCACTCCTTTGACCAAACTGATTACTTCTACATCACGCCCAAAGTCACATTAAGGCGGACTCACACCCGTTGCCAACAAGGCTCGGGAGAACCAACATATACTCATGCACTTTGTATGAATATTGTGAAGGGGTTTCCATATTCAACATGCTTTCAAGAAAGTAGACAGTAATAACAAGCCAAAATGAAAAACATATGACTAGGCCATTGGAGCCACGATGTCTAAAGTACGATACATGGGCACACTTTACTTTACATAGTCTACAAAGCCTCTAGATAAGGAACAATATCTATATGGATCGGGACAGGCCCCGCCGCATGACCAACTATACAATACAAAAATATAAGCTCTAGACACACAAAGCTCCGAAGAAACCTAGAGCTCAGTAACAGCAGCTAGATGTCTTGTACTCCTACTGGGAAGATCTAGTAGCTCCTGTACCTACACCATGAAATGCAGGTACATCGTAAGGGATGTCAGTACGAGATAATGTACTGAATATATAAGGTAAGAAGTAGTGTATATGAAATAAGAACTCAAATGAAATCATACACTGGTGTGGAAGGATAAAAGACCACCTTTAGTCATACTGCGGAATCACATAGTTTATGTCTTTTTTATTAATTTAACTTTCTTTACTGTATAATCTGTGCACAGTATATCATATAAATGACCAATTGATTAGTGGTAAATTAATATCGGGATTGACCCATGCAAGGCTTTCCTTGCACCCCTAGGATACCTCCCATAATATGGGATCGACCTGTGCTAGGTGATTCTTCCACCTCTGGAATACCACCCATTAATAAGCAACTTTGATTTATCTTTTATTTACTTTTGAGATGATTCTTTTGGTGGTCATAACATTTAGAGCTGTAGGATTATAGACATAACATGTGGCATATAAACAATCATGCAAGACAACACCATGACAAAAAGAGATTTACACAAATAATGAAATGCGTAGGAGATGAAACAACATGTTGACTTTATTTAGTAACAAAAGGAACTCAGGTATTTTGGTATCCAAAGTAAATGTGCAGAATTGACAATGACTCTGTATGGGAGTATATGAACATGGTAAAGAGGGGATACACAATTATTAGTTATGTCAGAGTTGGTAAGTGCATTTATGTGCCAAGGATGAACCTAGATTTCATGCCAAATAATAGAAAATCGAGTAGCCTTTAAAACCTCGTTATACTACATCGTTATTACCTCGAAGTAGTTGTCGTTTCCTCCAAATACTTATCTATGATATAGTAGGTGATAAAACTAGTATTAGCAGCTAATAAACACATCTTAGCAGTCTAATCGCATAAAAAACACTCGGTCAACAAGCTTTTAACTATCGATCCATGAATATTCGTCCAACCTTTCCACCTCTAATCATATTTTCATTTAGCACACATTCTCATATACATGTAACATCCAGCTTGTTTAGTCACATAACAGGCTTACAACAGCTCATAAAGTACAACATACAACAACTCTACACAACACGCTAGTAGGCAAAATAACATTACGTCCTTTTGCTACATTTCGATGTCAACAATTCCAAATTTGGTTCATCCCCATCCAAACTATTCTCAACATATTTATATATAAAACAGTTTTAAAACATTCCAAAAACAGTCCCAAAGTAGATGGAAAATGTGAGACAATGTTCTCCAATTATCCGCCCACAAGTTCCAACCAAGAGCACCATTAAGATATCATACAAGAATTCATTTTTGCGGAAGATAAAAATGGTGCAGCAGTCTTCTTTCATAACTACAGAACTAATCCTTGTTAAAAACATAAACCTTACTTCATAATTCATCTAGCCAACAAGAGAAAAACCTCTTAATAAACAAGAAAAGTGTACAACAATCTTTGGAACACATGTTGTCAAAAATTCCTGCACAAGTACAACCAACATACTCCTCATGTTTTTCATGGAAAGATTATACTAAAACATAGGTATTTTTACTTATCTTACCCATCAAGGATCAGGTCCACTTCCAGAACCCTAAAGGTGTGCCTCGACTTCTTTACAAAGTGAAGAGAGAGCAAGGAGAAATACTTTGGAAAATTTGGTTTTTTTTGTCTGTTTAATGACTTGAATTTGCTGGTTTTTAACCCTTTCTATAGGGGCACTCGTGACTGACTTTTTCCTCAAATTTAGCCACATTTTATCAAAGTGGTGATGCACCTACTTGGCCCTTTCACTTGGGCCTTATTGGGTTTCAATTTGATGGGCTTTGCTACCAATCATTCTCTTCTCCTTTCACTTAGTTTGGTTTTTATTTGTGAAATGGGTTGTGAATGTAATTTGGCCCTTTTCCTATTCATCTTGGGCTGCATATATCTTCCCTTTATGACACTAAACCATGGGCCCAAATTACACCCTTAACTTGGGGTTTATTCTTTATCGGACTTGAACAAATTCAGTGTTGGGCCTCGTCTTCGTCTACCTAGCCTATTTAAGCTAAGCACGTAGGTGACTCACTTATTAGCTTCCTAAGTCCCACAAGCACCTCACTTCTTTAACTTCATTTAAGGTCGTGATCTCCTCAATTTGACTTAAAACTTATTTACACTCGGTCATCTTTCGCGTTAGACGCACATATAGCCCTCTAATATGAAATTCAAGCACTTTTAAAAATGTTTGCTGATTTGACCCCACCATATCATGTTTCATATGTATAGGACTAGTACATATATGATGTGGGGTGTTACATCCTCCCCCCCTAGGAACATTCATCCCCGAATGTTAGCATAAATGGGATAGGTCATACAAGTTTAAACTTTCATGTAAACAAGCTTTTCACAACATAATAAGAATTCAAAACTCACGTACTTATTAACGCCCCAACTCTGCATCTTGGAATTCCTCTTTAGCTTCAAATAAATAAGGATACTTAGATCTCATCGCTTCCTCTGCCTCCCACGTTATCTCTTCTACTTGCTAGTTCCTCCAAAGTAACTTTATTAAAGGTATTTCATTATTTCTTAGCTTTTTAACTTGGATATCTAGGATAGCAATAGGTACCTCTTCATAGGTAAGATCTTCGGTAACTTGCACATTTTCAATAGGAGTGATACAAGATAGGTCACCTATGAATTTTCGAAGCATTGAAACATGAAAAACTGGATGAACCATTGAAAGCTCTTGGGGTAGCTCCAATTCATACGCAACCTGTCCAAACCTTTTAATAAACTTATATGGCCCTATGTAACGTGGGTTTAGTTTCCCTTTCTAGGAGGAGAGGACTAGAATTCTCAGTCAGAGATTGGGTATTCTTAAAAGTGTCCCCAATGAAAGGAGTTATGAGATTCCGTAAGAAAGGAAAACTAAGCCCACATTACATAGGGCCACATAAGATTATTAAAATATTTGGATAGTTTGCATATGAATTAGAGCTACCGCAGGAGCTTTCAATGGTTCATCTAGTTTTTCATGTTTCAATGCTTCGAAAAAGCATAGGTGACCCATCTCGTATCACTCCTATTGAAGATATGCAAGTTATGGCAGATCTCACCTATGAAGCGGTACCTATTGCTATCCTAGATCATCAAGTTAGAAAGCTAAGAAATAAGGAAATACCTTCAATAAAGGTACTTTGGAGGAACCAGCAAGTAGAAGAGATGATGTGGGAGACTGAGGAAGTAATAAGATCTAGGTACCCTTATTTATTTGATGCTAAAGTGGAAGTCCAAGGTACAGAGTTGGGGCATTAAGGTATGTATGTTTGAATGCTTGTTATGTTGTCCAAAATTGTCTAAATGGAGGTTTAAACTTGTTTTACCTATCTAATTATGCTTACATTCGGGGACGAATGTTCCTAAGGGGGGAGGATGTAACACCGCACATCTTAGGTGTACTAGCCCTATGCATATGGAACATGAAATGATTAGATAAAAAGGGACATCAACTTTAATAGCACCTAAAGTTTAGACTGGAGGGCTACATTTACGCCTAATGCTTAAGATGAGCGAGTGTAGATAAGTTTTAAGTCAAATTGAGTATATCGCAGCCTTAAATGAGGTGAAAGAAGTGAGGTGCGTGTGGGACTTAGGAAGCTAGCAGGTGAGTCACCTATGTGCTTAACTTAAATAGGCTAGGTAGATGGAGACACGGCCCAACACCAAATTTGTTCAAGCCCGATAAAGAATAAACCCCGAGTTAAGGGTGTAATTTGGGCCCATGCTTTAGCATCATAAATGGACTATACTTGCAGCCAAAGATGGTTAGGGAAAGGGCCAAAATACATTCACAACCCAATTCACAAATAGAACCCAAACTAAGTGAAAGTAAAAAGGGAAAATTGGTTGCAAAGCCCATCCAATTGAAACCCAATAAGGCCCAACTGAAAGGGCCAAGTAGGTGCATTGCCACCTTGACAAAATGTGGCTGAAAAGACAAGAGATAGTCGGTCTAAAGTGTACCATTAAAAGGGATTAAAAACCAGCTCTTTAAGTCATTTTAGACTTAGAAATATTTCAGATTTCACAAGCTTATTTGCTGCTCCCTCTTTCCATTACAAAGCAGCCACAACAAGCCTTTAGGGTTCATGGAGAAGCGTTACATCTTGGATGTTAAGGTAAGTAAGAATACCTATGTATTTAGTGTAATTTTTCCATGAAAAACATGGAGTATGCTGGTTATAGTTGTGCAGGAATTTTGGACAACATGTGTTCCAAAGATTGTTGTACACTTTTCTTGTTTATTAAGTGACTTTTCTCTTGTTGGTTAGCTAGATTATGAAGTAATATTTATTTTTTTTAATAAGGATTAGTTCGTTAGTGATGAAAGAAGGGTTCTGCACAATTTTTATCTTTCGCAAAAATGAGTTCTTATATAATATCTTAATTGCGCTCTTAGTAGGAATTTGTGGACTGATAATTGGGAATTGTTGTGGCACATCCTCCATCTATTTGGGGACTGTTTTGGAATGTTTTAGGACTATTTTTGGTGTACAAATATGTTGAGGACAATTTGGTTGAGGTTGAAAAAGATTTGGATTGGTTGACATCGAAATGTGGCGAAAGGACGTAAACTTGCGTGTTGTGTAGTGTTGTTGTATGTTGTACTTTATGAGTTGTTGTAAAATTGTTATTGTCACGACCCAGGGTCGGGGCCTTGATGTGACACGGCGAATAGGGGCCCGAGAGTCCCCAAATAAGCCTCAAAATTATCAGAAACTACGAGGTTTGGTTCAAGAGCTTTTTAAAGACAAATAATTTAATACCGAAAATTTAAATCAAAAAGAGAGAGAGAGAGAGCATATCTTATAAGTTAAGCAAAATAACAAAGTTCGTACAAAACACCCAACATCTGCCTCTAGTCGAAGAACGGGGGCCAAGACAAGCTCTGGGCTCACCCTCAACAAAATATATATACATAGAAACACTAGAAGCAAAAGCTCGCCCTCAGAAGATGGGGCTCACCACAAAAATATCTTCAAGAAGGACTATTCGTCCTGTGACTGGTACTCAAACTGCTCGGTCCCTGCATGATAAAATCATGTAGGTATAGAGTATGTGTTAGTACATTAGAATGTACTAAGTATGCGGGTATGCAATGCATATGACTTACCAGACCTGCATATCGATAGTAGATGACAAGGGCACATAATATACTAGGGTCGTATAAGTGAAGGAATTTAATATACAAGATGCCATGGAATGTGTGATGCGTGCAGATGCGATAATACTCCTATATATATAACGGAGATGGACTATAACCAACAAACCAAATCCATGCGAGCTATCACATGAATTGGACCGATTGGGACCTCCCACCGGTAGGGAGAAGATTACTTGCCAAAGGTAATCTACATCATACCTTACGGGCAACCCCATTTCGGTGGATGGTCACCTTCCTTACGGGACCCCCATTTTGGAAGGATTTGCAAGAATCATATCAATACACGTCATATCATAAACAAGTAGACGAATAATATCTATCCCTATGCTGGCAAATAGTTCAAGGAGAGGGGGAGGGACCTTGGGGATATCCCTAACGCCCCCAATCCATCGGTGCTATGTCTTACACATCCCACAAGAATACTTATATATGTATACATATGCTTTCAAGAGAGTCAAGTGCAAGTTTCAAAGCGTTCAAGGCACATTTAGGCTCAATGCCAAATTACAAGATCATATTCAAGATGCCAATGCAAGGAATAGCTCATCTAAAAGTACAAGATGGTGCAAGCACCCAAGAAGCTCAAAGAGCCAAGATACAAGATGGTGTAAACACCAAATATGCTCCAAGATCAATAATCATAGATATACCGGTGATCACCTTCTTGTCATATCCCATGTCTTACCAAAAATCATATCATAATTCATTTTTAGGTGAAAATTGTGCTAAATCCCACATTTCCAAAATTTCCATGTACCACTGTCATGAATATGATGCAATGCATAATGTAGCGATGGCATGGGTAATGTAGAGTATATCCAAACATAGCAATATAAGGTAAAAAAAAACTAGAAAATCCATAATAAAATTAGTAGAAAATAGTAGTAGATATCACCCATGCAAAGTAACATCTTTAAAGGGACAAGCATGCTCGTAGTTTCATAGTCCAAGTAGGCAAACATGATAAAACTTAACATAACTAAAAATTTGGAGTAGCATATAGCACATTCATGGTTCAAGGTACCAAGATCAAGTAGTAAAATTTCATATTTTAAGGAGACAGGTTTATAAGATAGTTTGAGAAGAACTTGGGTCTTCTTCGTTAAAATGAATCAAGAATCAAAATCCATATACCTGACTGAAGACAACACTAAGAGGAATGGACTTCGAATTGGGGACCTTAGCTTGAATGATCCTAGAAAGAATGTTGGAGAGCTTGAAGGAGGACTTTCTAGAGAGTGTGGGAGAAATAACGTAAAATGATGAAACTGGGAGTGATCCTCTTATATGGGGAGCTTAGGAGGGGTGGAAAATGGCCAAATTTTCTTTGGGAATAACCAATATTTCAAAAAATGCCATTAATGAAACAAACCTGAGATTGGTCCGTCTGGGGCATACGGGATGGTATACGGTCCATGTAGTGTCACACAGACCGTTTACTGTACCATGTCCCTGGACTTAAAACTTTCGGAGGCAAGATTTTCCGGACTAAGTATCACCTCACAGACCGGTACATGGACCGTCTATGGTCACACGGTCCGTGACCCTGTCCGTGTATAGGAAATCATCCACACTGTACCTTTAAACGGAAGGCCACACGTTCCGTCTAACGTGACACGGGCCGTGACTTCGTCTGTGTGAAGACGACCCTATGCAGTCCACCATACGAGAGGCCACACGGTCCATGTGGCTTCACACGGGCTGTGTAGGCACCTGTTTTCCCTCTACTCTCTCGGGTGTCACTCCACGGGAGACCACGGTCCATGTGGCTTCACACGGGCCGTGTATGCTCCCCGTGGGGTGCTGCCTGGTAACATTTTCTGGGCAAGTTTTGGGGACCTCAAGTGACATCAATGATCTAGGGCCTTTTATCATCTCCCCCTTGGGAACATTCATCCCCGAATGTACAAGAACAAGACTTGAAAAGTTAGAGTTAAGGCAAGATACATTTGACACAAGACACAATGCACAACTCAACTCAAAATAAAAGGTTTATACGAAAGCTTTTTATGCCACAAATCAAATTATAGTTCAAGACCAAACTCATGTCAAGATTGTATTCAACTCATTTGTCAAGAAAGGAAAATTTAGTGTATACATATGCATGTCACGTCATGAGACTCAAGAGGGAAAGAAAATGACACAGTTGATAAGGCAAGTCCCTAGTACCTTAGGCTTAAGTAGATTGTAAAAGGTGGGGAGTATTGTTTCATCATGTCCAGCTCCGCCTCCCAAGAAGCACTCTCCACCAGTTAATTTCTCCAAAGTACCTTTATCGAAGCCACATCTTTGTTACGAAGCCGCTTTACTTGCCTATCCAAGATTGCCACCGACACCTCCTCATAAGTAGAGTTCTCCTAGTCCTCAATTCCCTCCAAAGGCACAAATGTTCTAGGATCACCCACTAATTTTCTCAACGTGGATACATGGAAGACCGGATGAATGGAATCCAAATCCGAAGGTAACTCCAACTTTTAAGCCACACCTCCGACCCGCTCAACAATTTCATAAGGACCAACATACCGGGGGCTTAACTTGCCTTTTTTGCCAAAATGCATCACACCCTTCATAGGAGAGACTTTCACATAAACCCAATCCCTGACATGAAATTCGAGGTCCCTTCTCCTACTATCTGAATAAGACTTTTGACGACTTTGGGCCGCTCTTAATCTCTCCCTAATCACTTTGACGACTTTTGGCCACTCTTAATCTCTCGCTAATCACCTTTACCTTCTCCATAGCTTCCAACAGCAAATCCGAGCCAACTAAAAGCCATCTCACCCAATTCAAACCACCCCACCGAGGATCTACACCTCCTTCCACACAAGGCTTCAAACGGCGCCATGCCAATGCTAGTCTGGAAGCTATTATTATAAGCAAACTCGATGAGCGGAAGATGATCATCCCAATTCCCTTTAAACTCCAACACACATGCCCTCAACATATCCTCCAAGGTTTGAATAGTCCTCTCCGCTTGGCCATCGGTTTGAGGATGGAAAGCGGAACTCAACTTAATTTTGGTCCCAAGGCCATTCATAAAAGATTTCCAAAAGTGGGAAATGAATTGAGTACCACGATCCGATATGATGGATCTAGGTACACCATGCAACCTCACCAACTCTTGAATATACAACCTTGCGTAGTCCTCGGCACTGTAGGTAGTCTTGACCGGCAGAAAGTTGGCTGATTTCGTCATCCGATCCACAATGACCCAAATGGAGTCGAATTGCCTTTAGGTCCGACACAATCCAACCACAAAGTCCATATTCACATCCTTCCACTTCCATGTGGGAATTTCAATGTCTTGGGACAAACCACCCGGTCTTTGGTATTCAACCTTCACCTGCTGACATCTTGGGTATTCAGACACAAACTTGGCAATATCCCTCTTCATCCCATGCCACCAATACACCTCTCTTAGATCCTAGTACATCTTAGTAGACCCCGGGTGAATAGAGTAACGAGAGTTATGAGCCTCACTCATAATCTCCTTCCTATGGTCATCCACGTTGGGAACACAAAAACGATCTTGGTACCCAAGTACACCATCTCCCCCTTGGGAGAAAGCCTCAATTTCCTTTGCAGTAACCAACTTCTTCAATTTACATAACAACGGATCTAGATCTTGTTAGCTTTTACCTCATTCACCAACCCGAATACCACCCTCCCTGGAATCAGTCAACCTGACACCCAACCTAGCCAACCGGTGAACATCCGTTGCCAACTCCTTTTTCCCATTTTCAACATGCGCCACACTTCCCATAGACAACCTGCTAAGAGCGTCGGCTACAACATTGGCTTTGCCCAGATGATACAACACACTCATGTCATAATCCTTTAGAAACTCCAACCACCTCCTTTACTTGAGGTTAAGATCCCTCTGGGTGAAAACATACTGCAAACTCTTATGATCGGTGAATACATCAACATGTACCCCATACAAATAATGCCTCCAAATTTTCAAAGCAAAAACCACCGCTGCCAATTCAATGTCGTGTGTGGTAGTTTCGTTCATGCACCTTCAACTGTCTTGATGCATACACTATCACCTTACCATTCTGCATAAGCACACAACCCAATCCAACCAGCGAGGCATCACAAACACCACAAACCCTTCTAAACCATTTCGCAAGGTCAAGATGAAAGCTGATGTAAGCCGATCCTTTAGGGTTTGGGAACTTCGCTCGCATTCATCCCACCATATAAATTTAGCCTACTTCTGTGTCAACTTGGTCAAAGGAGATGCAATAGATGAGAAACCTTCCATGAACCTTTTATAGTAGCCGGCCAACCCGAGAAAACTACAGATATCCGAAGGACTCAATGATCTAGGCCAATTTTTCACAGCCTCTGTTTTCCTTGGATCCACCTTGATACCATCTCCGAACACATGCCCGAGGAAGGCCACTTCGCGCAACCAGAACTCATACTTGCTAAACGTGGCATACAATTTCTTTTCCCTCAGAGTTTGGAGGGTCATCCTCAAATGATTCCCGTGCTCCTGTTCGATTCAGGAGTAAACGAGAATATTGTCAATAAAGACCACCACGAAGCTGTCCAGGAAAGGTTTAAACACTTTGTTCATCAAGTCCATAAATGCAGCCAGAGCATTAGTTAGACCAAACGACATCACCACAAATTCAAAATGCCCATACCTCGTCCGAAAAGCTGTTTTGGGGATATCACACTCCCTAACCTTCAACTGATGATACCTGAAACAGAGATCAATTTTTGAGAAGTGAGTGGCACCTTGAAGCTAGTCAAACAAATCATTAATCCTCGGCAACGGGTACTTGTTCGTAATGGTCACCTTATTCAGCTGCTTGTAATCAATACACATACGGAGAGACCCATCCTTCTTCCTTACAAATAACACGGGAGCACCCCACAGTAATATACTAGGCTGAATAAAACCCTTCTCTAATAGGTCATTCAACTGCTCCTTTAACTCTTTCAATTCTGCAGGGGCCATTCGATACGGAGGGATAGAAATAATCTGAGTATTTGGAAGAAGATCTATGCCGAAGTTTATCTATCTATCCGGAGGAATGCCCAGTAAGTCCTCGGGGAACGCATCCGAAAAAATTCATTCACCACAGGGACGGACTCGAGAGTAGGCACCTCAAGATCTACATCCCTGACCCTCACCATATGGTAGATGCGCCCCTTAGAAATCATTTTCCGCGCCTTGAGGTAGGAAACAAATCTACCTTTAGCGGAGGAATCACTACCTTTCCATTCAAGAACTGGCTCACCGGGAGGTTAGAATTGGAATTTCCGAGTTCTACAATCTATGGAGGCATAAGATGCATGCAGCCAATCCATCCCGAGAATCACATAAAAATCAAACATCTCGAGTTCCATAAGATCACATGGAAAGATTTTATGCAACACAGCAACAGGACACCCGTGATAGACTCTATGAGCAACAATAGATTCACCCACGGGGGTGTAGACCGAGAAAGGCTCTCTTAAAATCTGGGGTTTCAGACCGAACTTAATAGCCAACAACGGAGTCACGAAAGACAAGTTTGCACCTGGGTCAAGCAAAACATAAGCATCAAAATCAAAGACTTTTAGCATACTAGTCACGACATCTAGAGCCTCCTTGACATCCTGGCGAGCATGGAGTACATAGAACCTGTTGTTCCTCGAGGCAACATCCTGAGGACCTCTCTACTGACCACGCCCGCCTTTTGCTACCTGACCTTGGCCTCCGCGTGCATTCCTCGGGCAATCCACAACTTTATGGTCCTCACTTCTATATCCGAAGCAAAGCCCCAAATCCCTTCGGCAGGCACCTATATGGGACTTCCCACACCTGTCACACAAGATATAACCTGGTCTGCCACCGGTCGGTACCCGGGGAGGGGGTGCTCGAGCATTAGCCACCCGAGCTCCCGAAACTTGGCACTGCTGGAAGCGACCAAAACCAAAATTCTTAGCACTGGAGAACCTACCACCAAAGCGGGCTCTCTTGGGATCGTGTGCCCTTTTCTCCTTGAGTTTCTCCCCTTCAATCTGCTCAGCATACACCGCGAGCCTGGCAATATCCATGTCCCTAATTAGCATAGCAGTTTGACATATTTTCACTAACGAGTCAGAAATACCCAAAACAAATTTGTGCATCCGTGCACAGGGATCAGCCACTAGGGCCGCAACATATTTGGAAAGCTTGGTAAACTTGAGGGCATAGTCCCTCACACTCATACTCCCCTGCTTAAGGTTAATAAACTCGGTCATTTTGGCCTCCCTCAGCTCAAGTGGAAAGAAGCGGTCGAGGAAGGCGGATTTGAACTCTCCCCATTTAACATCACCACCACAGACCCTTTCCATAGCCCACTGTGTATACCATACCTGAGCTATATCCTTTAGCTGGTAAGCAGCCAATCTAGCTTTCTCCTCAGAAAAGACACCCATAATGTTCAGTATTTTTGAGAGTTCATCAATGTACTCCTCATCTTCATCAACCCTTGACCCATAGAATTCTAGAGGATTCATCCAGGTGAAGACTCTCACAATAGAAGCGGGTGTAGGTTCCCATGGCAAATTGGCTTGCCCTGCTTGAGCAATCACCACCTCTGCAAGCATGGCAAAAGCAGTACGGAATACACCGTTAGAGTTGGGCTCCTCCATAGGCTCGCGAGGGGCCTGATCTTCAGTAGCCGGAGCCGGCCTAGGTAGTGGTGGTCTACCTCGAGGCATTTACTGAAAAGGATTAACGACAGCAATAAGTAGGGAAATTCATAAACTAACCAGCACGATACAAGACACAAAGAAGGGAGAAAGTTTCTAATACGTCTTCTTAGCCTCCCATTCATAGGTATGGTGCACTTCACACCCATGAATAGGACTCTACTCGATGTGGCATGTTGGGCTACGAGGACCACAAAAAACCTAGGGTTCTAATACAACCTTTTGTCACGACCCGGGGCGGGGCCTTGATGTGACACAGCGAAAAGGTGCCCGAGAGTCCCCAAACAAGCCTCAAAATTGTTAAAAACTACGAGGTTTGGTTCAAAAGCTTTTTAAAGACAAATAATTTAATACGAAAAATTCAAATAAAAAAAGAGAGAGAGCATATTTTATAAGTTAAGCAAAATAACAAGGTTCGTACACAACACCCAACATATGCCTCTAGTCGAAGAACAGGGGCTAGGAAAATCTCCAGGCTCACCCTCAATAAAATATATATACATCGAAACACTAGATGCAAAAGCTCGCCCTCGGAAGACGGGGCTCACCATAGAAATATCTTCAAGAAGGACTATTCGTCCTGCGGCTGGTACTGAAACTTCTAGGTCCCTACATGGTAAAATCATGTAGGCATAGAGTATGCATTAGTAAGTTGGAATGTACTAAGTATGCAGGTATGCAATGTATATGACTTACTAGACCTGTATATCGATGTTAGATGACAAGGGCACATAATATACAAGGATCATATAAGTGAAGGAATTTAATATACAAGATGCCATGGAATGTGTGATGCGTGCAGATGCGATAATGCTCCTATATATATAACAGGGATAGAATATAACCGACAAACCAAATCCATGCAAGCTATTACATGAATTGGACCCATTGGGACCTCCCACTGGTAGGGAGAAGATTACTTGCGAAAGGTAATCTACATCACACCTTACGGGTAACCCCACTTCAGTGGATGGTCATCTTCCTTACGGGACCCCTATTTCGGAAGGATTTGCAAGAATCATATCAATACACATCATGTCATAAACAAGTAGAAGAATAATACCCGTCCCTATGCTGGCACATAGTTCAAGGACAGGGGAAGGGACCTTGGGGATATCCCTAACGCCTCCAATCCATTGGTGCTAAGTCTTACACATCCCATAAGAATACTTATATATGTATACATATGCTTTCAAGAGAGTCAAGTGCAAGTTTCAAAGCGTTCAAGGCACATTTAGGCTCAACGCCAAATTACAAGATCATATTCAAGATGCCAATGCAAGGAATAGCTCATCTGCAAGTACAAGATGGTCCAGGCACCCAAGATGCTCAAAGAGCAAAGATACAAGATGGTGTAAACACCCAAGATGCTCAAAGAGCCATAATCATAGACATACCAATGATCACCTTCTTGTCATATCACATGTCTTACCAAAAATCATATCATAATTCCTTTTTAGGACAAAACTGGGTTAAATCCTACATTTCAAAAATTTCCATTTACTAATGTCATGAATATGATGCAATGCATAATGTAGGGATGGCATGGGTAATGTAGAGTATATCCAAACATAGCAATATAAGGTAAAAAAACTAGAAAATCCATAATAAAATTAGTAGAAAATGGTTGTAGATATCACCCATGCAAAGTAACATCTTTAAAGGGACATGCATGCTCATAGTTTCATAGTCCAAGCATTCAAACATGATAAAACTTAACATAACTTAAAATTTGGAGTAGCATATAGCATATGCATGGTTCAAGTTACCAAGATCAAGTAGTAAAATTTCACATTTTAAGTAGACAAGTTTATAAGATAGTTTTAGAAGAACTTGGGTCTTCTTGGTTGAAAGGAACCAGGTATCAAAACCCATATACCTGATTGAATGCAACACTAAGAGGAATGGACTTCAAATTGGGGGCCTTAGCTTGAATGGTCTTAGAGAGAATGTTGGAGAGCTTGAAGGAGGCCTTTTTAGAGAGTGTGGGAGAAATGAGGTAAAATGCTGAAAATGGGAGTGATCCACTTATATAGGGAGATTAGGAGGGGTGGGAAATGACCAAATTTTCATTAGGAATAACTAATATTTCAAAAATGCCATTAATGAAATGGACCTAAAATTGGTCCTTCAGGGGCATACGGGATGGTATACTGTCCGTGTAGTGTCACACGGACTATTTACTGTGCCGTGTCCCTGGAATTAAAATTTTTGAAGACAAGATTTTTCGAACTAAGTATCACCTCACGGACCGGTACACGGACCGTCTATGGTTACACGGTCTGTGACCCTGTCTATGTGCAGGCAATCCTCCACACTGCACCTTTAAATGGAAGCCACATGGTGTGTCTAACATCACACCGACCGTGACTTGGCCTATGTGAAGATGGCCCTACGCAGTCCACCATACGAGAGGCCACACGGTCCGTGTGGCTTCACACGGGCCATGTAGGCACCCGTTTGCCCTCCTCTCCCAGGTGTCACTCCACGGGAGGCCACATGGTTCGTGTGGCTTCACACGGGCCGTGTAGGTTCCCCGTAGGGTGATGCCTGGCGACATGTTTTGGGAAAGTTTTGGGGACCTCAAGTGACGTCAATGATCCGGGGCCTTTCAGTTATGTGACTAAAATAAGCTGGATATGAAATGTATATGAGAAAGTGTATTAGAAAATATGATTAGGAGTGGAAACGTTGAAAGAATACTCTATGGTTGATAATTACGAACTTGTTGCCCGGATATTATTTTTGGGTGGAATTGGACTACCAAGATGTGTTTATTAGCAGCTAATACTAGTTTTATCACCTACTATATTGTAGATAAGTATTTAGGGGAAGAGGATACTACTCCGAGGTAATAACGACGTAGTAGAATGAGGTATGTAAGGCTACTCATCTTCGTATTATTTGGCATAAATCTAGGTAATTCCTTGGCACATAAAGGCACTTACCAACTCCGACATAACTATTTACCGTATCTCTCCTCTTTAACAAGTTCATATGTTCCCATACACAGACATTGTCAATTCTGCATACATACTCGGATACCAAAGATACATGAGTTCCTTTTTACTAAGTAAAGTCCATGTGTTGTTTAATCTCCTATGCATTTCATTAGCTGTGTAGCTCTCTTTTCATTGTGGTATTATCTTGTAGGGTTGTTTATATGTCACATGTAATGTCTATATTTCTACAACTCTAAATGTTATGACCACCAAATGAATCATTTCAAAAGTAAATAAAAGATTAATTGAAGTTGCTTATTGATGGTTGGCCCAGGGGTGGAAGAATTACCTAGCATGGGTCGGTCCCATATTACGGGGGGTATCCCGGCGATGAAAGGAAAGCTTAGCATGGGTTGATCCAAATATTGATGTACCACTGATCAGATAGTCGTTTACATGATATAGATATTGTGCACATATTATATAGTAAAGAAAGGTAAAGTAATAAAAGGGACATAAAGTACATGATTCCACAGTATGAATAAAAGTGGTCTTTTATCCTTACTCACCAGTCTGTGATTTTATTTGAGTTATTTTTCATGTACAGTACTTATTGCCTTACATAGTTAGTACATTATCTCATACTAACATCCCTTATGGGGGAACTGCATTTCTTATTGCAAGTCCAAAAGCTAGTAGATCTCCCAAGTAGGAGTATAGGACATCCAACTGCTATTACTGAGCTCCAGGTTGCTTCGGGGCTTTGTGTGTCTAGAGATTACATTTTTTTGTAATGTATAGTTGGTGATAAGGCGGGGCCTGTCCTGATCCATTTAGATACTGCTCCTTATCTAGAGGCTTTTTAGACTATGTAAAGTAAAATGTGGTCAAGTATCATACCTTAGACATCGTGGCTCCAACGGCCTAGTCTATGCATTTCCTTTTTGCTTGTTATTACTGTCTACATTTTTTTGAAAGCATGTTGTGTATGGAAACCTTTTATAATGTTCATAAGCAAGTGCACAGTTATATGCTGGTTCTCCCGAGCCTTGTCGGCAATGGGTGCCAGTCCGCCTTAATGGGACTTTGGGCATGATAGGTTATACATGGTTCCAAGTCTTCTTTGATTGAAGAGGTAAAGTCCAAGCAGAACCTTCACCCCGCTTTGGTAGAATTGAAGGCATTAGGAAAAGAAGAAAAGGTAGAGGTTTTCTCCCAAGGGGGTGATGGTGTCCGTAGATACCAAGGTAGGTTGTGTGTGCCAAATATTGATGGGTTGAGGGACTTGACTTTATTTTGAAAGAGGATGATATTTCATCCTATTCCATTCATCTTGATTTTACAAAGATGTATTGGGATTCGAGGGAAGTATATTGGTGGGGTGGTAAGAAAAGAGACAATACAAAGTTCTTAACTAATGCTACAATTGCCAACAAGTCAAAGTTGAACATCAAAGGATAGGTGGCCTAGCCCAAGATATAGAGATTCCTACTTGGAAGTAGGAAGTGGTCAAAATGGGTTATGTGATTGGGTTGCGTAGGACTAGAAAGCATTTTGACTCCATTTGGGTTATTGTTGATAGGATAGGATCATTTATTCATTTCTCACCGTTGAATACAACTTATGGTGCTAAAGATTATGCTAAATAGTATCCATGAGTTGGTTAGATTGCATGGGGTTCCGTTGTCCATCATTTTGGATCATGGTGCTCAATTCACCTCTCACTTTTGGAGATATTTCCAAAGAGGTTTGGTACTAGAGTCAAGCTTTGCACGACCTTTCACTCTTAAATGGATGGTCAAGCCGAAAGGACCAGTTAAACCCTTGAGGATATGCTTAGAGCTTATGTGTTGGAATTCAAGGATAGTTGGGATGAGCATCCCCCACTCATTGTGTTTTATTACAATAATAGTTACCAGTCTAGCATTGGGATGGAACAATTTGAGGCCTTATATAAAATGTGTTGTTTCTACCTTGGTAAGGTGGTTTGAAGTGGGAGAAATGTCTTTGATAGGTTGCAATTTGATTTTGGAAGCCTCGGAGAAGGTGAGGTTAAGGGAGACATTAAAGACGACTCAAAGTAGATGAAATTCATGGTTGTGCTTAACAATTAGATTGTCTATGGTTATTCTAATACTTATAGTTATCTTAAATTTTGATGAACTTGTTGACAAAAAGGCATGATTGATAACATGCAAAGCATAGATAACATCAACATGAGTAGAATGTACCCCTTAAGACCATTCACAAGGAGTCAAGCAAAATATCTCCAAGATTTACCAGCAATGTTCATGAAAAAGGAAGCCCTGGAAGAGCTTGAGGGTCACCAAAGATTGGCTTACATGTGTGGAAGGTCTATCAAGGTGAGGAGAAGGAAGAAAAGAGGACATGTGTCTAAATGACTATTACATGAGTTTAAAATTTTGAAAAGAAGGCAACCAAACAAGGTCCTTACTCATTGAGGGTGAAATTGTAAAGAAATGTCTTCTTTTATTAACTTAGTATAAATTGACATATTTTATAATTTGGGTGACTTAGACTATATTTATTGAATCATCAAATTGTAGTATCTTCTTAGTGATAATTAGTGAGTAATTAGAGTGAACTCTTGGATTGTTAGTTTACTTATTTGCTTGATTAATTAAAGTGTTACCCATTTGTGGTTCTTGGTTTCCTTTAATTTTTCTTGCTAGGATTTTATTTGGGTTGTCAAAATCAATTAGGAGGTGAGGGTTTTAGTCCCTTGTTGCCATAATTTCAATAATTTGAATTTAATTCACATATCCCTTTATTTTGTTCCGTTTTCATTTCCTTTCTTGTTTGATATTTATCATTTGGTATCAGATCTTAGGTTTAGGTCTTGAAATTTTGATCCACTAAAAAATTCAAATATCCAAAAAATAAACCAAAATTATTTTTATTTGATTTGTTGTTTTTGACACTAGATTCATGTTCACTACTGATTTTTTATCCTAAATCTCAAATTTCATTCAATTTGGAGTTGTGGAAGTGAAGTTACTACTGAAGGATTTTGAGCATTCAAACTTTCCAAATATGGAAAGTGGGTTCTTTTGATTGAGAAGAAAATTAAGGTTAATGATCATTAGGGTTTGTTCTCTATGTCAAGGGGAAGCTAATCCTAAATTTTGAGCCAGTTCTGAGTTGATATGAAGGTGTTGGGATTTAGTGTGTGTTCTTAAAGGTCTTAAAGTGTTCTTGAAAACGAAAACCAAAAGGTACATTTTATCTACTTTTCTCAAGTCAAAGTTCGTCAAAGGTGTTTGTTGGCCATTAGTGGAAATTTTTTTAAAAAATAAATAAGTTTTTTAAAAAAAATTAATTGTCACGTCAGCGCCACATCAACGCTTAATAGTGACCACGTGGCGCACGTAGGTCAATTTCAGAGACCAAAGTCTAGAGGTTTTTCGAAGACCCCAAAAATTTTCCAAGTATGGGAGGTTTTTTGGGCATAAAAAATTTTCTAAGAGTCCAAACGACGTTAGTCTTTTTTAATTTTTTGTGCGTCGATTTCTCAACTATTTAGCAAGTAATTAAAATATTTAACTACTTATTAACTATTTTTAATCATCAAATCAAATCCCTTTTGACAGCATCATACGAAGTTCTACTTTATTGAAGGATAAGGATGAAGATTTAGAAGATCAAAGGAGGCTCATAAAAAGATCTCAAACCAAGGAGTTTAATGAGAGGCTCGACGGGCTTCAACTAAAGATACAAAGGTGTCTTGTTGGGGAAGAAGAGCTAAAGCCCACGGAGGATGAATTGTCCAAATGCTACAATTATTTGGTGGCCCAAATTCAAGTCCAAGAGGGAGAAATTTGGGGTTAAATTTCGTGCAAATAAGGCCAAGAAGAGTCCATGAATCAGCCATAACAAATGTTGCTTTCTTCCCAAGTTTGGACAAAAGACTAGTCAAACTTTCCAAGGTTGTCATGATTCTTTTCCTAGTTGGGTTTACCTTATTTCCTTATCTATATATAGGTTTTTAATGTTTTCCTTGTGCTATTTATGGTCTCCCTAGTATCATTTAATGCTTTTCTAGAATTACTAAGTCTATTTCTAGTTAAGGTTACTTAATTTCCTTTTTAGAGTAGGATTTATGTTGGAATTTTTTTTCTAGGTTTTGAATACTCCTTAGGCCTAACCAAAGGAGTCTTGGATGTCGAAGGACCCTATAATATATATAGGAGTCTTTTTTCATTTGCAAAAGACAATTAGATTGATATTAATAATATTTGAGAGAGTTCTTTTGAACCTTTGTGACTTGTTCTTTGAGAACTTAGCTTTAAACCTTTACTAGTTCATAGTTAGAGGTATAAAGTAATTTCTTCTTGTGATATCCTTAATTTATTTTTTGTGTTCTTTAGAAGGTGATTAGTTTAGATACTAATTATTGTCTTTAGTTACTCATAAAGCGGTGAAGATCCGAATCTACAGTTTGATTTGTTTTCTAAAGTAAAAGCGTTAGATTTCTTACATAAATCTTTACGTTATTACTTGGATCCTGTCAAGACCTTAGAATATCAATTCCTTGGAAATTCTTGAATCTTCCCTTTAAATTTACCATATCTTTAATTAGTTTTTTCTTTTCTTTTTTTGTTGTTGCTTCCACAATCTAGTATTCACTCCATATTAACATTCCTTCTAACCTCGATATATCAAGTGGTATCAGAGCGGTTCTATCAATATTCCATTCTTGGAAAATCTTTGGGTTTCTTGAATATAAAGTGCAAAAAAAGTTTAAAAAAGTAAGAAAAAAAATCAAAAAAGAAGTGAATAACTTTCTCTCCAAGAAATCGATTTACATACCCTTGAAATCTTCCATTAGTTGTTCCCAAACAAAAAAAGAAATTAAGAAGAGGGGAGTCTAAATCTTTGAGGAGAAGAGAATATTTTTTTCTTATTCTTGTATAATTCTAGGTTCCTTTTTATTCGTGTTTTGTTTCAACTAAATCCTAATTGTTCTAGGAGTAGTTCTTTACTTTCTTTTGTGCTCCAAAAATCTGTACTTTACTACTAAGAACTTGATAGTTGTTTGGGTTTAATTATAAATATACAAAGTACTTTTGTTCAAAGGTTATTTGAGGGGAAACGGGCAAGTGTAGGTGTGTTTAAAAGAGTGTAAAATCAAAATTAAGTGTGTGATACTTGATATTTTTTAAAGATGTCTAATTCAGGGGGTGATGAGGAAAGGACTTGTTTAGAAGCCAAGATCAAAGGAAGGAATGACATCACTATTCAAGCTATGCACCAACAATTCGAGAGATGGAACCTACAATTTAAAGAGATGAGGATCATGATTACCAAGTAGAATGAGACCATAGCAGCAATTAGGAGGGAGAATAATGTTGTACCACCCAATAATGTTAGACCCCAAGTTAGAAGAATGTACCCCATGTCCCTTTTATAAATCCTGAATATGATGATGATGAATTTGATGATGAATTTAATCTCGAGAGAAGAGATAGGATGGGACAAAGAGGTAGAGTAGAAGATGATAATATAAATAGTATAAAAAGAAGATGCCATCTTTCAAGGGGACAAGGGACCCGACTTGTACCTTGATTGGGAGAGACAAGTAGAAGCCATCTTTGAATGTCATAACTACTCTATGTGTAAGAAAGTTGAACTTCTTGTTGTTGAGTTTTCTGATTATGCTGCTTCTTGGTGGATATAGCATTCTAGGGACAAATTGCAAGATGAGCTACCACCTATCGCTATCTGGGCAGAGATGAAGAGGGTGATGCGGAAAAGGTTTGTGCAATCATAGTATCAAAAGGATCTATAGTCTTGCCTTCGATACATGAAGCAAGGATCCATGTCGGTGGATGAGTTCTTCAAAAGCATGGATATGGCTATGAGCCAAGCTAACTACATAGAGGTAGAAGAAGCTACAATGGCTAGTTTTATAATTGGTTTAAATTCAGAAATAACTGATGTAGTAGAGATACAATAGTATGTAACTTTAGACGAGTTAGTTGATTTGTCTATTAAAGTAGAAAAACAAATCAAGAAAAAGCAGCAACCTAACTCATGGAGAAATCGGCCAAACTCCATCTCTAAGAAGCCATGGTCAAATCAAGAGGGAAAAGCTCTTTTTAAACCTCAAGAAGATAGAGGTAAAGGTAAAGTTGAGGAGGTAGGTAAAACCTTCATGTCACACCTTCAAATCTGTAAGGACAGATAGGCACTCGATGCCCTCGCGCCCCGAGAGAACTAATATTCAACTTGTGCTAACTATGCGTATGACTGTAACAACAACACATTGGTGACAAGACCATATAAGCTATAAAGATAACGGATCAAAATGGGTACCACCAAAACTTACATACCAGGCTTGGTCATTGAGGCCATAACCATTTATAAACAAGATGCAATTGAGTCATATAAAATAAGTCTACAAAGCCTTTATAAGATAATATAGGTCGGGATAGGCCCCATCTTACTTCAAGCTTTAACATAATACCAAAATCTATATACTACAAACTAAGCAGAGCCCCGAATCAACTTGGAGCTCACCAAAAGCAGCTGAGTGTCGGGTGTGCCTACACTGAAGGTCTACTAGCTGGGGTACTTGCACCTGCAGCATGAATTTCAGCCTCCCCCAAAAGGGATGTCACTATTAAATAATGCACTGAATATGTAAGGCAATAACTTATGTAAAATGAGAACTCAAGTGAAATCAAGTAGCAATACATAAATGCACATGTCATAATAAACGACCACCTTTGTTATACTTGTGGAGTTATGTACATGACATTCTTTTCATTACTCATTAGTACTTTATAATTTTTTAGGAATGTATTACGAATGACCAGCTGATCAGCGGTAAAATAGAATGACCCATGCTACACATTTTAACCCCTGCGATGTTGTCCTCATTACTGTACAAATTGGGATCGACCCATGCTAGGCTCTCGCCCCTGCGCTGCCACCCTTATGGACAAGTGAGATTGACCCATGCTAGGCTTTTGCCCCTGGGCTGTCACCCACACACTGTGAACATTTCTTTGAGTTATTATTTAATACTTTGAGATTGTTACTTTGGTGGTCATAATGATTTTCAAGCTTCGAAACTATGCACCAGTAACATACGATAGGATAATAGTCTCTTAAGGTAGCAGAATAATATAGGAAACAAGCGTGATATTGACACACTACTTAGGATTTTAAATGACAAGATTGGCTTCACAGATGAGATTGGACTCTTGTGCTAGCGCTTAGGAGAGTAAGCTACAGATTTATTAATGAACAACACTGCCATGAATAGCTATTGGGAAGCTTACTTTTTGATAGTGACACGAGTATTGGATTTCATGCCAACGAATATGGAATAGGATAGCCTTACATACCTTGTCATCCACCTCATTATCACTGCAATGTAACCTCCCCTTTTTCCAAAAAGTATTTATTACAATTAAGTAGGTGATGAAACTAGTATTAGTAGTGAATAAACAAGTGTAGACAGCTCACTCACACCCACAAGTTATACCCGGGCAGCAACCCCGCAATTACCAAACTAAGGGTGTTCCTTCAACTTTAATTGCATTTGTGGTCATACTTCTTACCATCATAGATATAAAACAACCTCTAAATATCATAATATTGTAGGAGAAATGTGAATTTATGGTATGCAAGCATTGTCTCATGAGTTTCTACTAACAATACACTTTAAATTCTAAAATGAGCTCACACTTGAAGTTAAATGGAATTCCCCTCCATGGCTATCTCAACATCCACAAACCACGGACAAACCTTCCCACGAGATCACATCATGTGAAAGGGACCACTCCGACATCGTTGACACATATTAAGTTCCCTAATTAACTCAAGCACAAAAAAGGAAGAAAAGTGCAGTAGTTTACCTTACTTGTTGGGGATTCTTGCTCTCTTAACTTATATTTTCCAAGGGTTGAACTCTCTTTCAATCCTAGCTTGTGATGAGGTATAATACTTAAGAACCTTAGGGGATTATAATGGTTGCTATATGAAGATAAAGAGGGAAGAAAGAGAACCTTTAGAATCAGATTTTTTCTTTGGTGAATTATGGCCAAATATTGAGGAGGAATTCAGCCAAAGTTAGTCCCTATAAAAGGGAATATAACAGTGGGGCAAACCTAAGCAAGGACACTGAGTCCCTATGGAGGTGAGTGCAAGGACGACAATACGTAACGCTTGGCTCACTTAGGCAAATCCCACATTAGAAAAAGAGAGGGAGAGTTCTCGGCTATTTAAGTAAGGGATTAGGTCTAATACTATGAGACACCTTTTTGGATGAGCCTAAAGGACAAATCCATGATGGGCTAGGCCGAAGAGCGCACAATACTTCATAGTGTTGGGCCAGGCCATTACACTTCAATCTCAGATCTTCTAATCCTTCTAGTTCTATTCAATGTCACAAATGTCATGGAAGGGGTCATATGAAGCATGAATGTCCAATTAGAAGAAACACCATACTTAGAGAGAATGGAGAATATGAGAGTGAAAAAAGTGATAGAGAAGAAGAGGGAGGAGGTGTAAGTGAGGAAGATGATATAGAACTGCCTAATGATGGTATAATTGGGGTAGTTAGGAGAATTAAGACTATCAATTTGGGTAGTATTAATGAAGGAAAGAGGGAGAATTTGTTCCATACCAGATGTGGGATAAAGGGGTAGACTTATTCCTAATGATTATTGATGGGGAAGTTGTGCAAATGTAGTGAGTTCAACTTGGTAGATAAGCTAGGAATTGCATGCATGAACAACTCTACACCCTATAGGCTCCAATGGTTGAATGATAGTAGAGAGATAAAAGTAAACAAACAATGCATGATTTCATTCAATGTTTGTAGGTATGAAGATGAAATTCTTTGTGATGTAGTCTTAATGCAAGCATTTCATGTTTTACTTGGCTGACCTTGGCAATATAATAGGGATACTACTTATCATGACAGAAGAATAGGTACAATCTTCTACATAATGGTAAGAAATTTATTCTTGCACCATTATCTCCTTCATAAGTGTTTGAAGATCAGAAAGGATTGAGGGAAACAATGGGAAAGCAAAGGGGAAAGATAAAAAGTGAGCTTGAGGGAAAGAAAAGGGCCAAGAGAGATGGCCGAGAAAAAGAGAGAGGGCATCAAACAAAGTAAAGATGTAAAAGTGGGTTTGAGTGAAAAAATAAAAAGTTTTGGTGAGAGGAAAGAGGCTAAGAAAAAGAAAAAAGAGAGTCTTTATGTAAAATCCAAAGAGCATTTGGATGCTATAAAAGAGGGGTTGCCCATAGTACTACTTACTTACAAAGAAGTGTTGATTAACTTTGAATAACTAGCTCCTTCTTTGCCAAATAGTGTTTCTTCTCTTTTCCAGAGTTTTGAAGATGTTTTCCCTGATGATACTCCAAAAGGATTGTCACCTTTTATTGGGATTGAGCAACAAATAGACTTTGTGCCTGGGTCTCAACTACCCAATAAGCCTGCGTATAAGAGTAGTCCTGAAGAGATCAAAAAATTACAAAGCCAAGTTGAAGAATTTCTTAAATGGGGTTTTTTTTGAGAGAGCATGAGCCCATTTTCTGTACCTGACCTATTGGAAACCAAAAAGGATGGAATATGGAGGATGTGTGGGGATTGAAGAGTCATCATCAAGATAATGGTAAAGTATCGCCATCCTATCTCTCGTCTGGATGATATGTTGGATCAACTATATGGATCCAAAATCTTTTTTAAAATTGATCTAAAAAGTGGTTACCATCAGATTTGTGTGAATCTTGGAGATGAATGGAAAACTACTTTTAAGATGAAATATGGACTGTATGAGTGGTTAGTTATGCCTTTTGGCTTAACAAATGTACCAAGCACATTTCTGAGACTAATGAATCATATTTTAAAGATTTTCATGGAAAATTTGTTGTGGTGTATTTTGATAACATCTTTTCTGAAAATCAAGATGAACACCTAAAGCACCTAAAATAAGTTTTTGAAGTCCATGGAAATCAACGTTTATTTGCTAATCCCAAAAAGTGTACTTTCTTTGTGGATCATGTGGTTTTCGTAGGTTTTTTGGTTAGTTCTAAGGGAGTTGAAGTAGATGGTGATAAATCAAAGCAATTAGAGAATGTCCTAGACCTAATAGTGCAATTGAAGTTTGGAATTTCTATGGACTTGCTAGATTTTATAGGAGGTTTGTGAGGGACTTTAGCACCATTACTTCTCCTTAACCGAAGCTATTAAGAAGGATAAGGTTTTTACATGGGGAAAGGAACAAGATGATGCATTAACCTTGCTAAAAGAAAAATTGTGTTCTGCTCCTCTTTTTCAATTACCTGATTTTTCTAAGTCTTTTGAAGTTGAGTGTGATGCCTCTTATAAGAGGATAGGTGCTGTTTTGATGCAAGACTCCAAGTTGCCTACTTTAGTGAAAAGCTAAGTGGAGATACATTGAACCACTCAACTTATGATAAGGAGTTATATGCCTTGGTAAGGGTGTTAGCTAAATGGCAACACTACTTGTGGCCTCGAGATTAGTGGTCAAGACTGATCATGAGTCATTGAAATACTTAGAAAGCCAAGGTAAACATAGTCGTAGGCATGCTAAATGGATCGAATTTATTGGAACTTTTCCTTATGTAATTTCCTACAAACAAGGAAAGGAGAATGTAGTTGCTGATGCGTTCTCAAGAAGTTATGTTTTTATCTCTACTCTTACTTCAAAGTTTTTGGGTTTTGACCAAATTAAGTTACTCTGCTAATGATATAGATTTTGGTAAAACAAAATTATGAATGTAAGTTGGGTCCTTTTGAGAAATGTAATCTTCAAGATGAATTTCTATTTAAGGAAAATAAGTTGTGTGTACCTAACTGCTCTTTCCGTGAACTATTTATTAGGAAAGCACATTGTGGAGGGCTAATGGGGCATTTTGGAGTGCCTAAAACTTTAGAAATACTTTCTAAACATTTTTATTGGCCTAGTATGAGAAGGGATTTTAAAAAGGTGTGTTCTTATTGTCTTATATGCAAACAGGCTAAGTCTAGAACATTGCCACATGGTCTTTATTCTCCTTTACCTATTTCTAGTTCTTCTTGGATTTATATTTCTATGGACTTCATATTAGGGCTTCCAAGGATTAAATATAGTAAGGATAGTATATTGGTGGTAGTGGATAGATTTTCTAAAATATCTCATTTTATTCCATGTAAAAAGACTAATGATGCATCTCATGTGGGTGACTTGTTTGTAAAAGAATTAGTTAAATTGCATGGAATACATAGAACTTTTGTTAGTGATCGGGATGCACAGTTTTTAAGTTACTTTTGGGGAATTCTTTGGGGAACGTTAGGGACAAAATTGCTATTTTCCATATCTTTTCACCCACAAACTAATGGGCAAATAGAAGTGGTTTATAGATCTTTGGATAATATGTTGAGGATTGTTTTGAAAGGAAAGTTGACTTCTTGGAAAGATTACTTACCTATTGTGGAATTTGTTATAATAGGACCTTTCATTCTTCTACTGGTAAGACTCCTTTCATTTACTACCTTCGCCTACTAATGATTTTTCTGATCTTGATGGTAAAAAGAAGGCTGACATGATGAAGAAGATTCATGAACAAATAAGACTTGCAATTGAAAAGAAAAATAAGGAAGTTGCATTGCTAAGGAATAAAGGAAGAATATATGTTGTGTTTAAACCTAGGGACTTAGTTTGGGTGCATATGAGAAAGGAAAGGTTTCCTTCTAAAAGAAAGACCAAGATAGATCCTAGAGGAAGTGGTCCATACAAAGTCCTTGAAAGGATGGAGACAATGCTTATAAACTTGATCTTCCTGGTGACTTCCAAGTTAGTGCTACTTTTAATGTTTCTGATCATTCCCATTTTGATGCAGACTTGAATTCGAGGACGAATTCTCTTGAAAAAGAGAGGAATGATTGCATCATATGAAGCTCTACTCCATTGAAGGATAAGGATGAAAAAGATGAACCTTTAGAAGATCAAAGGAGGCCCATAATAAAATCTCAAACAAGGAGGTTAATGATAGGCTTAATGGGCTTCAATTATAGATAAAAAGGTGTCTTGTTAGGGAAGAAGAGCTAAATCCCAAGGAGGATGAATTGTACAAATACTACAATTATTTAGTGGCCCAAATTCAAGTCCAAGAGGGAGAAATTTAGGGTTAAATTTCGTGCAAATAAGGCCTAGAAGAGTCCATGAATCAGCCATAACAAAGGTTGCTTTCTGCCCAAGTTTGGAGAGAAGACTAGTCAAACTTTCCAAGATTGTCAAGATTCTTTTCCTAGTTGGGTTTTACCTTATTTCCTTATTTATATATAGGTTATTAATGTCCTCCTTGTTCTATTTATGGTATCCCTAGTACAATTTAATGCTAGTCGATAACTACTAGGTCTATTCCTAGTTAGGGTTACTTTATATCCTTTCTAGAGTAGGAGTTACCTTGTAATTTTCTTTCTATATTTTGGATGCTCCTTAGGCCTAATCTAAGGAGTCTTGGATGTACAAGTACCCTATAAAATATATAAGAGTATTTTTCTTTCATAAAGGACAATTAGATTGACATTAATAATATTTGAGAGAGTTCTTTTGAACCTTTGTTTCTTGTTCTTTGAGAATTTATCTTTAAACCTTTACTAGTTCATAGTTTGAGGTATAAAGTAATTTCTTCTTGTGATATCTTTGATTTCTTTTTGGTATTCTTTAGATGGGGATTAGTTTACATACCAATTATTGTCTTTAGTTACTCATAAAGCGGTCAAGATTCGAATCTACAGTTTGATTTGTTTTCTAAAGTAAAGGCGTTAGATTTCTTCCATAAATCTTTGCGTTACTTAGTTCTTGTCGAGGCCTTAGAATATCAATTCCTTGAAAATTCTTGGATCTTTCCTTTGAATTTCCATATCTTTAATTAGTTTTTCTCTTCTTTTTTTGTTGTTGCTTCCGCATTCTAGTATTCGTTCCATATTAGCGTTCCTTCTAACCTAGATCCTATAACCTTTCAAGTCATGAACACCTTAAGGCTTTAAATTTTCTTTAAGTGTCCGAACTCTATTCTTCTTCTTTGTCACTCATTTTTTTTATTCCTAAACTATTCAACAACTAATTAACATATTTAATTATTTGTTAAATAGTTTCTAAATATTAAATCATCTCTTTGATTTTTCAAATTTGGTAACAATAAGTAATCTCTTCTACTTTTGTTAGTTTTTTCAGTGCGATATTTCTTGTGCCTCTTTCTTCTAGTGTACTTCTTTTTATTCATGTTCCTAAGATTTGTTTGAGTCGCCATACTTATTTCAAGAGTCATAAGAATCCACTCCATCACAAAGGATAGGGGACCTTGAATTGATTGAGCAGAGCTAGTTCACGCCATAGAAGGTGCGTTGAGAGTCACCTACGAGAGACGTGAGGATTTTGCTACTAATCATTTTTGTTGAGTATCATAGGTATCATGTCTAATGAAAGTCTAATTGGGGAAGTTTCAGAGAACATCATAGAAACTTTTGCTTACGATCCAAACAAATAGTAGAAATGAATGAAGGAAGGTAGGTATGGAGGAAAGGTTGGTACGGGTGGAGAATGAGAATCGAGGGAAAGCAATTCAACTCGAAAATGGGGTAATAAGGAGGGCATCGATACACCCCGCAACCATTACCCTAGGACAAGAGCATAATCTATTTATTCCTCCATAAAGCCGAATCAGAAGCTACCAAAACTCTACTTTCCAAACGAACCAAGTCCATTGCTAAACCCCATTCTGAAATGCAGCAAATGTATCTTCTAATGAATTTAATCCATCAACTCCACCAAATGCACCACAAATTCCCTACCAAGATTAGCAATACAAAAATATTCTCTATGATGAATGGATAGAGATCTCAACAATGATGAGTTTTGGGAGCATAGGGGTAGGGATAACTATGGAGTGCAAAGAAAGGAGTCCGACCTCGAGACTTAAGGTTGGATCATAGCATGGGAGGCTGAGATTATGGGTATAGAGGATATAGGATGGGATATATAAGAAATAGGTTTAGGGAGAGGAGTGTTCAAGATATAGGGGAGGGAGATGCTTCGGAAAACAAAGAAGAAAGGTTGGATGAGAGGGTCAATTTTGCTTGTTTCATGGGGAAAGGAAAATTTTTGCTTGATAATGATGAAGACTTGAAGGTGAATTCCATGTGTTGTGACAAGAATTATGGGAGCCCTTGCAAAAGAAACACTTGATCAAAGGGAGAATCTATTTCATGCTAGGTGCAAACTTCAAGATAAAGTCTATTCTTTAATAATTGATAGTCGAAGTTGCAGTAATATGGTGAGTTGTTGCAAATTCCAACAAACAAAGCATCTCTACCCTTACAAGATACAATGGCTCAGTGTGAGTGGAGAAATGAAGGTCGTCAAACAAGCAATTATTCGGTTTAGTGTGGGTAAGTACAATGATGAATTGACTTGTGATGTTGTACCCATGTTGGCATGTCATATTTTTTTGGGAAGACCATGGAAATTTGATAGGGATTTTATGCACCAAGGAAGATCCAACAAATACATTTTTGAGATTGAAGGTAGAAAGTATGTTCTTGCACCTCTCACTCCATACCAAGTGAGTGAGGATTATCGGGCTATTAAGGAGCTTCGGGAGAAAATAAAGGTAGAGAAAGCCGAGGATGGTGGTGAAAGTTCCATTGTTGTTCCAATGAAAGGAGGTTCCTTGGCTAAAAATAAGAAGAATATGTGGTAGCAAAGCCAAGCAAGTGTTTAAAGGGTGTGGATGAGGGACACTTTCTGGTATGCCTTGTCAACCCCCATCTTTTATTGCATGTTAACCATAATACTAACACTTTACCTAGTATTGTTTCTTCTCTTTTGTAGGACTATGATGAGCTATTTCCGGAGGAGATACCAGTGGGACTTCTTCCTTTGAGGGAAATTGAACACTAAATTGATTTTGTACCGGGTTCACAAATTCACAACCATCCAGCCTATAGGAGCAATGTAGATGAAACCAATGATCTACATACGCAAGTAGAAGAGCTTCTTGAAAAGGGGTTGATCCAAGAAATCCTAAGTCCTTGTGCCGTACTAGTGATTCTTGTTCCTAAAAATGATGGCACTTGGAGAATGTTTTGTCACGCCCAAAGTCCCATTAAGGCGGACTGGCACCCATCGCCGACAAGGCTCGGGAGAACCAACATATAACCATACGCTGTCTATGAACATTACAAGGGGTTTCTACATTTAACATGCTTTCAAGAGAGTAGACAGTAATAACAAGCCAAAAGGAAATGCATATGAGTAGGCCATTGGAGCCACGATGTCTAAAGTATGGTACATGACCATACTTTACTTTACATAGTCTACAAAGCCTCTAGATAAGGAACAATATCTATAAGGACGAGACAGACCCCACCTCATAACAAATTATACAATTCAAAATATAAGCTCTAGACGCACAAAGCCACGAAGCAACCTGGAGCTCAGTAATAGCAGTTGGATATCCTGTACTCTTACTGGGAAAATTTACTAGCTCCTATGCCTGCAACATGAAATGCAGGTCCCCGTCAGGGACGTCAGTACGAGATAATGTACTAAATACATAAGGCAATAGTATATGTAAAGTGGGAACTCAAGTGAAATCAAGTGGCAAGATATAAATGCATAACCCATAGTAAAAGACCACCTGTATTATACTTGTGGAACCATATATGTTAAATTCTTTTCTGTTCTTTTTAGTGCTTCATAATTCCTCTAGGCGTGTAATATAAATGACCATCTGGTCAGTGGTTAAAAAAGGATTATCCATGCTAGGCATTTTAACCCCTGGGACGCTATCCTCATAGCTACACAAATCAGGATCGACCTATGCTAGCTTTTGCCCCTGGGCTGCCACCCTCATGGACCAAGTGAGATCAACCCATGCTAGGCTCTTGCCCCTAGGTTACCACCCACGCTGTGGACAATGTACACAATTGGCCGTAGGAGTTACCGTGGACTCCTCATGCTAGTGCTGGTAAGAGTAAAACTACAGATTTACTAATAAGTACTACCACCACTATTGGAATAGCACTAGGGAAGCCTACTAGTTGATAGTACGTGAGTGTTAGATTTAAAGCCAAAGAATATGGAATAGGATAACCTTACATACCTTGTTGTGCCACCTTATTATCACTGCAATGTAATCTCCCCCTTTTCAGATATTTATCTACAATGTAATCTCCCCCTTTTCAGAATAAACACATGTAGGCATTTCACTCACAATCACAAGTTATACACGGACAGCAAGCCCGTAACTACAAAGCTAAGGGTGTTCCTTCAACTTCTTCTCCTATAATTGCATTTGTGGTCACACCTCTTACCATCATATTCATAAAACAACCTCTAAATATCATAATGTAGCAGGAGAAATGTGAACTTATGGCATCTAATGATCTTCCTCATGAGTTTCTACTAACATTCCACTTTAAACTCCAAAAAGGAGCGCACAATTAAAGTAATGTGGGACGGCCCTCCATGGCTGTCTCAACATGCACAAACCACCAGCAAACCATCCCACAAGACTACCTCATATAAAAAGGACTGCTCCAACCTCATTGACACATACAAAATCCCCTAATTAACTCAAGCACAAGAGAGGGAGAAAAGTACATCAACTTACCTTATTTTTGAGTGATTCTTGCTCTCTTAACTTATATTTTGCAAAGGCTAAACTCTCCTTCAATCCTAGTATGAGATGAGAATAATATTGAAGAACCCTAAAGTTTTTTTATGGCTGCTATATGAAATAGAAGGGGAAGAAAGAGAACCTTAAAAATCATATTTTTCCCCAAGTGTAAATTGGCTAAAAAGAGCTGGTTACATTCCCTTTTAAATGGACCAACTTAGGCCGACTTTATCCTTAATTTTTTGCCACATTTTACCAAGTAGGTGATGCACCTACTTGGCCTTTTAACTTGGTCCTTTATGGATCTCTACTTATTGGGCCTTGGCTGCCCATTATTCCTTTTTTTACTTCATTTGGGTTGGGCCAGAAATTTTAAGTAAATGGTTAGTGACCTTGGGCCCTATAAGATGGTCAAACAAGTCTTAGTAGGTGGTACACCTACTTGGCCCTTTGGGCTGGTCAAAAAGTCTAAATAGGTGATGCGCCTACTTTCTTCGTTAAGTGAAGAAAGCAACTTGTTATCTTACCTCTTGTCTAAACTATAATCCCATATATTGCATCTTAATATTCAACTTTAGACTTTTAGCTCAAATAGCACCTTACCGTCTTAGATTTAAATGCTTTCGTCGAGTTCATCTTATACTCGCACCCGCTAAAACATGTAGGATATCACAACAACTCTCAAACCAATTCAAATTATTACCACCCTTATGTAAAATCAAACGCAGTCCCTCACCTGTACCATAAGCCTATGTCAAGTTTCACATAAGTGGGACTAACACGTAGAAAATATGGAGTGTTACATGTGTATTGATTGTAGAGCCGTAAATAAGATTATGGTGAATTATCGACATCCAATTACTAGGCTTGATGATATGTTTGATGAGCTATGTGGCTCTAATGTATTCTCCAAGATTGACCTTTGAAGTGGGTATCATCAAATTCGTATGATTCTAAGTGATGAGTGGAAAACGGGTTTCAAGATAAGCTTTAGGTTGTATGAATGGCTTGGGATGCCATTTGAATTGACAAATGCCCAAGATCTTTTATGAGGTTGATGAATCATATTCTCAAACCTTTAATCAGTAAGTTTGTTGTGTATTTTAGTGATATCTTTGTGTATAGCAAGATAATTGAGGAACTTGTCTCCCATTTGAAGCAAGTGTTTGATGTCTTACTACAAGAGCGTCTCTTTGCTAATCTTAAGAAGTGTTGAAAACGTTGTGTTTTTGGGTCTAGTGGTTAGTGCAAATGGGATAGAGGTCGATGAAGAGAAGGTAGAGTCCATCAAGTCTTGGCCAACCCCGAAGAATGCAACCAAGGTAAGAAGTTTTCATGGGGTAGCAAGTTTTTATTGATGATCTCTAAATGGTTTTAGTTAAATTACTTCTCCTTTGACCATGTTTACCAAGAAAGATGTACCTTTTTATGGGGGGAAGAATAAGGGATGTCCTTTAAAGCCTTGAAATCAATGTTAAGTTCTTCACTATTGCTTCAACTACCTTACTTTGATAAGACCTTTGAAATTTAGTGTGATGCTTCGGGTATTGGGATAGGTGGTGTGTTGATGCAAGAGGGAAAACCATTGGCTTACTTTTGTGAAAAGCTAAAGGGGGCTACTCTCAAGTACTCAACTTATGACAAGGAATTGTATGCACTTGTGCGGGTGTTGGCTCATTGGCAACAGTACTTGTGGCACAAAGAGTTTATGATAAGGACTGATCAAGAGTCCTTGAAGCATCTTAAGGGGCAATGTGATCACCTACAAGCAAGGCAAGGAAAATGTAGCAGCGGATGCTCTATCAAGAAGGTTTATGTTGGTGACTACCATGTCTTCTAGAATGATGGGATTTGAGAGCTTAAAGGAATTCTATTCATTCCTACTTCAAAGATACTTTTGATAATCTTACCCAAGGGAAAAGGGTCGATAGGTTTCAATCGGTTGATCATTTATTGTTCAAAGATGGACGAGCTCGTGTTCCTATGAGCTCTTGGAGGAGAGCTACTTTTCAAGGAGGATCATAGTGGTGGTTTGATGGGACACTTTGGGGTACCCAAAACACTTGACATTCTAAGGAGCAATTCTTTTGGCTCAAGATGAAGCATGATGTGGAGCAAATTTGTGGACAATGTCTCGATTGTAAGCATCCCAAATCCACGACTCGGCCCCAAGGTAGGTATATCGCTTTCCCTACTCCTAGTGGCCTAAGGATTAGTATTTCTATGGATTTTATTTTGGTCTTCTTAGGACTAAAAGAAGACATGATAGCATATTTGTGGTAGCGGACAAAAAGAGATATTGAGTTTAATGTGGATGATTAGGTATATCTCTAGGTATCTCCCATGAATGGTATAATGTGGTTTGGCAAGAAGGTTAATTTGAGTACTAGATATGTAGGACCTTAAAAGGTCTTGGAATAGATTGTTAAAGTGAAAAAGCTGGAATTGCCAATGGAATTTTCTATGGTTAATCTAGTATTTCATGTATCAATGTTAAGGAAAGGTATTGGAGATCTGAATGTTGTTATGCCTTTAAATGACATGAGTATTGAGGAAAACATGACTTATGAAGAGGTTCGGGTTGAGATTTTGGACCAACAAGTTTAGAAGATTGAGAAACAAGGATGTTGCATCCGTCAAAGTATTGTGGAGGAATTAAAAGTTGAAAGTGCAACATGGGAAGCAAAAACGTGAAATTATATCCTTACCTTTTTCATTCTAATCAAGCATAAGGTACTTAGTTACTCATGATTAATTCCTTCAAGCTCCCAAGTGTCGATCTCTCTATGTCATACTACGTGCATGCATGCTAATTAAAATGATTTCTAAGGACATTTTAAAGTTGCATTATTGCATTCATGATGGATTGTTAGTTTCGCACTATACTATACTCAAGCTAACCTTGATCCTATTTGAGGAAGAATGTTCCCAAAGGGAGATATTGTAACACCTCTCAAAATACTTTCAAATGACCTTCTAAAAGATTCCTTGTATAACATATCATTTGTACTCTTTTTGGCAAATCCAAGGCTGGATTATTAATTCGAATGAAAATTTGTGTGGAAAAGTGGTCTCTTTTTTGTAAGATTTTGCATTTCCAAAAGCATCTTTGACAACTCTACATCGCGAAGAGGCTTCATTTTAGTACAAAAGTGACCTAAACTCATTCTAGGGTCAAATAGAGGAACGTTGAATTTCGCAAAAAAAAAAGAAAGAACTATAGTGACACTACTTTGCATCACAGATTCATATCGTTACGTCCCTAAAACCTATTCACTGTCAAGTAATGTTGAACAAAAGGCACGCCAAATGGATTGAATTCCTTGAAACTTTCCCTTATGTAATCCAATACAAAAAGGGGAAGGAAAATGTGGTGGCCGATGCCTTGTCTAGAAAACATGTGTTAATAAGTACTTTGTCTTCTAAATTACTTGGTTTTGATTATTTGAAGACTTTTAACCCAAGGACCCCATATTTGCTCCAATCTACCAAGATCTTCTACTCTTTATTCCAAATCTGATGGTTTCTTGTTCAAAGGAAAGAGATTATGTGTGCCTAAGAGCTTTTGGAGAGAACTCTTTATGAGGAAGGTGCACAATGGAAGATCGATGGGACAATTTGGTGTGGACAAAACTAAGGGACTTTTGGCCCAAGATGCATAAAGACACTATGCGAATTTGTTGCCAATACATTGAATGCCGATGTGCTAAGTCACGCTTCTTTCACCAAGGGTTGTATACCCCACTTCCCACACCTCAAAGACCTTAGCTTGATATTTCTATGGATTTTCTTTTGGGTTTGCCAAGGACTAAAAGAAGAAGAGATAACATCTTTGTAGTTGTTGATTGATTTTCAAAGATGGCTCATTTCATTCCATGTCATAAATGTGATGATGCACCTTATGTTGCATATTTGTTTCTTGAGAATGTTGTTAAATATCATGGAATTCCTCAAACCATTGTGAGTGATAGGGATCCTAAGTTCCTTAGTCACTTTTGGAAAGAGTTGTGGGGTAGACTTGGTACCAAATTGTTATTCTCAACTTTTTGTCACCCACAAAATGATGGCAACTAAAGTTGTGAATAGGACTTTAGGTTCTAGCTTCATGCCATGGTAAATGGAAAGTTGGCATCGTGGGAGGAACATTTACCACTAGCCAAATTTGCTTATAATCGTGTTGTTTGTAGGACTATTGGTATGTCTCCATTTGAGGTTGTATATAGTTTTAACCCTTTTAACCCTCTTGGACTTTACTCCTCTTTCCCAAAATGTTGTTTTGAGCTTAGATGGAATCAAAGAGGCTGAAGCAATGAAGAAGCTCCATGAGAAAGTTCGACTTCACCTTGAAAACAAGAATCAAGACATGGCAAAGAAGGCGAACAATGGTCGAAAAACAATTATGCTTGAACCTTGTGATTTGTTATGGGTGTATTTTCACAAAGTGAGGTTTCCAATCAACGGAAAGCTATGTTGATGCCAAGAGGTGATAGTCCATTCAATGTACTTGAGAGGCTCAATGACAATGCTTACAAGGTTGACCTCCCTTCAGAATATCAAGTCCACAACACTTTCAATGTGTATGATTTGTCTCCATTTCCAAAAGGATGGGGAAGTGCTGAATTTAAGGACAAATCCTTTTCAAGGAGAGAATGATGCAAGTCGGATCGTGCTAAGACCATTTAATAGGATTCAAGCTTGAGAACTTCAAAGGGTGCAAGGGCTACTCATGAAGCTGGAGGTACTTGAGCTTGTATTGGGGCCAAAGGAAGGATTCTATGCCTTGAAGATAGCTTGTGGAGGTGAAGGTGTAGCAGGGGAGAATCTCTAACGCTCGGCAATAGGGCAGCATATCGGTGATCCGCCGAATTGATTCGGCAATGGAGTGTGAAACCACCAAATGTTCCAAAAAGTTCGAGCTTCAGGAGTTTTCAAGGTCTGTGACAAGATGCCCAATTCAGCAATCCGGAAAATGAAGAAGGCGACGATCATTTTGACCGCCTTTTATCAATTTTCGGTCACTTTTGGTCCATTTAACTAATAATTGACATAAGACTATAAATACCTAATAGTTGCTCATTTCTAGGTAGACTATTTTGAATATTGATGAACAAATCTCCTTGTGTGAGTTTGAGAGCTTAATAGAAGCTCTATTTGAATTTTCTTTAGAAAGGGGGTTGTTTGGGAATCCAATTTCCCTTGAGGTCTCCGTAAGAGGTTGGTGCTTGACATGGATTAATTTGATTGAGATTTTAGGTTTAATATACCTTTAGGTTGCTTTTGATAGATAGACACAGAAAGAGAAGATCAAGAGCAACCAAAAGGTATGTTAAACAATAAGATCTCACTCGATTAATCCTATGATAGCACCTATTTCTTACGAAGACCTCAAGGGAAATTTGATTCCGAAGGAACCCCCGTTTCTAGACAAAGTTCAACCAAAGCTTGTACCAAGCTCTCAAACTCATAAAAAGAGTTATTGTTCATCAATTATCAAAATAGTGTACCTAGAAATGAGCTACTATGAGCTATTTCTAGTCTTAGGTAAATTATTACATAAATATCCCAAAAGTGACCGAAAATTAAGAAAAGGTGGTCAAAATGACTATCACCTTCTTCCTTTGGCAGATCACCGAATTGGCACCTTGTCGCCGACTTGGACATCTATGGAAGCTCGAACATCCGGTAACATTTGGCGGTCGAAGTGTCCATTGCCATTTGCAGTTGGCGGATCACCGATCTGGAACACCTGTCTATTTTGACAATTTCTTCCCCTGTTCTGCCTTCACCTCCACAAGCTCTGTTCAAGGCATAGAATCCTTCCTTTGACCTCAATACAAGCTAAAGTACCTCAACTTCATATGTAGCCCTTTGTCAGGACCTGCCACTATTTTTACATGGAGGAGAAGAATTGGGAACCTTCGGGTAGTTTGCAGAAGATTCTAGATCCGTGTAGATTATTCTGTAGTATATAGTCTTCTCTAGAATTGTATAGAATTATGTCGAATATTCTAGAGAAGGGACTAATGTGTAAATATTGTAGGACTTATCAAGTTAATATTGTTTGCACTTTGGCCCTTTAGGATCAGTATAAATAGAGGGGGTCATAATCAATGGACCGCCCACTTCAGCCACGGTCGACACAACCGCATAGGCCAACATTATGAACCAGTCTGCTGCAACAAAGTTGGGGCTGATGTATAACCCAAGTAATGTGCAACTCATGACGGTCAATGCGCTAATGACTCTTGTGTGTGGAGTTGCTCAGGGCGTCGACATAGAAGTGGGCAAGTAGCATTATAAGACCAACTTCCATGTCGCCTCGATAGATCTCGTTGACATCATCCTTGGAAAGGAATTTTTCTAGAAGTACAACACAGTGATCGACTCCTACCTCCAACAACTCGTGGTCATGGAACAAGGAGGTTCCTGTATGATATCCTTGGTCAAGATACCTAAGTCAGAGAGATTAATACAACTATCGTCATTGCGACTCGTAGAAGATATTAAGGATGGGCCGCCATTGTCGTGTTCCACGCCCAATAAAAGGAAAAGTTGTCGGAGAGGAAGCCATCGAAGGAAGCCAAGTAGGAATAGGAATAGCTAACCACAACAGTGCTCCTTGGTTACTAGAAGTGGTGAATACCAGAAAAGATCAGAAAGAGATGTCAGGAAGACTTGTGGGCAGTCTGAATGTAAAGACTATGAGTTCTAATAGTAGCATTCCGTCGAGAACGTCGCCACGTCGGGTGGGGGAGAGTGTCAGGACCCACCATTATTTCTTCATGGAGGAGAAGAATTTGGATCCTTCGGGTAGTTTGCGAAAGATTCTAGATCCGTTTAGATTATTCTTGTAGTATGTAGTCTTCTCTAGAATTGTATAGAATTGTGTGTAATATTCTAGAGAAGGAACTAATGTGTAAATATAGGAGGACTTATCATATTAATATTATTTGCACTTTGTCCCCTTAGGGATAGTATAACTAGAGGGGGTCATTTGCATTTGCAAACCATCCAGAAATCAAGTTATAAAGCATTCTTCCAAGCAATGCGAGCCTTCTTTTAAAAGCGCTCTCTCTTATAGTCTTCTTATCTAGCATTACCTTAGTGATCTTAGTTGAAAGGCTTATTAGTATTTGAAAGATCATGAAAGAGTTGTGAGAAAATTGACTAGTGTCGCATGGGAGTCTTAGTGGAAGTTCTATGTCTATGACAATGTGGTATCAGAGTAGGTTTGTACTAAGGGAAGCATGGCAAGTGAATAAGACGTCAATGCTACCATCACCACCAATGATATGCTAGATTTTGGCAAGAAATGCAAGGGAAAGAAATACTCCAAGAAGGTTTAGGAGGTGTCGGTCGACAGACACTGAGCGAGGCCATAACATTCCACTCACTCTCGGCCATTGAGTTGAGTAACGAGGAATGAGGTGAGGAACCCACCGATATTACATTAGACATAGGATGGGTCATGAAGGTGGATGTTCCCAGGCAAGCAGTAGAGTTCTTAGGCAAGCGCTTAAATCAGTTTGATGGCAAGTTTCAGACTTTGGAGAAGTCCACCCTTGAAGAGAATGATAATATTCGGCAAGAGTTGGGCGGATGTCAGACAGCAAAGTACGAGCTAAGGGAGACCATCACTTTGTTAGAGTGCCGGCTCATGGACGCATCAAGCAAGATGGAGGCCATGAGCGCCACCATAGAGGCCATGGGTGCAAGGGTGAGGGCATTTGAGGAAGGCGTGGCTGACGGGAGATGTGTAGGGATTGCTGGAGAAAGGGAGACCAGGATTGAGGCTCCCAAGCCACCTGTCTTCAAATGTGTTCATGACGCGCTAGAGGTGGAGAATTTCTTATGGCACTTAGAGAATTACTTCAAGTGTAACAAGTTCAGGAATGACGAGACAAAGATCAAAACAGTCGTGTTGTATTTGATAGAGATGACCATGCTATGGTGGAAAGGTAAGGATTCAGAAATAGAGAAGGGGCTATGCGCCATCAACACATAGGAACAGTTTAAGAGTGAGTTCAAGAAGGCTTTCTTCCCCAACAACATCATCTATGAGGCGAAGCGAAGGTTTAGGGCCTACAGGAAGGAGTTTACTACCCTCACACTTCAGATTCTTAACCTCACGGATGAGGATAGGATGTTCCATTTTATCGAGGGCCTATAGAACTGGGCCAGGATGGAGCTGGAACTCCGACAGGTTAGGACCCTTGACGAGGCCATCACACAAGCAGAGGCTTTGACGGACTCTCGGCACAAATGGCGAGATAGAGACCAAGAAGTTGAGTCTGGAGGTAGTCATGACCAAGGTGGGGGAGATGGTGGCAAAGCTAAGGGTGGGCAACCACATCCTAAGTATCATGAAACCCATAGGCCTTATAATAGGAGGGTTGGTCGTCAAAGCAGCGGAGAGGGCAAGACCCAACCCGAGAAAAAGCATAGATGCTATATATGCGGGGGACCGCACAGATACCATAAGTACCCCAAACTGAAGAACCTTGGTGCCATACTGTGTGAGTGGAAGGAGTAGAAGGCGCAGGAAGAGACACCCAAATTAGGGGAAGCATCGGGCATGACACGGGTAGGTGTGATTGGGCTATGCAGAGCTATCACATAGCAGCCAAAGAAGCCAAAGGAGTGAGGTGCCCAATATGTGGACATCACAATCAACAGACCACTCGCTCCTGCCATGGTCGACACAAGCGCGGAGGCAAAAATTATTACCAAGTCTGCGGCAACAAAGTTAGGGCTGAAGTATAACCCAAATAATGCGCAAGTCAGGACAATCAATGTGCTAATGACTCCTATGTGTGGAGTTTCTCGGGCGTTGACGTAGAGGTGGACAAGTGGCATGGTAAGACCAACTTCCATGTTGCCCCAATAGATCTCTTTGACATCACCCTTGGGAAGGAATATTTCCTAGAAGTACCAAGCAGTGATCGACCCTCACCTCCAACAACTCATGATCATGGAACAAAAAGGTTCCTGCATGGTATCCTTGGTCAAGATACCCAAGTAAGAGAGACCGATTCAACTATCAGCCTTGCAACTCGTGGTAAATATTAAGTAGGGGCCTCCATTGTCGTATTCCACACCCGCTAAAAGGAAAAGCATCGGAGAAGAAGCCGTTGAAGGAAGCCAAGCGAGGACAGGAATAGCTAACCACAACAGTGCTCCTTAGGTCCTGGAAGGGGCGAACTCCAGAGAAGATCACAAAGGGACAACATGAAGACTTGTGGCAGTCTGAAGGTAAAGACTAGGAGTTCCAATAGCAGCATCATGCCGAGGGCGTCACCACATCACGTGGCAGAGTGTGTTAGGACCCGCCACTATTTCTGGATGGAGGAGAAGAATTTGGAGCCTTCGGGTAGATTGCGGAAGATTCTAGATTCATGTAGATTATTCTTGTCATATGTAGTCTTCTATAGAATTGTATATAATTGTGTGGAATATTCTAGAGAAGACTAATGTGTAAATATAGGAGGACTTATCATGTAAATATTTTTTGCACTGTGTCCCTTTAGGAGTAGTATAACTGGAGGGGGTCATTTGCATTTGCAAATTATCCAGAAATCAAGAAATCAAATTGTTAAGCATTCTTCCAAGCAAACAAGCCTTCTTTTAAAAGCTCTCTCTTATAGTCTTCTTATCCTAGTTTCCTTAGTGATCTTAGATGAAAGAATTACTAGTATTTGCAAGATCGTGAAAGAGTCATGAGCAAATAGACTAGTGTCGCATGAGAGTCTTGGCGGAAGTTCTATGTCTGTGACACCTTGCACCCTTTGAAGTGCTCGAGCTTGACTCCTAGTTAATGGACTTGACGTGATCTGACTTGCATCATTCTCTCCTTCTATAAAATAATTTGTCCTCAAATTCAGTGCTTCCTCATCTTCAAGAGTTCGAAATAGGGATAAAACACATATAGTGAACGTGTTGTGGACTTGATATTGTGAGGGAAGGTCAACCTCGTAAGCATTGTTGTTGAGCCTCTCAAGCACTTCGAATGGACCATCAACTCTTTCCATTAACTTAGCTTTCCATTGATTGGGAAACCTCTCTTTGCAAAAGTGCACCCATACCCAATCACTTGGTTCAAGCACAACCCTTTTTCTACCCCTGTTTGCCCTCTTACCCATTTCTTGATTCTTCTTTTCAAGGTGAAGCTGAACTTTCTCATGGAGTTTCTTCATTGCTTCAGCCCATTTGTTTCAATCTAAGCTCACAACAACATCTTGGGAAAGAGGAGTTAAATCCAAGGAGATTAGGGTCTCAAAGCCATTGTCCTATGAATAACATGATTGTAAGAGAATTTGACTAGGGGCAAATGTTCCTCCCATGATGCCAACTTCCAATTTACCATGTCATGAAGCATAGAACCCAAAGTCCTATTCACAACTTTGGTATGACCATCGGTTTGTGGGTGACAAGAAGTTGAAAACAACAATTTTTTATCAAGTCTACCCCACAACTCCTTCCAAAAGTGATTCAGGAACTTAGGATTCCTCTTACAATGGTTTGATGAATTCCATGCAATTTAACAACATTTTTCAAGAAACAAAGATGTAATGTGAGTTGTATCATCACATTTATGATATGGAATGAAGTGAGCCATCTTTGAAAATCAATAAATAACTACAAAGATGCTATCTCTTCCTCTTTTAGTCCTTTGCAAACCCAAAACAAAATCCATAGAAATATCAAACCAAGGTCTTTGAGGTATGGAAAACGGAGTGTATAACCCTTGGGAAAGGAGGCATGACATAGTACGTTGGCACTCAATGTATTGGCTACAAATTCACGCAATGCATCAAGGTCTAATAGAATTGTTCCTCCAAGATTTCCTTAGTTTTGTTACCAATGTGTCCCAACAATCCTCCATCATGTGCATCCCTCACAAATAGTTCTCTCCACGAGCTAATAGGCACACACGATCTCTTGCCTTTTAACAAGAAACCAATAAACTTGGAACAGGGAGTAGAGGATCTATCCCTAAGCCAAATTTCCCTTTCCCATTCCTCATTATCTTGATATATTGGAGAAAATATGGGGTCCTTGGGATACAATGTCTTCAAACAATCAAAAATAAGCAATTTAGAAGAAAAAGTACTTATCAACATAGGCTTTCTAGACAAGGCATTGGCCACCACATTTTCCTTCCCCTTTTTGTATTGGATTATATAAGAGAAAGTTTCAACGAATTCAATCCATTTGGTGTACTTCTTTTTTAACTTTCCTTGACCCCAAATATGCTTTAGGGACTCATGATCAGTCTGAATAACAAATTCTTTGGGCCACAAGTAATTTTGCCAATTTCCCATTGCCCTAATCAAAGAATATAATTCAAGATCATAAGTGGAATAATTCCATGTGGCACCTTTTAGCTTTTCACTAAAATAAGAAACGGGCTTTTGGTCTTGCATAAATATGGCTCCTACGCCTACTTTACTGACATCACATTCCACTTCAAACATCTTCACTAAATTGGGAAATTGCAATAATGATGTGGAACTAAGCATGGATTTCAAGGTCTCAAAGGCCTTTGCTTGCTCCTCACTTCACTTGAAAGGCTTATCCTTTCGGATTACCTTGGTTAAGAGAGTGACAATGGTACTAAATCCTTTGACAAACCGCCTAATTAAACTACCCAATCCATGAAAGCTTCGGACATCACTTATGGATTTCGGAATTGGCCAATACTTAGTTATGTCTATCTTAGATTCATCAATGTCAATGCCCCTTGTACTCATAACAAAGCCCATGAAAACAACTACTTCTACATAAAATGAACACTTCCCAATATTAGCATAAAGGTTTTCCTTTCTAAGCACATCAAAAACATATCTCAAATGCTCTACATGCAAATTCATGACATTGCTATAAACTAAGATATCATCAAGTAGACAACAACAAACTTCCCTACGAAGGGTTTCATCACATGGTTCATGTGTCGCATAAAAGCACTAGGAGCATTAATGAGACCAAAAGGTATCACCTACCATTCATATAGACCAAACTTGATCTTGAATGTGGTTTTCCATTCATCACTGGGGTGCATCCCAATTTGATAATAACCACTCGTAAGATCAATCTTTGAAAACACACAAGAACCAATGAGCTCATCAAGTATATCATCTAACATAGGGATATGATGACGATACTTAACTATGATTTTGTTGATGGCTCGATAATCCACACATATGTTTAATGTTCCATCCTTCTTTAGGACCAAGGTAACTGAAATGGCACACAAACTCATACTTTCTCTCACATAACCTTGGTTGAGAACTTCCTCAACTTGCCTTTGAAGCTCTTTGTTGTCCTCTAGATTGCTTCAATAAATCAGTTTGTTTGGCAATTGAGAACCTAGCACGATGTCCATTTGATGCTCAACTCCTCTAAGTAGAAGTAATTCACTAGGAAGCTCTTTTGCGAAGACATCCTCATATTCCATTAAAAAAAGTGAAATATAATGGGAGATGAGATGAAATAGATTGGTTAGTATGTAAAACATGGTCTCTATGTGTGATAAGGATCAATGATCTTTGGTCTTCAACTTCCTTTCTTATCTCCTTGTACCTAGCCAACATCACCTTAGCTTTCCCTCACTCTTCTCTTTTCTTGAGCCTCTTCATCCTCAATTTTCATATGTTCCTCTTCGCTCTTCTTTTTCTCCCTCAAATCACTCATGTTTTGATACACTTCATTGAACTGAGAGGGTTATACAGAATGAGGGACATACTTATGAGCATCAAACAAAAGTGAATACTTGTTAAATTTACCATCATGATTGGTTGCATGGTTATATTGCCAAGGTCTCCCGAGTAGCACATGACAAACTTGCATTTGAGTAACATCAGATGTGATCTAATCTTTGTACTTCTCAATTTGAAATTTGATCAACGCTTGTCTTTGCACTCTCAATTCCCCAGATTCACTCAACCGTTGAAGTTTGTAAGGTGTAGCATGCCTTGGTAGGGAGTTTTAAGAATTCCACTAATATGGTGCTAGCAATATTGGAATAACTTTCACTATCAATGATCAAGGAACATACATTACCTTTGATGAGGAACTTGGAATGGAAGAGATTTTCTCTTTGACTAGCATCATCCATGGCCTTGATAATCATGACTTACTTCACCACATTCATAGGCATGGTGAATTCTCCTTCTTGAGGCTCAGCATCTTCAATTTGATTTTCCTCATCAACCCATTAAGAATGGATCTTATTCGTCATGATCATCATCATCAAACTCATTTTCATCTTGGAGCTCATCTTTGCAACCTTCTTCTTAACAAACCTTTTCACGAAGGTACAAATCTCTTCCATGGACTAGGACATGAAATCGATTAGGACACTCTCACATTATGTGACCCCATCCTTTCCACTTGTGATATTGAATGCCTTTAGGGTACTTGATCAGTTCTTTGTTACCTCTTTCTCTCAGTGGATTCTTTGGAGCATCGCCTTCAGTGGCTTTCTTCCCATAAGTCTTTTTAAGATCCTTGCCTTTATTCCATCCCAAATACGTTTGAGCTTTTTCCTTTTTCTTACTCCAAGAAGTGGAAGATGACATACCTTTGTAGTTTGATGACTTTTCTTCCTTGAGTACCTTGTGTATCTTATCGGCCGCTTAAAAAGATATCATTCAAACTGGTAACTTGTAGATTGCCATCTTAAAAGAGATCTCATTGTTCAATACTACCTTGAAACGTATGATGGCATGACCTTCATTCTCATAGTGCTCTAGCTTCAAAATCAAAATTTTGAACTCATCGTACTAAGCCGCTATACTCTCTATTTCCTTGCTTTAAATTGTACAATTTGGCAAGCAACTATTATCTATACCTTTCCAGGACATATTTGACTCTCATAAGGGTCTTCAAATTGGTCCATGTTTGTGGTAGTCCTCCATGGAGAACTAGATGGTATCTCTTCATGTATTCCCACGATGTAATTGCATACCCTTCAAAATGATCAATAGGAAAATAACTCTTTTTTTATCTCAGTCGAATAATTTACTTGAAAGATCCTCTCACAAAGTGACTCCATTCTAGATAAGCATCGGGATTGCATTATCACGCCAAAAGTCCCATTAAGGAGGATTGGCACCCGTTGCCGACAAGGCTCGGGAGAACCAACATATTTGCTGTGAACATTATAATAGGTTTCCATATACAACACGCTTTCAAGGAAAGTAGATAGTAATAACAAGCCAAAAGGAAATTCATATGACTAGGGTGTTGGAGCCACGATGTCTAAGGTATGATACTTGAGCACACTTTACTTTACATAGTCTACAAAGCCTCTAAATAAGGAACAACATCTAAATGGATCGGGACAGTCCCCGCCTCATGACCAACTATACAATACAAAAATATAGGCTCTAGACACACAAAGCCCCGAAGCAACCTCGAGCTTAGTAACACTAGCTGGATCTCCTGTACTCCTACTAAGGAGATCTAGTAGCTCCTGTACTTGCAGTATGAAATGCAGGTCCCCTGTAAGGGACGTCAGTACGAGATAATGTACTAAATATGTAAGGTAGGAAGTATTGTATATGAAATAAGAACTCAAATGAAATCATACACTGGTGTGTAAGGATAAGAGACCACCTTTTGTCATACTGTGAAATTATGTACTTTATGTCCTTTTTATTACTTTACCTTTCTTTACTGTATAACCTATGTACAATATATCATATAAATGACCAGTTGGACAGTTGTAAATCAATATCTGGATCGACCCATGTAGGCATTCCTTTCACCCCAAGGATACCCCCCGTAATATGGTATCGACCCATGCTAGGTGATTCTTCCATCCTTTGGATACCACCCATCAATAAGACTCTTTAATTTATCTTTTATTTTACTTTTGAGAGGATTCTTTTGGTGGTCATAACATTTAGAGCTGTAGGACTATAGACATTACATGTGACATATAAACAATCGTGCAAGACAATACTACAATGAAAAGAGAGTTATACAACTAATGAAATGTGAAGGAGATTAAACAACACATAGACTTTACTTAGTAAAAAGGAACTCATGTATCATTGGTATCCAAGTATGTATGAAGATTATACAATGGCTATGCATGGGAACATATGAACATGTTAAAGACTGGAGACATGGATATTATTTATGTCGAACTTGGTAAGTGCCTCTATGTGTCAAGGAAGAACCTAGATTATATGCCAAATAATAGGAAATCGAGTAGCCTTACATACCTCACTATACTACATTGTTATTACCTCAAAGTAACCTCCTTTCCTCCATATATTTATCCACAATAGAGTACGTGATAAAACTAGTATTAGCAGCTAATAAACACGTCTTGGCAGCCCAATCTCATTAAAAAATAATGCTCGGACAACAAGCTTGTGATTGTCAATCCAAGAGTATTCTTTCAACCTCTCCACCTCTAATCATATTTTCTAATACACATTTTCATATACATATCATATCCAGATTTTTTTAGTCCCATAACCATGTTTCAATAGCTCACAAAGAATAACACATAACAATTCTACACAACACATAAGTAGGCAGCATAACATTACGTCTTTTCGCGACATTTCAAAGTGAACAATCCCAAACTTGTTTCAACTTCAACCAAACTGTCCCCAACATGTTTAAACATAAAAACAGTCCTAAAATAGTACAAAAACCGTCCCCAAGTAGAAGGAGGACGTGCAACAACAATTTCCAATTACCAGTTCACATGTTCCTACTAAGAGCGCAATTATAATATCGAACAAGAACTCATTTTTGCGAAAGATAAAAATGGTGCAGCAGCCTTCCTACATCACCACAGAACTAAACCTTATTAAAAACATAAATATTACTTCTTAATCCAGCTATCCAAGAAGAAAAAAGCCTCTTAATAAACAATAAAAGTGTACAACAATCTTTGAAACACATGCTGTCTAAAATTCCAGCACATGTATCATTAGCATACTCCTCATGTCTTTCATGGAAAAAACATACTAAACACAGAAGTATCTTTACTTACCTTTATCTTCAAGGTTGAGGGCTTCTTTAGGAACCCTATTAAGGTTGTGAGGCTGCTTTGTAGGAGTTGAAAGAGAGCATAAAGGAACCTAGAAAATCAGATTTTTTTGTCCAAGTTGAAATGGCTCAAAGGAGTTGCTTTTAATCATTTTTAAAGGGACCTCTTGTCCTAATTTTTGTTGCATTTTAAGACTTACTTTATTGAGGTGGTGATTCACCTGCTTGGCCCTTTCCCTTGGGCCTTATGGGGCTCCAATTTAATGGGCTTTGCTACTAATCTTTCTCTTCTCCTTTCACTTAGTTTGGGCCCTATTTTTGAAGTGTGTGGTAAATTTACTTTGGAACTTTTCCTATTCATCTTGGGCTTCATATATTGTCCCTTTATAATGCCAAACCATGGGATAAAAATTACATCCTTAACTAGGGCTTTATTCTTTATCGGGATTGGACAGATTGGGTGTTGAGCCTCGTCTTCGCGTCCTTTTCATTTTTCTTAATTTTGGGCCTCAAGTGAGATCACTCTTGTATGAATTAATATTCCCCGTATACATAGCATATTTAAGCTAAGCACGTAGGTGAGCTCTCTTTCTAGCTTCCTAAGTCCTTTAAGCACCTCACGTTTTTTTCGCTTTATTTAAGGTTGTGATCTCCTCAATTCGGCTTAGAACTTACATACACCCACTTGTCTTAAGCATTAAGCGTAAATATAGCCCTCCTAATTAGGAACTTTTATAGTTGTTGCTCCTTCTACCTAATAATATCATGTTCCATATGCATAGGACAAGTACACCTAAGATGTGGGGTGTTACATCTGCCCCTCCCCATAGAAACATTCATCCCCGAATGTTAGCATAATTGGATAAGTTAAACAAGTTTAAACCTTCATTTAGACAAACATTTGACATCATACTAAGGATTCAAACTTATGTACCTATTAATGCTTTAACTTTGCATCTTGGAATTACATTTTAGCTTCAAATAAATAAGGGTACTTAGATCATATCGCTTCCTCAGCCTCCCATATTATCTCTTCTACTTGTTGGTGGTTCCTCCGAAGTACCTTTACTGAAGCTATTTCTTTATTCCTTAGCTTCTTAACTTGACAATCTACGATAGCAGTAGGTACTTTTTCATAGGTGAGATCTTCTATAACCTGTGCGTCTTCAATAGGAGTGATATGAGATGGATCACCTATGCATTTTCAGAGCATTGAGACATGAAAAACTTGATGAAGCCTTGAAAGTTCCTGGGGTATCTCTAACTCATATGCAACCTATCCAAGACTTTTTATAATCTTATATGGCCTTATGTAATGTGGGCTTAGTTTTCCTTTCTTACTAAATCTCATAACACCTCTCATTGGGGACACCTTTAAGATTACCCAATCTCCTACTAAGAATTCCAGTCCTCTTCTTCTAGCATATGATTTGTGAAAACTTTGGGTTGTTTCTAGCCGCTGTTGTATTACCTTGACTTTTTCCATAGCTTGTTGGAATAGATTTGGCCTAAGCAAGGTGGTTTCACCCACTTCACACTGTCCAATTGGCAACCAACATTTCCTTCCATACAAAGCTTCATAAGGTGCCATCTTGATGCTTGAATGGTAGCTATTATTATAGGAAAATTCAATAAGTGGAAAATGGTCCACCCAACTACCCTTGAAGTCCAATGCTCAAGCCCGCACAACATATCTTCAAGTGTTTGAAAGGTGCGTTCTACTTGACCGTCTGTTTGAGGGTGGAAAGTTGTCCTCAAATTCACTTGTGTCCCTGAACTCCTTTCGAAGGACTTCCATAACTTTGCAGTGCATAGAGCTCCCAAATTAGATATAATGGAGATTGGGACCCCATGCAGACTAACTATCTCTTTGAGGTATAATTTTGCATACTCTTCAGTTGTATAATCACTCTTATTTGGCAAAAAGTGTGTTGACTTTGTGAGTCTATCAACTATCAGCCATATGGAGTCAAAGTTCTAAAACGAGCAAGGTAACCCAGTAAAAAATCCATATTAGTCTTATCTCACTTCCACATTAGAAGAAATATACATTGCATATAAACTCTCGGCTTTTGGTGCTCTACCTTGACTTATTGGCCATTCAAACATTGAGCCACAAATTATGTAAGGTCCTTTTTCATACCTCCCTACCAAAACATTCCCTTCAGGTCATGTTACATCTTAGTTGATCCTGGATAGATAGAATATCTTGAATGATGGGCTTATTCCATTATACTCTTTAGTACATTAATTTTAGGAACACATAACCTATTTTTGGCAATAAAGTATTCCATTTTGTGTAAGTTCGAAGCCATTCATTGTATCCTGACTTACCTTTTCCTTAAGTCGTCATAGAAAAGGATCCTTGGATTGCTTTTCTCTCACCTCCATTACCAATGAAGACTCTGCATCATTATGCATAACAACCCCTTCCTTTGGAGTTTCAAGGAGGCGAACTCCCAAATTGGCTAGTTAATGTAGATCCTTAGCCACTCCTTTACTTACCATGGTCTTATCACCAATATTCATTATTGCTTTACGACTCAGAGCATCAACTACCATAGTTGCTTTCCCTGGATAGTATAGTATATCGATATTGTATCCTTTATTAGCTCTAGACATCTCCACTGTCTTAAATATAGGTCTTTCTGTAAAAGTTGTACTATAGGATCTTATGATCAGTATATATGTCAACGTGAACCCCATATAGATAGTGGCACCATATTTTAAAAGCAAACACAACTGCTGCTAGTTCAAGGTCATGTGTTGGGTAGGTTTTCTCATGCGGTCGTAGTTGTCTCAAGGAATAAGCAATTACCCAACCATGTTGTGTCAGTGCACACCCTAAGCCAACTTCTGAAACATCACAATACATCGTATACCCCTCCATGCCCTCTAGAAGCACTAGCACAGGTGTAGAAGTTAGCCTGCTTTTCAACTCTTGGAAGCTCCTTTCACATGCACCATTCCATTGAAACTTGGTCACCTTATGTATCAACTTTGTCAGAGGTGCAAAATTAGAAGAAAAACCTTCAACATACCTCCTGTAATGACCTGCCAACCCAGGAAGCTTCGAAGTTCCGTGGGTGTTGTTGGCCTTGTCCAATCTTTCACAACCTCTATCAATTGTGAATCAACTCTTATTCCATGATCGGATACAATATGACCCAAGAATGCCACTGATTTTAACCAAAATTCACATTTGGAAAACTTGGTGTACAATTTCCGATCATGAAGAACTTGTAATACCTGTCATAAGTGATTTGCATGGTCCACTTTTGGTCTTGAATATACCAAAATATGATCAATAAATACTATCACAAATACGTCCAAGAATGGCTTGAATACCCTGTTCATTAAATCCATAAAAATTGTTGGTGCATTTTTCAGCCCAAATCACATAACAAGGAATTCAAAGTGACCATAGCGTGTCCTAAAGGCTATCTTAGGTATATCTTTCTCCTTCACCCTCACTTGGTGATATCCTGATCTCAAAAATATTTTTGAAAAGCATTTGACACCCTGTAAATGATCACTCCTGGGGAGGGGGTATTTGTTCTTAATTGTCACCCTATTCAATTATCGGTAGTCAATACACATTCACAAGGTGCCATCTTTTTTACGTACAGATAACACTAGTACTCTCCAAGTGGACACACTAGGTCTTATAAAACCCTTCTCTAGCAAGTCTTTTAATTCCACCTTTAATTCACGTAATTTTGTCGAGGCCATTCTATATGGAGGGATAGAAATAGGTTGAGTGCCTTGAAGTAAGTCAATACCAAACTCTACTTCTTGTTCTGGAGGTAAGCCCGAAAGCTCTTCAGGAAACACATCAAAAAATTCATTCACTATTGGAACAGATATAGGAGTTGGTGATTCTGCCTCCATATCCCTCACTCTAACTAGATGACATATATATTCCTTGCCAAATAAGAAACAAATTTACCCTTTGGTGCCCTAATATTGCTTGCCCATTCAAGCACCGCCTTATTTGGAAAATGGAAATACACTCTCTTAGTTCAGCAATCCACAGTGGCATAGCAAGAAGCTAACCAATCCATACCCATTATAACATAATATTAAACCATTTCCAGCTCAACAAGGTCGGCCAATGTGTCACGGCCAAAAAAAGTTACTACACAGTTATAATATACCCTTCTAGCTATAATACATTAACCGATTGGTGTAGACACTTCAAATGGATTATTCAATAATTTAGGTGTTTCTTAAGTTTCCCAGCAACTAGTGGAGTGATATATGATAATGTAGAACTAGGGTCAAATAATGCATACACATTATGTAAAAAAAATGAACAATGTATCTGTGACCACATTGGATGAAGCCTCCAAATTTTGTCGACTCCCAGAGTGCAAGTGCGATTTTGGGCTCCGCTAGAGCTAGCTGCCCCTCTACCACTTCTACCATGACCTATAGATGCTTGTTGACTCCTACCTAATGGAGGAACTGATGATGATGATGCAACAGCTAACCCTATAGGTTGTGCTACATCACCCATACGTCTCCTCGGGCCATCTTTTATCATATGCTCTTGTACACCACACCAATAACAAGCATGTGTCCTAACATGACATGTACCTAAATGACTCCTCCCACATTGTTTGCAAATCTGCGTAGGAGCCATTTGCTAGCTTGTCGAATATCCTGTTGTCCGTGCACCTCGGCCTTCATTTCTTTAACCAAACTGATTACTTCTAGACCCTGGAAGTTGTGGTGTAGCACTAGCTGCAGAGTAGGAGGATGATGGCCTAGGTGGTTCATTAGAAAACCGAGGCGTAAACTCACCTTGCGGCAGTATAAACTGCCTCATAAATCTGGACCTCTTGGACTGCCCCTTGCTAACTCATGTGTCCTTCTTCTTTGCCTTTGTTCCTCCAGTTTTTTGCAAATGCTTGCATCCTCGCTATATCCATGACTTTTTTCAAAGAAGCAATGGTATAATCTCTAAACCAATATCGATGAACTCTATCTGCCATAGTAGCGACTACATTAGGAGCATATTGGCATGGGAATTAAATTGAAGGTTATACTCCCTCACGCTCATATTCCCTTGGTGGAGATTCAGAAACTAATCTGCACGGGCCTCTAGAATCTATAATGGCAAGTAATGGTCAAGAAATGCCTTTTTAAACTCCTTCCAGGTAGTTGGAGGTGCATCTATACCCTTAGATTGTTTCCAAGATTCATACCATAATATAGCCACACCCTTCAATCTATTTGTTGCTAGCTCCACAACTTTTGTGTCGCTTACATGCATAACATCCAAAGTGTGTTAGATTTGATCGATGAAGTCTTGTGGGTCTTCATTAGAATCTGACCCGGTAAAAGATGGAGGGTCTAAATTAAGGAAGTCACATATCCTCATGCTAGTTGCCCTATTGGCACCACTTGCACCTATAACTAGGCCTTCTTGTCTTTGGCGTTGGCCATCAACTATACGAGTCAATAGTTGGATTGCATTTCTTAGATCCTGAACAGTAGCATTGGTAGGTGGTTCTCAGCGAGCTTCACTACTTCTTGGTTTATCAGCAGCTAGAGGAGTTGGAGATGTTTGTGACAGAAACTCATTTTGGGCCTCATTTTTTTGTCTCACCCGACAAGGTACACCAACTACCACTTCTACTTCCTTCCTTTTACCTTTAATTTTCCTTGTTTCTTGCATACTCGCCGGACAAAACAATTTAGAGGTTAGAAAAAAAACTCACCTATAACACTTGGCTCTATGGCACGATCTAAAGAATGAAAAGAAAATGACAATTCCTAAATGCCACATAGCATCCTACTTATAAATGTGGTGCACAACACATCCATAAACAATACTCTACATAGACACGGCTTTGTAGACTCCCTAGGACGACCCACTCTTACAACTTTTGTCACGCCTAAAGTCCCATTAAGGCAGACCGGCACCCGTTGCCGACGAGGCTCGGTAGAACCAACATATACACATGCACTTTCTATGAACATTGTAAAGGGGTTTCCATATTCAACGTGCATGACCACACTTTACTTTACATAGTCTACAACGCCTCTAATAAGGAACAATATCCATAAGGATCGACATTGATGTCGCCTTATGACCAACTATACAATACAAATATATAAGCTCTAGACACACAAAGCGCCGAAGCAACCTGGAGCTCAGTAACAATAGTTGGATATCATGTGCTCTTACTAGGAAGATCAACTAGCTCCTACATCTACAACATGAAATGCAAGTCCCCCCTGAGGGATGTCAGTACGAGTTAATGTACTGAATATGTAAGGTAGGAAGTATTGTATATGAAATAAAAACTCAAGTAAAATCTTATAGTAGTGTGTAAGGATAAGAGACCACCTTTAGTCATACTGTGGAATTATGTACTTTATGTCCTTTTTATTACTTTACCTTTCTTTACTAAAGAACCTATGCGCAGTATATCATATAAATGGTCATTTGATCAGTGGTAAATCAATATCGGGATCGACCCATGCTAAGCTTTCCTTTCACCCCTTGGATACCCCTCGTAATATGGGATCGACCCATGCTAGGTGATTCTTCTGCCCCTGGGATACCACCCATCAATAGGACTCTTCAATTTATCTTTTATTTTACTTTTGAGATAATTCTTTTGGTGGTCATAACATTTAGATATAACATGTGACATGTGAACAATAATGCAAGACTATATCACAATGAAAAGAGAGTTACACAATTGATGAAATGCGAAGGAGATTAAACAACACATGGACTTTACTTAGTAAAAAGGAACTCATGTATCTTTGGTATTCAAGTATGTATGCAGATTTGATAATGGCTATGTATGGGAACATATGAACATGTTTAGGAGTGGAGACATGGTCATTATTTATTTTGTAGTTGTTAAGTGCCTCTATGTGCCTAGGAAGAACCTAGATTTCATGCCAAATAATAGGAAATCGAGTAGCCCTACATACCTCATTGTATTACATTGTTATTACCTCGCAGTAAACTTCTTTTTGTCTATATACTTATCTACAATAGAGTAGATGATAAAACTAGTATTAGCAGCTAATAAACATGTCTTGGAGCCCAATCCCATAAAAAAAATAATGCTCGGGCAACAAGCTTTTGATTGTCAATCCAAGAGTATTCTTTCCACCACTCCACCTCTAATTGTATGTTCTAATACACATTCTCATATACATGTCATATCCAGCTTCTTTCAGACCCATAACTGTGTTACAATAGCTCAAAAAAAAACGACACATAACAATTCTACACAATAAACAAGTAGGCAGCATAACATTACGTCTTCTCACTATATTTTGACGTCAACAATCCCAAACCTGTTTCAACTTCAACCAAACTGTCTCAAACATATTTAAACATAAAACCAGTCCTAAAACAATCCAAAAACAGTCCCCCAAGAAGAAGGAGGATGTGCAACATTAATTTCAATTACCAGTCCACAAGTTCCTACTAGGAGCGCAATTAAGATATCATACAAGAACTAATTGTTGCGGAAGATAAAAATGGTGTAGCAGCTTCTTACATCAATATAGAACTAAACCTCATTAAAAACATAAATATTACTTTATAATCCAGCCATCCAAGAAGATAAAAGCCTCTTAATAAACAGTAAAAGTGTAAAATAATCTTTGGAACACCTGTTGTCCAAATTTCAAGCACATGTATAATCAGCATACTCCTCATGTTTTTCATGGAAAAACCCTACTAAATACACAAGTATCTTTACTTACCATTATCTTCAAGGTTGAGGGATTCTTTAGGAACCCTAGTAAGGTTGTGAGGGCTGCTTTGTAGGAGTTGAAAGAGAGCAAAAAGGAACCTAGAAAATCAGATTTTTTGTCCAAGCTGAAATGGATTAAAGGAGCTACTTTTAATCTTTTTTAAAGGGAAATCTGGCTGACTTTCTTTTGCATTTTAAGACATACTTTATTAAGGTGGTGATGCACCTGCTTGGCCCTTTCCCTTGAGCCTTATTGGGCTTCAATTTGATGGGCTTTGCTACCAATATTTCTCTTCTCCTTTCACTTAGTTTGGGCCCTATTTGTGAAGTGTGTGGTAAATTTATTTTGGCCATTTTCCTATTCATCTTGGATTGCCTATATTGTCCCTTTTATAATGCCAACCATGGGCTAAATTTACATCTTTTACTTGGGTGTTATTCTTTATAGGACTTGAACAGATTCGGTGTTGAGCCTCGTCTTCGCGTCCTTTTTATTTTTCTTAATTTTGGGCCACAAGTGAGTTCACTCATGTATAAATTAATATTCCCCATATACCTGGAAAATCTAAGCTAAGCACGTAGGTGACTTCACCTTCTAGCTTCCTAAGTCCTACAACCACCTCACTTTTTTCACTTCATTTAAGGCGGCGATCTCCTCAATTCAGCTTAGAACTTATATACATCCACTTGTCTTAAACATTAAGCGTAAATATAGCCCTCCTCTATAAAAATTAGGTACTTCTAAAGTTGGTGCTCCTTCTACCTAATCATATCATGTTCCATATGGATAGGACTAGTACACCTAAGATGTGCGGTGTTACAAGTGGTATCAGAGCTGACTCTCGACTAGTACGGTGGTGGGGCGAACCTCAGCGAGGAAACTAAGTCTCCACAGGGGGAGTGCAGGGACGGCGATATGTAACGCCTGGCTCACATAGGTAAATGCCACATTGGTAAAGAGAGGCAGAATTCTGGGCTATTTAAGTAAATGGTTGGACCTAATACTGTGAGGCACCTTTTGGGGTGAGCTCAAAGGTACAAATCCGTGATAGGCTAGCGCAAATGCGGACAATACTTCAAAGTGTTGGGCCAGGTCATTACAGTCGCCTTCTTCATTCGGCGGATCATTAAATTTGCACCTTGTCACTAACCTGGATAGCTCTTGAAGCTCGAACATCCTATAAAATTCGGAGGTCAAAATGGCCATCGTTGTTTGCATTTGATGGATTACCGATCTAGGACACCTCGTAGAATTTGACAGTTTCTTCGCCTGGTCAACATTCATTTCCAAAAGCTATCGTTAAGACATATAATCCTTCCTTTGGCCCCAATATAAGCTCAAGTACCTCCAGCTTCATGAGTAGCCCTTGCACCCTTTGAAGTTCTTGAGCTTGACTCCTAGTGAATAGCCTTGACGCGGTCTGGCTTGCATCAGGAATTAAATGAAATTTGTGTCTAAATTACTTTATTTTTCGAGAGTGTAATTTGGATGTCTTTTTGCGAAATTTGATCGAGATGTTATGTAAGAAATGTTTTCTGATAAGAAGTACAAATTCAATTTTGAGTTGTTTTTCTATTTTCTGGGACCTATTTTGGGCTCAATTCTTTTCAATGGACTCGGGCTGATGTAGGGATCATTTTTACATGGATTGGTTTGGTAGTTTGGATGTGGGCCCCATTTTTCCCCATTTAATACATAAATGATATAATTTTATTTTTTTCTTGAAATTTTAAAACCAAATAAACTGTAATGATCTTGTAACTTATGATTTGATAGTTGTACAACATTAGAGATGATAAGGAAAGGAAAAGCTCGGGTGGACTGATTAGGAGAATGAGAGATCGCCTTCCAAGTAGGCTAGACTTTCCTTACCTTTAGACTGATTTGATATGTATAGAGGTTGTGATAGCATCATACGAAGCTTTTTTCCTGTCACACCCAAAGTCCCATTAAGGCGGACTGGCACCCGTTGCCGACAAAGCTCAGGAGAACAAACATATAACTATGCACTTGCTATGAACATTATAAGAGGTTTCCATATACAACATTCTTCCAAGAAAAGTAGACAGTAATAACAAGCCAAAAGGAAATGCATATGACTAGGCCGTTAGAGCCATGATACCTAAGGTACGATACTTGATCATACTTTACTTTACATAGTCTACAAAGCCTCTAAATAAGGAACAATATCTAAATGGATCGGGACAGGCCCGCCGCATGACCAACTATACAATACCAAAATATAAGCTCTAGACACACAAAGCACCAAAGCGACCTGAAGAATCAGTAACAACAGCTAGATGTCTTGTACTCCTAATGGGGACATCTAGTAGCACCTGTACGTGCAACATGAAATGCAGGTCCCCATAAGGGATGCCAATAACAGATAATGTACTGAATATGTAAGGCGGGAAGTACTGTATATGAAATAAGAACTCAAATGAAATCATAAACTAGTGTGTACGGATATAAGACCACCTTTATTCATACTGTGGAATCATGTACTTTATGTCCTTTTTATTACTTTACCTTTTTTTGATGTATAATTTATGCATAATATATCATGTAAATGACCAGTTGATTAGTGGTAAATAAATAACGGGACCGGCCCATTCTAGGATTTCCTTCCACCCCTGGGATACTCCCCGTAATATGGGATCGACCCATGCTAGGTGATTCTTCCACCCTTGGGATACCACCTATTAATACAACTTTGAGTTATCTTTCATTTACGTTTGAGATGATTCTTTTGTTGGTCATAACATTTAGAGCTGCAGGAATACAGACATGACATGTGACATATAAACAACCATACAAGATAATACCACAGCGAAATGAGAGTTACACAACTAATGAAACGTGTAGGCGATCAAAACAACACATGGACTTTGCATGGTAAAAAAGAACTCGTGTATCTTTGGTATTCAGTATGTATACCGATTTGACAATGGCTATATATGGGAACATATGAACATGCTAAAGAGTGGAGACACAATTATTAGTCATGTCGTAGTTTGTAAGTGCCTTTATGTGCCAAGGAAGAGCCTAGATTCAAGCCGAATAATAAAAAAATGAGTAGCCTTACATACCTGATTGTACGACCTCATTATTACCTCGAAGTAACCTTCTATTCTCCTAAATATTTATCTACAATATAGTAGGTGATAAAACTAGTGTTAGCAGCTAATAAACACATTTTGGAAGTCCAATTCCACCCAAGAATAATATTTTGGACACCAAAGAGTATTCTTTCAACCCTTCCACTCCTAATCGTATTTTCTAATACACATTCTCATGTACATGTCATATGCAGCTTGTTTAGTCCCATAACAGTCTTACAAGAGCTCACAAATCACAACACATAACAATTCTACACGACACACAAGTAGGCAGCATAACATTACGTCTTCCTGCTACATTTCAAAGCCTACAATTCCAAATCCATTTCAACTTTGACAAAACTATCTCCAACATATTTGCACACAAAAATAGTCCTAAAAGGTCCAAAAACAGTCCCCAAGTAGATGGAGGATGTGCAACAACAATTCCCAATTATCAGCCCACAAATTCCTACTAATAGCGCAATTAAGATATCATATAAGAACTCATTTTTGCGGAAGGGAAAAATGGTTCACGAGCCTTCTTACATCACTACAGAACCAAATCTTGCTAAAAAGTAAATATTACTTCATAATCCAGCCAACCAAGAAGAGAAAAACTTCATAATAAACAAGAAAAGTGTACAACAAATTTTGCAACACATGCTGTCCAAAATTCTTGCACAAGCACAACCAGCATATTCCTCATGTATCTCATGGAAATATTGCACTAAATATATAGGTAATCTTACTTACCTTAACCTCCAAGATGTAGGGATACTCCAAGAACCCTAAGGTTTTGTTGTGGTTGCTTTTTAATGGAAAGAGAGAGCAAGGAGAAACTTTGAAAAAAATATGATTTTTGGCTAGATGAAAATGACTTAAAGTTGCTGATTTTTAATCCCATTTAAAGGGACACTTTTGGCAAACTTTCTCTTGTGTTTTCAGCCACATTTTGTCAAGGTGGTGATGCTCCTACTTGGCCCTTTCAATTGTGCCTCATTGGGTTTTAATTTGATGGGCTTTGCTTCAAATATTTCTCTTTTACATGTCACGCCCTAAGTCCCATTAAGGCGGATTGGCACCCGTTGCCGACAATGCTTGGGAGAACCAACATATAACTATGCACCTGCTATGAACATTTAAGAGGTTTCTATATTCAATATGCTGTCAAAAGAAAGTAAACTATATTAACAAGCCAAAAGTAAATGCATAAGACTAGGCCGTTGGAGCCACGATGTCTATAGTATGCTACTTGACCACACTTTAATTTACATAGTCTACAAAGCCTCTAGGTAAGGAGAAATATCCATATGTGTCGGGACAGGTCCCGCCTCATGACCAACTATACAATATAAAATACAAGTTCTAAACACACAAGCCTCGAAGTAACCTGGAGCTTAGTAATAGCAGTTGGAAAGTCCTGTACTCTTACTGGGAGATCTAGTAACTCCTGTACCTGCAGCATGAAATGCAGGTCCCCCGTAAGGGACGTCAGTACGAGATAATGTACTAAATATGTAAGGAAGGAAATAATGCATATGAAATAAAAACTCAAATGATATCACACACTGGTGTGTAAAAATGAAAAGACCACCTTTAGTCATACTGTGGAATCATGTACTTTATGTGTTTTTATTACTTTACCATTCTTTACTGTATAATCTGTGCACAATATGTTATGTAAATGACCAGCTGATCAGTGGTAAATCAATATCGGGATCGAAACATGCTAGGCTTTCCTTTCACCCCTGGGATGCCCCCCGTAATATGGGATTGACCCATGCTAGGTGATTCATCCACCCCGGGGATACCACCCAGTAATAAGCAACTTTGAGTTATCTTTTATTTACTTTCCAGATGATTCTTTTGGTGGTCATAACCTTTAGAACTGTAGGAATATAGACATGTGACATATAAATAACCATACAAGATAATACCACAATGAAAAGAGGGATACACAGCTAATGAACCGTATAGGAGATTAAACAACACATGGACTTTGTTTGATAAAAAGGAACTCATGTATATTTGGTATCCAAGTACGTATGCAGGTTTGACAATGGCTTTGTATGGGAACATATGAACATGGTAAAGAGTGGAGACACAATTATTAGTGATGTCGTAGTTGGTAAGTGCCCTTTATGTACCAAGGACAGACGTAGATTTTATGCCAAGTAATAGGAAATCAAGTGGCCTTACATACCTCGCTATACTATGTCGTTATTACCTCAGAGTAGTATCCTTTTCCTCCAAACACTTATCTACAATATAGTACGTGATAAAACTAGTATTAGCAGCTAATAAACACATCTTGGTTATACAATTTCACCCAAAAATAATATCCGGGCAGCAAGCTCGGAATTAGCAACCAAAGAGTATTCTTTCGACATTTCCACTCCTAATCATATTTTCTAATACACATTCCCATATACATGTCATATCCAGCTATTTTTAGTCCCATAACAGCGTTACAATAGCTCATAAAGTACAACTGACAACAAATCTACACAACACACAAGTAGGCAACACAACATTACATCTTTTCGCTACATTTCGGCGTCAACAATTCCAAATCTATTTCAACCTCGACCAAACTGTCCTCAATATATTTACACACAAATACATTCCTAAAACAGTACAAAAATAGTCCCCCAAGTGGATGGAAAACATGAGACAACCATTTCCAATATTCAGTCCACAAATTCCTACTAAGAGCGCAATTTAGGTATCATGTAAGAACTCATTTTCGCGGAAGGTACAAATGGTGCAGCAGCCTTCTTACACCACAACAGAACCAAACCTTGTTTAAAACATACATATTACTTCATAATCCAGCCAACCAACTAGAGAAAATCCTCTTAATTAACAAGAAAAGTGGACAACAATCTTTGCAACACATGCTGTCCCAAATTCCTGCACAAGTACAACCAGCATACTCTTCATGTTTTTCATGGAAAAATTACACCAAACCATAGATATTCTTACTTAACTTAGCCCTCAAGGATTAGGTTCTCTTCAAGAACCCTAGAGGTGAGCCTTGGCTGCTTTACAATGTGAAGAGAGAGCAAGCAGAAACTTTAAGACAAATCTGATTTTTGGCTTTAAGAAAATGACTAAAAGTTGCTGGATTTTGCTCCCTTTTATGAGGCCACTTTTGGCCGACTTTCTTTTGGATTTCCAGCCTTACTTTATTAAGGTTATGATACAGTAACTTGGCCTTTTCACTTGGGACTTATTGGGCTTCAATTGGATGGGCTTTGTTGAAAATATTTCTCACTTAAACCCACTTAATTTGGGCCCTATTTGTGAATTGGGTTCTGAATGTGATTTGGCCCTTTTCCTATTCATCTTGGGCTGAAAATGTTGTCCTTTTGATGATGCTAAACCATGGGCCCAAATTACATCCTTAACTCGGGTTTTATTCTTTATCAGACTTGAACAAATTCGGTGTTGGGCCTTGTCTCCATTTACCTAGCCTATTTAACCTAAGCACGTAGGTGACTCACCTGCTAGCTTCCTAAGTCTCACTAGCACCTTACTTATTTCACTTTATTTAAGGTCACAATCTCCTTAACTTGACTTAAAAATTATATACACTCGGTTATCTTAAGCATTAGACGTACATATACCCCTTTAGTATAAAATTCACACACTTTTAAAATGTGTGCGGATTTTACCCCACCATATAATGTTTCATCTGCGTTGGACTAGTACATGTAAGATGCGGGGTATTACATTACATCCACTTAGTTTGGGCCCTATTTGTGAATTGGGTTGTGAATGTAATTTGGCCCTTTTCCTATTCATCTTGGGCTGAAAATAATATCCCTTTATGATGTTAAACCATGCGCCCAAATTACACCCTTAACTCAGGGTTTATTCTTTATCGGACTTGAACGAAATCGGCGTTGGGCCTCGTCTCCGTTTACCTAGCCTATTTAAGCTAAGCACGTAGGAGACTCACTTGCTAGTTTCCTAAGGCCCAAAAGCACCTCACTTTTTTCATTTCATTTGAGGCCGCGATCTCCGTAATGTGACTTAAAACCTATATACACTTGATCATCTTGAACGTTAGACGTACACATATCCCTCTAATCTGAAATTCAAGTGCTTTTAAAAGTGTGTGCTGATTTGACCCCGCCACATGATGTTTCATAGGCATAGGACTAGTACATATAAGATGTGGGGTATTACAACTCCATTAAAGGGTGAAGCTTTAGAATAAAAGGAGGCCCATAACAAGATCTCAAACCAAGGAGTTTAAATATAAGCTCAATAGGCTTCAATTTTAGATCCAAAGGTATCTTGTTGGGGAAGAAGACCTAAAGCCCAAGGAGGATGAATTGTTCAAATGCTACAATTATTTGGTGGCCCAAATTCAAGTCCAAGAGCAAGAATTTTAGTGTTAAATTTCGTCCAAGTAAGGCCAAGAAAAGTCCAAGAATCAGCCACAACAAAGGTTGCTTTCTGCTCAAGCTTGGAGAGAAGACTAGACAAATTTTCCAGGATTGTCATGATTTTTTTCCTAGTAGGGTTTTACCATATTTCCTTATTTATATATAGGTTATTAATGTTTTCCGTTTTCTATTTATGGTCTCCCTAGTACTATTTAATGCTTTTCTAGAACTATTAAGTCTATTCCTAGTTAAGGTTACTTTAATTCCTTTCTAGAGTAGGATTTACCTTGTAATATTCTTTCTATGGTTTGGATACTCCTTAGGCCTAACGTAAGGAGTCTTGGACGTCCAAGGACCCTATAATATACATATAGGAGCCTTTGTTTTCATAAAATATAATTAGATTGACATTAAGAATATTTGAGAGAGTTCTTTTGAACCTTTGTGACTTGTTCTTTGAGAATTTATCTTTAAGCCTTTACTAGTTCATAGTTTAAGGTAAAAAGTAATTTCGTCTTGTGATATATTTGATTTCTTTTTGGTATTATATAGAAGTTGATTATTTTAAACACTAATTATTGTCTTTAGTTACTCATAAAGTGGTTAAGATCCAAATGTACGGTTTGATTCGTTTTCTCAAGTAAAGGCGTTAGATTTCTTCCATAAATCTTTACGTTGTCACTTGGATCTTGTCAAGGCATTAGAATATCAATTCCATGGAAAATCATTGATCTTTCCTTTCAATTTCCCATATCTTTAATTAGTTTTTTCTCTTTTCTTTTTTTTGTTGCTTCCGCATTCTAGTATTCACTCCATATTAGCGTTCCGTCTAACCTTGATCCTATCAAGTGGTATCAGAGCAGTTCTATCAAGATTCCATTCTTGGTAAATCTTAGGATTTCTTGAATATAAAGAGTGAAAAAAAGTAAAAAAAAAATTAAAAAGAAGAGATAACTTACTCTCCAAGAAATCTATTTACTTACCCTCGAAATCTTTTGCATTAGTTGTTCCCAAACAAAAAACTGGAATTAAGAAGAGGGGAGTCTAAATCTTTGAGGAGAAGAGAATTTCTTTTCTTATTCTTATATAATTCTAAGTAAGTTCATTTTTATTCGTGTTTTGTTGCAGTTAAGTCCTACTTGTTCTAGGACTAGTTCTTTACTTTCTTTTGTGCCCCAAAAATCTATACTTTATTACTAAGAACTTGATACTTGTTTCGGTTTAATTATTAATCTACAAAGTACTTTTATTCAAAGGTTATTTGAGGGGAAAAAGGTAAGTGTGGGTGAGTTTAAATGAGGGTAAAAGCCATATTAAGTGTGTGACACTTGATATTTTTTTAAGATGTCTAATTGAGGTGGTGATGAGGAAAGGACTCGTTTAGAAGCTGAGATCAAATGAAGGAATGACTTCACCCTTCAAGCTATGCACCAACAATTTGAGATATGGAACCTTCAATTTCAAGAGATGAGGAATATGATTACCAAGCAGAATGAGACCATAGCCGCAATTAGGAGGGAGAATAATGTTGTACCATCCAATAATGTTAAATCCCAAGTTAGAAGAAATGTACCCCGTGTCCCTTTTTGTAAACCCTGAATATGATAATGATGATTTTGATGATGAATTTAATCTAGAAAGAAGAGATAGGAGGGGATAAAGAGGTAGCGTAGAAGAAGATAATATAAATAGTATAAAAACGAAGATGCCATCTTTCAAGGGAACAAGGGACCCAGACTTGGATCTTGATTGGGAGAGATGAGTTGAAGCACACTTTGATTGTCATAACTACTCTGAAGGTAAGAAAGTTAAACTTGTCGTTGTTGCGTTTTCTGATTGTGTTGCTTCTTGGTGGATAAAGCTTGCTAGGGATAGATTGCAAGATGAGCTACCACCTATCGCTACCTAGGCAGAGATGAAGAGGGTGATGAGGAAAAGGTTTTTGCCATCATATTTTCAAAGAGATTTGCAGTCTTGCTTTCAACACTTGAAGCAAGCATCCATGTCGGTGGATAAGTACTTCAAAAGCATGGATATGGCTATGATCCAAGATAATTGCATGGAGGAAGAAGAAGCTATAATGGCTAGATTTTTAAATAGTTTAAATTCAGAAATAGCTGATGTAGTAGAGATAAGCAGTATGTAACTTTAGATGAGTTAGTTGATTTGTCGATTAAAGTAGAAAAACAAATCAAGAAAAACAATAACCTAACTCATGGAGAAATTGGCCAAACTCCATCTCTAAGAGGCCATGGTCAAATCAAGAGGGAAAAGCTACTTCTAAACCTCAAGAAGATAGAGGTAAAGGTAAAGTTGAGGAGGGAGGTAAAACATTCAATCATAGATCTTCTAAACATTCTAGTTGTATTCAATGTCACAAATGTCATGGGAGAGGTCAGATGATGGAGGAATGTACAAGTAGAAGAAACATCATACTAAGAGAGAATGGAGAATATGAGAGTAAAAAAAGTGATTGGAGGAAGAAGAGGGAGGAGGCATAGGTGTAAGTGATGAAGATGATTTAGAACATCTTAATGATGGTATAATTTAGGTAGTTAGGAGAATTATGACTATCAATTTGGGCAGTAGCGATGAAGGACAGAGGGAGAATTTTTTCCATACTAGATGTGGAATAAAGGGAAAGACTTATTCTATGATTATTGATGGGGGAAGTTGTGCAAATGTGGCGAGTTCATGCTTGGTAGATAAGCTAGGTATTGCATGCATGAAACACTCTACCCCATACTGGCTCAATGGTTGAATGATAGTGGAGAGGTAAAAGTAAACAAATAATACATGATTTTATTCAATGTTGGTAGGTATGAAGATGAAATTCTTTGTGATGTAGTTTCAATGCAAGCATGTCATGTTTTACTTGGCCGACCTTCGCAATATGATAGGGATACTTATCATCATGGGAGAAAGAATAGGTATAGTCTTCAACATAATAGTAAGAAATTTACTATTGCACCATTATCTCCTTCACAAGTATTTGAAGATCAGAAACGATTAAGGGAAACAACGGGAAAGAAAAGGGGAGAGATAAAAAGTACGCTTGAGGGAAAAGAAAAGGGCCAAGAGATTGAAAAAAAAGAGTGGCCGAGAAAAAGAGAGAGGGTAGCAAACAAAGGAAAGAGGTAAAAGAGGGTTTGAGTGAAAAACTAAAACGTTTTGGTGAGAGGAAAGAGGTTAAGGAAAAGAAATAGAGTCTTTATGTAAAAGACAAAGAGTGTTTGAATTCTAGAAAAGAGGGGCTACCCATGGTACTACTTACTTACAAAGAAGTGTTGATTAACTTTGAACAACTAACTCCTTCTTTGCTAAATAGTGTTTCTTCTCTTTTACAGAGTTTTGATGTTTCCCCTGATGATACTCAAGAAGGATTACCAACTTTGAGAGGGATTGAGCATCAAATAGACTTTGTGCTTAGGTCTCAACTATCTAATAGGCCTGCATATAGGAGTAGTCCTGAAGAGACCAAAGAATTACAAAGCCAAGTTGAAGAATTGCTTAAAAAGGGTTTTGTTCAAGAAAGCATGAGCCCATGTTTTGTTCTTGTCCTATTGGTACCCAAAAGGGACATGGAAGATGGGTGTGGATTGTAGAGCCATCAACAAGATAACGGTAAAGTATCGCAATGCTATCCCTCGTCTTGATGATATGTTGGATCTACTATATGGATCCAAAATCTTTTCTAAAATTTATCTAAAAAGTGGTTACCATCAGACTCATATGACTCCTGGAGATGAATGGAAAATTACTTTTAAGACCAAATATGGACTTTATGAGAGGTTAGTTATGCCTTTTTGCTTAACAAATACACCAAGCACATTTATGAGACTAATGAATCATGTTTTTAAAGATTTTCATTGAAGTTTTTTTATGTATTTTGGTGACATCTTGATCTTTTCTCAAAATCTAGATGAACACCTAGAGCACCTAAAACAAGTTTTTGAAGTCCTCAGAAATCAACGCTTATTTGCTAATCTCAAAAAGTGTACATTTTATGTGGATCATGTGGTTTTCTTAGGTTTTGTGGTCAGTTCTAAGAGAGTTGAAGTAGATGGTGATAAAATCAAAGCAATTAAAGAATGGCCTAGACTAATAGTGTAACTTAAGTTAGGAGTTCTTATAGACTAGCTTGTTTTTATAGGAGGTTTGTGAGGGGCTTTAGCACCATTACTTCTCCTTTAACTGGAGTTATTAAGAAGGATAAGGTTTTTAGATAGGGAAAGGAACAAGATGATGCATTTAACTTGCTGAAAGAAAATTGTGTTCTGCTCCTCTGTTGCAATTACTTGATTTTTCTACGACTTTTGAAGTTGAGTTTGATGCCTCTGGCAAGGCCATAGCTTCTGTTTTGATGCAAGACTCCAAGCCAATTGCTACTATAGTGAAAAGCTAAGTGGAGCAACATTGAACTACTCAACATATGATAAGGAGTTATATGCCTTGGTAAGGGCGTTAGCTACATGGCAACAGTACTTGTGGCATCGAGAATTCATGGTCAAGACTGATCATAAGTCATTGAAGTACTTGAAGAGCCAAGGTAAACTTAGTCGTAGGCATGCTAAATGGGTGGAGTTTATTGAAACTTTTCCTTATGTAATTTCCAACAAACAAGGAAAGGATAATGTGGTCGTTGATGCACTCTAAAGAAGGCACGTTTTGATCTCTACTCTTACTTCATAGTTGTTGAGTTTGGACTAAATTAAGTTACTCTATGCTAATGATTCTGATTTATGAATATAAGTTGGGTCCTTTTTAGAAATTTAATCTTCAAGATGAATTTCTATTTAAGAAAAATAAGTTGTGTGTACCTAACCGCTCTTTGCGTGAACTATTTGTTAGGGAAGCACATTGTGGAGGGCTAATGGGACATTTTAGAGTGCCTAAATTTCTAGAAATATTTTTTGAACTTTTGTATTGGCCTATCATGATAAAGGATGTTGAAAAAGTGTGTTCTCATTGTCTTGAATGTAAACAAGCTAAGTCTAGAACATTGCCCCCATGGTCTTTATTCTCCATTACTTGTTTTTAGTTCTCCTTGGATTAATATTTCTATTGACTTCATATTAGGGCTTCCAAAGACTAAATATGGTAAGGATAGTATATTTGTGGTAGTAGAAAGATTTTCTAAAATGGCTCATTTTATTCCATGTAAAAAGACTAATGATGTATCTCATTCGGCTGACTTCTTTGTAAAAGAAGTGGTTAAATTGCACGGAATACCTAGAAGTATTGTTAGTGATAGGGATGCAAAGTTTTTAAGTCACTTTTGGAGAATTCTTTGGGAAAAGTTAAGGAATCAATTGCTATTTTCCACATCTTGTTACCCACAATCTGATGGGCAAACAGAAGTGGATTATAGAACTTTGGGGAATATGTTGAGGGCTATTTTTAAAGGAAATTGACTTCTTCGAAAGATTACTTACATGTTGTGGAATTTGCTTATAATAAGATCCATATAATAAGATTATCAAAGGTATCATTGAAGTCGTGATCACTAGGATAGAAGTCCTTTAAGCTTTCAAATCCCATCATTCTAGAAGCCAAGGTAGTCACCAACATAAACCTTCTTGATAGAGCATCCACTACTATATTTTCCTTGCCTTGCTTGTCATAGTCCTGCAAAAGAGAAAAAATAATACTAGGCAAAGTGCTAGCATTTTAGTTAGCATGCAATAAAAGATGGGTATTGACAAGGCATGCTAGAAAGTATCCCTCATCCACACCCTTTAAACACTTGCTTGGCTTTGCTTCCATGCACATATTCATCCTATTTTTATCCAAGGAACTTCCTTCCATTGGAACAACAATGGAACCTCCACATCACCCTTTTGCCTCCTCTACCTTTATTTTTCCCCGAAGCTCCTTCATAGCCCGGTAATCCTCACTCACTTGGTATGGAGTGAGAGCTTCAAGAACATACTTTCTACCTTCAATAAGAAAGTGTATTTGTTGGACCTTCCTTGGTGCACAACATCCCTATCAAATTTCCATGGTCTTCCGAGCAAAATATGACATGCCAACAGGGTACAACCTCACAAGTCAATTCATCATTGTACTTACCCACACTAAATCGAATGCTTGATTGTTTGAGGACATTCATTTCTCCACTCTCATTGAGACATTGTTGCTTGTAAGTTTTGGGATGCTTTAAGGTTGGAATTGGCATATGTTCCACCAAAGAGCTACTCACCACATTAGTGAAACTTCCACTACCTATGATTAAAGAACACACTTTATCTTGATTTTTATACCTTGCATGAAATAGATTCTCTCCTTGATCAAGCACTTCTTTGGCAAGGGCTTCCACAATTCTAATCACAACACATGAAAAATGGGAATTCACCTTCAAGTCTTCATCATTAACAAGCAAAGATTTTCCTTTCTCCATTAAGCAAGCAAAATTGACCTTCTCATCTAACCTTTCTTCTTCATTTTCTGAAGCATCTACCTCGCCTCTATCTCCCTCACTCTCATTTCTTTCATCAACTTCATCCTAATCTTTGGTCTTATACCCATCTCGAAGAGCAACAACCGTCCTCCTATTAGGAAAATCACTATCAATATGTTCCCTCCCTTGACATCTAAAGCATTGGATTTTAGAGGGACGAGGAAGGTTAGGTTTAGCATACTTACCTCCTTGTGGTTTCTCACTTGCTTCGGATTTATAATCAATATTTACTTGAGTAGCTTGATCACCACCGCTAGGTTTCTTCCTAGAAGATGTTGTCTTTCAATTATGTCAACCATTGTCCCATGTGAAAGTTGAGGAACCTTTGGCTTTGTACAACTTTTCTTTTTTCAAACCTGCTTCTACCTTTGAGGCATCATGGAAAGCCACTTCAAGAGTTTCACAGTACTTAAACTTCAATGGATTCAAGATATCATACCTCAAGTTGGCCACAAATTGGATCATCGTACATTGCATGTTCTCTTCTATTTAGACTTCATCTGCAAGTTCTCAAATTCATCATAATTCTTTTCAACACTTTTGGTACCTTGCCTCAGCATAAACACCTTCTCGAGTACCTCTTGGTAGTAATTTGGAGTCAAGTATCTCAACTCCATAAGTGCAATCAACTCTTGCCAAGTAGGTAACTTGTAGATGTGATGGCTCTCCCTTTTCCTACTTTTGGACTCCCACTAAGGTGATGCATACCATTCAAATTGTGTGAGAGCATACTTTGCCTTCAAAGTTTTTGAGATATTATTTAGGAGAAAGATCCGCTCACCTTGAATTTTCCACTCCAATAACTCATTAGGGTCATTACTTCCTTTGAACCTTGGAAGTGTGACCTTGATAGTGTTGAAGCCCCTATCTTTATCATTCCTCTCCTTAAACCTGTTTTGCTCTATTTACCGTCTTATCTCTTCTATATCCCATCATATTTCATCTATTCCCCACACTATCTCCTCTATACCCATAATATTGGCCTCCTATGACGTGATCCCACCCCAAGTCCCGAGGTTTTTACTCTTTCCCTTTGTACACCATAGGTATCCCTACCCCCATGCTCCCAAAACTCATCATTGTTGAAATATCCATACATTTCATCATAGAGAGGATTTTTGTATTGGTAATCTTTGTAGGGAATTTGTGGTGCATTTGGTGGAGGTGATGGGTGACACTCATTAGAAGATGCATCTCGAAATGAAGTTTAGTAATGGACTTAGTTCGCCACAAAAGGAAGATTCTATTGTGGAGGGTGATAGGGTTGTGAGGTTGAGTGTTGTGTGGCTTGTCTTGGATGGTTTGGATTGTTGTTAATTTGGAAAGTAGTGTTTCGGTAGCTTCGAGTTTGGCTTTGTAGAGGAAAACATAGATTGTGGCTTGTCCTGGGGTAATGGTGGTGGAATGCATAGATGCCCTCCTTATCTCCTCATTTTCGGGTTGAATTGCATTCCCTCGATTCTCAGTCTCCACCCTTACCAACCTTTCCTCCATACCTCCCATCCTTCCATTCATTTACGCTAATTGTTTAGAGATGTAAGCATGTGTTTCCATGTTCTCTGATCCTTCCCCAATTGGACTTGTGTTAAACATGATATCTACAATACTCAACAAACAAGATTAGTAGCAAAAGCCTCACATCACTCGTATGTAACTCTAAATGCACCTTCCTTTGTGCTGGAGTGTATTCTTATGACTCTTGAAAGAAGGATGACTCAAACAAAGCTTAGGAACATGAATAAAAGAATAAAACTGGAAGAAAGAGCCACAAAAAAAGGTACGACTAAAAAACAACTAAGTAACAAAAGTAGAAGAAATAACTTGTTGTTACCTAATTTTAAGAATCAAAGAGATGATTTAATGTTTATAAACTAGTTAAGAAGTAGTTAAATATTTTAATTAGTTGTTAAGTAGTTGAAGAATGAAAAGAAATGAGTGACAAATAAGAAGAATTGAGTTTGGACAATTAGAAATTATTTGAAGCTTTAAGGTGTTCATGACTTGAAAGGGGTTTGATTTGATCATTAAAACTAGTTAACAAGTAGTTAAATATATTAATTACTTTCTAAATAGTTGGAGAATCCAAGCACAAAAATTTTAAGAAAAAAATCATGTCGTTTGGACACTAAGAAAAACTTTTATGCCCAAACCCTCCAACACGTGCACATTTTAGCCTCTGAATTTGAAGTACATGCGCCACGTGGTGCGTCTGGGACCTGCTGGCGGCCTACTCACTGGTCAACACTAATGTGGGGCTGATTTGATGTTGATTTAGCGCTGACGTGAAAATTTTTTTTTGAATTTTTTTCTAATTTCCACTAAAGTCCAACAAATCATTTTGACCAACTTTGACTTGAGAAAAGTAGATCAAATGTACCTTTTGGTCTTCTTCATCTTCTTCCAAAACAATTGAAGATCTTCAAGAACACAAAGAATACACACTAAATCTCAACACCTTCAAATCAACTCAGAATTGGCTTATAATTTAGGATTAGCTTCCCCATGACATAGAGAACAAACTCCAATGATCATTAACCTTCAATTTCTTCTCAATCAAAAGAACTCACCTTCAAGATTTGAAAAGTTTGAATGCTTTTCTCCCAACTTCAATAAATTAATATGAGTCTCCATAAAAAATTACAAGATGCTAGTAATCTAAGACTCAACAAAACTTCAAGGACTTCCTAACTACACATAAACCTCCCTAGGCTTCCCTTCAATGGTAACTTCACTTCGACAACTCCAAATTGAATGAAATTTGAGATTTAGGATAACAAACACTAGTGAACAAGAATTTAGTGTAAAAAAAAACCAAATAATTTTTTTTTTTTTGGATTTTTGGATTTTTGAGTGGATCAAAATTCTAGGATCCAGATTTGTGGAAACAAACCCAATCCTACACTTTTGATACCAAATGATAAAGATCAAACAAGAAAGGGAAAGAAAATGGAACAAAATAAAAAGATATGTGGATTAATTCAAACAATTGAAAATATGGCACTAATGGACTAAAACTCTCACCTCCCAATTGATTTCAACAACCCAAATAAAACCCTAGAGAAAAAACTAAAGTAAACCAAGAACCACAAATGGGTAACACTTTAATTAATCAAGCAAAAAAGTCAACTATCAATTCTAAGAGTTCACCCGAATCACTCACTAATTAATCACTAAGAAGTTACTACAATTTGAGAAGTCAATATTCAACATAGTCTAGTCTTGCAAATGCTAAAATACGACTATTTATATTATGTAAATAAAAGAAGACATTTTCTTTACAATTTTATACTTAATGAGTAAGGGCCTTGTTTGGTTGCCTTTTTCTCAAATCCTTATATTGAAGTCATAGCCATTTGCACGCATTGCCTCTTTTCTTCCTTCTCCTTATCTTGATAGACCTTCCACATATTATAAGCCTTTCTTTGGTGACCTTCAAGCTCCTCTGATGCTTCCTTTTTTATGAACATTGCTTGTAGATCATGGAGATCTTTTGCTTGACTCCTTGTGAATGGTCTTGAGGAGTACATGCCACTCATATTGGTGCCATTTATGCTTTACATGTTATTAACACGATCCAAGTCCTAGTGGCCACATCGATGAATTTCGAGTTCCAGATGTCAATTTCGTGGATCGAGCACCTATTGACATTTTAGCTGGGGGACTCCATCAATTACATTTTGGGTCTGAGACCCTATTGATTATGTTAGAGTGATTCTTTCTCTCATGGTGGATTCATCCCACCATTATGTATATTAAAGTACCATGGTCGAGTGCATAGCCTAGCATGATATAGTACTTTGGGTCGAGGACCTGGTTGAGTATTCGTGGATCCACACACCTATAAACACCTTGATTGTGCATGGGTGTACCCTTTAGGATTATGGGGGATCAATGGGCATTCAGTCATAGATATCGAGGCCTTACACCTACGTACAACTCAGTCCCTTGATCATGTGATATAAATAGCTAGATTCCATTGTGATTCGATTAGTTAGATTGTGTGCGGGTGTACCTTCTAGGCTTTTGGGGTCCTACTAGGCGTACAAGAATAGGTATAAGGATCTTTCATCCGTGTACAACAGTATGTCTCAGTCTGGTGACAGTTGTGGTATGAGCCTACTCATATCATCATTCGGTATCATTACACATCACTTAAGTTGGTTCACTGGGGTTCGGTGATCCTCCAGACATGCTTACTTCTTGATCTAAGATTCAATCTCTAGATTTGCTACAGTCCTCTATATTTAAGCCTTCTATATTTACAATATTTCACTCAGTCTGTCGATGATGCCTACTGAGTGCCTATTACTAGTACTCACCCCTGTATTTTCTATATCTTCCTATCGTACAGGTCTAGGTACTAGCCGCGATTACTGAGATAGGAGTTCATGAGCATTTTAGGAGATATTGGTGAGCATTAGCAACTCTAGACACTTGGCAGTCTCCTTCCCTTTTGATGGCCTTTTCTTGTATCTAGACATTGGCCTTGTATGGTGTGGTAGCTTATATATGTAGGAGCATTCTTAGTATATACCTTATTATGATGTATATAAGCGTGGGCGTATTTCTATCCTAACTTTGTTTAGTTAACTTCCAGGTTCTTTGTAGAGCGTGTTGGTTTATTTAGGCATATCTAGCATTGTTGTGACTAGTGATTCAGGACAAGTTCCCTGGGATCTGGAATTGGCTTGCCTGTAGGTGGGATCTCACAGGCGCCATCATGATCGAGATCAAGTTGTGACAAGGTGGTACCGAAGCCAAGTTCATTGGTCTCATCTATACAGAGTTACCATCTGGTAGAGTCTTATGGATGGGTACAGAGACACCTGTGACTTATCTTTAGGAGGCTATGAGACATTTAGGAAACATCCTGTGTTATTGATTTTAGTCGTGTGTACTGTCAATTGTTTGTTGATCCCCTAAAATCTTATTTGATTCATTTTTTTGTGCGTATGTTGCATAGAGGTCAGACTTCGAGCCAAGCTAGGGCTGCATTGTCAGTCCCATATAGGGAGCAACCTCCAGAGCCTGTAGAGCAACGACCAGATGCCCACGAGTTTTGACCACTAGTTAGAAAGCCCACAGACATTGAGATCGTGGGAGACTCAAAGATAGGCTTCGTGATTAGTTACTTAGTTGGTGGTGACAATGTATTGTACTCTAGCATATATTGGTGAGGCTGGGACTCTTTAACACCAATATCTGTATGTTAGCTATTGTTTAAAGGTTATGTGGGTTATTATAAAGGCAAGAGAGGTTATGACTAAGCTAAGCTAAGCATTAATGCTACCTATACACACATTTGATTATTTAACTACTGGCTTGACTAGTTGGGATTCTTGATACAAATGAATATGCTATACCTCGTAGGATTTTGGTTACCTGTCACTTATATTATAATTATACCCTGTTAGAGGCTAAATGTAAGCCTATACCCTGTGAATTTACATATGATCATTTTGATACTTAACAACTTGAGTGGGTAGTATGATAATGGTGTTATATAGTATTGAGAGACTGGCTGTCAGTTATACCCCTAGCTACACTTTGTGACTCTATGGTTACAATTCTGTTGTAGTGATTCTATTGATATATTGTTCTCCTGATTCTTTAATGACTTGATTGTGATCCTAATTATGAGATGAATGCTATGCCCAGGTGTTTAGTTGGGTTGTCTATTGTTGGTTTGGATATTGGTGTGTTATCAACTTGTCACACCCAAAGTCCCATTAAGGAGGAGTGGCAACCATTGCCGACAAGGCTCGGGAGAACTAACATATAACTATGCACTTGCTATGAACATTATAAGAGGTTTCCATATTCACCATACTTTCAAAAAAAAGTAGACAATATTAACAAGCCAAAAGGAAATGCATATGAATAGGTTGTTGGAGCCACGATGTCTAAAGTGGGATACTTGACCATACTTTACTTTACATAGTCTACAAAGCCTCTATATAAGAAAAAATATCTATGAAGGATTACGACAGGCCCCACCTCATGACCAACCAAATAGTACAAAAATATAAGCTCTAGACAAACAAAGCCCCGAAGCAACCTGGAGCTCAGTAATAGCAGCTAGATCTCCTATACTTCTACTAGGGAGATCTACTAGCTCCTATACCTGCAACATGAAATGCAGGTCCCCTGTATGGGATGTCAGTACGAGAAAATGTACTGAATATGTAAGGCAGGAAGTACTGTATATGAAATAAGAACTCAAATAAAATCACACACTGGTGTGTAAGGATAAAAGACCACCTTTAGTCATACTGTGGAATCATGTACTTTATGACCTTTTTATTACTTTACCTTTCTTTTACTGTATAATCTGTGAACAATATATCATGTAAATGACCAGCTGACAGTGGTAAATCAATATCGGGATCGACCCATGCTAGGATTTCTTTTCACCCTTGGGATACCCCCCGTAATATGGGGATCGACCCATGCTAGGTGATTCTTCCACCCCTTGGATACCACCCATTAATAAGCAACTTCAATTAATCTTTTATTTACTTTTGAGATGATTATTTTGGTGGACGTAACATTTAGAGCTGTAAGACTATAGACATAACATGTGACATGTAACAATCATACAAGACAGTACCATAACAAAAAGAGTAAGTTACACGACTAATGAATTACGTAGGAAATGAAATAACACGTGGATTTTATTAGCAACAAAAGGAACTCATGTATCTTTGCATCAAAAATATGTATGAAGAATTGATAATGGCCTTGTATGGGAGAATATGAACATGTTAAAAAGTGGAGGCATGGTTATTAGCCACGTCGGAGTTTGTAAGTGTTTTTATGTGCCAAGGAATAACCTAGATTCATGACAAATAGCACGAAAATGAGTAGCCTTACGTACCTCGACGTCGTTATTACCTCGAAGTAACCTTCTTTTCCCCTAAATATTTATCTACAATAGAGTAGGTGATAAAACTAGTGTTAGCAGCTAATAAACACTTTTTGATAGTCCAATTCCACCGAAAAATAATATCCAGGCAGCAAGGTCGTAATTATCAACCAAAGAGTATTCTTTCAAGCCTTCCACTCCTAATCGTATTTTCTAATACACATTATCATATACACATCATATCCATCTTGTTTTTAATACCATAACAGTGTTACAAGAGCTCACAAAGCACAACACATAACAATTCTACACAACACACAAGTAGGCGGTATAACATTACGTCTTCTCGCTACATTTCGAAGCCAACAATCCCAAACCTGTTTCAACTTTGACCAAACTGTCTCCAACATATTTTAAAACAAAAACATTCCTAAAAAAATCCCCAAGTATATGGAGGACGTGCAACAACAATTCCCAATTATCAGTACACAAATTCCTACTAAGAGTACAATTAAGATATCATATAAGAACTCATTTTTATGAATGATAAAAATGGTGCAGCAGCCTTCTTTCATCACTACAGAACTAATCCTTGTTAAAAATATAAACCTTACTTCATGAATCATCCAGCCAAAAAGAGAAAAGCCTCTTACTAAAAAAGAAAAGTGTACAACAATCTTTTGACACATGTTGTCCTAAATTCCTACACAAGTATAACTGTCATACTCTCCCTGGTTTTCATAGAAATATTGCTCTAAATACACAGGTATTCTTACTTGCCTTAACCTCCAAGGTGTAGGCTTACTCCAATAACCCTAAAGTCTTGTTGTGGCTGCTTTGTAATGGAAAGAGAGAGCAAGGAGAAACTTTAAAAAATCTGATTTTTGGCTATGTGAAAATGACTTAAAGTTGCTAGATTTTAATCCCTTTTAAAGGGCCACTTTTTGCCGACTCTTTTTAACACTTTAAGCCTTATTTTATTAAGGAGGTGATGTAGAAACTTGGCCGTTTCACTTGGGCCTTATTGGGCTTCAATTTGATGGACTTTGCAGCCAGCATTTTCCTTCTACTTTCACTTAGTTCGGGCCCTATTTGTGAAGTGGGCTATGAATGTAATTTGTCCCTTTTCATATTTATCTTGGGCTTCAAATATTGTCCCTTTATGATACTAAACCATGGGCCCAAATTACACCCTTAACTTGGGGTTTATTCTTTACCGGACTTGAACAAATTCGGTGTTGGGCCTCATCTCCGTCTACCTAGCCTATTTAAGCTAAGCATGTAGGTGACTCACCTGCTAGCTTTCTAAGTCCCACAAGCACCTCACTTATTTCACTTCATTTGAGGTCGCGATCTCCTCAAATTGACTTAAAACTTATCTACACTCGGTCACCTTGAGCGTTCGACGTACATATAGCCCTCTAATATGAAATTCAAGCACTTTTATAAATGTGTGTTGGTTTGACCCCGCCATATCATGTTTCATATGCGTAGGACTAGTACATTTAAGATGTGGGATGTTACACAACTGGGCTCCATGCCACTCTGCCCTAGGGACTTGTTACAATTGTTAGCTAGCTGGGATAGTGTTGTCCGGATTCCTAGCTATGGTTACCAGTGGGAATGTTGATCATTGTGCCAGGTTGCCTGATATTTGGGTTATGTTTTTACGATGCATTGCTTAGCTTATCGCTTGAGTAAGGGTTCAGAGGCCCCGCCAGAGGTGATAGAGCTAGAGGCAGAGGTGATGTTCAAGGTGGAGATACCAAGGCCACTTTTATGCCGCTCCAGCACGAGCAGAGGCCTAGGCTTCTAACAAGGCTATTACAAATACGATTATTTAATGCCAGCAGCGAACTTCAGTATTATTTGATTTGGGTTCCACTTTTTCATAAGTCTTTATGTATGAGTTTTGAGATTCTTTTCTCCTGAGTCATGTATCGATGTAGTGGAGGGTCTCTTTTATTACTGAGGGATTAGGTGTGTTAACTCTCAATAATTATCATACGCGAGTCGAGTAATGCTTATTATGTTGTGGTAGATAAATAAGCCTGGATTGTTACCTTAATGCGTCTCCAGTAGCATAGTAGAGACTCCTTGACTGGTATTGTTTTCTACGCTCAAGATCAGAGATTTCCCCAATTGAGTACTTAGTATATGTGGCCATGGTAGTGACAAAATAGTTGGGACCCTATTGGGGGGCACGGTTCCTGTAGTTGTGAGCTCTTAGACAAGTTCCTACTAATTGCCAGATTATTGTCGGAGAGAGGGGTCTGATTATGTTATAGGGAGGTTAGGTTGCAATAGATTGAGGCGTTGGGCGGAGGATTTGGAGATCGCACCCGGACCCGAGGTGGCCATTATGAGTGACTGATTATGCCTGTTGGGCTGACTAATGCCAAGTTGTATCATGGATATGATGACTTGTATGTACCTGTTGTATTTATTGTGGTAACCCATTGATGACACTACTTACTTGGGGTTTATTTGTGCATTACTACAGGACTATGATTGATCTGTTAAACGTTAGAATTGCGGGATTCTTGATAGTTGAGGCGATTTGTAGGTAGGATTATGGAGATCGGGTATGAACCATATATTGTTAGCTCGTGATAGTTCTTATTTTCTAGTTTGAGGCTAGTGGTTGGTAACTAGGAGTACTTTACCTCCATTACCCGTTGTACTCCAGATATCTGACTGCATGATAATAACTATTAAGGACTACGACTGGGTAGTGATATATGTGTGGTTGGGTATGAAGGAGTACAAGATGTCTACTAATGGGTGGTATGTTGAATGTCTGCTGCATTAGCTAGGGTTCGATGGTTATTAAAAATATTGATGAGTGGTATGTTGATTATTTATTTTATTACTGAGTATCTACTGTAATGATAGGACTATTTACAGTTGTTGCGTAAGTAACATGTTATATTAAGATGATATCCTGACTACTTGTTACACTAGTTACTATTGTGGTTGTGGGGCCTGGTGGACTAAGCAACAAGGAAAGGGGTTTAAGCCCTACTTGTGAATGTGGGTATATTAGCTATTGCCCGCAGTTATTTGGTTATTTTATGAGCCATTTGTGGTTGATTTTAGGGAAATTTTTCTATAAGAGGACCAGGAACGGACAGAAAGCGATATGTGTAAAACCTATTTATGGTTATGAACAACTATGATTATTCAGACATCTGATAACGTGTTGATAGTAGGTGTACCTAGCCTATTGATTTCTTATTACATGCAGTTGACGGAGATGATGGGATGAGTGAGTGATCATTGAGAATCCCTTAGAGATTGCTACACTGATTCTCTGTTATGGATAAATAGATTGTTGTACTCTTGGTTAGTTGAGATTACAAAAATGTTTGTTGGACGCTAACCATGCTTATTATCATTGTATTAACTGGTTACTCTGAGTTCAGGGTAAGAACTCCTATGTGGTTCAGATTGGAGTCTCCAAGTACGCCTGTATTTGTACTTCCAGGGATGAAAATCTTATTAGTGGGGATATTATAATGACCTCTGGGTCATTTCTATGATTTTTATAGTTATTTTGTTAATTTGAACATGTGTATAGTAACATGAAGCGATTAGTGATCGGTTACGACTATTAAGATGATTATTGGTTGGCTTATTTGGGAGTTAATATGGATTTTTAAGTTAACTGGAAAGTCCTCGTAAAAAGCCTCAGAGTGAAATTCTGATGATTCCATTAGCTCTGAAATGGCTGAAGTCATGCGAGGAGTATGTCCGGTGTAGTTATGTCATGATTTGCAAATTTAGCCACTGGACCTGGTCAATAGTTAACTCAGTTAACACCCTCGAGAAATGTGTTTTGGATAAGAATTTTAATAGCATGCTTAGCTCTAAAACATTGAGTTTAGTCCATGACAACCCTTCATTTTATATCGGGGACTTCCAGATGTGATTTGAACCACAAGGGCTTTCCATTAAAAGTTGCATATAAGGAAGTGGGACCCACTGTAACACCCCACATCTTATATGTACTAGTCCAACGAAGATGAAACATGATATGGCAGGGTCAAATCTGCACACATTTTTAAACGTGCGTGAATTTTAGATTAAAGGGGTATATGTACGTCTAACGCTTAAGATGACCGAGTGTATATAATTTTTAAGTCAAGTTAAGGAGATCATGACCTTAAATGAAGTGAAATAAGTGAGGTGCTTGTGAGACTTAGGAAGCTAGCAGGTGAGTCACCTATGTGCTTAGCTAAAATAGGCTAGGTAAACGGAGACAAGGCCGAACATGGAATTTGTTCAAGTCTGACAATGAATAAACCCCGAGTTAAGGATGTCATTTGGACCCATGGTTTAGCATCATAAAAGGACAACATTTGTAGCCCAAGATGAATAGGAAAAGGGCCAAATTAGATTCACAACCTAATTCACAAATAGGGCCTAAATTAAGTGGGTTTAAGTGAGAAATATTTGCAACGAAGCCCATCCAATTGAAGCCCAATAAGGCCGAAGTGAAAAGGCCAAGTTTCTGCATCATAACCTTAATAAGGTAAGGCTGGAAATCCAAAAGAAAGTCGGCCAAAGGTGGCCTTATAAAAGGGAGCAAAATCCAGCAACGTTTAGTCATTTTCTTAAGGCCAAAAATCAGATTTGTCTCAAAGTTTCTCCTTGCTCTTTCTTCAGTTTGTAAAGCAGCGAAGACTCACCTGTAGGGTTCTTGAAGAGAACCTAATCCTTGAGGGCTAAGGTAAGTAAAAATACCTATTGTTTGGTGTAATTTTTCCATGAAAAACATGAAGAGTATGCTGGTTGTACTTGTGCAGGAATTTGGGACAGCATGTGTTCCAAAGATTGTTGTCCACTTTTCTTGTTAATTAAGAGGCTTTTCTCTTGTTGGTTGGCTGGATTATGATGTAATATGTATTCTTTTAACAAGGTTTGGTTTTGTAGTGATGTAAGAAGGCTGCTGCACCATTTTTATTTTCCGCGAAAGTGAGTTCTTATATGATACCTAAATTGCGCCCTTGGTAGGAATTTGTGGACTGAATATTGGGAATGGTTGTCTCATGTTTTCCATCCACTTGGGGGACTGTTTTTGTACTGTTTTAGGACTGTATTTGTGTGTAAATATGTTGAGGATAGTTTGGTTAAGGTTGAAACAGATTTGGAATTGTTGACGCCGAAATGTAGCGAAAGGATGTGTAGAATTGTTGTACATTGTACTTTATGAGTTGTTATAACACTGTTATGGGACTGAAACGAGCTGGATAAGACACGTAAATGAGAACGTGTATTAGAAAATACGATTAGGAGTGGAAGTGTTGAAAGAATACTCATTGGTTGCTAATTCCGAGCTTCCTGCCCGGATATTATTTTTGGGTGAAACTGCATTAACAAGATGTGTTTACTAGCTGCTAATACTAGTTTTATCACCTACTATATTGTAGATAATTGTTTGGAGGAAAAGGATACTACTCCGAGGTAATAACGACATAGTACAGCGAGGCATGTAAGGCTACTTGATTTCCAATTGCTTGGCATGAAATATACGTCCGTCCTTGGTACATAGAGGGCACTTACCAACTACGACATCACTAACAATTGTGTCTCCACTCTTTACCATGTTCATATGTTCTCATACATAGCCATTGTCAAACCTGCATATGTACTTGGATACCAAAGATACATGAGTTCCTTTTTACCAAACAAAGTCCAAGTGTTGTTAAATCTCCTATACGGTTCATTAGTTGTGTATCTCTCTTTTCATTGTGGTGTTATCTTGTATGGTTGTTTATGTGTCACATGTCCATATTCCTATAGTTCTAAAGGTTATGACCACCAAAAGAATCATCAGGAAAGTAAGTAAAAGATAACTCAAAGTTGCTTATTAATGGTTGGTATCCCAGCGGTGGAAGAATCGCCTAGCATGGGTCGATCCCATATTACGGGGGGTATCCCAGAGGTGAAAGGAAAGCCTAGCATGGGTCGATATCAATATTGATTTACCACTGATCAGCTGGTCATTTACATGATATGTTGTGACACAGATTATACAGTAAAGAATGGTAAAGTAATAAAAACACATAAAGTACATGATTCCACAGTATGAATAAAGGTGGTCTTTTCATCCTTACACAAGTGTGTGATATCATTTGAGTTCTTATTTCATATACAGTATTTCCTGCCTTACATATTCAGTATCTCGTACTGACATCCCTTACGGGGGACCTCCATTTCATGCTACAGGTACAGGAGTTACTAGATCTCCCCAGTAAGAGTACAAGACTTTCCAGCTGTTATTACTTACCTCCAGGTTGCTTCGGGGCTTGTGTGTTTAGAACTTGTATTTTTGTATTGTACAATTGGCCATGAGGCGAGGCCTGTCCCGACCCATATGGATATTGCTCCTTACCTAGAGGTTTTGTAGATTATGTAAATTAAAGTGTGGTCAAGTAGCATACTATAGACATCGTGGCTCCAATGGCCTAGTCTTATACATTTGCTTTTGGCTTGTTAATCCAGTTTACTTTCTTTTGACAGCATATTGAATATGGAAACCTCTTAAATGTTCATAGCAGGTGCATAATTATATGTTGGTTCTCCCAGCCTTGTCGGTAACGGGTGCCAGTCCGCCTTAATGGGACTTAGGGCGTGACACCCACATCAGATCGTAGGAATCTCCATTGGAAATTATGACTGAACTATTGGATCTAGAATGTCAAAATTCATATGGTTCCATAGTTTGTTTTCAAAACTCGAAGTCCAAATAAGCTCGAAACAGTAGAAAAAAAGTATTGGAAGATGGCCGAAAAGAGAGGGGCGAGGTGACACTCAAAGGTGTTTCCATGTGGTAGCGTCAAAATAGGCAACATGGTAGATCAGCAACTATATATATATATGGCTTGGTTTCCAGGAAGTTATATACTTGTATACATGACGTCGTGCTAGCTACACCTCCTCTTTGAGGCTAAAGCAGTCATTGTCAAGATATATAATCTGACCAAGGTTAGGGTTGAATTCCACAGGGAATATGGTAGACTTAGAAGAATTCAATGCAATAACCAACTTAACTCCCCTATGGGAGGGGGGGGGGGGGTTATGACAACCGTAAAAAGTATTCCTAAACTAAGACAAGTGTCACACTAGTATGAAGAGGAACTAGGGTATTGTGTTCCCCATGATTCCCTAAGTCTGTATTACCAGATAATTGAATTCTTTTCTAGTGTGTAGCATGCAGAATGGTAAGTTAAGTTCACCAAACCCTTTGGCTCAGGCGAGAGATGAACTTCACCCTTGTCCCAGTTTGATTGATTAGACAAGACACATCAATTGAATCCTCTTAATTAGTCTCTTTTCCTATTCATTATTACCTTGATCCAGTAAGTAACACTAGGCGGTTTCTAATGTTGGCTACCATTAGAAAGCATTCAATACAAACAGAATGTATTAATACATGCATGCATGCTTTTCAAGAATTACAAATTATCCGGTTTTACCTTGTTAGTTTTTCATGGTTCCCACAACTCTAGTTGTGGATTTAGCTACTCATGATCAGTGTAAATGCAAGGCTTATGAATTTGAATAACATAATTGAGCATTTACACAAAAGAATTAAACACAAGAAATCCAAACTCTTCAATGAGAATCACAAGATTGAACTCGAAAGATAAAATGAAGTTTTACTAGGGTTTCTCATGCTCTCTACTTTTTCTCTACTATTTCTTCACGCTGTCTACTGAAAATCTATAAAAAAGACCTAAAAAACCAATTTATAGTGTTTAAAATACAAAACAAAAATGGAATATGATAACTGGGTCGATGGACTGTACGACAGCTTCTACGGGCCGTATAACATTATATGGCCCATAAGTGGTCTTTCATGGATTGCTTCTTCAAAACTAGGGCTGACTTCTATGCCATACCTCCATGGCCCGTATAAAGTTTTACGGCCCGTAGGAGGTTTTGTTTGATGACATTTTAGCAACTCCCTACTTTCTGATGCTCAGGGCACGACACCAAGTCTACAGTTCGTAAAGTCTTCTATGGCTTGTCTGTAAGTTCATAGACTCAACTTCAGAAATCCACCCTTCACTGAAATTTGTTACGAGACCATCTTTACGTCCCGTAAAAGTGTCTACAACCCATAAAAGGTCTCGTGGAATCTCCACTTTAGCAATTTCTTTACACTTAGCCCAAAAATTGTGTCAATCCTGTAATCCCGCAAAAAAAACATAAAAACACATCAAATCTATTAACATCGCATTGAGAACACACAAAATTTCAAGTTTTAAATATCAAAAGTGTTGTATTTTGACAGCATATCAACACCCTCAACTTTAAATTATTGCTTGTCCTCAAACAATAGACTAAATATACATAAGCAGCAAAGTAACCCACATACCTCAATCTGATGGCATACATCACATCAAACATAAGCAGAAATACCCACCCCGCTTTTTAAAACAAAAGTAGATTGCCATCTAGAAAACAAATAAAGGCTCATGGATGTGAAACCATAACTATGACAAGTGAGATAGTATTAACAAGCTACAATCACTAGATAAGTCTAGTTCTAACAATGCAATGCAAGTGGGCTGACAGAAAGAAGTCCCATGTCTCACTCACAATGATATTTTCAGGTATAACCTTGGGACTATGCAAAATCACTCACTCTCACAAAAGATATTCACATGTCATGCTCAATACTATATGTTTGCCCCTATACTCATGTCTATAACCTTTGACTACTTGGACTAGGATCACTTTAGGACTTTAGTAGCTTGTAACATAGGTTAAGGGGGCCTGGTATGATGTTTTGGGAATATAGTAACTAAAGGCCCTCCTTGACACTATGGTTTTCTACACTTTTGCCCTATCAACAATGTTACTTTTCATCTCGTTCTCCGTTTCCCCTATTTCAAGCTTTTTGGGGTGCTTTATTTTAATTTTTCAACTTTTTGCCTTGTATTTTCACAACAGTTTTTGTTTTAATTCATTGCTAAGGTATCACACATTTTCTGTTACGCCCTAAGTCCCATTAAGGCAGACTCAAACTTATTGCTAACAAGGCTCGGAAGAACAAACATGTAAGCATAAACTTTCTATAAACATTATAAGAGGTTTCCATACTCGACATGCTTTAAAAAATAAACAGTATTACGAAGCCAAAAGGAAATGCATAAGACTAGGCCGTTGGACCCACGATGTCTAAAGTACGATACTTGACCACACTTTACTTTACATAGCCTATAAAGCCTCTAGATAAGGAACAATATCTAAATAGATCAGAACTGGCCCCGCCTCATCACCAACTATATAGTACAAAAATATGAGCTCTAGACACACAAAGCCCCAAAGAATCCTGGAGCTCAGTAACGGCAAGGAACGTCAGTACGAGATAATGTACTCAATATGTAAGGCAGGGAGTACTGTATATGAAATAAGAATTCAAATGAAATCACATACTGGTGTGTAAGGATAAAAGACTACCTTTAGTCATACTGTGGAATCATGTATTTATGTCTTTTTATTACTTTACCATTCTTTACTGTATAATCTGTGCACAATATATCATGTAAATGACCAGCTGATGAGTGGTAAATCAATGTCGGGATCGACCCATGCTAGGCTTTCCTTTCACCCCTGGGATACCCCCCGTAATATGGGATCGATCCATGCTAGGTGATTCTTCCACCACTGGGATACCACCCATTAATAAGCAACTTTAACTAATCTTTTGTTTACTTTGAGATGATTCTTTTGGTGGTCATAACATTTAGAGCTATAAGAGCCTAGACATGACATGTGACATATAAACAACTATACAAGATAATACCATAATAAAGAGAGTTACACAACAAATGAAACGGGTAGATGATTAAACAACACATGGACTCTTCTTGCTAAAAAGGAACTCATGTATCTTTGGTATCCAAGTACAACATCATACCCAGTGAAATTCCACAAGTAGGGTCTGGGGATCTTTGGTATCCAAGTATGTATGCATATTTGATGATGGCTATGTATGGGAACATATGAACATAGTAAAGACTGGAGACACAGTTATTAATTATGTCTAAGTTTGTAAGTGCCTTTATGTGCAAAGGAAGAACCTAGATTTCATGCCAAGTAAGAGGAAATCAAGTAGCCTTACATACCTCGTTGTACTATTTCGTTATTACCTCGGAGTAGTATCCTTTTCCTCCAAATACTTATCTAAAATATAGTAGGTGATAAAACTAGTATTAGTAGCTAATAAACACATCTTAGCAGTCCAATCTCATAAAAACAAACACTCGGGCAGCAAGCTTTTAACTATCAATCCACGAGTATTCTTTCAACCTTTCTGCGTCTAAACATATTTTTATTTAGCACACATTGTCATATTCATGTTACATCCAGCATGTTTTAATCAGATAATAGTCATACAAGAGCTCATCAATTGCAACATACAACAACTCTATACAACACACAAGTAGGCAACGTAACATTACGTCCTTTCGCTACATTTTGGTATCAACCATTCCAAATCTGTTGCAACCTCAACAAAACTGTTCTCAACTTATTTACATATAAAGAAAGTCTTAAAACATTCCAAGAACTATCCAAAAGTAGATGGAAAATGTGAGACAACAATCACCAATTATCCGCCCACAAGTTCCTACTAAGAGCACCATTAAGATAGCATACATTTCATCATTATAGAACCAATCATTGTTAAAAATATAAATATTACTTGATCATCCAGCAAACCAACAAGAGAAAAGCCTCTTAATAAACAAGAAAAGTGTACAACAATCTTTGGAACACATGTTGTCCAAAATTCCTGCACAAGTACAACCAGCATACTCATGTTTTTCATGGAAAATATATACTAAACCATAGGTATTTTTACTTACCTTAGCTCTCAAGCATTAGGTTCTCTTCAAGAACCCTAAAGGTGTGCCTTGGCTGCTTTACAAAATATAGAGAAAGCAAGGGGTAAACTCCAACAGAGACCACACAGGGACGACATAAAGGTGGAGACTGGAAGTTCCACCATCAGTATTATGTCGAGGACGTTGCAACATCACGTGGGGGAGTGTGTGATGACCCGTTACTATTCTTGCCGATAGGGGAAGAATCTAGAGTCTTCGAGTGATTTACGGAAGACTCTAGAATCGTATAGAATACACTAGTAGTGTCTAGTCTTCTCTAGAATTGTATAGAAGTGTATGGAGGATTCTAGAGAAAGGACTACCTTGTAAATATTGAGGACTTGTGTAAATCTTATTTACACCTTGGCCCTAGGAGTAGTATAAATAGAGGGGCTCATTTGCATTCTTAGGCATCCAAGCATCCAAACATTAAGAGTTGTAAGGCATTCTCTCTTATGCAATATAAATCATCTTTCTCATATAGCTCTCTTGTCTTCTCTTATCTAGCGTTCTCTTAGCAGTCCTTTGTTGAAAAGGCTTACTAATATTTGTAAGATCGTGAAAGAGTCATGAGCAAATCGACTAGTGCCGCACGAAGGTCTTAGCAAGAGTTCTAAGCTTGTGACACTCTGGCCCAAAAAGATAGAGTAGTGGAGCAGCAAAGGGTGTGAACATGCTCAGTACTAATGCATAGGCGTAGCACATGAAGACAGCTATACGCGATTGTGGAATGCTGAGGCGCGAACGTGGATTGGTAACTTAAGTTGACCTCTACAAACATGACAAAAAATATGCGAACATGGGGTAAGAAGGTGATGAGTATCAGGGCAATAAAAATTTTTACCATTTAAGTCCCAATTCAAATATACACACAATCCCAGCCCCTATTCTATGGACTTTTGAATACATTCACTTAGCTTGACACTAAAAAGAAGAGGGAAAACACACCTTAGTGTAGATTTTAGTTTAGGTAGAGGATTTAGAGAATGTTTCTACAAATTCTTGGGTTGATCGCAGAGTGTGAGCTTTACTTGTATTTATCTTTCACTCTCTCTTTCTTTCCTTTTCTTGAATGCATAATTTGTAGATTTAATTGAGTTTTGATGTTAATTTGTATATGGGTCTTGATTAATCCTCTTATTTTCATGCCTAGTTGATGATTTACCTGAAAATCGAGTGGGTTTCTCCCTATGTTGCTTTGATTGGACTCAAGTAATGTATAGATTCATGCTTAACTTATTATTTGATGTCACAAAGTTGAATGTACCTTAAATATTCAATTATTGCTTTAATTATAATAGTTAAAGTGGAGGGTTTGCATGATAGTATGGTTTATGTGTTGAGGTCCTTAAAATTGGCTCAACAGCTAAGGTCTTGGGCGTTTTTCTCATGAGGTGCTCAGGCCAAACGTTTCTTTGAGTGGCTCATGTGAGAGGCTGTAACAAGCTCTTGTGAAACACCACATTTTCATAATTGAAGTATGGTTACAAGAAACCTAGCCTATCCCTAGAGTTACTTTGATGCTAAGTGTGATAGATCCAATGAGCTTTGATTGATTCCCATATTCCCTATCCTTGCTCCCTTTCTTGATCAATCCATAACCCATTTTGCCTTAGTAGTAGTTTTAGCTTATTCCCCCCGCCCCCAATAAGTTACAACTTACTTGGTACTTGCTCATCGAATCAAGATTACTAGCTATCGATCCTCGTTCGACTCAACAATTGCTGACACATTGTTCTCTGTGGGATTCGACCCTAACTCTAAAGTTGGGTTAATATGCTAACGACAACCATCCCTACATCAATTGGTGAAGTAGGCTTGAACCTCCATAAAATTGGTGTCGTTGCCGGGGAACTATAGGCGTATTGAGTTGATTTAGGACTTATAGTTTACTTTTTTTGTTTGATTTTTGAGTATTTCTTTTTGTTTATTTGTTTTGCATTTGTTTTTATGGCTAATTATAATGAATACTTGCTTGATGAATGTTATCCCTTTTTCTATCTCCTTCTGGTTAAGGTACTTTATGGTGAGCAAATTGGTGTTGAGGATGTGAAAGCTGACAAAAGTGTTGTGGGTTTGAGATAGCTCATGCACTTGAGTCTAAACACATGCCAAAGAAATGGCTCAAAGAAACCAATTGATCGACGTGAGGGATGATCTCAAAATCTTGCTTGTTACTAGTTATTAGGAGTTAGACCATTTGGAATGGGATGTTGATGTCTTGGAGGTTGAGTTGAAACTACACAATGGGTAAAGTGAGGTTCCCTACTCAATGGCCATCAACCAGGGGTTAGAGTCTCAAGAAGAAGGAGTGGTCCTTGATGTGGAAGAAGTATTGGGCCAATGCATGACATCAAGGCTGATATTTATCCAAGGAGTCAAGATAGAGGAAATGATAATAAAGTTGCAAGAAAAAGTCATAGAGTTCATTTACGGAAAATTTAGTTCATTTGAAGTTTGAAGTGTCACTTACATGGAGGTCTTAAAAGTGTGATGATCAATTGGCAAAAAGCCTCTTGACACTATCATGTCTACCCAAATAACCTAAAAGGGAAGTTATGACAAGTTGGGTAGACAATTCAAGTCCTCAAAGTGGAGTGACAGGTGAAGAATGTCGATGGTATCTCATCATCTCTACGAGATCAATAGGAAGATCATCTTAAAATTAGGGAGAAGATACATTGCCTCAAAGTGGAAACACAAAAAGGAGGCAAATTAATTTTGATCATATATTAATATTTATATTGTCCTTTGTATTTTAAATTTTTAGAATAGCTTCTTGATTTTAATTTCTAATTTTTGCTAACCCTCACAATTTGCAGGTTTTTTGCAGTGGTTTTGCACAGGTTGGAAGTGTCAATGTGAGTGGAGTTGAAGAATTGTGTGTAAATACCATCAGAAACTAAAAAGAAGGATGACGCTAGGCCATTTTGACCGCACTTTGTGGCTAGGAATTGCCAATCACTTATGGGCCAATCGCCAAAATAGGCTTGGGATCGCCCAAAGTTTCATAAACTAGCCCACATTTTGGCACCCATCAAAGATCCGCGAAGGCAGTCTTGTGACAAATGGATGCAGAGTGTGAGCTAAAGGCGATGAGGTTCAAAGGCGCCCAATGTTCTGTGAAGGCAGAGGATTGACGGGTGCTGTTAAATGAAAAGACAAGTCACATTGTGACTTTTTCTAACATATTCATAAAAAGAAAGCATGGGTGAAAGGTAAATAATTTCTTTCAACTCGCAATCATGAGAAAAAACTCTTTTAAGCTTTTTGGGTCTCCGTTCAAATGTATGTTCACCCTACTCTACCTCAATTCTCAATCGTCAATGGTAATTGTGCTACCATTAAAACTTCATGATAGTGTTGAGGCTTTTGTGTTAAGTGTTTCTATCTGATGAGTGCATGAGTTGTACTCATTTCTTGCTCTTTTCTTATGTTTTTGTGTTTTTAAACCCATAACGTGAGGTGAATTATGTTTTGAATGGTGGATGCTAAAGTTAATTATGGTCTACATTTTGCTGAGCTAAGGAGAATTGAAGATTGAAGCTGAATTTGTGCCAAAAGCAGCTGAAATGCACAAAATGATACCTGACAGTTGATACACTCCACAAACACGGTCTTCAGGCTCACGATCATGAAGTCGTGACATGTAGAGAAGCTTACTGAAACACAACCTCCGTGGTCACTGAATGATGAGTGCGATCACAGAATGTTGTAGTGGCAACATCCGTACATTTTTCGAATTTTATCATTTTTAGTCTCAAAATCACAATATACATACACTCCTAACCCTCATTCTAGATACAACTTTTTACAGGAATCAATCAAAAGAAGAAGAACACACCTTATGGTAGGTTTTAGTTTAGGTGTGAGGATTTAGTGCGAGTTTTATTTATAAATTATTTAGTGGATTGAAGTGCATGGGCTTCACCTGTATTATCTTTCCCTCACTCTTTCTTTCTTTGTTCTTGGCTAAATTTGTAGATTTAATTTAACCTTGGTTATTGATTTATATATGGGTCTTGATTATTTCTCTTTTTTTCATGCTTAGTTAATAATTTACTTGCAAAATCAAAAGGGGTTTTTCCAACATTGCGTTAATTGCTTGAATTGATTTATGAGTTCTTGCATATCTTCTTGTTTAATAAAGATTTGAGGTAGGTCCTTAGTTACAGCTTAATTCGCCAATTTTGCTCTAGCAGGTGTAGTTGAGGGGGAAGATTGCACGATAGTCATGGGTTTATAAGTTGAGATCCTCAAAAGGGACTCAACGACTAAGATCTTGAGTGATTTGCTTTTTGATGTTCAAGCCAGGCGTGTCTTTGAGCTTCCTGCATGAGAGGTCATCGTTGGCTCTTGCGTAACATCATTCCCTTAGTCAGGGTGATTACAAGCAACCTAGTCTACCCATAGAGCTTGTTTGACGCAAAATGTGATTGATTGGTTTAGTTTTGATTGATTCCCATATCCTACATCCTTGCTTTATTGTTTGATCAATCCTAACCCAATTGTTTGTAGGAGTAGTGTTAGGTTAAAATCCCTCAATTTAGTTAGAATGCTTGGTACTTGCCTGTCGAGTCAAAATTTAGTAGCGATAGGTACTTGCTCTGCTCATTTGCTGACACATTATTCCTTGTGGGATTTGACCTCGACCTCTTAAGTCTGGTAATATGTTGATGACGATAACCCCTTCTTTGTTTGAGTTGTCGGGTTGAGCAACATAAAAAATGGCATCGTTGTCAGGGAAATAGGCGTATTGAGTTGATTTAGGACTTGTGGTCTACTCCTTTAGATTTGATTAGAGAGTATTTTTTTTGTTTTCTTTGTTTTTCTTTTGGTTATATGGTTAATTTGTCATGAACGCTTGCTCGAGGAATGTAAGCCCTTTCTCTATCTCTTTTGGAGCATTGTACTTCGAGGTGAGCAAAATGGTGTTGAGGAAGTTAATAGAAATGAGGGTGTTGTGAGTCAAGATTGGCTCGTAGATTTGACTTTTAGACTTGCCAAGGAAGTGGCTCAAAGACACTAGTTGCTCAACACGAGAGATGATCTCAAGAAATTGCTTGTAGCTAGAAGTTATGAGTTGGACCTTTTTGAATGGGAAATTGATGTTTTGGAGGTCGACATAATACTAAGAAATGAAGTGAGAGAGGTTCCCAACTCAAAGATTGCAAACTATGAGTTGGAGTCTCAAATAGAAGTAGGGGAGCATGATATGGAAGAGATATGGGCCTATGCAACTCCTTAAGCCAAATAATCCTCTAAGAAGCTAAGGTTAAGAAAATGATACTAAAGTTTTAAGCGCAAGCCATGGAAATCTTAAACAGTAATTTTGGTTCATTTGAAGTTGGGAGAGTTGCTTACTTGGAGGCCACAAGGTGTAGGGCTCAATTTGAAGAAGACCTCTTGACATTCCCATGTCTACCCAAGGCACCCGAGAGGAAAGTTGATGAAAAGTTGGGTACACAATTAAAGTCCTCAAAATAGAGGGACCGGTGGAAAATGTTGATGGTCTCTCATCACCCTCCTCACGAGCTCAAATGGTTAACATTTTGAAAATGGGGAGGAGACTCATTGCCTCAAAGTGGAAACACAAATGGGTAGTGAATCAATTTTTGTTCATATTTTTTTATATTCTTATATTTTAAATGTTTAGAGTAACTTCTTAATTTTTAGTTTTTGTTTTTTGCTAACCCTTACAATTTCCAATTCTATGGTAGTGGCATTGCACAGGATTTGAAGTGTAAAGATGATTGGAATTGAAGAAGTGGGTGGAAGCAGCAACAAAAATGGCAAAATGATGAAAATAGGTCGTTTTGACCTCACTTGGTGCCTAGGCATCACCCATTGCACAAGGGTGAATCGCCACTTTGGGCCTAGGATCGCCCTAAGTTGCAAAAAATCATACCAATTCTGGCACTCAATTAACTTCTGCGAACGCGGTCATGTTCTGCGAATATGAGGTGCGTGGATTCTTCAATGAAGTGCAATTGCGCTTTATTTTTGTTAAGGTGGTACGCTTCACGAGTGACCAGAAAGAAAAGAAAAGTCACTTGTGACATCGTCAATCAACTGCATAAAAGGAGAACACGGGTAAAAGGTACTCTGACGACCCCTTCAACTTGGAAAATAAAAGAAAATCTCTTTATGCTCTCCTATTATTCATACTTTTCGGTAATCTACTCCGAGGTATGCCATTCACCTTCATCATTATGCACTTTCATCAATGGTAATTGGTGCAGCTTCAAATTTTCATGACTATGGTGATGCTTCTTTACAAAAACTCTCTTATCCTTATTGTATAATTCTAAAACCTATGTATTCTTGTCCATTGTTGTTGTTTTGGGAAAGATTTTGTTACTATAGTGCTCTCCCTATAGGAAACTTTGCAAATTGAAGTGGGTTTTCATGCTAGACTATACATTGTAGCTTGGGGATTGATTATATGTTGTTTGAGGAGGATTTAGGAGGTATTATGTAGTCAAAATCATGTATAATTTGTGCGCCCTCCTTGTTCTTGATGAAGTGCCTCTCTGAAATTTGAATTCTTGTTGCTGCTACTTTCCGTGAATGCAGATACTAAGCTGCGAAAGTGGGCGTTCTGGAAATTCTCTGTTTTTCGCCAGCGCGGACACCCTTACGCAAACATGATGACATAGAGTGACTTGAACTCTGTGGTTGCGCTTGAGTAGTCATGAATGCAGATACCTGATATTCTCCATTTCAGCAACAACAATGCCTCACTGTTTGATCCAAATAACTTTCTTGGTCTAAATCTTTGTTAACATATTTAAATGTCCATAAGATGTTTTTGTTGTGTTGGTTTTTTATTGTATGTCTAAATTTGTTGGAAATGGATCTCGAGCAAGCCCTTCATGAGAATGAAATATATTCAGAGGTGAACGAAGATGCTTACTTTGATCAAAGCCTATTCCTCTCAGCCAAATATGCACGAAAATATGATGAGTATTTTTTTCATCCTGTAATACGAGAGAGAGGGATTTGTTTGGACAAGGTGAATGAAATGATGCTGGCTTTCTTCTGTCGTCTTCAGACTTCCGGTTGGCTATGCTTTGCTGACGAACCTATAAAAGTGAATCACATCATAGTTGCCAAATTCTATGCCAATGCCTCGGAGCCTAACTTCGGAGAGGAGAAGGCCACCATGATCCGAGGAGTAGGACTTGACTTCGTCCCAACCGTTATCAATACTATATATGAGCTAACGAGTTCTAATAATCATGTGTATACAGCGAAATATCGAGAGTTGAGTGCTCAGTTGTTGGTTGACAAATTGCATGATGGAGTCCTGCTGGAGTCGTTCACTTCTCATAGAAATATTGACTCACATAATTTCATGGTGAAAGCTAGACGTTGGCTCTCCATCATTTGTGTGCAGGTCATTCCCTATACACATGACACAGAGGTGACTTTGGATCGTGCATTTGTTGTAGCAGCTATCTTGGATGGTTTTAAGGTTAACGTTGGACATATTATAATGGATCAGATTGCAGAAGTGGCCCAACGAAGGGCAAAGAGCTTAGTGTACCCCTTACTAGTTACTAGATTGTGCTATGAGGCAGGGATGTCTGTCTTACCCACACATGAGGAGAAGAAGCCGACCAAAGATATCTATCCATTAAAAAAGCAAGGTGGCCTAAGAGGACAAAAAAAGAGATAGGTTGATGTTCTGGATCCCTCCATTGGGCAGTTTAGAGAGCCAAGGTCAGAGATAGGGGAGCCTACTCAAAGAGCTGCAAGTACTCTAGTTTCTTCAGGACCACTTCAGTTTGGGTCTCTTACTATGAGGTAATTGTCATCGTAGATTTATGGGATGGATGTGTAGATCAGGCCACTGGTTGCAGGCTTTCCTATAGGACCCCCAGGATCTACAACAGATAATCATCCTACACTTGCATCTATCGCAGCGCCTTAGAAGGCTATGAGTATTTGGCTTGAGCACATGAACCGAAGAGAAAGAATGATAGAGCAGAAGCAGAAGGAGATTAGGGAGCATGAAAAGAAGAAGATCAGATTCTTGAACAAGAAGATGGGCAAGTTGAGGCAGCTGTGTTGGTCTAGTTCTTGAGATTATGATGATGAGTTGACTATCTTTTTGGGCTCGAGTACCGAGTGATCATTTCAAAGATTCCCTCGCATTCTCTTTTAAATTGTTATTGTGCTTTGAGGGCACAACATCATATTTAGTTATGGGTGCTCCTATGACTTGATTATGTCTCTTGTTTTCATTTTTTACTTTGGATTGGGTGACATTTGTAGACTCTCGCTTGTTTTGTATTGATGATGTGCCCTTGTCGGGCTTGACGTATGTGATTATGTTATGCCGTTGAAAGGCTTGTGTATATTGTGAATAGGTTCAGCTGATTTATTAGATTCGGTAGCTTTTTATTTTTCTTTGTGATGGTGTGTATAATCAATAGTTCCCAATTAGGGATTGACTGATGACTTTGTTAAGGGCAAATCGTCCATCGGTGTGTGAGCGTGTATGCAACCGACTCTTTTGGTAAAGTCTGAGTAGCCATTGACTCTTATTGGAGATATACATTGGGGATTGTGACTTATTTGGTACTAGCATATTTAGTTAAATGTTGTGGATCGTGAAAAATATGTACCCCTCCAATTTTTGAAAGTAAAATAGTTTTGGGATTATTTTGAGATATCACTTTGACTTTTTTTGTGATTCTTGCTTGCTAGATGGATATATTTGAAAAATAAGTCCCTTGTAACTTACATAAGATCTAAATTGACCCTTTCTTGTTTCATTTGCAGGTCATGTGTATTGTGAGTTTTTGTTTTGTTCCTTGTGTGTACTTGTGTCACCTAGAACTTCCCTTGTTGGTCTTGATAGACTTTGGTTAGGAAAATGATCTTAGCCTAAACAACCACTAAATGTATTGATTTTATCCCTAGTGTCCCTTTTTAGTCTAATCCTTTCTATTGGCGACCTTAATTATAAGCCTTGAACTTTTTTTAAAGATATCCCTCTTTTGAACGTTATCCCTCCTTGAGTTTAGCACGCTTGTGAAAAATAAGGCTTTAAGCTAAGTTGGGGGTGATGTAGAGAAAAGAGGAAGGTTGTCTACCACTTGTGGGTTTCTGAAAAGAAAAAGAAAAAGAAAAATGAATGGAGGAATGAAAAGAAAAGAAAAAAATGATTTCAAAATGAAAAAAATATAAAGAAAAAGTGCTTGAGTGAAAAGAAACCTCCTAAGTGTTGACAAATTGTTGCAAGTGGGGCACCAAAATGAAAAAGAATGGTTAAATGCGCATTGGTTTGTGTTGCAAAAAAGAAAAAGTCGAAGAGTCAAAAAATAATGAATGTTGTGTGTAGGACTTAAGGAGGGTCAGTCACTAGTATCCAAATTGTATCCAACCCTACCCTTTGGCTACATACAAGCCTAAAATGCCCTTTAAGATTTCCAATCAAATGTAATTGAGCCAATGTTGATTGAATATAAAGGAAAGACTATGGTGTGGCATTTCTATAAACAAGATGTTCTTTTGTGAGTCTGAGTGCTTGATTCGTTGTCCCTTGTTCATTGTAAATACTTATCTGTTTTGGGGACTCTCTTTCTCATTGTGAGGATGTAACAACCTGGCCCAACACTGTGAAGTATTGCTTGTAGGGACGGTGATACATAAGGCTTAACTCACTTAGGGAAATCCCATATCAAAAAAGAGACGGAGAGTTCTTGGCTATAGAGTTTTGGGCTATTTTAAGTAAATGATTGGACCTAATATTGTGAGGTGACTTTTTCGGTGAGTCCAAAGGGACAAATCTATGATGGGCTAGGCCCAAGAGCGGACAACACTTTACAATGTTGGGCCAAGTCCTTACAGGTAGTATTAGAGCTGACTCACGACTAGTACGATGGTGAGGCAAACCTTAGAGAGGACGCTGGGTCCCTACTGGGGGTGAGTTCAGGGACAGTGATACGTAACGCATGGCTCACTTAGGTGTATCCTACATTGGCAAAGAGAGGGAGAGTTCCGGGCTATTTAAGTGAAAGATTGGACCTAATATTGTAAGGAGCCTTTTGGGGTGAACCTAAAGGGAAAAATTTGTGATGGGCTAGGCCCAGGAGTGGACAATACTTCCTTGTGTTGGGCCAAGTTTTTACAGGACTGCAGGGATGGCAATACGCAATGCTTGGCTCACTTAGGCAAATCCCACATCGAAAAAGATAGAGAGAGTTCTAGGCTATTTAAGTAAAGGATTGGACCTAATACGGTGATGCGCTTTTTGGGATGACCCTAAAGGTACAAATCCGTGATGGGCTAGGACGGTGATACGTAATGCCTAGCTCACTTAGGCAAATTCCACATGGGAAAAGAGAGGGAGAGTTCTTGGCTATTTAAGTGAAGTATTAGACCTAATACTGTGAGGCGCCTTTTGGGGTGAGCCCAAAGAGACAAGTCTGTGATGGACTAGGCCTAAGAGCGTATAATACTTCACAATGTTGGACAGGGTTATTATAGAGGACATGCAAATTGACATACATTGGTGATATGGATGCTTTTCAATGTTTGAGGCGAATGGAACCTAATTAGTTGACTAGGAGTTTAAGCCACTCCTTGAGGTTTTATGTTGTCACTAGCTCATACCTAGAAATTGTTCTTTGAATTGAAAATGATGCTTTTGAAATGTGAGGGAGTTACTTGATAGGCATCTCCATACTTATGCTAATTGTTGGTACCAACCATCGTCATAATCATGATTTGATTATTATAAAAGTGAATTGGGATTGTGTGCTTAAGTTGCTAGCCTACCGAGTTTAGTTTTGTTTTGCTTAAGGACAAGGAAAGTCTTAGGTTGGGGGTGTTGATGTGTGCATGACTTGCACTCATTTCATACTTTTTTTTTATGATTTTGTTTTGTTAATCCCATAACTTTAGGCTAGTTATGCTTTGAATGGTGTACATTACACGTGCTTATGGTTTAGATTTGGTTGAGCTTAGGAGAATTGAAGATAGAAGCTTAATTGGAGCCAAAAGGAGCTAAAATGCACAAAATGGTACCTAGCAATAGATACACTCCGCGAAAGTGGTCTTCAGGCCCATGATCACGGTATTGTGACATGTAGAGAAGTTTGAACGCGCTGGTCCTAGGTGTGAAGGCAAAGCTTAAGGAGACACAACCTCCATGATAGTGGAATGATGAGCGCGATCGCGGAATGTTGTAGTGGCCAACGTTGGGACAATTTTGGAATTTCACCATTTTTAGTCCCAAATCACAATATACATGACACTCCTAATCCTCATTCTATATACAACTTGATACAACAATCAATCAAAAGAATAATACACCTCAGGGTAGATTTTAGTTTAGGGTGAGGATTTAGAGCAAGTCTTCTACAAACTATTGAGTGGATTGAAGAGTGTGGGCTTCACTTGTTTTATCTTTCACTCACTCTTTCTTTCCTTGTTCTTATATGATAAATTTGTAGATTTAATTGTAGCTTGTTACTGATTTATATGTGGGTCTTGATTATTTCTCTTGCTTTCATGCTTAGTTGATGATTTACTTGCAAAATCAAGAGGGTCTCTCCCAAATTGCATTAATTTCTTGAATTGATTTATGGATTCTTTCATATCTTCTTGTTTAACATATATTTGAGGTAGGTACTTAATTCTAGCATAATTCATGAATTATTGTACTAGCGGGTGTAGTTGAGGGGGAAATTTGCATGATAGTCATGAGTTTATAAGTTGAGATACTCAAAAGAGACTCGACAACTAAGGTCTTGGGTGTTTTTCTTTTTGGTGTTCAAGCCAGGCGTGTCATTAAGCATCCCACGTGAGAGGCCGTAGTTGGCTTGTGAAATATCATTCCCTTAGCCAGGGTGATTACAAACATCCTAGCCTACTCATAGAGTTTATCTGATGCTAAGTGTAAGGGATCGATTGAGTTTTCATTAATTCCCACATCCCTTATCCTTGCTTCCTTGCTTAATCAATCCTTACACAATTATTTGTAGGAGTAGTGTCACGATATTATACCCCAATTTAGTTAGAACCCTTGCTTGGTACTCACATGTCGAGTCAAAATTTAGTAGCAATAGGTCCTTGCTCCTATAATTCTCCGACACATAGTTCCCAGTGGGATTCGACTAAAACATCTAAAGTTAGGTAATACGCCTTCCACCTTTGAGTAGTTGGTGTGAGCAGCATCACTATTCATGGTTGTGAAATTATTAAATCGTGTGGGTCCTATCCATTGTTGATTTCTAGACTTTATTTCTTGTTACTATGGTATCTTACCTCTAAGCTGTCTTAGGAGAAAATTTTTGGGGTGAAAAGTTGAAAAATGAAGTGTATTATTATGTAAGTAAAGTTTTGCTGAGAAGAATTGTGATTGTAGCTTAATTGGAATAAAAAGGAGCCAAATGGGAGAAGACATGTATATGGCAGCAACTACTCTCCACGAGCGTGGTTTTTGGCTCACAAACACAAAGTAATGGAGAAAAGGCACGAACGCGCCTAGCACTGGCGCATATGCGGGGCACAGGAAGATAAGTATGCACGATCGCAGAATGATAAGGTGCTAATGCAACGTTTTAACTGAGTACGTAGGCGACCAACGTCAGAACAGTTCAGGAATTTTACTATTTCAGTCCCAATTAAGATATTCATGCACTCCCAGCCCTTGTTCTTAATATCTTTTGAATATGTTAACATATCTTGATACGAAAAAGAAGAGAGGAAAACACACCTTAGTGTAGATTTTAGTTTAAGGAGAGAACTTAGTGCAAGTTTTCTACAAATTCTTGAGTGGATTGAAGATTGTAAAATATATTAGTATTTATCTTTCTCTTACTCTTCCCTTCCTTGTTCTTGAAGGCATAATTTGTCCATTTAATTGAGTTTGGACGTTAATTTATTTATGGGTCTTGATTAATCCTCTTTCTTTCATGCTTAGATGATAATTTACTTACAAATCAAGTAGGTGTCTCCCTAGACTTCTTTGAATTGGATTCAATTAAGGTATGGGTTCATGCTTACCTTCATGTTTAACTTATGATTTGTGGTCGCGAACTTGAATCTAGCTTATATCTTCAATTATTATTTTAATTAGAATAGTTGAAGTGGAGGGTTTGCATGATAGTTATGGGTTATATGTTGAGGTCTTTAAAATAGGCTCACTGACTAAGGTCTTGGAATTTCTCTCATGTGGTGCTCAATCCAGGTGTGTCTATGAGTAGCTCATGTGAGAGGCCATAACAAGCTCTTGCAATACACCACATTGTCATAATTGAAGTGTGGTTACAAGCAACCTAGCCTACCTATAGAGTTAATTTGATGCTAAGTGTGATCGATCGAATGAGCTTTGATTGATTCCCATATCCCGTACCTATCCTTAAGCCTTTGCTTGATCAATCCTTATCACATTATCCCTAAGGAGCTATTTAAGCTTAGTTTTCCCCCTAATTAGATAGAACTTGCTTGGTCTCTGCAAATGCGAACACTGTTTCGCAATCTCCATGAGAGCGGAAGCTTAGAATTTTTTGAACTCTATGAATGTGCCTCTTTGTCCGCGAATGGAGAGCGTATGTTGTCACTATACAAAAATAACTTCTCTTCATTATTGCTTTTTCCAATTGACTTTTTTGATATATATGCTTCCTAATACATGATTAAAAATGTTTAGAAGATGTTTTTGTTGTGTTGGCTTTGATTATAGGTCTAATTGGTTGATAATGGCTCTCGAGCTAACACTTCATGAGAATGAAATCCTTCTAGAGGTGAAAGAAGAAGCCTTTTTTGACCAAAGCAGTTCCTCTCAGCAAATGAGCTTGAAAATATGATGAATATTTGGGCTAGACTGTGATAAAAGAGAGGGGGTTTTCTTAGACAAGGTAGAGGAGAAGATGCTGGATTTCTTTGGCCGGTTGCAAGCTTTAGGTTGGATGTCATTTTTTGTGGAGCTGACTAGAGCCAACCATACCATAGTAGTCGAGTTCTATGCCAATGCCTTGGAGACAAAATTTGTAGAGGAAGTGGCAACTATGATTTGATGAGTGATAGTCAACTTCAGCCGAGCTGCTATTAATGCCATCTATGGAATGTTGGATGCTCACGACAGGGTGTATAAAGAGAGATTTCAAAAGTTGGGCATTCAATGGTTAGTGGATAAGTTGCACGATGGAGTTTCTTCGGAGTGGTTCAATTCACATAGAGGAGTTGTTTCACATGAGTTTATGGTGGAAGCTAAATGGTGGCTTTCCATTATTTGTGCTTGAGTCACTCCCCCTACACATGATACAGAGGTGACTTTGGACCATGCACTTGTAATAACTGCCATCTTTGATTGTCTTTAGGTTAATGTCGGATAGATTATGGTGGATCAAATTGCAGGAGTGGCCTAATAGCTCAATATACCCCTCTTTAATTCCCAGACTATGCTATGAGCTAGGGGTGTCTATCTTACCTACAGATGAAGAGAAGAAGTCGACCAAAGACATATATGCATTGCAGAAGAGAGGTGGCCTGTGGGGACACAAAAAGAGATGGATTGATATTGGATCCCGCTTTTGGGTAGTTCACAAAGCTAAGATCAGAGGTTGGAGGATCTTCTTCAGGAGCTACAGGTGCTTCAGGCTCTCCAAGATCACTTTAGTTTGTCCTACCACTATGAGATACTTTTCCTCCAAGATGCATGGGATGGATAAGCAGATTTGACAGCTAGTTTTAGGCCTTCCTTCGGGCCCACCAGGAGCTATTCCAGATGATCGACGTTCAGTTGCTTCTATTTTAGCAACCTAGAAAATAATGGGTGACCGGCTTGAGTAGAAAAGTAAGGGACAGGAGGACATGAGCCAGAGGCAGGGAAAGATAGACGGGCACCCGAGAAAGTTCAAGGAGCATGAGAAGAAGAAAATCTTATTCCTAAACAAGATGATGGGCATGTTGAGGCAGCTATGTGGGTCTAGTTCTTTAGATCCTGATGATAAGCTGACCCTCCCTTCAGGCTTGAGTGTCGGTTGATCATTTCATAAAAATATGAGGACACAATACCATATTTAGTTAGGGGTGCTCTTATGACTTGATTTTGATTATGATTCTTGGATTCTATCTCGTATATTCTGGATTTGTTAGTATTTGTAGTCTCTTTCTTGTTTTGTATTGATGTGCCCTCGTCGGGCTTGATTTATTTGGATTATGGTATGCCCTTGCCGGGCTTTGATATATTTTGTTTGGGAGTAGCCGCTTTAGTAGATCTCGTAGCTCTTGTTTTTTTCTTTGATGGTATGTATGATCGACGATTCCTGATGATGAATTGAGTAACGATATTCTTAAGGGAAAATATCGATTAGGTGTGCAAGTGCGTGAGTAAAATATGGTCTTTGGTGAAGTCTATGTAGCCATTGACATTTTTTGGAGCTATACTTTGGGATTGTGACTTGATTGGTGAAAACATTTTTAGTCAAGTGGTGTGGATTGTGACAGGGCTTACCCCTCCTATTTTTGAAGGTTAAATAGTTTTGGGATGATTTTAAGACAATGCTTTGAGTCTTTTTATGATTCTTACTTGCTAGATGGATATATTTTGAAAAATGAGTCCTTTCTGCTTGACTTGAGAGTAAAATTAAGCCTTTCCAGATTGATTTTCATGTCATCTATGCGGTGAGTCTTTTTTCTGATTCCTTGTATGCACTCGTCTCACTTAGAACTTACCTTGTGGCCTTGATAGACTTTGGTTGGAAAAATTATCTTAGGCATTCTTTGGTTTGAATTGAGTCCACTTAATCTAAGTAGCCACCAGTTGCATTGATTCTATCTGTAATGTCCCTATTTAGCGTAATTGTTTTCTATTGGCAACCTAAATTACAAGCCTTGGACCTTTATGAAAAGATGACCTCCACTTGAACCCTTATCCCTCCTAGAAATGTGAAGAAAAAGAGAGGAAAAGTTGAAAAGAAATGAGTGTTTTGTGTAGAGCTTAAGGAAGATTAGTCACTATTGTCCCAATTCTTTCCTACCCTACTCCTAAGCTTACATTACAAGCCTAAAAGGCCTTTTGAGATTTCTAACCAAGTGAAATTGAGGTAATGTTGATTGAAAATAGAGTCAAGCTTATGCTATGGCATTTGTGTATATGAGATGTTCATTTGTTGAGTATGAGTATTTGAGTTCTTGTCCCTTGTTCATTGTACATACTTTTGTGGTTTGGGTACTTCCTTCTTTTTTTGAGAACATGTAAGCTAAAATGAATTGGTAAGATTGATGCCTTTCAAGGTTGAGTCAAGTGGAACTTATTAGTTGTCTAGGAGTTTGAGTCATCTTTTGTGAACTTGTTTTGTCACTTGACCATCCTTGGATGTTGGTCTTGAATTGAAAAATGTACTTTTGAAAGTGAGGGAGTTGCTTGATAGACATTTACATGCTTGAGCTAATTGTTGGTACGAACCATTGTTAAGGTCTTGATCTTATTTTTGAAAGTGAGTTGGGATTGTTGTGCCTAAATTGCTATCCTCTTGAGTTTGGTTTTTTTTGCTTGAGGACAAGAAAATTCTTAAGTTGGGGGTGTTGATGAGCATATAACTTACACTTATTTATTACTCCTTTCTTATGATTTTATATTAATTTCATAACTTGAGGCTAATTATGTTTTGAATGGTGTTGGTACATATGATGAAAATACAGTTTTGCTGAGAAGAATTGAGATTGGAGCAAAAAGGAGATGAATTGGAGAAGACATGTACTTGGCAGCAACTACTCTCTGCGAATGCAGCCTTTTGCCCAAGAACGTGGAGTAGTGGAGTAGGAAAGGGCATGAACACACCCAGCACTAGTGTATAGGCGGAGCATACGAAGACAACTATCCACAATCATGGAATGTTGAGTTGCAAACACGAAGTGTTAACTTAAGTTGACCTCTGCGAACACGGAGTACGTAGGTGACAAACGTTAGGGCAGTTCAGGAATTTCACCATTTCTGTCCCAATCAAGATATACATGCACTCCCAGCCCTTTTTCTAAAGACCTTTTAATACACTGGCATACCTTGATACAAAACAGAGGAAAGAAAAACACACCTTAGTATATATTTTAATTTACGGTGAGCATTTAGAGCAAGTTTTCTACGAATTCTTAAGTGGATTGAGGAGAATGAGCTTTGCTTGTATTTATCTTTCACTTACTCTTTCTTTCCTTATTCTTGAATGCATAGTTTGTAGATCTTATTGAGTTTGGAAATTAATTTATTTATGGGTCTTGATTAATCCTCTTGCTTTCATGCTTAGTTGATGATTTACTTGCAAATCAAGTGGGTTTCTCCCTAAATTTCATTGATTGGATTCAATTGATGTATGGATTCATCCTTACCTTCTTGTTTAGCTTATGATTTGAGGTCTCGAACTTGAATCTAGCTTAGATCTTTAATTATAGTAGTTGAAGTGGAGGGTTTGCATGATAGTGATGGTTTATGTGTTGAGGTCCTTAAAATGCGCTCAACAGCTAAGGTATTGGGTGTTTTTCTCATGCGGTGCTCAAGCCATTCGTGTCTTTGCATGGCTCTCATGAGAGGCCATAACAAGCTCTAACTAAATACCACATTGTAGTAATTAAAGTAGTTACAAGTACCCATAGAGTTAATTTGATTCTAAGGGTGATGGATCGATTGAGCTTTGATTGATTTCTATATTCCCTATCCTTACTTCCTCGCTTAATCAATCCTTATCCAATTTTCCGCGAGTACTAGTTTTAGTTTAGTTCCCCTCCCCCCCAATTAGTTAGAAGTTGCGTCGTATTTGCTGATTGAATTAAGATTAATAATTATCGGTCCTTGTCGACTTAATTGCTAACACATTGCTCCTTGTGGTATTCAATCCCGACTTAAAAGTTAGGTAAATATGCGAACAACGATCGTCCCTATGTCCATTGGTGATGTAGTCTTGAACGTCCATCAAGTCCAAGAGGTCTAGATGGAAGGTGGGGGATCCTTCCACAAATGGAGTGGTGGCGATAGTAAATTCCAAGGTGGCCACAAGCAAGGAAATCAAGACTTATCTAATAACCCTCCTCACAAGTTCAACAAACATACGTTGTAAGGACCCGACCCTCGATAGGCCTTAATGATATGTAAACTTCTAATCCCAAGAGTTTTTGGCTTGGGTTACTAACTGAGGAACACACCACGACCTATGGTTCTCACCACTAACTATGGTGTGCTTCGTGAAGTGTCCTTTAGGGGTTGATTCCAACCCACCGTTCATGATCCATGGAATGTTTTTGCCATGGGTCCTTTTAAGCAACCCATCACGACCCATGGTGCTCTCCATGGACCGTGTAGTGTACCTTAGATCTAACATTGGCTTAAAGGAGGCTGCATAGTGGATTTCACAAGAAGGGTTCCACCAGGGAACCCTCCATGGTCAATGGCGCACAACCACGGCCCGTGGAAGGCATCCTCCATTTGAAAGCCCAAGATTTGGCAAAGTATACACACCATAGAACCCCTCACGACCGGTGGTGCACACCATGGTTCGTGTAGGGGCAGTCTCACGGCCGGTGGTGCACACCATGGTTCATGTAGGGGCAGTATAGTGCAATACGTGGAATTTTGACTCAGTTTCATTAAGGGTATTTTGGGAACCTTAGACTAAACCCTTGGTATTTTTGGATTTTTTAACCTATTCTAAGACCCTTAAGATAAGACTTAGTTATTTATGTTCAGTTCACTCTAAATTGAACACTTAGACTTTAGAATTCAAACTCATAGAACATCATTCAAGACTATCCTTGAAGGATCCAGCAAAGGTCTCAAGTGTGGTTTCAAGTTTAAGTTTATTTCATCCTAATATATTTAATTCAAGCAAGGTATGTGTTGTTTTATTCATAATTCCCCTTCAATCATTGAGCCCCATCTATTTTTTAAATTTTGTGATATCTAAGTATGATTTACAAGTGAGTTTTATGATTTAGCTTCAAATTGATGAAATTATGATATGGGTCATTATCAATTGTTGATTTTAACATGAGTTAAGTCTTATTATGTTGATTTACATGGATTTTATGAGAGTTGATTTTGCAAGTCCCATTTTAATTATGAACTTATGCATGGAAAATTTCAAGTGTGATTCAATTGTTGATTCCTTCATGCATTATGAATGATTTCATCTTAATTTCATGTTTTAAGTACGCACTTCAAGTACCCAAGCTATTCCTTCATTCCTCATGATATATGTATGCATGAACAAGGTTTGCAATGAGATTTACGACGTGGGTTATTACCTAATTATGATTAGGGCTATGATTTCAAAGCAAGTATGGTTATAACATGGCATGTGATCACAAAATGTCTATGATATGGCTTAAGAAATTATGGTTGAGTATTCACCATCACGTACAAGTATGAAAATGAGCTATTCCTATGCATGTATTCACGAATTGAAGTATGTTTATGCTTTTTAGTTCAAGTATGTATTATTATGATTTGGAAAGGCTTATTCTCCAATTTCAAGCATGTATATGCATATGTATTCCCGTGGAATGATGACTTAGCATCAAATGAAATTGGGGGTTAGGGACTATCCCTAAAGATCCTTATATAAAGTGTACCTTTCTTATAACTATTTGTCAAACATAGATTATGTTTTTACCCCTTTATGGATGATTATGCTCATGACAATCTTTTTCAAATTGGGCAAGGCTCGTAAGGTGAGATTGCTTCTCTCCAATGGGAAAGGCTCGTAAGGTGAAGGATGGTCTAGCTTTTGCAAGTAAATCACTCTTTCCACTGATGTAGAGTGAACATTGTAATTCCAAGTAATAGCTCGCTTGGTCGGCTGAGGTCGTGTCCCCGTTATGTTTAAGTATTATGGTATTCATTAATTATGGATTTAAGGCGTTTTATCATGATATTCTTTCTTATATACTTCTTTCTATATATATGTGCCCTTGTCATCTAACATTGATGTTTAGGTCATCATGTTCATAAGCATTGCTCGCCCGCATACTTAGTACATTCAAACATACTAATTTATACTTTTTGCCTACACGATCTAACCATGTAGGGATCAGAGACTATCCTCATCCACCTCTTCATTGCTAGATTGGACTTGTGTAAGTTACTAGTGGTGAGTCCATTATTCGAAGAACAAGACCCACCTTTCTCATGACCCAGGCCTAGGGCCTAGGAGTGACGTGGTGAATGGGAACTCCCGAGTACCCAAGCATACCTCATAGCATCCACATACACATCATTAGTTTGAAGCTCATAATAAAGCAATTAACATATAGTTCTAAGGGACGGGAAAGTATGACTTATGCTATGGGGACGTCATAGGGATAGGCATTTACATGGATTCACATAGCACATATAACATAGAGAATACGAATTAAAGGACGGGTAATTATGACTCACGCTATGGGGATAAAAGGGACTTAGGACATTCCACATTCCATAACTCATCATGAACATATCATCACATCATTAACACTAATAGATAGCTATAAGCATAATCTCCACAAGCAAATAGCATAACATAGGATAAATCCATACATAGAGTTTACAAGATGTCCAACAATGCTTCTAAGTCATAGAATAGGACAGGGGCCAAGACGTGTCCCGGGCTAACCCTTAAAGTAAAGACATAAGAAAAAGTAGCATAATAGGTAGATAGAAGTGATAGCATCGTATGAAGATCTACCCCATTGAAGTAGAAGAAAGACAAGGATGAAGCTTTACAAGATCAAAGGAGGCCGATAATAAGATCCCAAACCAAGGAGTTAATGATAATCTCAATGTGCTTCAATTGCAGATCCAAAGGTGTCTTGTTGGGGAAGAAGAGCTAAAGCCCACGGAGGACGAATTGTCAAAATGCTACAATTATTTGGTGGCCCGAATTCAATTCCAAGAGGGAGAATTTTCGGGTTAAATTTCGTGCAAATAAGGCCAAGAAGAGTCCAAGAATCATCCACAAGAAAGGTTGCTTTCTGCCCAAGTTTAGATAGAAGACTAGTCAAACTTTCCAAGATTGTAAAGATTTTTTCCTAGTTGGGTTTTACCCTATTTCCTTGTTTATATATATGTCATTAATGTTTTCCTTTTTCTATTTAAGGTATCCTAGTACCATTTTATGCTTTTCTATAACTACTAGATCTACTCTTAGTTCAAGTTACTTTCTTTCCTTTCTAGAATAAGATTTACCTTGTAATTTTCTTTCTAGGTTTTGGATACTCCTTGGGCCTAACCTGAGAAGTCTTGCACTTCTAAGGACACTAAAATATATATATAGGAGTATTTTTTTCTTCCATAAAATACAATTGGATTGATATTAATAATATTTGAGAGAGTTTTTTTGAACATTTGTGACTTGTTCTTTGAGAATTTATCTTTCAACCTTTACTAGTTCATAGTTTGAGGTATAAAGGAATTTCTTCTTGGGATATCTTTGATTTCTTTTTGGTATTATTTAGAATGCGGTTAGTTTTGTCATGCCTAGAGTCCTAATAAGGCGGACTAGCACCCATGGCCGACAAGGCTCGGGAGAACCAACATATAACTATGCACCTGCTATGAACATTATAAAAGGTTTCCATATACAACATGCTTTCAAAAAAAAATAGATAGTAATAACAAGCCAAAAGGAAATGCATATGACAAGGCCGTTAGAGCCATGATGTCTAATTGACCACACTTTACTTTACATAGTCTACAAAGCCTCTAGTTAAGGAGCAGTATCTAAATGGATCGGGATAGGCCCCCCCTCATCACCAACTATACAATACAAAAACATCTACGCTCTAGACACACAAAGCCCCGAAGCAACCTGGAGCTCAATAATAGCAGTTGGATGTCCTACACTCCTACTGGAGAGATCTACTAGCTCATGTACCTGCAGCATGATATGCAAGTCCCCCGTAAGGGATGTCAGTATGAGATAATGTATTGAATATGTAAGGCAGGAAGTACAGTTTATGAAAATGAACTCAAATGAAATCACACACTGGTGTATAAGGATAAAAGACCACCTTTAGTCATACTGTGGAATCATGTACTTTATGTCCCTTTTATTACTTTACCTTTCTTTACTGTATAATCTGTGCACGATATATATATCATGTAAATGACCAGCTGATCAGTGGTAAATCAATATCGGGATCGACCCAGGCTAGGCTTTCCTTTCACCCCTGGGATACCCCCCGTAATATGGGATCGACCCATGCTAGGTGATTCTTCCAACCCTGGGATACCACCTATCAATAAGCAACTTCAATTAATCTTTTATTTACTTTTGAGATGATTCTTTTAGTGGTCATAACATTTAGAGCTGTAGGAATATAGACATTACATGTGACATACAAACACCCATGCAAGATAATACTACAATGAAAAGATAGCTACACATCTAATGAAATGCGTAGGAGACTAAACAACACATGGACTTTACTTAGTAAAAAGGAGCTCATGTATCTTTGATATCCAAGTATATATGAAGAATTGACAATGGCTATGTATGGGAGCATATGAATATGTTGAAGAGTAGAGACACGGTAATTAGTTATGTCGGAGTTTGTAAATTCCTTTATGTGCCAAGGAATAAACTAGATTCATGCCTAATAATACGAAGATGAGTAGCCTTACATACCTTGTTGTACTACGTCGTTATTACCTCGGAGTAGTATCCTCTTCTTCCAAATATTTGTCTACAATATAGTAGGTGATAAAACTAGTATTCGCAGCTAATAAACACATCTTGGTAATCCAATTCCACCCAAATATAATATCCAGGTAGCAAGCTCGCAATTATCAACCAAAGAGTATTCATTCAGGCTTCCCACTCCTAATCGTATTTCCTAATACATATTCTTATATACATGTCATATGCAGCTTGTTTTAGTCACATAACAGTCTTACAACAGCTCATAAAGTACAATGTACAACAACTCTACACAACACGCAAGTAGGCAACGTAACATTACGTCTTTTCGCTACATTTCGACATCAACCATTCCAAATCTGTTTCAACCTCAACCAAACTTTCCTCACAATATTTGTACACCAAAAACAATCAAAAAATAGTCCCCAAATAGATGGAGGGCGTGCAACAACAATTCCCAATTATCAGTCCACAAATTCCTACTAAGAGCGCAATTAAGATATCATATAAGAACTCATTATTGCGGAAGGTTAAAATGGTTCACCAGCCTTCTTACATCACTAAAAAACCAAATCTTGCTAAAAAGTAAATATTACTTCATAATCCAGCCAACCAAGAAGAGAAAAATCTCATAATAAACAAGAAAAGTGTACAACAATTTTTGTAACACATGCTGTCATAAATTCTTGCACAAGCACAACCACCATATTCCTCATGTTTCTCATGGAAGAATTGCACTAAATACATAGGTATTCTTACTTACCTTAACCTCCAAGATGTAGGGCTTATCCAAGAACCCTAAAGCCTTGTTGTGGCTGCTTTGTAATGGAAAGATAGAGCAGCAAATAAACTTCTGAAAGCTGAAATTTTTCTATGTCTAAAATGACTTAAAGAACTGGCTTTTAATCCCTTTTAAAGGGAAACTTTAGACCGACTTTCTCTTGTGTTTTCAGCCACATTTTGTCAAGGTGGTGATGCACCTGCTTGGCCCTTTTACTTAGGCCTTATTGGGTTTCAATTGGATGGGCTTTGCAGCCAATTTTTCCCTTCTTACTTTCACTCAGTTTGGATCCTATTTGTGAATTGGGTAGTAAATGTATCTTGGCCCATTTCCTAACAATCTTGGGCTGCAAGTATTTTCCATTTATGAAGCTAAACCATGGGCCCAAATTATACCCTTAACTCGGAGTTTATTCTTTATCGGACTTGAACAAATTCAATGTTGGGCCTCGTCTCCGTCTACCTAGCCTATATAAGCTAAGCGCGTAGGTGACTCACCTGCTAGCTTTCGAAGTCCCACAAGAACCTCACTTCTTTCGGCTCATTTGAGGCCGTGATTTCCTCAATTTGACTTAAAACTTATCTACACTCGCTCATCTTAAGCATTAGGTGTAAATGTGACCCTCCAATCTATACTTTAGGCGCTATTAAAGTTGGTGTCCCTTTTTACCTAATCATATCATGTTCCATACGCATAGGGCTAGTACACCTAAGATGCAGGGTGTTACAAGTTTACATACTAATTGTTGTCTTTACTTACTCATAAAGCGGTCAAGATCCAAATATATGGTTAGATTCGTTTTCTCAAGTAAAGGTGTTAGATTTCTTCCATAAATCTTTGTGTTGTTACTTGGATCTTTTCAAGGCCTTAGAATATCAATTCCTTGGAAATTCTTAGATCTTTCCTTTGAATTTCCTATATCTTCAATTAGTTTTTCTCTTTTTCTTTATTGCTTCTGCATTTTAGTATTCACTCCATATTAGTGTTCCTTCTAACCTCAATCCTATCAAGTGGTAACAAAGGGATTCTATCAAGATTTTATTCTTGGTAAATCTTGGGATTTCTTGAATATAAAAAGCAAAAAAAAAGTTAAAAAATAATTTAAAAAATTAAAAAAGAGATAACTTGCTCTCCCAAACAAAAAAAAGGAATTAAGAAAAGGGGAGTCTAAATCTTTGAGGATAAGAGAATTTGTTTTCTTATTCTTATATAATTCTAAGTAAGTTCCTTTTTATTCATGTTTTATTTTCAACTAAATCCTACTCGTTCTAGGACTAGTTCTTTATTTTCATTTTTACCCCAAAAATCTATACTTTATCACTAAGAACTTGATACTTGTTTGGGTTTAATTATAAATCTACAAAGTACTTTTTCTCAAAGGTTATTTAAGGGGAAAAAGGCAAGTGTGGGTGTGTTTAAAAGAGGGTAAAAGCCATATTAAGTGTGTGATACTTGATATTTTTGTGAGATGTCTAATTCAGGCTGTGATGAGGAAAGGACTCGTTTAGAAGTGGAGATCAAAGGAAGAAATGACCTCATCCTTCAAGATATGCACTAACAATTCAGAGATGGAACCTTAAATTTCAAGAGATAAGGAATATGATTACTGAGCAGAATGAGACCATAGCCGTAATTAGGAGGGAGAATAATGTTGTACCACCCAATAATGTTAGACCCCTAGTTAGAAGAAATATACCCCATGTCCCTTTTGTAAATCCTGAATATGATAATGATGATTTTGATGGTGAATTTAATCTAGAAGGAAGAGGTAGGAACGGAAAAAGAGGTAGAGTAGATGATAATATAAATAGTATAAAAATGAAAATGTCATCTTTCAAGGGGACAAGGGACCCAGACTTGTACCTTGATTGGGAGAGATGAGTTGAAGCCATCTTTGATTGTCATAACTACTATGAGGATAAGAAAGTTCAACTTGTTGTTGTTGAGTTTTCTAATTGTGCTGCTTCTTGGTGGATAAAGCTTACTAGGGATAGATTGCTAGATGAGCTACTACCATCGCTACCTGGGCAGAAATGAAGAGGGTGATGAGGAAAAGGTTTGTGCCATCATATTTTCAAAGAGATCTGTAGTCTCGCCTTCAACACTTGAATCAAGGATCCGTTTTGGTGGATGAGTACTTCAAAAAACATGGATATGTCTATGATCCAAGCTAATTGCAAGAAGGAAGAAGAAAGCTACAATGGCTATATTCTTAAATAGTTTAAATTTTGAAATAGCTGATATAGTAGAGATATAACAATATGTAACTTTAGATGAGTTAGTTGATTTGTCTATTAAAGTAGAAAAACAAATCAAGAAAAAGTTGCAACCTAACTCATAGAGAAATAAGCCAAACTCCATCTCTAAGAAGCCATGGTCAAATCAAGAGAGAAAAGCTCATTCTAAACCTCAAGAAGATAGAGGTAAAGGTAAGTTGAAGAGAGCGGTAAAACCTTCAATTCCAGATCTTCTACACCTAGTAGTTCTATTCAATGTCACAAATGTCATGGGAAGGGTCATATAATGCATGAACATCCAAGTAAAAGAAACATCATACTTAGAGAGAATGGAGAACACGAGAGTGAAAAAAGTGACGAGGAAAAAGAAGAAGGAGGAGGTGTAAGTGAGGAAGATGATTTAGAACTGCCTAGTGATGCTATAATTAGGGTAGTGAGGTGAATTATGACTATCAATTTGGGTAGTAGTGATGAAGGACAGAGGGGGAGGAGGTGTAAGTTAGGAAGATGATTTAGAACTGCCTAATGATGCTATAATTGGTGTAATTAGGAGAATTATGACTACCAATTTGGGTAGTAGTGATGAAGGACACAGGGAGAATTTGTTCCATACTAGATGTGGGATAAAGGGGAAGACTTATTCTATGATTATTAATGGGGTAGTTGTGAAAATGTGGTGAGTTCATACTTGGTACATATGCTAGGAATCGTATGCATGAAACACTCTACCCCATATAGGCTCCTATGGTTAAATGATAGTAGAGAGATAAAAGTAAACAAACAATGCATGATTGCATTTAATGTTGGTAGGTATGAAGATGAAATTCTTTGTGATGTACTTCCAATGCAAGCATGTCATGTTTTACTTGGAAGACCTTGGCAATATGATAGGGATACTACTCATCAAGGGAGAAAGAATAGGTATAGTCGTCTGGATAATGGCAAGAAATTTACTCTTGCTACCATTATCTCCTTCACAAGTGTTTGAAGATCAGAAACGATAGAGGGAAACAATGGGAAAGCAAAAGGGAGAGATAAAAGGTGAACTTGACGGAAACGGAAAAGGCCAAGAGATAGAAAAAACGCGAGATGGCCGAGAAAAGGAAAGAGAGGGCTGCAAATAAAGTAAAGAGGTAAAAGAGCATTTGAGTGGAAAAAAATTTGGTAAGAGGAAAGGGGCTAAGGAAAAGAAAAAACAGAGTCTTCATGTAAAAGCCAAAGAGTGTTTGAATGGTAGAAAAGAGGGGCTGCCCATAGTACTACTTACTTACTAAGAAGTGTTGATTAACTTTGAACAACTAACTCCTTCTTTGCCAAATAGTGTTTCTTCTCTTTTGGAGAGTTTTGAAGATGTATTCCCTGATAATACTCTAGAGCAATTGCCATTTTTTAGAGGGATTAAGCACCAAATAGACTTAGTGTTTGGGTCTCAACTACCTAATAGGCCTGCGTATAGGAGTAAGCCTGAAGAGACCATATAATTACAAAGCCAAGTTGAAACATTGCTTAAAAAAGGTTTTGTTTGAGAAAGCATGAGACCATGTTCTGTTCCTGTCCTATTGGTACGCAAAAAGGATAGAACATGAGGGATGCATGTGTAACATCCCACATTTTAGGTGTACTAGTCCTATACATACGGAACATGATATGATTTGGTAGGAGGAGCACAAACTTTAAAAGCTCATAACTTTTGGACTAGAGGGCGATAATTGTGTCTAATGCTTAAGACGAGTGAGTGTATATAAGTTTCAAGCCACATTAAGGAGAGTGCTGCCTTGAAAAACGTAAAAGGAAGTGCGGTACTTGTAATACTTAGGAAGCTAACAGGTGAGTCACCTACGTACTTAGCTTAAATAGGTTAAGTAGACGGAGACAAGGCCCAATATCGAATTTTTTAAGTCCGGTGAAAAATAAATCCTGAGTTAAGGATGTAATTTTAGCCCATCGTTTGAGCATAAAGGGAAAATGTAGGAAGCCAAAGATGAATAGGAAAAGGGCCAAAGTACATTTACCACACACTTCAAAAATAGGGCCCAAACTAAGTGAAAGTAGAAGGAAATAATATTAGTAGCAAAGCCCATCAAATTGGAACCTAATAAAGACCAAGTGAAAGGGCCAAGTTGCTGCATCACTACCTAAATAAAATAACTTTTAAAATTTAAAAGAAAGTTAGCCAAGAGTGGCCCTTTAAAAGGCGTTAAACCAAGTCACTTCAAGTCATTTTAACAAAGCTAAAAAATCAGATTTTCTTCCAAGTTTTTCCTTGCTCTCTCTTGACTTTGCAAAGCAGCCAAAGCACACCTTTAGGGTTCCTAAAGAAGCTCTCAATCTTGAAGGTAAAGTTAAGTAAAGATACTTGTCTATTTACTATGGTTTTCTTTCGTGAAAAACAAGAGAAATAGGTTGGTTACACTTGTGCTAGAATTTTGGACAGCATGTATTCAAAGGATTGTTATACACTTTTCTTGTTAATTAAGAGGCTTTTCTCTTCTTGGTTTGCGGGATTATGAAGTAATATTGATGTTTTTAACAATTTTTAGTTCTGTAGTAATGTAAGAAGGCTGCTGCACCATTTTTATCTTCCACGAAAATGAATTCCTGTATGATATTTTAATTGCGCTCCTAGTAGGAACTTGTGGACTAGTAATTGGGAATTGTTATTCCACGTCCTCCTTCTACTTGGGGGACTGTTTTTGGACTTTTTAGGACCTTTTTATGTATAAATATGTTGGAGACAGTTTTGTTTAAGCTGAAATAGGTTTGGGATTATTTACTTTGAAATGTAGCACGAAGGCGTAATGTTAGACTACCTACTTGTGTGTTGTGCAAAATTGTTATGTGTTGTTCTTTGTAAGCTTATGTAACACTGTTATGGGACTAAAATAAGCTGGATATGACACACACATATATATATATATATATATATATATATATGAGAATGTGTATTAGAAAATTCAATTAGAGATGGAGAGGATTAAAGAATACTCTTGGATTGACAATCACAAGCTTGCTACCCAGGCATTATTTTTTATGAGATTGAACTTCCAAGACATGTTTATTAGCTGCTAATACTAGTTTTATCACCTGCTATATTGTAGATAAGTATTTGGAGGTAAAGGAGACTACTTTGAGGTAATAACGACGTAGTACAACGAGGTATGTAAGGTTACTTGATTTCTTATAATTTGGCATGACATCTAGGTTCTTCCTTGGCACATAAAGGCACTTACCAACTCCGACATAACTAATAACTATCTCTTCACTCTTTACACAGTTCATATGCTCACATACATAGCCATTGTAAATTTTGCATACTTTCTTTGGATAACAAAATACATGAGTCCTTTTTGTTTCTAAATAAAGTCCACGTGTTGTTCATCTCCTACGCATTCATTACTTGTGTAACTCTATTTTCATTGTGGTATTGTCTTGTATGATTGTTTATAGGTCACATGATATGTCTATAGTTGTACAGCTCTAAATCTTATGACCACCAAAAGAATCATCTCAAAAGTAAATAAAAGATAACTCAAACTTGCTTATTAATGGGTGGTTTCCCAGGGTGGAAGAATCACCTAACATGGGTCGATCCCATATTACGGGGGTATCCTAGGGGTGAAAGGAAAGCCTAGCATGGGTCAATCCCAATATTAATTTACTACTCATCAGTTGGTCATTACTATGATGTACTGTGCACAGATTATAAAGTAAAGAAAGGTAAAGTAATAAAAACAATACATAAAGTACATGATTCCATAGTATGACTAAAGGTGGTCCCTTATCCTTACACACCAGTGTATGATTTCATTTGAGATCTTAAAACATATATAGTACTCCCTGCCTTACATATTCAGTACATTATCTCGTACTGACGTCCTTTATGGGGGACCTGCATTTCATGTTGCAGGTAAAGGAGCTACTAGATCCCCTAGTAGGAGTACAGGTACTCCAGCTGCTATTACTAAGCTCTAGGTTGCTTCGAAGCTTTGTGTGTCTAGTGCTTATATTTTTGTATTGTATAGTTGGTCATGAGGCAGGGCCTATCCCGATCCATATAGATATTGTTCCTTATCTAGAGGCTTTGTAGGCTATGCAAACTAAAGCATGGTCATGTATCGTACTTTAGACGTCGTGGCTCTAATGGCCTAGTCATATGTATTTCCTTTAAGCTTGTTATTACTATCTACTTTCTTCATAGCATGCTGAATGTGAAAACCCCTTTACAATGTTCATAGAATGTGCATGGGTATATGTTGGTTCTCCCGAACCTTGTCGACAACGGGTGCTAGTCCACCTTAATGGGACTTTGGGCGTGACAAGTGGTATTAGAGCGGGTCGTCCTAGGGAGTATACAAAGTCGTGTCTATGTAGAGTCTTGTTTATAGATTTATTGTGCACCACATTTATAAGCAGGTGGCTACGTGGCATTTTGGAGTTGTCACTTTCTTTTCATTCTTTAGATCATGCCATAGACCCAAGAGTTATAGGTGGATTGTTTCTAACCTCTAAATAATTTTGTACAGCAAGTATGCCAAAAACAGGAAAATTAAAGGCAAAGGAAAGGAAGTGGATGTGGTAGTTGGCGTACCTAGTTAGGTGAGACAATGAAATGAGGACCAAGATGAGTCTCTGTCACAAACATCTCCAACTCCTCCTGCTCCTGATAAATCAGGGAATAGTGAAACTCCCCTAGAACCACCTACTGATGCTACCGTGCAAGATCTGAGAAGTGTGGTCCAACTATTAACTCTTATAGTTGATGGCCAAGGTCAAAGAAAAGAAGGTCCAGTTTATAGGTGCAGGTGGTGCGAATAGGGCAGCTAGCACGAGGATACGTGACTTCCTTAATTTGGACCCTCCATCTTTTATCGGGTCAGATCCTAATGAAGATCCATAAGACTTCATCGATCAGGTCCAACACACTTTGGATGTTATGCACGAAAGTAGTACAGAAGTTTTGGAGCTGGCAACATATAGATTGAAGGGTGTGGCTATTTTGTGGTATGAAGCTTGGATGCAATCTAAGGGTATAGATGCACCTCCAACTACCTGGAAGAAGTTTAAAGAGGCATCTCTTGACCATTACTTGCCATTAGAGATCTGAGAGGCCCGTGCAGATCACTTTCTAAATCTCCACCAAGAGAATATGAGTGTGAAGAAGTATAGACTTCAATTTAATTCCCTGGCCAGGTATACTCCTAATGTATTTTCTACTAAGGCAGATAGAGTTTATCGATATGTGGCTAGGTTGGATTCATATCTGGTTAGACACTGTACCGTTGCTTCTTTGAACAAAGTCATGGATATAGCGAGGATGTAAGCATTTTCACAAAAACTTGAGGATCAGAGGCAAAGAAGAAGGACACAAGAGTTAGAAAAGGGGCAGCCCAAGAGGGGAAAATCTACGGGGCAATTTATACCATCCGAAGGTGAGTTTAGGCCTTGGTTTTATAATAAACCACCTAGGCCATCATCCTCCTACTCTGCAGCTAGTGCTCCACCACAACTTCAAGGGTCCAGAAGTAATTAGTTTGGTCAAAGAAATGAAGGCCAAGGTGCACAAACAACAGGATATTCGGCAAGCCAACAAATGCCTCCTAGGTAGCCTTGCTAACAATGTGGGAGGAGTCATTTAGGTACATGTTGTGTTGGGACAAATGTTTGCTATTGGTGTGCTATGCAAGGACATATGATGAAAGATTGCAAGAGGAGACGCACGGGTGATGTGCTAGTGATATAGCACAATCTACTTGGTCAGTTGTTGCATCATCATCATCATCAGTTCCTCCATTAGGTAGGGGTCAGCAAGCACCTACAGGTCGTGGTAGAGGTGCTAGATGGGTAGCTAGCACTAGCAAATCCTAGAATTGCACTTACGCTCTGGGGAGTCGACAAAATATGGAAGCTTCACCCGATGTAGTCACAGGTACATTGTTCATATTTTCACATAATGTGTATGCATTAATTGACCCTGGTTCTACATTATAATATATCACTCCACTAGTTGCTGGGAAGCTTAAGAGAACACCTAAATTGTTGAACAAGTCATTTAAAGTGTCTACACCAACTGGTGAACGAATTATAGCTAGAAGGGTGTATTATAACTGTGTAGTAACAGTTTGTGACCGTGACACATTAGCTGACCTTCTTGATGTCACACCCAAAGTCCCATTATGATAGACTGGCACCTATAAACGACAAGGCTCAGGAGAACCAATATATAACTATGCACCTGCCATGAACATTATAAGAGGTTTCCATATTCAACATCCTTTCAAAAAAAAGTAGACAGTATTAACAAGCCTAAAGGAAATACATATGACTAGGCCGTTGGAGCCACGATGTCTAAAGTACAATAATTGACCACACTTTACTTTACATAGTCTACAAAGCCTCTAGGTAGGTAAAAATATCTATTAAGGATCGACACAGGCCCCGCCTCATGACCAACCATACAATACAAACATATAAGCTCTAGACACACAAATCCCTAAGGCAACCTGGAGCTCACTAACAGCAGTTGGATATCTTGTACTTCTACTGGGGAGATCTACTAGCTCCTCCACCTGCAGCATAAAATGCAGGTACCCCGTAAGGGACGTCAGTACGAGATAATGTACTAAATATGTAAGGCAGGAATTCTTGTATAAGAAGTGAGAACTCAAATGAAATCATAAACTAGTTTGTACGGATAAGAGACCACCTTTAGTCATACGATGGAATCATGTATTTTATGTCCTTTTTATTACTTTACCTTTCTTTACTGTATAATTTGTGTAGAATATATCATGTAAATGACCAGCTGATAAGTGGTAAATCAATATCGAGATCGACCCATGCTAGGCTTTCCTTTCACTCCTGGGATACCCCTCGTAATGTGGAATCGACCCATGCTAGGTGATTCTTCCACCCTTTTGGAGTTTCAATGAGGCCAACTCCCAATTTGGCTAGTTGTTGTAGAACCTTAGCGACTCCTTGACTTACCACAGTCTGATCACCAATATTCATAATTGCCTTTCGACTCAAAGCATCGTCTACCACATTTGCTTTCCCTGGATGGTATAATATATCAACATTGTAATCCTGTATTAGCTCCAGCTATCTTCGTTGTCTTAAATTTACGTCTTTCTATTTAAACATGTATTGTAGGCTCTTATGATCAGTATATATGTCGACCTGAACTCCATACAAATAGTGGCGCCATATTTTGAAGGCAAACACAACAGCTTCTAGCTCAAGGTCATGAGTTGGGTAGTTTTTCTCCAGCGGTCGCAGTTGTCTTGAGGCATAAGCAATTACGCTACCATGTTGTGTCAGTACACAGCCTAAGCCAAATCCTGAAGCAGCACAATACACCGCATACCCCTCCGTGCCTTCTGGAAGCACTAGCACAAGTGCTGAAGTTACCCTGTTTTTCAACTCTTGGAAACTCCTTTCACATGCATCATTCCATTGAAACTTGGTCTCCTTGTGTGTCAACTTTGTTAGAGGTACAAATATAGAAGAAAACCCCTCAAAACACCTTCTGTAATAACCTGCTAACCCTAGAAAGCTTCGAACTTCTGTGGGTGTTATTGGTCTTGGCCAATCTTTCACCGCTTCTATCTTTTGTGAATCAACCCTTATTCCTTCATCGGATACAATATGACCCAAGAATGCCACTGATTCAACCAATTTTCACATTTGGAAAACTCCGCGTACAATTGTCGATCATGAAGAACTTGTAATACCTGTCGTAAATGATTTGCATGGTCCTCTTCTGATCTTGAATATACCAAAATATCATCTATAAATACTATCAAAAATATATCCAAGAATGGCTTGAATACCCTGTTCATTAAATCCAAAAAAACTACTAGTGCATTTGTTAGCCCAAATGACATAACAAGAAATTCAAAGTCACCATAGAGTGCCCCAAAAGCTATCTTGGGTATATCTTTCTCCTTTACCCTCACTTGGTGATAATTCGATCTCAAATCAATTTTCGAAAAGCATTTGGCACCCTGTAACTGATCAAATAAATCATCAATCCTGGGGAGAGGCTATTTGTTCTTAATTGTCACCCTATTCAATTGCCAGTGGTCCATACACATTCTCAAGATGCCATACTTTTTATGTACAAATAAAATTGGTGCACCCTAAGGGGACACACTAGGTCTAATAAAACCCTTCTCTAGCAAATCTTTTAGGTGCTCCTTTAATTCACATAATTCTGTCGGGGCCATTCTATATGAAGGGATAGAAATAGGTTGAGTTCCTAGAAGTAAGTCAATACCAAAATGCACTTCTCGTTCTGGAGGTAAACCTGGAAGCTCTTCAGGAAAACATAAAAAAAGTCATTCACTATTGGAACAGATAGAAGAGTTGGTAATTCTTCCTCCATATCCCCCACTCTAACTAGATGAAATATATATCCCTTTGACTTCATCTTCCTTGCCTTAAAATGGGAAACAAACTTACCTTTTGGTGCCACAACATTGTCTTCCCATTCATGGACTGCCTCATTTGGAAAGTGGAAATACACTCTCTTAGTTCGGCAATCCATAGTGGCATAGCAAGAAGTTAACCAATCCATACCTATTATAACATCAAATTCCACCATTTCTAACTCAACAAAGTCAGCCAATGTGTCACGGTCACAAACAATTACTACACAGTTATAATAGACCCTTCTAGCTATAATAGATTCACCGGTTGGTGTAGACACTTCAAATCGCTTGTTTAATTTATATGTTTTTTGAAGCTTCCTAGCAACTAGTGGAGTGATATATGATAATGTAGAACCAGGGTCAATTAATGCACATATTATGTGAAAAGGTGGACAATGTACCTGTAACCACATCGGGTAAAGCTTCTAAATTTTGCCGACTCCCTAGAGCGTAAGTACGATTCTGGGGTTTGCTAGAGCTAGCTACCCCTCTACCACCTCTACCATGACCTGCAGGTGTTTGCTGACCCCTACCTAATGGAGGAACTAATGATGATGATGGAACAGCTGACCAAGTAGGTTGTGCTATATCACCCATACGTCTTCTCGAGCGATCTCTTATCATATACCCTAGTACACCACACCAAAAACAAGCATTTGTCCCAACATGAAATGTACCTAAATGACTCCTCCTACATTGTTTGCAAGGTTGCCTTGGAGGAATTTGCTGGCTTGCAGAATATCCTGTTGTCCGTGCACCTTGACCCTCACTTCTTTGACTAAACTGATTACCTTTAGACCCTTGATGTTGTGGTGGAGCACTAACTGCAGAGTAGGAGGATGATGGCCTAGGTGGCCTATTAATAAACTGAGGCCTAAAATCACCTCGGGATGGTATAAATTGCCCTGTTGATCTGGCTCTCTTGGACTGCCCCCCTTTCTAACTCATTTGTCCTTCTTCTTTGCCTCTAATCCTCCAGTTTTTGTTCAAATGCTTGCATCCTCACTATATCCATGTCTTTATTCAAAAAAGCAATGGTCCAGTGTCTGACCAGATACAAATCCAACCTATCCTCATATCGATAAACTCTATCTACCATAGTAGCGAATACACTAGGAGCATACCTAGACAGGGAATTAATCTGAAGGCTATACTCCCTCACGCTCATATTCCCTGGGTAGAGATTCAGAGACTCATCTGCACAAGCCTCTCGGATCTCTAATGGCAAGTAATGGTCAAGAAATGCCTCTTTGAACTCCTTCCAAGTAGTTAGAGGTGCATATATACCCTTAGATTGCTTCCAAGCTTTATACTAAAATATAGCCACACCCTTCAATCTATATGTTTCCAGCTCCACAGCTTCTTCACTGTTTACGTGCATAACAACCAAAGTGTGTTGGATCTCATTGATGAAGTCTTATGGATCTTTATTATTATCTGACCCGATAAAAGTTGGAGGGTCCAAAATAAGGAAATCCTGTATCCTTGTGATAACAGCCATATTCGCACCACCTGCACCCATAACTTGACCTTCTTGTCTTTCACCTTGGCCAGCAACTATACGAGTCAATAGTTGGACCGCATTTCACATATCCTACACGATAGCATCGGTAGGTAGTTTTGGGGGAGTTTCACTACTTCCTAGTTCATCAGGAGATAAAGGAGTTGGAGATGTTCGTGACAGACACTCATCTTGGGCCTTATTTTGTTGTCTCACCCGACTTGGTACACCAACTACCACTTCTACTTCCTTCCCTTTGCCTTTACTTTTCCTTGTTTTAAGCATACTCGTTGTACAAAATGATTTAGAGGTTAGAGACAATCAACCTATAACACTTGGCTCTATGGCACGATCTAAGGAATGAAAAGAAAGTGACAACTCCTAAATGCCACGTAGCCTCCTACTTATAAATGTGGTGCACAACACATCCATAAACAAGACTCTACATAGACACGGCTTTGTAGACCCCCTAGGAGGACCCGCTCTAATACCACTTTTGTCACGTCCAAAGTCCCATTAATGCGGACTAGCAGCCGTTGCTGACAAGGCTCGGGAAAACAAACATATAACTATGCACCTGCTATGAGCATTATAAGAGGTTTCCATATTCAACATGCTTTCAAAAAAAAGGTAGATTGTAATAACAAGCCAAAAGGAAATGCATATGACTAGGCCATTGGAAACACGATGTCTAAAGTACAATACTTAACCACACATTACTTTACATAGTCTACAAAGCCTCTAGATAAGGAATAGTATCTATTAAAGATCGGGACAGGCCCTGCCTCATGACCAACCATATAGTAAAAAAATATAAGCTCTGGACATACAAAGCCCCAAAGCAACCTGGAGCTCAATAACAACAGCTGTTATATCCAGCCTGTTTTAGTCACATAACATGCTTACAACAGCTCATCAAGTACAACATACAATGTGACTAACATGCTTACAACAGCTCATCAAGTACAACATACAACATCTCTACACAACACGCAAGTAGGCAACGTAAAATTACATTCTTTGGCTACATTTCAGCCTCAACCATTCCAAATTTGTTTCAACCTCAACCGAACTGTTCTCAAGCTATTTACATATAAAGATAGTCTTAAAACATTCAAAAAAAAAAGGGTCCCAAAGTAGATGGAAAACGTGAGACAACAATCATTAATTATCCGCCCACAAGTTCCTACTAAGAGTACCATTAAGATAGCATACAAGAACTCATTTTTGCGGAAGATAAAAATGGTGCAGCAGCCTTCTTTAATCACTACAGAACCAATCCTTATTAAAAACATAAATATTACTTCATAATCCAGCCAACCAACAAGAGAAAATCCTCTTAATAAACAAGAAAAGTGTATAACATTCTTTGGAACACATGCTGTCCGAAATTCCTGTACAAGTACAACCAGCATACATGTATTCCTGTACAAGTACAACCAGCATACTCCTTATGTTTCTCAAGAAATATTTATATTAAACCATAGGTATTTTTATTTACCTTGTCCCTCAAGGATTAGGAGCTCTTCAAGAACCCTAAAGGTGTGCCTTTAAAAAAAATTTTAAATGCCTTTAAAAGAAATCTGATGTTTGGCTAAGTAAAAATGACTTAAAGTTGCTGGATTTTAACCCCTTTTAAAGGGCCACTTTTGGCCGACTTTCTTTTGCATTTCAATCCTTATTTTATTAAGGTGGTGATGCAGCAACTTGGCCATTTCACTTGGGCCTTATTGGGCTTCAATTGGATGGGCTTTGCTGCAAATATTCTCTTTTACTTTCACTTAGTTAGGGCCCTATTTGTGAATTGGGTTGTGAATATAATTTGGCCCTTTTCCTAACCATCTTGGGATGCAAATGTTTTCCCTTTATGATTCCAAACCATGGGCCCAAATGACAACTTTAACTTGTTGTTCATTCTTTATCAGACTTGAATATATTCGGTTTTGGGCCACATCTCCGTCTACCTAGCCTATTTAAGCTAAGCACATAGGTTACTCACCTGCTAGCTTCCTAAGTCCTACAAGCACCTCACTTCTTCCACTTCATTTGAGGTCGCAGTCTCCTCAATGTGACTTAAAACGTATATACACTCGGTCCTCTTGAGCGTTAGACATACATATAGCCCTCTAATCTGAAATTTAAGCACTCTTAAAAATGTGTGCTGATTTGACCTGGCCATATCATGTTTCGTATTCATAGGACTAATACATGTAAGATTTGGGGTGTTACATGATAGAACTAGGATTATCAGCTAATAAACACATCTTGGTAGTCTAGTTCCACCCAAAAATAATATGCGGGCAGCAAGCTCGTAATTATCAACCAAAGAGTATTCTTTTAACCCTTCCACTCCAAATCGTATTTTCTAATACACATTATCATATACATATCATATACAGCTTGTTTTAGTGCCATAACAGTGTTACAAGAGCTCATAAAGTACAATGTACAACAACTCTACACAACACGCAAGTAGGCAACGTAACATTACGTCCTTTCCCTACATTTCGACATTAACCATTCCCAATCTGTTTCAACCTCAACCAAACTGTCCTCAACATATTTGCACACAAAAAAAGTCCTAAAACAGTCCAAAAAATAGTTCCCAAATATATGGAGGACTTGCAACAAAAATTCCCAATTATCGGTCAAGAATTCCTACTAAGAGTGCAATTAAGATATCATATAAGAACTCATTTTTACGAAAGATAAAAATGGTGCAGCAGCCTTCTTTCATCACTACAGAACTAATCCTTGTTAAAAATATAAACCTTACTTCATATTTTAGCTAACCAACAAGAGAAAATCCTTTTAATAAACAAGAAAAGTGTACAACAATCTTTGGAACACATGCTGTCCAAAATTCTTGCACAAGTATAAACAGCATACTCTTAATGTTTTTCATGGAAAAATTGCACTAAACACATGGGTATTCTTACTTACCTTAACCTCCAAGATGTAGGGCTACTCCAAGAACCCTAAAGTCTTGTTGTGGCTGCTTTGTAATGGAAAGAGAGAGCAAGGAGAAACTTTGAAAAAAAATCTGATTTTTGGCCATGTGAAAATGACTTAAGGTTGCTGGATTTTAATCTCTTTTAAGGGACACTTTTGGCAGACTTTCTTTTACATTTGAAGCCTTATTTTATTAAGGTGGTGATGCAGAAACTTGGCCCTTACTGGGCTTCAATTTGATGGACTTTGCAGCCAATGTTTTCCTTCTACTTTCACTTAGTTTGGGCCCTATCATGTTTCATATGCATAGGACTAATATATGTAAGATGTGGGGTGTTACTGGTGAGCTGGAAATTGTGGAATTTGATGTTATAATGGGTATGGATTGGTTAGCTTTTTGTTATGCCACTATAAATTGCCGAACTAAGAGAGTGTATTTGAGGTAGTCCTTGAATGGAAGGCAATGATAGGGCACCAAAGGGTAAGTTTTTTTCTTATTTTGAGGCAAGGAAGATGATGCCAAAGGGATATATATGTCATCTAGTTAGAGTGAGGGATATGGTGGCATATTTACCAACACTTCAATCTATTCCAATAGTGAATGAATTTATTGATGTGTTTCATGAAGAGCTTCCAGGTTTACCTCTAGAACGAGAAGTAGATTTTGGTACTGACTTACTTCCAGGCACTCAACCTATTTCTATCCCTCCATATAGAATAGCCTCGATAGAATTACGTGAATTAAAGGAACAATTAAAGACTTGCTAGAGAAGGATTTTATAAGACCTAGTATGTCCTATTGGTGTGCGCCAGTGTTATTTGTACGTTAAAAAGATGGCACCTTTAGAATGTATATTGACTATTGGCAATTGAATAGACTGACAATTAAGAACAAATACCCCCTCCCCCAGATTGATGATTTATTTGATCCGTTACAAGGCGTCAAATGCTTTTCGAAAATTGATTTGAGATCTGGTTATCACTAGGTGAGGGTGACGGAGAAAGATATAGCCAAGACAGCCTTTAGGATACGCTATGGCCACTTTGAATTTCTTGTTTGGACTGACAAATGCACCAACAGTTTTTATGGATTTAATGAACAGGGCATTCAAGCCATTCTTTGATGTATTTGTGATAGTATTTATAGATGATATTTTTGTATATTCAAGATCAAAAGAGGACCATGCAAATCACTTACGACAGGTATTACAAGTTCTTTGTGATCAGCAATTGTACGCCAAGTTTTCCAAATGTGAATTTTGGTTAAAATCAGTGGCATTCTTAGGTTATATTGTATCCGATGAAGGATTAAGAGTTGATTCACAAAAGATAGGGGCGATGAAAGATTGGCCAAGGCCAAGAACACCCATAGAAGTTTGAAGCTTCCTAGGGTTAACAGGTTACTAGAGAAGGTTTGTTGAGGGTTTTTCTTTAATTTCTGCACCTCTAACAAAGTTGACACATAAGGGGAACAAGTTTCAATGGAATGATGCATGTGAAAGGAGTTTCCAAGAGTTGAAAAGCAAGCTAACTTTTGCACCTTTGCTAGTGCTTCCAGAAGGCACAGAGGGGTATGTAGTGTATTGTGATTCTTCAGGACTTGTGTTAGGGTGTGTACTGACTGTTGACACCCAATTTTGACCCACCTTAACTTTCTTTTTATGTTATTCGATTATTTAAGTATTTTTAAAATAATATTTTTTATTAGTTTATATTTTAATTTTTTACCCGAAATTTGTATATTTTTGCATTCATAATTTATAAAATTATTATTATTATTATTATTATTATTATTATTATTATTATTATTATTATTATTATTATTATTATTATTATTATTATTATTATTATTATTATTATTATTATTATTATTATTATTATTATTCAGTAAGAATGTTAAGTCGTAGTAGTAATATTTGATACTAGAACATTATTATATTATTATTTAATTTCATTATCTACTACACTAATTATTTTAAAATGCATAATATTTTACTTTATCAATTTTTTTTAACAAGCTTAATACGTTCAAATATTTGTACATGATAATTTTAGCATATACTAAGTATTTTCGTTAAATAAAAAATATTATTTCAAAATATTATATATTTTATTTGTGTGTGTATTGTAATTACTAATTAGATAATAATATATTTAAGTTTATCCAATTGGTAAATTCATAGCCTTTTTAATCTCATTCATTTCAAATCTAACGAAGTTCCTTTACATTTTATTTCAATTCTAGACAATTGTTTACAATTTATTTCAATTCTAATTAATTCTTGTCAATTTTTAGCCCAAATCAAGTCAATTTGTGCCTTTATTTTAAATACCCAATTTTTTGTTTTCTATTTTTGTTTTCTTTGATTTGTAGGATTTAATCCTAGCTGTTCATCACGTTTGATTTAATGGACCAAATTAATTCATATTTAATTATATTTTTAACTCTATATCCCCAAAAACCCTAAATTATTCTCCATTTCCCCCCCCTTCTCTCCTCCCAACCGCCTCTCCTCCCCTTTCTCCCTCTTCCCGTCACCCCCCTCTCCTCTCCACCACTTTCTCCCCCTCTTCTTGTCCCTTCCCTCCTCTTCCCGTTGCCCCTTTCTCCCCTCTCCTCTTCACCATTTTCTCCCCCCTCTTCTTCACCATTTTCTCCCCCCTCTTCTTCTCTCTTTCCTCCTCTTTCCCGTCACCCCTCTCCTTTCCCCCAACCCGCCGGAAAAACCCCATTTCAAACGATACCAATGACCCCTTTCCCTTCACTGACACGCCGGCGAAACTCCTCCACTGGCAGACCCTTTCTTCTCCTCTCTTCCTCCGGCCGCTCATCACCACCAGCAAAACTCACGCGGATCCAAAAAACAGTCACCAAAACCCACCGCAAAACAACCACTCAAACCCTTTCTCCTCCACCATGCAACCACAAGTCTGAAAAATCGACTCCTCAACTCCGGCAAAGACAACATTGATAAGTCCAAATTGATCAAGAATTATTGGGGTTTGAATTTATTTATTTTGGTTCACATACCTTGCTTAATTTATTTAGTTATTTATTTATAATTTATGTGATTTTGGTGAATATGCTATCTGCTTGTAGTGTCATCTTTGATTTCGGTATCATCACCCTTAACGGGTTTGCAATCATTTCTTTCTCTTGAATTAGTGCTAAATTGGTGTATTAATATTTGATTATTTCTGGGTAATGCTTGGTACACTACTGTAAATATATTCTGCTCCTTTAATTGATTTTGTGGTCTTCGTAATTTGCTTAAATGCAACATGAATTGTGGGTTTGTGATAAAATAATTTAACTAGCCATTTATTTGAGATTATGGAGTATAATTGCATTGCAGTAAGTTTCACAAATTTTAGCATTTTTCCATTTTAGCTTTGGACATGTTTTACACTAGGGTATAGATGGCAAATGTAATGTGTAAATTTATCTTACCTTATTTGATCAGGATAATATTGCGGACTGATATGATTCTGATCTGTCCATTCTTAATTATGGAAAAGATTTTTCTCTTGATTCATTCTTTGATTAATTTACCTTTTTAATTAACTGTTATCTATTTGTTATCTATATAAATAAGGCCTCTTCTTTATTTACAAGACATGGAATACTACTCATACTTTCATACGCAGAATTTTTGACACACTCAGACAATTCCAGACTCATAATTTTTTCTCTCTCAAACACGCTTTCAAAACAAAACAATAGAAGTTTTCTAGCATACCACCTTCTATTTCTCGAACTAGCTATTTGGATTTTTTTCTATCGGTTAGTGACCTTATTTAACATATTATTATTCTATGCATATCTTACTTTTCTTGTGTTTCATTTTAGTAGGGATTGAACTTCAAGTTCTAGAATGAAGGTTTGCCGCGGACAGGGACGGACCCATAAGTGGCTCGAAAGTTTTTTTGCTATTATTATTTATGTTGTTTTATGTTCTATTTATCTTATGGCTTGTAATATTGTAAATGCATAATCATAATAAAGTTGGGGAATGTCTAATGGAGGTGGGGAATTACATGCTACTTGTTTGTATTTTTTTTTTCTCTTCTTTCTTATATGATGTGTGTGGTAGTCTAATATCCTAAAGGCAGAATCAAAGTTATATATATATATATATATATATATATATATATACACACACACACATAACTCTCTAAAACAAATTTAACTTGTTAATTTTTCATGAATATTCACTTAGCTATAAACAAATTGGCATAAAATCAGTAGCACAATTCTAATATGGGTTCCTTCTTTTAAAACAGTTTTTAGACTATTTTTAACAAATCAAAATCTTTTGATTTACCTTTTTTCATATAGTAACTCTGTCAAGCTAATTATTAGGTGGTTTAATAAGCTTTAATATGCTATGACTATTTTGTGTATTTTAATGATATTCATTGTATTAAAATCATGCCTATAAGATTTCATGCATATTCATATATCTCATACTTATAAAATTTTAATCAAGTTTTTAACATGTTGCATTTGTTTGTTTTTTTAAATAAAAAAGGGTGTAAAAGTTTGAGATAAAATTATCAAGTCTTAAAAATTTAATTCATGATTAAAAATTATGTCTGTAAGGTTTCTCTTTTAATATCTTTTGCATGTTACATGATATAAAATTTTTATTTTCTTAAAGATTTTTTAGCATGTCATACCCTGCTTATTTAAAAAAAATTTAATATTTTTCAAATATATCTCATCTATCAATTAGAGGTTTACTGTATTTGACAATTGTTTTAAAATATTATTCTTCTCTACAACGTTTTTCTCAAAATAATAGTCAAAGATTCTTTCTAAGTTATTAATAGTGTATTTTTCCTTTTATGTTATGTTGATGCATACACTTAACACGTCAAACACTTGTTATTTTTTTTCTTATTATTTGTGTTTTTGTGTCTAGAGGCATACATGAGATTTCATGTGCTAATTATCGTCTTATCTATTTTGTTGTCACGCGAGTCTAACTAGGAAACCTATATTGCCTTTAAGTCTAAAACCACCAAAATTAGAAGTCCAATGCCTCTTGGACTATAGGAAGGGACGTTAGGCACTTTAGGGAAACGTTAGAATTTTTTCATTTTTTCTTAGTGCGCCATTAAGTTCAAAATCAACTTAAGAAGGGAAGGGGTAAATAGGACCCTCGGAGATGATGATCTAAACTCATGCTAGATAGGACAAACCTTGGTTTTGTCCTTAGGCTTAAATAAGCTAAGCGAAGCTAAATCCGAATTAAAGCCGAGTAACTGATCCGGGTAAAGTAAATCGTCTGTCTTAATTGTCTCTCCCTTTTATTTTTCAGTTGTTTGGGGTAGTTAATTACTTATTTGTGCTTATTTGTTTAATTTATTATTTTGATCACTTAGAATTAATTAGATGATAAATAAAGATCTTTAAATTGTAACCCCCACATAAATACGAGACACGGTCGGGACCCGCGTTTGCGAACCTTGAAGGGTGCTTAACACCTTCCCTTCGAAGTAATTTGAGCCCGTACCCTATCTCTGGTTGACTTGACCTTAAGCTTAGACTTACTTTTAGAATGGTGTCCTAATGCACCTTAATTCATTAGGTGGCAACTCTTCAACTTCAAACTTTCAAAAATCCCAAAAGAGTTGTTGCCACGACGTCGTCCAGGTTTCCGTCTTTTCGCAAGAAAAAATGGTGCGCGACATTGACACAACATGGCAGGGTAATTGCTTATGCCTGGAATAACTGTGATTGCATGAGAGAAACTACCCAACATATGACCTTGAGCTAGCAGCTGTTGTGTTTGCCTTGAAAATATGGCACCATTATTTGTATGGGGTTCATGTTGACATATATACTGATCATAAGATCCTACAATACATCTTTAAGCAGAAAGACCTAAGTTTAAGACAACGGAGATGGCTGAAGCTAAAAAAAGATTACCATGTTGATATATTATACCATCCAGGGAAAGTAAATGTGGTAGCCGATGCTCTGATTCGTAAGGCAATTATGAATATTGATGGTCAGACTGTGGTAAGTCGAGGTGTGGCCAAGGATCTATCTCAAGTAGCCAATTTGGGAGATCACCTCCTTGAAATTCCAAAGGATGGGATTGTTGTGCATAATGCTTCAGAGTCTTCATGGATAATGGAGATAAGAGAATAGTAGTTCAAGGATCCTATTCTACGACAACTTAAGGAAAAGGTGAGTGAAGGTACGATGAAGGGCTTTGAACTTACACAAAATGGAGTGCTTTATTGCCAAAATAGATAATTTAGTTCTAATATTAATAGACTAAGAAGGAGTATAATGGAAGAAGCCCATCATTCATGATATTCCATCCATCCAGGATCAACTAAGATGTATCATGACCTGAAGGAAATGTTTTGGTGGAGATGCATGAAAAAGGACCTTGCAGAATTAGTGGCTCAATGTCCGAATTGCTAACAAGTAAAGGTAGAGCACCAAAAGCCAGGAGGTTATATGAAATGTATAGAGCTTCCAATATGGAAGTGGGATATGATTAATATAGATTTTGTTACTAGGTTTGCCTCGCTCATTTCAGAAGTTTGACTCCTTATGGGTAATAGTTGATAGGCTCACAAAGTCAGGACACTCCTTGCCAATTAAGAGTGATTATACAGCTGAAGAGTATGCAAAGTTATACCTCAAAGAGATAGTTAGGCTACATGTTGTCCCAATCTCCATTATATCTGATCAGGGAGCTCAATTCACTGCACAGTTTTGGAAGTCCTTACAAAGTAGCTTAGGGACACAAGTGAATTTAAGTACAACTTTCCACCCTCAAACAGATGGTCAAGCAGAATGCACCATTCAAAAACTTGAAGATATGTTGTGGGCTTGTGCATTAGACTTCAAAGGTAGTTGGGTGGTCCATTTGCCACTTATTGAATTTTCCTATAGCAATAGGTACCATTCAAGCATCAAGATGGCACCTTATGAAGCTTTATATGGAAGGAAATGTAGGTCTCTAGTAGATGGTTTGAAGTGGGTGAAACCACCTTGCTTGGGCCAGATCTAGTGCAACATGACATGGAAAAAGGCAAGGTAATATGACAGTAGCTAGAAACAGCCCAAAGTCATCACAAATCATATGCGGATGCTAGAAGAAGAGGACTGGAATTCTCAGTAGGAGATTTGGTATTCTTAAAGGTGTCCCAAATGAAAGGTGTTATAAGATTTGGTAAGAAAGGGAAACTAAGCCCATGTTATATAGGGCCATATAAGATTATTAAAAGGTTTGGACAGGTTGCTTATGAATTAGAGCTACCCCAGGAGCTTTCAATGGTTCATCCAATTTTTCATGTCTCAATGCATTGAAAATGCATAGGTGACCCATCTCGTATCATTCCTATTGAAGATATGCAGGTTACAGAAGATCTCACCTATGAAGAGGCACCTATTGCTATCATAGATCATCAAGTTAGAAAGCTAAGGAATAAAGAAATACCATCAATAGAGGTACTTTGGAGGAACCAGCAAGTATAAGAGATAACGTGGGAGGCTGAGGAAGTAATGAGATCTAAGTATCCTTATTTATTTTAATCTAAAGAGGAAGTCCAAGATGCGGAGTTGGGGCATTAAGCGGTATGTGTGTTTGAATGCTTGCTATGTTGTCCAAAGTTTGTTTATATGAAGGTTTAAACTTGTTTAACCTATCGAATGATGCTAACATTTGGGGACGAATGTCCCTAAGGGGGAAAGGATGTAACACCCAACATCTTAGGTGTACTAGTTCTATCCATATGGAGCATGATATGATTTGGTTGGGGGAGCAGCAACTTTAAAAGTGCTTAAATTTTGGACTGGAGGGCGACAATTGCGTCTAATGCTTAAGACAAGTGAGTATATATATGTTTTAAACCAAATTGAGGAGAGTGCGACCTTAAACAAAGTGAAAGGAAATGAGGTGCTTGTAAGACTTAGGAAGCTAACAGGTGAGCCACCTACGTGCTTAGCTTAAATAAGTTAAGTAGATGGAGACGAGGCCCAACACCGAATCTATTTAACTCCGATAAAAAATAAATCCCAAGTTAAGGATATAATTTTGGACCATGGTTCGGGCATTATAAAGGGGCAATATAGGAAGCCCAAGATGTATAGGAAAAGGGCCATGTGAATGGGCCAAGTTGTTGCACCACCACCTTAATAAAATAAGGCTTAAAATTTAAAAGAAAGTTGGCCGAGAGTGGCCCTTTAAAAGGTGTTAAAACTAGCTACTTCAAGTTATTTTAATAAAGCCAGAAAATCAGATTTCCTTCTAAGTTTTTCCTTGCTCTCTCTTGACTTTGCAAAGCAGCCAAAGCACACCTTTAGGGTTCCTAAAGAAGCCTCTACCTTGAAGGTAAAGGTAAGTAAAGATACTTGTGTATTTAGTATGGTTTTCTTTCATGAAAAACATGAGAAATAGGTTGGTTATACTTGTGCTGGAAGTTTGGACAGCATGTGTTCAAAGGATTGTTGTACACTTTTCTTGTTTATTTAGAGGCCTTTCTCTTCTTGGTTGGCTGGATTATGAAGTAATATTAATGTTTCAAACAAGCTTTAGTTCTCTAGTGATGTAAGAAGGCTGATGCACCATTTTTATCTTCCGGAAAAATGAGTTCTTCTATGATATCTTAATTGCACTCCTAGTAGGACCTTGTGGACCGATAATTTGGAATTGTTGTTGCACGTCCTCCTTCTACTTGGGGGACTGTTTTTGGATCTTTTAGGACCTTTTTTATGTATATATATGTTGGAGATAGTTTGGTTGAAGTTGAAACAAGTTTGGGATTCTTGACTTCGAAATGTAGCGAGAAGACGTAATGTTATGTTGCCTACCTATGTGTTGTGTAGAATTGTTATGTGTTGTTCATCGTAAGTTGTTGTAACACTTTTATGGGACTAAAATAAGCTGTACATGACATGTATATGAGAATGTCTATTAGAAAATCCAACTAGAAGTGGAGAGGTTGAAAAAATACTCTTGGATTGACAATCACAAGCTTGCTGCCCGAGTGTTATTTTTTATGATATTGGACTGCCAAGACGTGTTTATTAGATGATAATACTAGTTTTATCACCTACTATATTGTAGGTAAGTATTTGGAGGAAAATGAGACTATTTCGAGGTAATAACAACGTAGTACAACGAGGTATGAAAGGCTACTCAATTTCCTATTATTTGGCATGAAATCTAGGTTCTTTCTTGGCACATAAAGGCAGTTACAAACTCCGACATAACTAATAGCCATGTCTCCACTCTTTACCATATTTATATGCTCCTATACATAGCCATTGTCAGTTCTTCATACTTACTTTGGATACCAAAATACTTGAGTCCCTTTTGTTTCTAGATAAAGTCCACGTGTTGTTCATCTACTACGCATTTCATTAGTTGTGTAACTCTCTTTTCATTGTGGTATTGTCTTGGATGATTGTTTATATGTCACATGTTATGTCTATAGTCCTATAGATCTAAATGTTATGACCACCAAAACAATCATCTCAAAAGTAAACAAAAGATAACTCAAACTTGCTTATTAATGGATGGTATCCCAAGGGTGGAAGAATCACCTAGCATGGGTCGATCCCATATTACCGGGGGTTATCCCAGGGGTGAAAGAAAAGCCTAGCATGGGTCGATCCCGATATTGATTTACCACTGATCAGCTACTCTTTTGTATGACCTACTATGCACAGAGTATACAATAAAGAAAGGTAAAGTAATAAAAAAGACATAAAGTACATGATTCCACTGTATGATTAAAGGTGGTCCCTTATCCTTACACACTAGTGTATGATTTCATTTGAGTTCTTATTTCATATATAGTACTCTCTGCCTTACATATTCAGTACATTATCTCATACTAATGTCCCTTACGAGGGACCTACTTTTCATGTTGCAAGTACAGGAGCTACTAGATCTCCCCAGTAGGAGTACAGGACATCTAACTGTTGTTACTGAGCTCCAGGTTGCTTCGGGGCTTTGTGTGTCTAGAGCTAATGTTTTTGTATTGTATAGTTGTTTCATAAGGTGGGGCCTGTCCCAATCCATATAGATATTGTTCCTTATCTAGAGGCTTTGTAGACTATGTAAAGTAAAGTGTGGTCATTTATCATACTTTAGACATCGTGGCTCCAACGGCCTAGTCATATGCATTTCCTTTTTGCTTGTTATTACTGTCTACTTTCTTGAAAGCATGCTGAATGTGGAAACTCTTTTACAATGTTCATAAAAAGTACATAGGTATATGTTGGTTCTCCGAGCCTTGTCGGCAACGGGTGCCGGTCTTGTCAAACAATGTACATGCTCACCAACTCACTTTTAACATAATCCATATGATCAAATACAACATCCTCCTTACCTGGATTGCATTACGAGCCCAAAGTAAATCTTTCTATTTTGTAGGGAGGGATGGAGATAGAAAAAATCTTAAGACACGTTCCATCGAACGATAAGAATCATGAAAAAGTGAAACATTTCCTAAAATGCCTTGTAGCCTCCTATCCATAGATGTGGCGCGCTTCACACCCATGAATACGACTCTACTTGACATGGCATGTTGGACTCCGACGCCATTTATAAACTTAGTGCTCTAATACTATCTCTGTCACAACCTAGACCTAGGGTTTAGGAGTGACATAGCGAATGGGAACCCGAGAGTCCCCAAACAAGCGTCAATTATCCATAGTAGCATCACTGGTTTGGAAGTGTGTATATAAATAGTAAACACGTAGTTCTAAGGGATAGGAAAGTGGGACGGGAAAGTAGAACTCACGCTATGGGGATGTCATAGGGATAAGGGATTAACATGGATTCACATAGCACATAAGAACTAATGGTCAGGGTAAGTATGACTTACTCTATGGGGGCAATACGGGACTTAGGATCTTCCACATTTCCTCATCAAATCATACATACTTATCATAATTCCCATAATCAATCCATAATAGTCATATCAAATAGATAACCATAATCATAAGCTCCAAATACAACACATAACACATAGATTGGAGAAGAGTCTATAAGATGTCCAACTACGCCTCTACTCATGGAATAGGACGGGGGCCAAGACATGTCCCTGGCTTACCCTCAAAGTAAAAAGAAAAATAGGAACAACATAAGGTAGATTGATGGTGCCTTGTCCTTGGATGATAGGACTCACAACAATACTTTCTCAAAAATCTAATATACCCATTAAACGGTGGTTGAAGGTAGCCTCCAATCCCTACATGTTTAGATGATGCAGGCAAAAAATATGCGTTAATACATTTGAAAGTACTAAATATGCGAGCATGCAATGTATATGACTTATTAAACCCGCATGCAAATATGACAAGGGAACACAATATAGAAAGAAGATCATATCCAAGAAGAGTATGGAACATATTCCATGATATTCATGATGCATGAAATGCAATGATGCTCATATATAGTGGGGATAGACTATATAACTGATAAATCAAACTCATGCGAGCTATTACATGAATTAGTCTGATGAAGGTCGCCTTTGATATGAGAAGATTACTTGTCAAAGGGTATCTGCATCACACCTTACGACCCAGTCTTTTTGGTTGATGAACACCTTCCTTACAACCTAGTCCTTTCGGAATGATTTTCATATCATATCATATCAACATGTAACCATTTCTTACGATCTGATCTTTTCGGTAATGGCTGCCACATATCTATGTTGGCACATAGTTCAAGTAAAGGAAGAGGACCCTTGGGGATAGCCCTGATACCCTCAATCGATTGGTACTAAGGCAAAACATCCCACAAGAATACTTATACATATACATGCTTTCAAAAAAGACAATAGTCATTTCAAATACTTTTAATGAACATTTAGACCTAAAAGTCAAACATATTTCATAATCATTCGTACTTAGGCTCAAAAGTCAAATCATAGCTCATAATCATGATACTCATGCATAGGAATAGCTCATTTACATATACAAGATGGTGTAAGCACCCAAAATGCTCAAAGAGCCATAACATAGACATTTATGTGATCACATTCTTGTGTCAACCAATATCTTATCAAGAGCATATACATGAACATAATTGGGCTTAACCCACTTCATAATTTTCATAGAACTCAATGCTCATGAATGCATATGATATGAATGAGATGAGAATAACATGGATAATTGACATTCAGACTTAAATCAATAACATAATGTGAAATTCAAGTAAAGTTATAAGTAAAATTCACATTTAAATCATAACATAGATTACCAATGCACAAATCACGGTTTAAAGGGGACATGCACATTCATAACCTCAATGCAATTCTTCATATTAGAGCTTAAGTCATTTTAAAATAAATAAACAAACATAGCCCATACATCAATCGAATTTACTAAACAATAATATGGAAAACCCATATTTAAAGTAGCTACAATTCTATGAAATTGAGTGTAAAAGAGTTTGGGTCTGGTGGAAAGGGACCAAGAATCAATATCATATACCTTCACTAATGACGAAGAAAGAGGAAGAAATTTGATGAAGAGGGCCTTATTTAATTAGCTTCAAGACAATCTTTCAATGTTCATCTTAGGAGAGTTCTTAAGAGAGAGTTTGAAATAATTCAATGTGTATAAATGAATTTGAATAAAAAGCAATAGAGTTTAGGTCATTTATAGGCCTTAGGATAGCATAGGAAGTCATAAAAGACCCTTAAGAGGAGCCATAATTACAAAAAGAAACTATTAATGAAGCAAAATAACATTTCTTGCCAGGGTCCGGTGAGAGAATCTCATAGTCGGCACAAAGTCTCACGGACCGTGAATCGCTCCAATGAGACCATACTTAGCAAAATCTCAGTTAACACTACACAGATAGGCTTTACGAAAATAGGCATAACTTCTTGATTGGAACTCAGAATAAGGTGAAACTAGATACCTTGGAAAGATAAATTTAAAGAGCTTCAATTCAATAGGTTGTAGGCCACCTAGTCCTTTTTTGTGCTATGAGACATGACCATTTAAATTGACCCTTTTATCTGTTCATGTGAAAAGCTTAGCCAATGGAATTCCTTTGAACTGAGCTTGATGAAGGAGACCTATGATGACCCTAAACCACATAAATAAGCTTGAATTGAGAGCTTGAAAGTAAACTTAGCTTAATCTTGAAGATTCCATACTTAGAAAAATTCAATGTAGGCATCTTTGCGGTTGGTTATACGGGTCATACCAAGCTTTATGATCCATGTACTCCTCCATACCACTTCACATAAAAAATTCTTCATGATGATGTTCTGAGATTGTGATCCAGTACATAGAAACATTTCCACTCCGGCACCTATACGGGGGAGCTCACAAACCGTGAAGGTTCATATAGTCCACGAGATAGTCCATGTGACATGCCCGGGCTTCAAAACTGTGAATTTTTAATGCCAAGGCTACAACACGGTCCATGAATCCTGTTACGGCTTGTGCGAGGTCCATCTATTGTCTGCCTTAATCCCAAACTCTATGCTAAATCCTAAATACCCCACACAAGGCCAAGGGTCACTTCAAGGAGGTTCCATACGGTCCGTACAGCCTCAGACAAACCGTGAAGGCTTTCATGAGGTGTAACCATGGTCCACAAATTTTCGAAAACAAATTTCCAAGCTCTATTGAATTTGTAAAAAGTCTGAGCCCTTACATTGACTTTGATGTAATATTAGGTATGGACTGATTATCACCTCATCTTACTACACTTGATTTCCATGCAAAGACTTTGACTTTATCTTGTCCTAATTTGCCTTAGTTAGTGGGGACAGGCATGACTAGTTCTTATCCCATAGGGGTAATCACTTATATTCATGCTTGTAAATTCATATATAAGGTATGTTTATCATATTTGGATCATGTCGAGCAGTTCTTAGGAGTTACCATCAATGGAGACCATCATGTGTTGTAAGGGAGTTTATGGATGTGTTTCTAATTGATTTTCTAGGCGTTCCTTTGGATCGTGATATCAATTTTTCTATTGGTGTGGAGCCGGGCATTAAGCATATTTCTATTACCCCCTGTCAGATGGAAGCTCAGTTGAAGGAACTAAAGAAGTAGTTAGAGGATTTTTTGAAGGGATTAACCCATCCGAGTGTATCTCCTTGGGTTGCTCCAGTCTTATTCGTGAAAAATAATGATAGAACTATACGGATGTTCATTGATTATCATCAATTGAACAAAGTGACCATCCAGAACAACTATACTTTGCCTCGTATTGATGATCTGTTCAACCATTTGTAGGGTGCTTTGGCATTTTAAAGGATTGATTTGATGTCGGGATATCAACAATAGAGATTTCATCAGTCTAACATCTCGAAGATATCCTTTAAGATTTGTTATGACCATTATGAGTTTGTGGTTATGTCATTTGGGTTGACTAATTCTCCTGCGTGCTTTTATGGAATTGATGAACCGAGTGTTCAAGCCTTATTTGAATATATTTGTGATCATGTTTATTAATGACCTCTGAGTTTACTCCAAAAGTGAGTCTGACCAAGTGCAGCATTTGAGGATTGTATTAAGAGGTTGAGAGAGGAGAAGTTATATGCCATGTTTTCAAATTGTGAGTTCTGACTTGAGTCTATAGCTTTCCTTGGGCATGTAGTGATATAAGATGGCATTATGGTAGATCCGTCCAAGGTAGAAGTTGTGCATGAGTGGGCTAGGTTGACATCCATGATAGAGATTCAGAGTTTTATTGGTTTAGCGAGGTAGTATTAGTGCTTTGTGCAGGGACTCTTTTATAGTAGCCCTATTAACTAGACTTACTCAAAAGGATATGGCTTTTTCGTTGATAGATGAGTGTGAGATGAGATTTCAAAAGCATAAAGATTTATTGACCTCAACATCTATTCTTGCTTTGCCTAAGGAGGGAATACCTTATGTGGTGTATTTTGATTCTTCTGGAGTGGGTTTGGGTGATGTGTTGATGCAAAAGGGGAGAGTGATAGCATATGCATCTAGGCACTTGAACATTTGAGAGAAACTACCCTACCTATTATTTAGATTTATTTATGGTGGTGTTTTTATTGAAGTTATGGAGGCATTATCTCTATATTGTGAGATCCTTAGTGATCACTGGAGTCTCAAATATATCTTTTCTCAGCATAATTTGAATTTAAGACAGCGTAGGTAGTTAGAGTTGTTGAAAGACTATGGCATCTTGATTTTATATCACCCGAGCAACGCAAATATGGTTGTAGATTCCTTGAGTCGTAAGGCATCTAGTATGTGGAGTTTGGAATTTTTGAAGGTTGAGTAGAGACCCTTAGCTTTGGAGATTCATTCACTTGCTCGACAACTTATTCGGGTGAATAGTTCTCCTCCTTAGAATATTCTAGCCTTTGTGGAGACTAGGTCTTCATTACATGATCAGATATGTGCTCACCAGTTTCATGATGCTAGATTATGATTGATTTATGATAAGGTGTTGAAGGGTAAAGCCAATTGATTCTGAGGGTGTTTTGAGGATTGATGGTCGAGTTTGTGTCTCTATGGTAGGAGATGTGGTGAGATTCATATTGGAGGAGGCTCCCTGTGCTAGATATTATATCCATGCCGGTGTGGCAAATATGTATCATGATTTAAAACAACACTATTAGTGGTGTAGGATAGAGAGACATTGTGGAGTTTGTGGCAAAGGCCATGAACTATCAACTGGTCAAATATGAGCACTAAAGGCCTAGATGTTCAATACAAAGGATGCACATTCCTAAGTGGAAATGAGAGTATATTACTATGGATTTTATTGATGGTCCTCCCATGGCCTTTGGAATATTTTACTCAGTTTGGGTGATCGTTGATCGATTAGCTAAGTTGGTCCATTCCTAATTGGGAAGACTACCTACAATGTGGAGTAGTTAGTTAGGTTTTATATCTTGGATATTTTAGATTGCACAGGTGTCCAGTGTCTATAGTGTCAGATAGAGGATCTTTGTTCACTTCTCATTGTTTGAAGGCTCCACAGCATGGTTTGGGTACTCGATTGGATTTAAGTTCATCTTTCAACCCATAGACTAATAGACAGTCCAAGCGCACTATTCAAGTGTTAGAGGATATGCTTCAAGCATGTATCGTTGATTTTGGGTCCAAATGGGATTAGCATTTTCCTTTGGCAGAGTTTGCTTATAAGAGTAGTTATCACTCCAGCATTTAGATGGCACCATTTTGAGGCATTTTATGGTCAGAGGTGTGGGTCCCCTATCGGATAATTTGATTAGGGTTCAATTGATTCTTTTGGTGTTGATTTTCTTAGAGATGCTATGGATTAGGTTCGGTTGATTAAGAGCAGGTTATTGATAGAAGCCACCAAAAGAGTTATGCTGACAGGTGGACTAGACCTCCAGAGATAACAGTTAGAGATAGTGTATGGCTGAAAGTATCAGCCATGAAAAGTGTGATGAGCTTAGGAAAGAAAGAAAAGCTTATCCCTAGGTTTATTGGCCCATTTGAGATCTTGAGGAGAGTAGTTGAGGTTACTTATGAGTAAACACTACCACTAAGACTGATAATAATCCATCTTGTATTTCGTGTCTACATGCTCCACTGATACATACCAGATTAGTCACATGTGATTTCATATGATTCAATTGAGTTGATGTTTAGACTTGTCATATGAGGAAGAGCCACAGATATTTTGAATAGATAGGTCTAGAGGTTAAGTACTAAGGACATACCTTCAGTGAAGCTTCAATGGGGACACCGTCTTACTAAGCAGGCTACTTGGAAGTTAGAGTCAGACATGCACACAAGATATCCCAGCCTTTTTAAGGCTTTAGGTACCTTCTTTTCTCTTTTGTTCGAGGATAAAAATTGTTTGTAGTGGTGAATGATGTAATAACCTTGCCGGTCATTTTCGAGCTTACCTATGAAAATTACTATTTTACCCTTTCATAAGTTGTTTTGGACCTATTTCAAACTATTTGTGCTTTTGGAATTGGACTCTTCTATTTTAAAAGTGGAAAATTTATGTGTTTTGGAATTTTTAGGAACTTACGTTGAAAAAAACGTTTTTGCACCATTCTGAGTTTCGGGTGTAAGAATGGAAATCCATCGATTCAATTTGTTCTAAAAAATCAAATTCAATCTAGATGAAGCTACGGAATTGAATTTGGAGTTAACATAGATATTTTACACCCAAAGATGCATTTTTAGTTGATTCTAGAGCCTAAGTTTTACTCTGGTACACATTGGATGTTTGGAAGTTATAATCGAAATTTTGATGGTTCCAATAGATTTTGATGGTGAAACTAACACTACAAATGGTCTTATTGTAATTTTTTGAGTTTTCGAGGGTTGTTTTGGTATTTTGTGTTTTAAACTAGTTTTAACAAGTTGTATCAGTAATCGGGTTGAGGAGATGTCTCAATCGAATTCAGATTATTCTAATGAACTCAGATCACCATTTCTTAGGGATACACGTTTTGTTTGTGCGAATTAGCATCTGAATGAACCTCAAGGGTCTGTTTTGAGAATTTCCTTGAGTTGTTTTGCTAATATCTTGTGAAGAGTAATTTACTCTCCGCATTCGCGCCTTTTTCCACGCATTTGTGGAGGCTCAATTTCTTTGACCTCCGCATTCGCATGGGTACTATCCGCGTTCACAGAGTGTACTGACCCTAGAGCTCCACATTCGCAGAGTGTTGACACGTGCTGACTTTCGCGTTCGTAGAAGCCTATCCACGTTCACGAAGAAGCTTTCATACTTGAATAGTTTTATTCCGAGAAAACACCCATTTCCTCCATTTTAACATTTTCAACCATTCTTCGGGCGATTTTGACGAGGACTTTTGTGAAAAACTTTTGGGTAAGTGATTCTAACATCAAATTAATTCATTTCCATTAGTTTTCTCTTAATATTATCTTGAATTTCATGATTTTGAATACTTAAAATTGGGATTTCCATGTCTTTGTTTTGGAAATATTAAATTTTGAATTCTCCTTCAATTTGAGCTCAATTTTAGTGATATTTTTACGTATGAACTCCTTTTCTCGTGTGGAAACATAATTTTTAGTCAATTTCCATATTCGAGAACTTCAGAATTTAGCACTAATTTTTACCATTTCACCCCTAATTCTGTTTCATGCAAATATAGGTGTCAAAATTCATCTCTTGATGCGTATTATCCATTCTTATTAGTTGTTGATTGATTTGGAGCTCGTTTTGACACTTGGAGTGATCAAAAGCTTGGTTCGAGTGTGGTTTCAGCATTGAGGTAGGTTCAATTAACCTTTTTGGGACTAAATTTGAGGTATTGGATTTGATTATGTAATAATTGTAAAATGTGAATTGTTTCCTAAGTAATTAGATTAGTATGATAGTATTTGGCGAATATGTGATATCGATTATATTGGAATTAGAGTGTGTTGTGAAATTTTTGGTAACTTCAGTTGTAGTTTTCATGTTCGAGGTTCTTCTGGATATTGTGGTCATAATTAGATAAGACTTGTGATATTATTTGGGAACTTTTGTGGTAATTGATGGTATTTAAGGTACTTCTGAAATTTATAAGCACATTTTGGGGACTTGCAAAGTACGGTATTATTGCTACTAGTGAAAGTATAGTATTTCGAGACATGGTGGTCACTCGTGGTTCCAATTGTTACACTTGACAATATTTCCCTAATTCCATGATGGTTATTTGTCGGTATTCTTATTATATTGTTGTTATATACTTTGATTTGTGGCATTGGCATGCATTAATCCCATACTGCATTTGTACCACCCTTTGACCACATGGAGGTTGCAAGGTTGAGATATTATGACACGTGAGAGATTTTCGTACATGTCCTACGATGCCCTCAGGTTCTATCTGGTAGCTTCAGCTCAATAGATCTGTACCCTGGTTCTGTGAAAGTTGTGATTCTACTCCATGCATTGAGATTTCAGTACATGGCCTGCAACACGCTTGGGTTCTATCAAGTTTTTAGCTCGATAGATGTGTACGCTAGCTCTGCGACAGTCGTGACTCCACCCCAGAAATTGCATACATACATCTTATTTGTGTTGCATCATTGATTGTACCTGCTATTTTTAATTGATATATATATATATATACTGTAAATCGAGCATGGGGACTCCCACGTGGTAGTTGATCTTATTGTGCAGAGTTTTCTTATCATTACTAGATTCAATGGTAAGGCTCAGACTTTGAGTCACCTTTGTTCCTTTGATATGTCATTTGTCGTTATCTATATCGGACTATGTAGTTTCCTTATGAAACAACTTTGTTGTTACTCATTCATATTACTTAGAAGCTCTTTTACTCATGACTCTTGTTTTTGGAATTTAAATTAAGTATTGTGGTTGCTTTTACTTCAGTTTTATTTTCTTTAGTCGCGATCTAGTTTGGGGTCATGACAAATTTCTTCAAATTTCGATCCAAACTTCCAAACTCGGAATGTAGACAACAGTCAAACTTTGGTTTTGGAAACAACAAAAATCACAACTTTGGGCCTTAAAACCTCATTTTAACTCCATATTCAATTCTATAACTTCTCATTGACCAATTTAGACGTTTCAGAACTATTGTAATATATGGATCTCCGATCCAACTCTGGAAACTAAGAAAGGTACAAAAACTCACTTTTTCAACAACTTAAGCTTCCAAAAATGCAAAACCTCATATTTCCAATTTTTAAAACTCATAATTTTAGTTCCGACAAATACAGATAGTCAAAAATAGGCCAAAGCAACTTACAGAAGGGTGAAATAGTAATTTCCACAAAAAAAGTAAAAAATGACCAACAAGGTCATTACACTTTCATTCGAAATCACCATGTAGCATCATTATTATTTAGTCTACTACCATGTTTTATAATCATCCTAGTGTAGATTATGGAGGTCATAGATTATTATGATTGTATTATATGGTGCATAATATATGTAGCCAAAAAGATTGCCATAGACGCTGGTGTCCATATGTGCTACAATTGTAACAAACAATGTGAAATTCCTAATTAGAGGTTTAAGGTACACGTGAAGATGATATATATGACTAATGATATTATGATTTTAACACCCCACCCCTATATAGGAAAGTTAGAAATTGAGTTTAAAAGAAAGTTTCCTCGAAAAAAATTCAACTTTCAAGCCCTAGGGACCCTTCACAAGGCCCACACACACCATAAAAGGTTACCTTTTAAAATTTCTAAGGAAGCACAACTAGGTAAATGACCCCTTGTCCATTATATGGGTCGTATGATGTCTCATGGAACCTAGTCTTTTCCGAAGGAACAAAGTCACCAGACCCCGACCCTGACAACGAGACGTTGTCCCTTGTAGGGGCGATGTGGGAGCTCGTGGACCGTGCACTTAGCCAGTGCCCAAGACCCTTCTGACAAGCTCCCTCCTACGAACTTCTATACGGTCCATATTATATTTTACAACCTATATGGGGTCCCGTACAAGGGAGTTCATCTGTTTTAGTACAAGGATATTTGGTTTTTCCCCACCGTTCCTAAAGTAAAATCCCATTATTTTAAGACAAAAACACCACCTCAAAAGCACTACGAGAACTTTAGAAATGGTGATTGGAGGAGAGGAGAAAAAGTAAGGTTTGAGAATCTTTTTGCAAATTCATTAAGAAACTTTGTGCCCAGGTATGTAAGGCTACATAAAAACTTGTTATCATGCCTTATCCATGCTTTTCCCAAAAAATTGAGCTATTAGTCATGTTTACATCATTCCTATTGAATTTCATGCAAAATTCTAGGATTCTAACAAGTATTTCTTGCTAAATTGCAGTATTTTATTTCAATAATGATATTATTGAGTTAACTCCTTTAAAGATATGAAACAAAATACCATCTACAAGAACTATAGAGAAGTTTTACAATCATTTTTTATGTCTTTCTTGAATTGAAGGATGATTATTTCTTACGGTACTTATAGAGTGTTTGAGCATAATGTTACTTAAATAATTTGTTGAATTACATATTAAGCATGACTATAGGTATTTTAAATGCTTATCTTGATATGAGTTGAGAAGAAAATCTATATCCTATGCATTCCTTGAATAAAAATCAAAACTAAAAATAAGAAGTAGTAAGTTGAGAAAAGCTAAAGCTATGCTAAGTTCCAAAGATTTAATAAGTATGAGCATATAAATGACATTTTAGGGAGTAGTATTGTGCACTGATAGGGTAAGAGTTATAATAACTCGAACTCATAAACAACATAACCAGTGTAGGATAAGATCGTACCAAACTTGTACATCTCTTAACTAGTCTTTTAAAATGCCTATAAGATGGATCCACAAGTTATATTTGTCCTTTACCCTAACAAGGTATTAGAACGCTCTGGCTAAGTGGGTAAGTCGGTGTATCATTCAAAAGCTCATAGTGGTGGTTGTCAGTATGAGAAACTCCCCATGTTTTAAGTATTATCTGTGTTTCTATACTTTGAGTTGCATTCTTTAAAAGTGTTAAAGATTATGTTTTTCTTGCGTAGTGTATTCTTATTAACTGAGCTAGGCAAGAATTAAGTTCTAAAGCTGCATATTTTTGTCATGCCCTTCTTTCTCTTATGTTGGGGCTACGATCGATTAGAAAGCTCCTTCCCCTTTGTAACGATCAAATTTCTCAAGCCGTGATGGCATCTATCCAAACCCACCGGTATGTAAGCCTATCTCGCAACCCGTAACCATAGGCAACGAGATACCCAATGTAAGACAACCCTAACAAGTAAAAGCTACCACAATAAGGATAATGGATACAAGCACCTAAGAAAGTAACATACTGAAACCCACCCAAGCCCATACATCAGTCAGTATTCAAGCTTATAATACATAAAATAAGAGTACAAGCCTTTTTCAAATACCACATCTGTACAGACTATCTTTGAATATAAAATATAGATAAGTCCAAATGTGGTAAGATAGAAATCGACAACTCCAAATGCCAAGAGCTCTTAAATCCTCAGCTAGACCCAGACAAAAGAAATTCAATGGTGGGGACTCCCACCACGATTAGTAGGGGGCAGAGTATAGTATGAGTACCAAACAAATGGTACTCAGTAGGCATACGCCTACTAAGCTCCACAAATAAGTCTAGTTTAAACAACATGAAAATAAGGTAAGTATGTAGCACAAATATGAAATATGGCTAGGATAACACAAAATCAGGTATACCAAATGATTAGAAGAAGTGGAGAAGCCTATCTGGGAGAATCATGTCTACTGTCTGCTAGCATGAAAGATAGGTTACAAAGTTGAATCGACAATAACAGTGAAATAAAAATACATACTTTGAACTAATCCATCAACCTAGAAACTGGTCCAAATCAAACTAGAAGGGTACATCCTCAACCTGAAAAGAACATATCATGCCTACCATTACAACATGATCACTACAATAGAATAACACAAGCAAAACAGGTATAAGCAAACAAAGCCAACCGGTATCCCATACCAGGTAGTACAAACAGCAAACAGAACCCTGACTAACATCCCATACTTCTTAGGACCAAGAAAAAATATATTGGGGATGACAATGCATGTGAATGCAATACATGATACCTCTCCCCTATAATATTCTAAGTTTGATGTCGGCACTATTCAATACCCAGATTTGTCTCTTGATTAATACGGAGGTCAAGGTTAGGACTATCCAATATCTTAAATTCTTGCTTGATTAATAAGGAGGTAGAGATCACGCCTTTCTAATACCCAAAATGCTTGCCCGATTAAAAGGAGGTTGAGACCGAAACTATCCAATACCCAGAATGCTCGCCTAATTAATAAGGTGGTAAAAGAGTTTATCTAACACCAAAAATGCTTGCATGATTAATAAGGATGTCGAGGCCGAGACTATCCAATACCAAAAATGTTGTCTTGTTAAAAAAGGAGGTTGAGGCCGGGACTCTCCTATACCCAAAATGCTCACATGATTAATATGGTGGTTGTGGCTTATCCAATACTTGGAATGCTTGCTAGAGTAAGACAAAAAGGGTCGAGATCAAGATTATCTAATACCAGGAATGCTCATCTTAGACTAGTTGAGGGTGCTAAACTTTCCTCCTTTCAATCTGAACGTTGACAACTACCGAGGATTGCCTTTCTCAATAAACTGAACCAATGAAACCACCACATCATCAATCAAACCCAAACTAAATTCAAAAATAGAATCAAACTACCAAACATGGGAATTATGGACAAAAGGGATCACTCAGGCCCTTACTACGTAGCTAAGCTCTTACTACGAGTCTCTCGTCTACTATGCCATTCTAGGTGAAATGACGTTAAGGCATCCTGAGTAGGTTTTAATCTATCCGAGAAGACTTAATCAAGGATTCACTATAACAAATGATGTTAATAGCTATCTACAGAGTCCAAGTGGTACCAGTCGTGTTAAAATCAGTTAAGAAAAATCTAGTACATGTCCACCACATATAGCCATTCTAAGTCAATGCCATGTTAGTAGTATAGAGTACCATTTATCGTCCTTACTCTTCGTGCATAAGGATGAACCAATGCATGATTGGGATCATACCACAAAAACTAGTATGAATGAACAACTAATGCAATGCATGCCATCCTAGTATCCAAACAAGTTAACAACATTAAAGGAAACAAACTGATACCACTACAGAGGCAAAGATTGAGTGGACTAACCTGGGATCCAGCTGCTCAAGAATCAAGCCTTGCACCCAACAATAGATAACCACATATATATATATATATATACACACACACTCTTAAATTCAAAGGATACCTCATAAGGAAACATCCAAGAGTACAACTATATAGTCCCAATAATCATTGCTCCACTTTCATAACTGAGCCAATTGAACAAACCTATATCCATAACAAACCTCTCAATTCTCAGAACCTACACAAGGTATATTACTTAACATCAAGCCTACCCTAATACCTTGGTCGACGGCCCAAAACAAAGTACTGATAAGTCAACCTATTTCTATGGTAGTCTACCAGAAACTCGGCCACTAGGTCAAATGTTCCGCCACTAATAAACCCTAAACCGGAAGTCAAGACTAACTATAACCACTATAAAGGTTCACAACAACGCACTAAGGTCCAATCTCATTCTAAGACCACTCACAATCTCCTCAAAAGGAATATCATATGCTGAAAAAAGACCTAAACTAACTCCAACCTTAAAATCAAGATCTAAAAAGGACTTTACGAGCCTAACTCTTGATCGGAGATCACAAAAACAAGATAGAATTGAGGTAAATTAAATACAAGGCAAATATAAACCCAATTAAAATGAAATAATATTAGACGGTATCAAAATGGGCTTAGTTAAATTGAAGACCGCTTCCTACATCGATGTCAATCATGCACGCTCTAAATCCACTCCAAGGTAGCCATCCGCGCCCAAAGCACCTCCAATTACTGCCACACTATTAAATTATTGATATACATGATAAATTTAGTATCTTGATATCAAGAACATAATTTTCAAAATTGGTCCCCAAAAGCAGGTTAAAAATGGGATTGTGGGACCCACGATGGGAATCATAAAATCAACTTTTAAAAAGGTAACAGATATAAATGGTAACTTTTACCCAAAAATGAGGCACAATTCAAGGCTCAGAATGAAAGAATTTGATTCATACGATGAAACTCAATCAAACAAAAATTTCAAGAAAGGGACAGTAGTTGTAATAGCAATATTACCTCCGACCAAGCCCAAAAAATATCAATAGCTGCTACATCTTATGATTCGAATACATATCAATTCTCGAGCCCTACTATTATCTGCTACATTTATATGGGTCTGAGGATGAATCATTTTTAATCCATTCTTTGAATGCAAAGGGCAAAGGAAAAAAAGAAATCCTCTTTCCCCCAAAAAATAATCATGCAGTTTTGTTTCATATCTAAGAGCCCTTTCTACATTTTTTTCTATTACACTACGAAATAATGAATTGAGCCCGTATAAGCATTTTGGATGTGGCTAGTAAAATAGCCCTTCTAGCTATACTTCTTGTTACTCCACCCATTTCATAAAGTATTCATCTTAGTTTAAAAATAACAAAATAGCCACAAGAAAGACAATCCAATTCATAAAGATGTACCAAAAAATACAAATTTTTTGTTACTTTACCAGCCACCAAGAGAAGCAAATACAACGAATACACTAATCAATAAGATCAATGAAGTAGGGATTAATGAAAAAATAGCCAATTGGAAAGCTCGAGCCATGATTTTCACACTACCAACAAATGAACTATATACCATTCAAGCTCTTTATCAGACAAAAAATTATTTATTGTCATAAAATATGTCATCAAGGGATTTTACATTATCGCGAATCCATTGATTCTATATATATATATATATATATATATATATATATATATATATAACGTATTACTACTTCCAGTTTGGATTTTTTTAGTACATGGAGTGGGATGGGAGGAAATGAAATTTTCTATTTTTTTCACAAATGGAAATGCTAGATCATATATCTATGTAAGGATAAGATAAAGTGATCGGTGGACTCCCCTTAGTTAATATCTGCTATGCGGATCATGTAAATCCCTATCCTAATGACATCCCCATAGCGTGAGTTATACTTTCCCATCCCTTAGAACTATGTGTTTACTACTTCATTATGCGCTTCTGAACCGATGATATAGATGTGGATACTTTGTGGCTTGTTTGGAGACTCTTGAGTTCCCATTCATCATGTCACTCCTAGATCCTAGGTCTGGGTTGTGACAAGCTTGGTATCAAAGAAATAGGTTTATAAATGATCCTCAGAGTCTAACATACCATGTCAAGTAGAGTCTCATTCATGGGTATGAAATGCACCATACCTATGAGTGGGAGGCTATGATGGCGTTCTAGGAATTGTCTCACTTTTTCATGTCTTATGTCATGCTTTAACCATTTCTTAACGCTTCGTAACTTTGATGGTGTCCTTGATGCCTTATAGAAGATGCCTCCACGAAGAGCTCCTCTATGAAAGTTAATGAGGACCAAGTCCCTCGAGAGCCTGTGGGAGAGTTGATTACTCATTGTGAATTTCGTACTGCTATTTCTATGCATTCCCAAGTGGTGAATACCCAAGCTAGTCAGGCTAATCCTCCTCCTCATGCTTCCATCCAACTACTATAGTAAGAGATCTTACCTGGATGAATCCTTCGGAGTTTTATGGATCAAAAGCTAGTGAGGATGCTCAAGCCTTCATTGATGAACTCTCAAAGGTTTTGACTATTATCGGAGTGACTTCAGAGGAGAAAGATGAGCTAACTTCTCATCAATGTAAGGATGTGGCTCATGTGTGGTACACTCAGTGGTTGATGGAGAGGGTCTGTGGTGATGGAGTTAACTAGGAAGATTTTAAATTTGCCTTTTTGGATTATTTCTTTTCTCTTGATTATCAACCTCAAACAAGGTGGAATGAGTGGGAGGGAATATGACCTCAAGTTCAAAAAACTCTCAAAGTATGCTCATATGCTAATGGTTGACCCCCATGCAAGAATGCACAAGTTTATTTTTAGGATCTCTGATTTGGTCGTGAATGAATGTTGCATGGATATGCTTATTTTGAATATGGACATCTCTAGACCCATGACTTGTGTTGAACAGATTGAAGGGGAAAAGCTCAAGAAAAAAAGGGTGAATAATTCTAAGAGGGCCCATTATGGTTGTGGTTCTCCAACTCCAAGGGTGGTAGTGGATATGGTCTCTCTCAATAGGGCCAAGGTTCTAATGCAAGTTATTCCAATGCTAGGTGCCTCCTCCCAAGACAATATTTGGATATGGCCCACTACTTCCTCGGTGTGACAGGTGTGGAAAGAATCACTCAGGTGCATGTTGGAAAGATTTGTTTGCTTTCTATGGGTGTAGTGGTAGGAGCCACAAGATTGTTGACTTTCCTAAAGCTACCAAGAAGTGTCAGGGTGAGATGGCTTTGGGTGACCAAGTCCAACCAAGGGTTCCTCAAGGTGGTGACCCCAGAAACAATAGGTTCGATGCTTTGCATGCTCGGCAGGAAGTAGAGGACACTCTAGATGTTGTGACTGGTATGTTATAAGTCTTTAATTTTGATGCTTATGATTTGCTTGACACAGGTAAAAATTTATCTTATGTGACTCCTCTTTTGGATATTATGTTTGGATTGAGTCTTGAAATTCTAAGGGAGCCCTTTTCAATTTATACTCATGTGGGTGAGTCTATTGTTACCCAAAGAGTCTATCGGTGTTATCGTGTCTCTGTTTTGCATAAAGTCCATCAGTGTGATCTTTTGGAACTTGAGATGTTTTATTTTAATATTATTCTCGAGATGGATTGGTTGCATGCTTCATATGCCTCTATAGATTGTAGAACCTAGAAAGTTAAGCTCGAATATCCGGATGCACTTGTTCTTTAATGCAGGGGTAGTGACTCCGCTATTAAAAGTCAGTTTATTTCCTACCTCAAGGCCCAAAAGATGATTCCTAAGGGGTGCATCTATTATATTGTGAGGGTTAGAGATATGGAGTAAGAGTTTCCTACTCTTAAATCAGCTCCAGTGGTTATTTAGATTCCAGATGTGTTTCCTGAAGATTTGCCCAACATTTCTCCCAAAAGGGAAGTAGCTATGGCATAGATCTCCTTCCGAATACTCGACCTATCTCTATTCCTCCTTACGTATGGCACCAGCTAAGTTGAAGGAGTTGAAAGATTGATTGAAGGACTTGTTGGATAAAGGCATCATCAGACCTAATATATCACCATGGGGTGCTCTAGTATTATTTTGTAAGAAAGAAAGATGGGCCTCTTTGGATGAGCATTGATTATAGGTAATTGAATAAGGTAATCATCAAGGATGAAGATCCATTACCAAGGATCTACGACTTTTTTGATCAACTTCAAAGATCCACCCATTTCTCAAACATTGACCTCTGTTCTAGCTATCATCAATTGAAGGTTAGAGAGTGTGACATTCCAAAATGGATTTTTAAATTAGATATGGGCACTTTTAATTTATAATGATGTCGTTTGGTTTAACTAATGCTCTGGCTGTGTTTATGGATCTTATGAACTGGGTGTTTAAGCCATTTCTTTATAGTTTTGTGGTTGTCTTCATTGATGATATCTTGATTTATTCCTGAAATGAGCGGGATCATATGGATCATTTGAGGTTGATTCTTCGGACTTTAAGGGAGAAGTAATTGTATGCTAAATTTTAGCATATGTGAGTTTTAGTTGGGCAAAGTATCTTTTCTTAATCATATGGTATTCGGTGATGGTATTAAGGTTGACCCACAGAAGACTGAGGCCATGAAGAATTGGCCTAGACCATTGACTCCTTTGGATATTTGAAGTTTTCTTATGTTGGCTGGGCATTATAGGAGATTTGTTGAAGGTTTCTCATACATTGCGTCTCTGTTGACTATATTGACTCAAAAGAAGGCCAAGTTTGTATGGATGGATGAATGTGAGAAGACTTTTCAGACTTTAAATGATCGGCTTACGTCGCTCCTTGTTTTGACTCTACCGAATGGCTTAGACGGGCTTGTGGTGTATTTTGTTGCTTCTCAAATTGGGTTGGGTTGTGTGCTTATGCAAAATGGTGAGGTGATAGCTTATGCTTCAAGGCAATTGAAGGTGCATGAGCGTAATTACCCGACTTAAGATCTTAAGCTAGCGGCTGTAGTGTTTGCTTTGAAGATTTGGAGACATTATTTGTACGGTGTTTATTTTGATGTCTTTGCTGATCACAAGAGCTTGCCATATGTGTTCACCCAAAGGGATCTTAACTTGAGGCAAAGAAGGTGGTTGGAACTCTTTATGGACTATGACATGAGTGTTCAATATCAAACTGGCAAGGCAAATGTTGTAGTTGATGCTCTTAGTAGGATATCCATGGGGAGTATGGCTCATGTTGAGAAAGGAAAGAAAGAGTCAGTAAATGATGTTCACCATTTGTCTAGGTTGGGTGTTAGATTGGTTGACTCTAATGAGGGTGGTATTTATGTTCTGAATGGGGATGAATCTTCTGTGGTTGTTGATGTCAAGGTTAAACAAGATTTAGACCCGTCCTTGGTCGAGTTGAAGAAGTTGGTTACTTAAGAGAAGATAGAGGTTTTCTCCCAAGGGCGAGATGGTGTACTTCAGTATCAAGATTGGTTGTGTGTTCTGGATGTTGATGGTCTTAGGTAGGTGATCATCAGTGAAGCCCATAATTCTCACTATATCGTACATCCAGGATCTACCTAAATGTATCGAAATTTGAGGGAAGTGTATTTGTGGCATGGTATGAAGAAAGACATAGCCAAGGTTGCATTCAAGTGTCCTAATTGTCAACAAGTGAAGGTAGAGCATCAAAGGCCCGGTGGTTTGACTCAAGATATTGAGATTACCATTTGGAAGTGGGAAAACGTGAACATGGTTTTTGTGGTGGGTTTGCAACCGGATCCGAAAGCAATTTGATTTAATTTGGGTTATTGTTTATTGGATGACTAAGTCGGCTCATTTCCTACTCATCAAGACTGCCTTCAATGTCAAAAATTATGCAAGGTTGTATATCCAAGAGTTGGTAAGGTTGCATGGTGTGCTTAGGCCTATCATATTGGATCACGGCACTCAATTTACTTCACACTTTTGAAAAGCTCTTCAAAGAGGACTTTGCACTAAGGTGAAGCTAAGTACCACTTTTCATCCTCAAATCGATGGACAAGCCAAAAGGACAATTCAAACTTTGGAGTACATGTTGAGGGCTTGTGTGTTAGAATTAAAGGGTAATTGGATGATCATCTACCACTTATCGAGTTTTCTTACAACAATAGCTTTCGTGCTAGCATTGGTATGGCACCGTTTAAGGCTTTATATGGTAGGAGATGTACGCCCTCGGTGGGATGGTTTGAGTTAGGTGAGATGGCATTGGTTGGCCAGAATCGGTGTTGGAGGCCATGGAAAAGGTAAAGTTGATTATGGAGAGATTGAAAATGGCTCAAAGTTGTTGAAAGCCTTATTCAGATGTTAGGAAGAGGGATTTGAGTTCCTTGTTGGTGATTGGGTATATGTGAAGGTTTCACCCATGAAGGGTTTAATACATTTTGGTAAGAAGAGAAAACTAAGTCCCTGGTATGTAGGTTCTTATGAGATTGTTGAGCGGATTGGGAATGTGGCCTATAGATTAGATTTGCCTCTACATTTGATTTATATTCACCTAGTTTTCCATATGTCTATGTTGAGAAAATTGATTGGTGATCCTAGTTCAAGTGTGCCTTTGGAAGGTGTTGAGGTTGAGGAGAACTTGTCCTATGAAGAAGTTCCGATTAAGGTCTTGGATAGGCAAGTAAATCGGCTTCGCAACAAGGATGTGGCTTCGGTTAAAGTGCTTTGAAGAAATCAATATATGGATAGCGCTACATGGGAGTAGAGTTGGACATGATGAAGTGATATCCCCATCTTTTCCAATCTAGTAAAGCCTAAGGTATTAGGTTCTTCCTATTCTAAATGGTCCTAATTCTTTCACTCTTTTCATGACATGACATGCATACATGTGTACAAAATGATTTAAAAGATGTTTTTGATATGAGTTTTAATGACTTTATGATTTTCAAGTGATGTAATATGCATTGTGTCTTTGTGTTGGGATGTTTCATGTTCAAGTCACTTTCAATTCTCATTCTAGCACATTCAAGGATGAATATTCCCAAGGGGGAGATGATGTAAGGACCCAGACTTTATAAGGCCTTAATAGTGCATGGAAATTTGGTTCTGGAGAGTTGTTGGCCAAGGTGACACAACAAGGTCACCTCCATTGGTCATGTGACATCTCACTACCCATGGGGTGACCTGTGAGAGGAGGCTTGCACTTGAAAGCCATATTTTTGCTAAGGCACCTCACACACGAACCCCTCCCCCCCCCCCCCCCCCACATGGCCGCATGGAACTACACGGGTCGTGTGGTGACCCATATAGGTGTTGGTCCAAAAGTTTTCTAAGTATGGAATCAATGTCTCAGAATTTAGTTAGTGAAGAATGTTTCTAAGGTCACACAAACAACCATACGATCCGTGTGACACCTCACGACCTGTATGCCCTTATTGCGGGACCACTGACAACTTTTTTAGCTCATTTCATTAATAGCTCTCTTGTAATTTTTGTTATCCGTAAGTGTCGTTTATGACTTTCTAACCTATCCTAAACCTCTCAAAAGATTTTATTCTTCTATTCTCATTCAAATTCAATTCATACACTTAGGATATTCGAAATCTCTCATCTAAAGACTCCTCTCAAGTAAGCCATAGGAGATTAGCTTGGAGCTTAAGGAAGGGCCTTCTTCATCAATCAATTTCTTCTTGATTCTTCTTATTAGCTAAGGTATGTGGGATTGATTCATGGTCCCTTTTAACCATGAAGACCCCAAAACTCTTTTACTCTTTGATTTATGAAATTTAAGCTTACGTTGAATATGGGTCTTTTGAATTATTGTTTATTCGACTCAATTGGGATATGGGCTATGTTTAATTGATATTTTTTTAAAGTCATTTAAGGTCTACTATGTTGAATTGCAATGATGTTATGAAGATTTGAATATGCATGTCCCCTTGAAAGGTTAATTTAAGCATGGGTAATCTTAATTATGATTTAAATGTGAATTTACTTATGGATTTACTTGAATTTCATATTGTATTGTTGATTTAAGTTTAGGCCTCTATTTCCCATGCCATTCTCATATCATTCATAATATTTGCATACATGAGCATTGGATTTTATGAAGATCATAAAGTGGGTTAAGCCCAATTATGTTTATGAATATGATTTTGATGAGAATATGGTTATGACAAGAATGTGATCCCATAAATGTCTATGATATATCTCTTTGATAAACTCTGGATGTTTTCACCATCTTGTATATATGTGAACGATATATTCCTATGCATGAGAGTATGAATGGAAGTATGACTTGGCCTTTGAGCCCAAGTATGCATGATTATGAAGAATGTTTGGCTTTTAAGCATAAATGTGCATTGAAATGATTTGAAAGGACTTATGCCTCTTTTAAAAGCACGTATATGTATATATGTATTTCCGTGGGATGATGATTTATCACCGAATGGGATTGGAGGCATCAGGGCTATCCCAAGGGTCCTCTTCCTTTCCCTTGAACTATGTGCCAGCATAGGTATATGTTTATGGTAACCTTTACCAAAATGGATGGGTCGTAAAGCATGGTTAAAATTATGCTATGATATGATATAATACGATATGGAAATCCTTCTGAAGTGACCGGGTCGTAAGGAAGGTGTCCATCATATCGAAATGACCAGGTCATAAGGTGTGGTGTAGATTACCTTTGGCAAGTAATCTTCTCTTACACGATGGGAGGCTTACATCGGGAAAATTCATGTAATAACTCGCATGGGTTTGAAATGTCGATTATGGTCACATCCCTGCGATGATAAGTATTAAGGCATTTCATAATCATGTATTTCATTGCATATTCTTTGCTTATATACTTGTTTTTGTGTATGTACCTTTGTCATCTAACATTGAATACAGGTTTAATAAGTTCATATGTATTGCATGCTCGCATACTCAGTACATTCAAATATACTAACACATACTTTTTGCCTACATGATCTAACCATGTAGGAACCGGAGACTATATTCATCCACCTTTTGATGGCTAGTTTGGATTGTGAAAGTTGTTGTGGTGAGTTCTATCATCTGAGGACAAGACATCATCCATCTACCTATTTAGTTGCTTTTGCTTGTGTATTATTTACTTTAAAGATGAGACCGGGACATGTCTTGGCCCCTGTCGGATTCTATGACTTAGAGGCATTGTTGGACAACATGTAGACTCTTGTACGGATTTGTGCTATGTCTTGCTATTCGCTTATGGTGATTACAATTATGGCTATCTAATGAATGTTTTTAATATGATGATTTGCTTATGATGAGATGTGGTAATGTGGTAAGTCCTAAGTCCCATTCTATCCCCATACTGTGAGTCATACTTATCCGCCCCTTAGTTATTATATGCTATGTGCTATGTGGATCATGCAAATCCCTATTCTGATGACATTCCCATAGCATGATTCATACTTCCCATCCCTTAGAACTATTAACTACTTCATTATGTGCTTCCAAACAGATGATGTGAATGTGGACACTTTGAGGCTTGTTTAAGGATTCTCGAGTTCCCATTCACCATGTCACTCCTAGACCCTAGGTACGGGTCATAACAACTTGTCCTTTAGAGTTTGGAAACTCTTTTCACATTCATCAGTCCAAACAAATTTCACCTTCTTTTGTGTCACTTTTGTCAAAGGAGAAGAAATAGAGGAAAAATGATTCACAAATCTCCTCTAGTAACTCGCCGAACCAAAGAAACCCCTAATATCCGTCGGAGTCAAGGGCTTAGGAAAATTTCTCACCACTTCCATCTTCTTAGTGTCCATTTTGATTCCATTACCCGACACCACATGCCCTAGAAATGCAACTTCTTTCAACCAAAATTCACATTTATCAGACTTAGCAAACAACCTCTCATCCCTCAAAGTTTGCAACACTACCCTCAAATGTTTCACACTCTCTGCCTCACTCCGAGAGTACATCAAAATATCATCAATGAACACCATAAAAAACATATCAATGTGAGGTTTAAAGACCCTATTCATGAGATCCATAAATATTGCCAATGCATTAGTCAAGCCAAACGAAATCACCACGAATTCAAAATGTTCATATCTAGTCTGATAGGCCATTTTGGGAATAGCACACTCCCTCACTCTCATTTGATGATACCCAAACCAAAGATCAAACTTCGAAAAATAACTAGCCCCTTGTAGTTGGTCAAATAGGTTATCTATATTTGGCAGAGGATACTTGTTCTTTATAGTGACCTTGTTGAGTTGCTGGTAGTTGATGCACATTCTAAGTGAGCTATCCTTCTTCCTTACAAACAACACTGGTGTTTGTTAGGCCTAAAAAATCCCTTCTCCATTAAATGTTTCAAGTGGTCCTTTAACTCCTTCAACTCCACTGGAACTATTGGTAAAGGGGAACAGAAATTGGTTGAGTATCGGGAAAGAGGTCTATACCGAAATCTATTTCTCTTTCTGGAGGAATACTCGGAAGCTCATCGAGAACGACATCAAGAAACTCACTAAGCACCAGAATCGACTCAATAGGAGGGACTTTAGACTCAACATTCCTAACCCTTACAAGGATCAATATGCAACCATTAGAAATGAATTCCCAATCCTTAAGACAAGAGATAAACCTACCCTTAACCACCGAGTCATGTACTCACTCAAGGATGAGCTTATTAGGAAATTCAAACTTATTTTTGCAGGTTATATAATCAATAGACGCATGTAACCAATCCATCCTAAGAATACCATCAAAATCTACCATGTCAAGCTCAACAAAATAACAAAGCATGACTTTATGCAATAAATACATGGGACAACCCCTACAAACTCTTCTAGAAATAATGGACTCACTAACGGGGGTAGATACCTCAAAGGGTTCACATAACAATTCGGGATACACATGAAGTCTATTAGCAACAAATCGAGTAATGAAAGAGAGGGTGGCACTCAGATCCAATAAATCATACACATCATAATCATAAATCTTTAATATACATGTAACAACATTGGGCGCCTCATCCACCCATTGCCTCACTTGAAAAGCATAAAACCGTTTGTGATGTGGAGAACCCCCTTGTTGGCCTTTATGGGCACCTTTTCCTTAAGGATGACTATCTCCACCCTTGTTTTGAGCATGGGACAATCAACTTTTGTGGCCCATCTTGCCACACCCAAAGCATGCACTTGTGTCCCTCAAATATGTAGCACTATGATTCCTTCCACATTTTGAATACCTTGGAGAGTCATCTCACTATTACCACCTTGAGCATTAGGGTTAGGCTTTCTATCATTGGCAAACCTTTGGTTTTGAGCATTATGTGACCCTTGGCCTTGAAACTTGTGGCCTTGTTGTAATCAGCCACCTCTAGTACCTTGAAATCCACCATCATACCTAGCCCTCTTGGACTGTCCACTCCTCTTCTTTCTAATCTTCTCCCCTTCAAGTTGCTCAACATAAGTCATGAGCCAAGACAAGTCCATATTAGTAACAAGCATAGCGGTGCGACATCTTCATTGACCAAGTCGAATATTTCCGACACAAACTTGTTCATCTTTGACCTAGAGTCAGCAAACAAGTGAGGAGCATATTTGGAGAGCTTGTTGAACTTAAGAGAATACTCCCTCACACTCATGGAGCCTTGATTCAAATTCATGAACTATATCATCTTGGCCTCCCTTAATTCAACAAGAAAGAAATGTTTGAGGAAGACGGATTTGAATTACACCCATGGAATAGGCTCATCATTCTCCTTCTCCATATTCCATTGAGCAAACAAAATTTGATAAAGGCCTTTAAGTTGATAGGTTGCTAGTTCTTCTTTCTCTTCCTAACTCACCCCCATAATATCATGAACTTTGTACAGCTCGTCAATAAATTCTTGGGGGTCTTCTTCATCATTGGAGCCATGAAATACCAAAAGGTTCATCCTTGTGAAATCTCTTACCCTTAAAGCCAGGGTTGGGGCATGAGGATCTTCTTCCCATTGAACGACCCTTGCCAATAGGGTGACAACATTAAGGTACTTGACAAGAGTAACCCCAACCTCTTCTTGAGGAACCTGTAGGGCCGGTTCATCCTTGTGAAATCTCTTACCCTTAAAGCCGGGGTTGGGGCATGAGGATCATCTTCCCATTAAATGGCCCTTGCCAATAGGGTGACAACATTAAGGTACTTGAAAAGAGTAATCTCAACCTCTTCTTGAGGAACCTGTGGAGCCGGTTCACCCTTGGGTGTGAGAGCTTGTGTGCCATTCTTCTTAGTGGCATGATCTAGAAGAGAAAAAGACCAACCATTAGAGAAGGAGAAGTAAATCATTTCCTAAAATTCCTCATAGCCTCGTATTCATAGTTATGGCGCACTTCACAATAATGAACAAGACTCTACTTGACATAATGTGTTGGATTTTTCAAGACCATATACATATCTAGTGCCTGATACCAAGCTTGTCACGACCCAAGCCTCTAAGAATAAGTAGCACATCCTTGGTTGCGGAAGCACAATTAAAAAACAAGCAAATAATTCTAAGGGAAAAGGAACTTTGGACTAAAGCTATGGAGATGTTATAACGAAGAGGATTAGCATGAACTCATAGCAAATAATGACTAAGGGCCAGGTAAGCATGACTCACACTATTGGGACAATAGGGACTTAGGACTTCCATAACATATCAACAAGCAAGCAACAATATATAGAAGAGGATAAGGACTAAGGAAGTCTTCCATAATTACATAAGCATAATAGGAGTCAAGCTTATAACATGCATATCCATATCCAACAACACCTCTAACATGAGTGGAAGGGCTAAGATATCTCTTTGGATCACCCTCAATAGTAAATGTCAAAAAGTAAACAAGTCTTAACAAAGCATCAAAAGAAAGTGGATGTTGTCCCTGAAATGGAGGACTCACCAATAACAATCTTCAATCAATTCGACTAGTCACAAGGGGGAGGTGGATGAATAGGAGCTCCAGTCCCTACATGGTTAATTCATGTAGGCAAAAGTATGTGTTAGTACTTGGAATGTGCTAAGCATGGGGGGTGCAATGCAACAAGAAAACGTAATCCATTATTAAACAATATGCATAATCATAATCAACGGATATAGGCTCAATATGATTTGAATAATCAATTCTTAGTCAAAACATGCATGAAGAATCACCAAGTCTCATGACATATCCTACATAGGTGGGAAGGGACCATAAACGATATGTAAGACCAAGTGAGCTACTACTTGAAATCCCGATGTTCACTCCACACCTGATAAGGAGTGGTCTACTTTGCCAAGGTACACCAAACACTCACATTAAGCCATAGCCTTTTTTAGAAGTGTCACAAAATATCCTTACCTTACGGCATGGCCTTTGTGATAGGTTTCACAAGATATCCTTACCTTACGACATAGTCTCTTTAGTAGGTGAAAGTCCATATAGGGAATGAATATCACAAACCTATGGTGGCACATAGTTTAGTTTAGGGAAAATGGGAGACTACCAAGATCTTCTCGGTGCTAGGTCACAATCCCACATAATACTTAAATCGTAATCATAGTCATAAATGCATATTCTAAAAACATCATAATATCATCTTAGAATAGCTCATCAAATAAAGCTTCATGGCATCAAAATAGGGATACATATCATTCATAATATTCATAACATTCTCATGAGTTCATAGCATGGGTATTAGCCCTCAATTCATTATAACATTTTTATCTTGCACAATTTACCATAATCATATCATTAATATAAGAGTCTTCTCACATAACTTTAGTTAAACATGGTAGGTATATGCATGGTAGCTTAAAATCATACAATACAAGAGTAAAGGACATGAGAGGAGTAAAATAAATTCATTTAAAAGTCATTCAAATCAACCTACCAATATTATAGTTAAACCCCCAATTTGGGTGTCAAGGAATTCAACTAAAATCTACAGGTTCTTTCATAGCTATACATGGAAACATAGAGTACGTAGCTTTAATATCATAAAACCCATAATAATATCAACCCTAATGAGTGTTCATGCATAATCAAATCATTACTTGAAGAAATAAAACTTAAATCATGTTTACAATGCATAATAAGAAGAGCCCATAAAGTATCAAGTCTTAAATTCATGAAATTTATTTAAAAGGGAGGATTGGGCTTCATGGGTAGAATAATACCCTTGAAAGACCCACATACCTAAAACTTGAAATTAATGGAGAAAACTTGAGAAAGACTTGGGGCTTCACTTGAGTTCTTAAAATCCAAAGAGAGTTCTTGAGAGTCTTGAATTTAATTGAGAGATGTGGTGAGTATTAGAGAGGATTTTAAGAGAGTTTTTTTTATTGATTTAGGGCTTAGATGGTTGAACAATGAAGGATTCCTATCTATATGGATGTTGTATTATTACTCAATTGCCCTCAGTTGAAACAGTTTAGTTCAGAAATTTTTTATCTATGGTGAACCAAGTTTGCAACGCGGACTTGTTCCTGTGGAGGTCATTTTTGTGCAAAGTTCAACTGTCCCCTATTTTGACCTAGAAATGAGTTTAGGCCACCATTTTTACTTTGGGTGACCGAGTCCGCGACGCAAACTGATCGCGTACCCTACTGGATAAGCCCCGGAATACTCAAAAAAATTATTTTTCGGTATGAATGACCTAAAAATTAAAGATCGCCCCCTTCTTAAATAATTTTGCCTCTTAAGAAAGAATATGAAGTTGAATACATGAAATCATGTACGAATTTATGATATTCAAGAATTATGCCACAGGAACATTTTCGAGTCGCATGGGAGGTATTACATTTTGGGTCTATTGTCCGTTCTTTTTTATGATTCCAAAAGGGGAAAATGATAATCTTTTTAGAACCAAACAAATGCACTAACTTGTTGGTGATAGCGGGAACTGATATAGGGACCTTGTACCTAGTTGAAGATGACAGTTTATTGATAGGGGAAACATGTGATATATTGAAGAATGTTGACTTGCTGAAAGTAATTGCTAGACAAATTTATGTGTTTGTCATCATAAAAAAAGGAAGAAAATGATGATATGATGTTTTGATGATTTAATAAACAGTGTGAGCATGAATGAGATGAGGGACCTGGTCCAATGTGTGCTGAGATCCTGAAAGCAACACATGATAAATAGTACTCTGTGCACCTGCAAGTTTGTTATTTGTTGGTGTGCATCAACCTGCTCTACAGAAATTGTCTAGCCAATGAGATTTCTCCAAATGGTAATGATGTTGGGTATATATACCCAACCTTTCTTGAAGAGAAATCTTGAGAATTTTTACACACATTGAGTGAGTGTTCTTGGTGAGGCTCTCGAGTAGTATGCTTAGCAAAATCAGAGTTGTATTTTACTTTGTGTATTTCATTGTACTGAAATGGTGCTTGCATCCTGTGAAACGATTCCTAATCTACAAAGGGATTTGACATTTTGAGCAAGCTTTTTGCTCTTCATTGCTAGAGTTAGCTATGACGAGTGTTGAAGTCTAAGTTGGCTAAAGTTAGTCTATTAAGTGGGTAGCAGCGTAGCTACTTAGTTAGCTCGTACTTGTGTTAGAGTTATCACAATGAGGGGGAAGGGATCTACAGTTAGGTTTCTTAGTTGCAAGAGGTTGTAATCCAAAGCTTTGCTCCTTTGAATATAAATAGAATTGGGTTGAAATCATATGAGTACGGTCGCGATTTTCTCCTCTCTTGAACAAGGAAGTTTCCATGTAAAACAGTTTGTCTTATTTTACTTGCTGCATTTATTGTTTTAGTTGTTTTTGTTCACTGATGTTCTCACAAGGCACCTAGTCCCCTATACTCATGTGAAAGCCTACGTTTCCATTAGTGGGAAGCCAAGTAGCTAGAGAAAGTACTTAACACAAAGTCTTCGAGTTGGTCTCGTCCATACATAGCCTCTTTGACTAGGATGGTTAACACAATGTCAATTATTGTGATTTAGTATTTTCAATGGTATTTTTAAATAGATAACAAATTAAAAAAAAAACAAATAAATTGAAATTGAAAAAAATACAAAATTTGCTGAAAATACCTAGAAGTAGATATGTCGTAAATAGCTACCCAATTTCAGCTGAAATAGGCTTCACATATTTGAAGCAACAAATCAGCTTAGCTGCAAGCACACGTGCGGTCGAAAGGGCTATGTGCTTGTCGCCTATTTTTATAATGCAAACTGGGTCCCCTTTTAATTTCTTCTCTTCGATAGGTAGATATTGCAATCTAAACAAAATTAGCAATAGAAGTAATTAGAGAACGAAAAGCTTGACGGGTTATTGCATCACTAGTAAGTAGTATCCCATTATAAAGTAACAATACTCCACGGATTCGCTGCAAATCACTTGCTCTTTATTTATTGGTTTTGTTACGAGCGGAAGTTTTTTGCGTTAATCTGCACACATGCCCTTGCTAGGATGAAGTTGTGAAAACAATGACAACTCAACTTTAATTGGAACACAACGTACCCTGGCACTGCTTATATATCCTCTCTTACATTCATGAGGCATTAGTTATACCACAAAATTAGTTAATTTCCAAGCAATAGAATAGAAAAGAATAGCAAGCACTACTACTTAAAATTCATCTAAGGAGATGTTGACACCCACTCTGTAAAACCACATTTTGGGGCCATGCAGGTGTAAAGCATAGGGGCCTTCTTTTCCCACTTACTCTTTCCAGAAACCTCAAATGGAAACTTAAAAAAAAATTTAATTTTTTTTCCGGGCTAACAAATGAAGTAAGAAATTGCATCCCACAAAGTGCTGTTCAACTAATTAAATTCTGCTCTATTTTTATTTAAAATAAATAAGAAATGGATGTTTATGTGATTATAAATTATTTTATTAAGAGTAAAACTAGTATTTTAAAGTTACATTGCTACTCGGTAGTCTATATTTAGTAAATGGGTCAATATCTTTTATGGTCACTCAACTATTAGTTGTTTTCATCGAAAGGTACTCAACTTTTTTTTTTCACTCTCAAAGTCACCCAACTAGAGATTCTTTTTATAGAAAGTCACTCAATAAAGTGTTCTTTTCACAAAAAGCCACTAGCTTTATTTTATAACTCAAAAGTCACTCAATTATTTGTATTTCACTCAGAAAATCACTAAATTATTGTCATTTCACTTAAAAATTCACACGACCAATTTATATGATATTTTTAATTTAGATGAAATACATTTTTATTTTAAATTTCATCAAATTTAATGAAATAATTAAAATGTGCATCTTATTATTTTTTAAAAATTAATTTAAAATAAAAAGTATGTTTCAACACGGTTTAATAAAATTATTAAAATGAGCATCTTAAAAATTGTATTTCAATGAAAAAATTATTTTAAATGGTCAGGTGACTTTCTAAGTGAAATATCAATTATTGAGCGACTTATTAAATGATATACCAATAGTTAAGTGACTTTTGAGTTATAAAATAAAGTTGAGTAATTTTTGTGAAAATAATTCATTGTTGAGTGATTTTGTATGAAAGAAATCCGTAGTTGAGTGATTTTGAGATTAAAAAAAAGTTAAGTGTCTTTGTGTGAAAAAAATTAATAGTTGAAAAATTTTGTGTAAGAATAACTAATAGTTGAGTGACCATTTAAGATATTAACTATTTAGTAAACTGTCGAAACTTTTTTTATAGTTTAAAGTAAATGAATCTTTTTACGTTTAAGAAAGGTTTGTTCAAAAAAGTTTTTGAAACTTTTTTTTTCATATTTATCACTAATATTTTTAACTACTTTACATTTATTAATTCAAAATATAATAGTAGAAAGTAATCTTTTAATTTATGTCCAAAATCGCCAAGGAAGCATATATATTTGCATGTGGTGGGCAATTTCAGCTTTAGTTTACCCAAAAGCCCCTTGGAACAGTCCAATTTAGATACATCCGTTGGTTTGCTCCCAATTCATTGTTATCTAAAAATTATGGGTTGTCTTCCTCATGTAGTAGAAGACTGCTTAGGTATCCTTCGAGTTTACAGTGATGGATCCATTTGCCGATTAAGTGATGACCAAATTGACTTCCATAACTTTCCTGTCAAAGACGATGGCTCAGTTGTCTGGAAAGACATCCTTTACAACGAAAATGAAAAGCTGTATCTCCGTCTTTACAAGCCAAGAAAATGTACCGCAAACAAACAGCTACCAATCATTTACTTCTTTCATGGTGGAGGTTTCTGTGTAGGTTCCCGTACGTGGCCTAATTGTCATAATTGTTGCCTACGTCTCTCGTCTGTGCTCCAAGCACTTGTTATTGCTCCTGACTATAGGCTAGCGCCTGAGCATCGCCTTCCAGCTGCGATGGATGATGCATTTGCGTCCATGAAGTGGCTGCAGAATCAAGCTTTGTCAAATAGCACTACATACGATGATGATCACTCATGGACAAATCATGATTATGATCGGGTTTATGTGATTGGTGACTCGTCTGGTGGAAACATGGCACATCATTTGTCCTTGAGGCTTGGGGTTGGCTCGCCCCAATTGGCACCGGTTAGAGTACGTGGTTACGTTCTCATGGCGCCATTTTTCGGAGGAAGTGTAAGGACTAGGTCTGAAGCAGAGGGACCTGACGAAACTTTTTTGAATATGCAAATTCTTGACAGGTATGTAACTAATCAATATGAACCGCTAGCTCTACCTATTTAATTCTTCTCCAGTTTCCCCTTTTTCTTTATATGCCATTTTAAATTTATGGGTTTTTAATAAGATAAATTAATACTTCCTTCGTTTTAAAGAATGATCTACTTCGATTTGGTATGGCCTTAAAAAAAATTAATAAATTTTTTTGATATTATGGTCCTAAATTAAAGTTACTTCAAATACACCAAATCACTTTTAATCTTGTGATATTAGACATACCACATGGAAATTTAAACTTAAAGTATTGGCAAAAAAGAAAATGGATCATTCTCTTTTAAATCGATAAAAAAAAAGTAGATCATTTATTTTGAAATATAAAAAATATATAATAATAATAATAATTAAATAAAAATAAAGTATTATTTTTTTTATAATGAGTTTTGACTTAAAAAATATGCCCCAATATGAATTGATCCTGCATGCGGCTAGACCCAAGCACTTTAGAACTATCTTCCTTTGTCATGGAGAACTAGATATACATTTAGTTATGAATTTTGATGAATATTTACGGAGGAAACTCCTTTTTATTTTCTTTCTCTCCATTATTTCTAAGTTTCTATCTTAATGGTTGACACATGACTTACTATAATTTATGCAATTCATCTAGGAGTTCTCGAGAACCTAGTAGATCCATTTCTATTTTGCATTGCTACGAAGAATTTACCATTATCTAAACTAACTTTCTAGCTAGGAATTATACTATTTTAACCATCACAAAGGAACCAATGGCGACGCAAAGCAGGATACATATCGAGAATTCCATGTTCATGCTTTTCATCCGAAATGGAGCGTCTCTTTAGGAGTAGATACAAATATTTTATTTCTCTAAACAAAACAAAACAAATGTTCTGCTCAGTCTTATTTTATGTAAAAGATTTTAATTGCACAGAAGATTTTAAAAATTAATTAAAGAATAAGATTTTTAATATGTAAATCAAATACAAGAATAGATGCAAAATAATGCAAATATACTCTCTAAATTTGTAATAAGAATTCTACATGTTTTTATTTTATTTTATTTTTCTTTCCCTATAACTTTTATCAAGTGATTAGTAAAATTTAGAAAACTTAAACAGTATAGTTTTCAAAACGAAAAGCTGTTTGAGTCGCGGAAGACTCCTTGCTTAATATTATTTATATTACTATAGAGTAACAGTAAATCTATAAACAAAATTAAAAGGGTTCCGAGGTATTATAAAAATATTAATGACCACATAAATTTTAGTGCATTGTTACCTAAATCAATATTCTATAAAGAAATTAAGAAAGGTTTACTTCAACATAATCTGAGTACGATTACTAATTTCCCTACAAATATAGAGTTGATTGACTGATATATTCTTAATTAAATTAAAATCGAGTGAGCACAACTTTTGTTTCCTTTTTTCAATTATTGTGTAGTTTAATTTGACCCCAAATCAGTATAATTAGGCAAACATATTTTTTTCTCTTCTATCAAATTAATTGAAATCCAATGATTCATTTACTGACCATTCTATGTAGAATTTACATGAGAGGATAAGGTGAAAGATCCGCAGCAAATCTATTGATTACTGCAATATATTTACGTCAATCATCCTTGTATGAAATGAACTTTTAAAAAATCAGTAAAAAAATTAAATAGAAATACAGAATAAATTTTTTTTTTTTAAAAAAGTTAAAAAATCAACTTGATTAAGAAACACTTTACCATGAGCAATGATCATGGAGAAATAATTTATTGAATGAGCAAATTGAAATAATTAAATAGAGAAAGAGTGTGAATGGGATCTTGGGTTCTTTAGAATGAAAGTGACTGAACCATTTGTTACAATTGCGATAAGGACAGATAAATATTTTAGTGGGATTAAGACAATGCAGGAAGATAATGTTAAAATTTGACTCATGATTGACTAACTTATGGTGTTGAGGAAAAAGGAAAATTTACTAAATCAACTAGAGACCACTTATCTCACTACATATTCACGTTTCCAACTTTTAAATGTTAAGTCCCATGAGTAGTGTGGAGAGACACAGTTTTCTTGGCATATACTAATGAGATATTACACATTCTTTGAGAAAAGAATATTAAGATATTAGCTATATATACATATTTATTTATTTATTTATTTATATTTTTTAATCCTTTTCAAATTATCTTTTAAAATGACAAAACATTATTTATGATAACTATTTTCAATATGACCTATCAATTAAAGTTTCTTGAACTCATCAAATAGAAAATTCAAATGAAGAGTAAAAATGAAAAAAAAAATTAATTTTTTTTTATGATTGACCAATTAAATTAATTTGAACTATACAAAATATCTTAACAATTCACTTATTTTGAAATGAAAGGAGTATATAATAATTGAAACTCGATATTTGGATTTGAAATTACTCTTTTCCTCTTAAAAGAAGCTTTATAAATAACTGACTTTGTACAATTGTATTTTTTTTAAAAAAAGGTTATTACTCCTCTCAATTTAATACGTTTCTCTTTTGCACTATATTAATAATTTTTCATATTTATGACTTAAGGATTATGGTAAAAGCAAATGTATTATACATAATTATTTAAAGTGGACAATCATTTTGAATCATCTATTTATAATAAGGACGATAAATAAAATAATGAGAAGAAAGTATTGAATTTCTAGTTCATATATAAAATTTTATGTCTGATCAACCACAGAAAATAGAAAGTGAATGCTACATACTTTTGTGAATACAGATTTATATACTTGTTCTGTAGCGTTTGCTGCTGACGATTTGTGAACTTCAGATACACTATTTGTGACGAATCACTATTGTCATTCCCCATGTCTCACCTCTAACCTCCACTAGCTATCATCACAAACTTTCACATACATTTTACTTTTATGAGTGTTTTTGGTGTCCAGGAAAACACTTTTCGAGAAATATTTATTTAATATTTGATTTGATAAAAAAAAAAATTAAATAGTTCTTTAGAAAATAGAGTTTGTAAGTCTTTTAGAAAATTTTAAATATTTTTAAAAATAATAAAAATGACCTTTTCCTTAGTATAACGTTTTTTTTTAAATACTTTTTATAAAAAAATATGTCTTCTACTTATTTTTTATATTTAGTACAACAATAACATATCCAGTGGAATTTCATAAGTGGGGTTTGGGGAGGGTAGAATGTACGCAGACCTTACCACTACCTCATACAAGTAGAGATGTTGTTTCCTGAGAACCCTCGTCTCAACAACCTATAAGCGAAATAAACTAGATATGACAAAAATAAAAGGAAAAGAATATTATTTTAAAAGTATTTGTAGATAAACTATATAAATATTACGAGAGGTTGGGTGAGGGTAAGGGGTGTGGAATGGGATGGAGGCTCTGGGGATACGCTGAAAATAAGATAGGTTGGATAGTGAAGGACTACATCTTACTTGCATCAAATTTTTCTTTCCATTCTATGGTAAAGTAATTGGAAATATATTTAATGTGAGAAGAGTCAGCTTGTCAAAATTTTGAAATAAAATTAGTCCTGGTCGTAGAAAGTCTCTAATTAATCTTTATTTTAATTTATGTGATAACTTTTTTAATTAATTTTATTATAATACCTTAATTTTATATTTATTAATAATTTATTTTAAATTTTACGTATATATTATTTATATTTATATAAATATTTATGATTCATTTTAATTTTTTTAAAATTAAACTTTGTATAAAAATAAATGATATCACATCAATTAAAATGGATGGAGTATTGCTTTAGGTATCTTATCAAGACTTAAATGAGTAGTATTGTATCAAACATTGGAGCTCCCTCTAGAATGATAGGTATCTCAACTGTATGCAAGAACTTGGTACAATTAACTTAACGTAATATAAATATAAGTCAGATAGAAATTAATATATAATACAGATAAACTATTCTTTGATGTAGAATTCAAAAAAGATAATAAATGGCTTTTATAATGTGATTTGTAAGGAAAAGAATTTTGCAAAGGAAAGGAATTAAAAGATTTATTATAATTATCGTATAAAAAATCTAATAGCAAAAAGATTTAATAAAAAATACCAATTCTTATAAAAAATGAAATTAAAAAAAAAAATCGACTGAAAACTCGGATTTCATCTCTATTTGAATTTGAAATAAAATGCTGACTTTCTCATGACTAGATAATCACAAAGAAGAAACAAAAAAAGTTAATTGGGTAATCATGACTAGATAAGAAACAAAAAATTATTTGGGTGATATAATATACTCTCTAAATTTGGCAAGCCTTTTACGTCTTACTAGAGGATATCCACTTTTACAAGATTCGGTAGGACCAAGTTCACCTCATATATATTAATTTAATTAATTGTATATAAATCTACAATTAGGTTTACAATATGCCAAGTCTAATATTGTATAGGATTTGGATCACGGAAACTGACTCAACCCTCAATAATTGTTATATAATTTCACGCTTTAAGGATATGTATAAGAGTAGCAATATAGCTAAATGCATGTCCTTGTCCTTGACTTATTTTAATTATATATAAAATAATACAATAATAATTTAAAAAAGTTAACTTTTTATTCCAGTAAAGCAGCATTACAGGGAAAAAGTATAGAGTAGTAATATGACTATGTCGACTTTTCATATGACAGTTAAATCAATTAAAAGATTGACAAAAATCTCATTTTAATAATTAGTGAGATAGATGGACTTCTTATAAGGCTTGGGCAATCATCTTCTTTTAATTAATCTACTTCTTGGGTTTAGTTAAACCTAAGACCTAATTTTACAAAATCTCCATAAAAAGTATCACTAGTTAAGTCTATGCACTAGGTATGATTGACATTCAAAATCACAAATGCCTCCAAGCGGACCTATGATACTGGCATGCTACAAAGTAACAAGTTAGACATGTTTATGAAAGGCGAGGGGAAGCTAAAACTTAATTAACAAGACGGTTGATTTAACATAATTCTAAATGAAATGATGAAAACATCCATGAAGCCAAATAACAAATGTCTGAAATAAAACGTCTACTATTTAGAGTGAAAGAAATAAGTTTGCTGAGAAATGGCCCTTAGCTATGTTAAAACAAATAACAGAACTGACTGAGGATGAACACGTTTCCGACTGAAAATGCTACAACCTATCTAGCCATGCATTTGAGGATGAACACGTGAATATACATCACAAAAGGATGCAGCGACAATAAAGTATATGGTCAGTACATTATGACACTAAAACATAATCGTATCAAGTGACAACATATAGTGAGAATGAATAAGGTTTTTAATAATCATAAACATAGTAAAATAACCAAAAAAAAAAAAACATTCTAAAATCAGTGCATAAATATCATTTGAGAATATGCTTTTAAATGCATAAAAGTGAGTCCATTGTTGATAACTGTGCATAAAATGTATATGCATGATAAGCTGAGAGTGTATCATGAAAAGTATTTATACAAGCGTTTCTTACAATTGACATACACCATGTGAGTTTATGATGACCGGATTATAATTTCAATTGGAAGGGATGCCATATATCATACTAGGGTGTAGAACCTATGTATCTTTATGGATACACTGTCTATACCTCAAAGGACTACCGAAGTTGATGGATAAAGCGGTATACTCAAAATTTATGATGATACATAGTTATAGGACTTGATTTTTCTAAATTAGCATCCTTTTAGTGCTAAACAATCCTGTCAATATATATATTTATATATATAATATATATATATATATATATACTAATTCTCATAAATACAAAATTATATGTCTATCTATCTATTTTTCTATATATCTATCTTTCATGAATTACGTAAAAACCCTATCTCAGATTCTAATAATTTTGTAAGATCTTTGGAATTAGATGCAAGTTTAGACATGAGGAGGAAAAGATGCCCTCATTGAAATTTTACATTTCTGGGAGAATGATAGTTCAACAGAGAAACTTGATCGGAAGCCTTGAAGCCCTAGCATTTGCTTTCCTTGTATTTTTTTTCTAAGCTTGGGAAATTGAAAGTGTAGAAAAAGAAAAGGAAAATTGAATACTTAATGAAATATATCCCCCTGGTAGTAGTCAAAATATCATGTGGTAGTGATAGGACCGAGGCTAGAAGGAACATTAATATGGAGTGAATACTAGAATGCGAAAGCAACAACAAAAAAGAAAGAGAAAAACTAATTAAAGATATGAAAATTCAAAGGAAAGATCCAAGAATTTCTAAGGAATTGATATTCTAAGGCCTTGACAAGGTCCAAGTAACAACGTAAAGATTTATGGAAGAAATCTAACGCCCTTACTTGAGAAAAACGAATCAAACTGTGAATTTGGATCTTGACCGCTTTATGAGTAACTAAAGACAATAATTAGAATGTAAACTAACCACCTTCTAAAGAATACCAAAAAGAAATCAAAGATATTACAAGAAGAAATTACTTTATACCTCAAACTATGAACTAGTAAAGGTTTAAAGATAAATTCTCAAAGAATAAGTCACAAAGGTTCAAAAGAACTCTCTCAAATATTATTAATATCAATCTAATTATCTTTTATGAAATAAAAAAGACTCCTACATATATTATAGGGTCCTTGGACGTCCAAGACTCCTTAGGTTAGGCCCAAGGAGTATCCAAAATCTACAAAGCAAATTACAAGGTAAATTCTACTCTAGAAAGGAAATAAAGTAACCTTAATTAGGAATAGACCAAGTAGTTCTAGAAAAGCATTAAATGGTACTAGGGAGATCATAAATTGAACAAGAAAAAAATTAATAACCTATATATATGTAAGGAAATAAGGTAAAATCCAACTAGGAAAAGAATCATGACAATCTTGGAAAGTTTGACTAGTCTTCTCTCCAAACATGGGCAGAAAGCAACCTTTGTTGTGGCTGATTCTTGGACTCTTCTTGGCCTTATTTGCAAGAACTTTAACCCTAAAATTCTTCCTCTTGGACTTGAATTTGGGCCACAAAATAATCATAGCATTTGAACAATTCATCCTACTTGGGCTTTAGCTCTTCTTCCCAAACAAGACACCTTTGGATCTGCAATTGAAGCCCATTGAGCTTATCATTAAACTCCTTGGTTTGAGATCTTGTTATGGGCCTCCTTTGATCTTCTAAAGCTTCATCTTTTTCATCCTTGTCCTTCAATGAAGTAGAAATTCTTATGATGCTATCATGCCCCTATTCTTCAAGAGAATTCGTCCTCGAAGTCAAGTCTACATCAAAATGGGAAAGATCATAAACATTAAAAGTAGCACTAACTTGGAACTCACCAGGAATATCAAGTGTATAAGCACTGCCTCTAATCCTTTCAAGGACTTTGTATGGACCACTTCCTATAGGATCTAGCTTGTTTTTTCTTTTAGAAGGAAACCTTTCCTTTCTCATATGCACCCAAACCAAGTTCCCAAGCTTAAACACAACATATTTTCTTCTTTTATTCCTTCACAATGCAACTTCCTTATTTTTCTTTTCAATTGCAAGTCTTGTTTGTTCATGAATCTTCCACATCTTGCCACCCACAAATCGATGGGCAATATAAGTGGTTAATAGAACTTTGGGGAATATGTTGAGGGTTGTTTTGAAAGGAAGGTTGACTTCTTGGGAAGATTACTTACCTATTGTGGATCGAGATTAGAAGGAACACTTATATAGAGTGAATACTAAAATGCGGAAGCAACAATAAAAAAGAAAGAGAAAAACTAATTAAAGATATGGAAATTCAAAGGAAAGATCTAAGAATTTCCAAGGAATTGATATTGTAAGGCCTTGACAAGATCCAAGTAACAACGTAAAGATTTATGGAAGAAATCTAACGCCTCTACTTGAGAAAAACGAATCAAATCGTAGATTTGGATCTTGACCGCTTTATGAGTAACTAAAGACAATAATTAGTATGTAAACTAATCACCTTCTAAGGAATACCAAAAAAGAAATCAAAGATATCACAAGAAGAAATTACTTTATACCTCAAACTATGAACTAGTAAAGGTTTAAAGATAAATTCTCGAAGAACAAGCCACAAAGTTCAAAAGAACTCTCTCAAATATTATTAATATCAATTTAATTGTATTTTGTGAAAGAAAAAAGAATTCTACTTATATTATAGAGTCCTTGGACTTCCAAGATTCCTTAGGTTAAGCCCAAGGAGTATCCAAAACCTAGAAAGAAAATTACAAGGTAAATCCTACTCTAGAAAGGAAATAAAGTAACCTTAACTAGGAATAGACCAAGTAGTTCTAGGAAAGCATTAAATGGTACTAGGATACCTTAGATAGAACAAGAAAAATATTAATAACCTATATATAAATAAGGAAATAAGGTAAAACCCAACTAGGAAAAGAATCTTGACAATCTTGGAAAGTTTGACTAGTCTTCTCTCCAAACTAGGGCAGAAAGAAACCTTTGTTCTAATAATTCTTGGAATCTTCTTGGCCTTATTTGCATGAAATTTAACCCTAAAATTCTTCCTCTTGGACTTGAATTTGGACCACCAAATAATTGTAACATTTGGACAATTCGTCCTCCTTGGGCTTTAGTTCTTCTTCCCCAAGAAGACACCTTTGGATCTGCAATTGAAGCCCATTGAGCTTATCATTAAATTCCTTGGTTTGAGATCTTGTAATGGGCCTCCTTTAATCTTCTAAAGCTTCATCCTTTCCATGTTTGTCCTTCAATGTAGTAGAGCTTCATATGATATTGTCAGGTAGGCTTAGAAAGAAAGAAAAAAATTAAATTAATCCCAAATTTTAAACTGTCAAAAACCATCTATGAGGACTTTCTATTATCTAGGATTTGATCTATTGGCCGCCGATCTTATCCATAGAAGTCTGGATGAAATTTTTGAAGTTCGGAAGTTCATTTTATGATCCCAAATAATCATGATCCATGATTTACTCTCATGAAAATCGATATAAAATAAGTTTTTGAACTTCATTCTATATGCCTGAATTACAGCTCGTAATTAGATTTATGACCCATAATTGGATATATAAAAATAAAGGTTAACACTATTTTCTTTTTCCTATCATGAGCATTTGAACTCACCTCTTATCAACTTAAGGATGTTGAAAAGATTCGATTTGATCAGTGGAAGAATAATAGGGGTTAAAATGCACCACCTCTAGGCTGGGCAATGTTTGAAGATATCTTCATGGGATATTTCTTTCTTCTAGAGTTCAAAGAGGCAAAGATTAAGGAGTTCCTCAACTTGAAGCATAATTCAATAAGTATAAAAGAATATAATCTTAATTCACTTAATTGTACACTATGCTCAAGAGATGGTAGTTGATATAAGGAGCATATAAGAAGCAAGATGGTCTTGTTTATGTCATGATTCAACTCACTAGATCATGTAGGTACCTACTTTAATACCTAAATAAGAGAAACCTAAATTTTCAACTAATTAAATTATGCGAAATATAAACAAAACAAAAGTTAAAATTATAAAGGTCTTAGAATTATCATGTACCGAGTTAAACATTCAACTTAAGTTTTTGAAAAAATACATCTAACACCCCAAAGATTCTAGTATGAATAGGTACAAGAGCTTCTAAGAATATAGAAAAATAAAATAATAACCCAGCTCCCATCATAAGGAAGAAAGAGTAGAAGCTGTTGGAGATTGTCTTTATCTTCACCTAAGAAATATAACTGGTCCTGCAATTAGACTATACAAAATGATATAACAAGAGTAGTATCAGTACAAGCAACATGTACTAGTAGGCATTATCGGTCAATCCGAAACCCCCCTCTCCCTTACACTATAAAGTATATATTCAGAAATAAGCATGCAATAAGAGACTGTACGACCTAATCTTTTATCTGCACACTATTACCATTTTAATTATCTTAATCACTCTTAGTATATGATGTGATCTGAGCCTTTTAATTATTTTGCTACCAACTCTAATACAAATCAGGACCTAATCCTTCTATTCCTCATAAATAATAGTAGTTTCAAACTCACAGCTTCTAAATCAGTCTAATCAATCCACCATTTCATTAATTGCTCTCAGCTACATCTAACATAGAATGTTTAGTAGCTCTTTTGTAAGATGGTCATATTAAAACAGTTGATACTCATCTCCCTCTACCTATATTGGCCCTCCATGGTAAGACCTAACCCGCTATGGAGACCCTGCCATAGCAGGATTTCTCTCACTAGTGCAGCCTACCTAACCCGCCGTGGAGACCCTGCCATAATAGGATTTCTCTTGCTAGTGCAGCATACACAAAGAGAAAAACTCAATGCATAAATATTTTCATGATCCGCAGTACTATAAGAACTATTAATCGATAGAAAATAGCCTGACTTAGTCATTCTATCCACTACCACTCAAATTGAGTCATTTTTCTTAGTATGAGGCATATCTGTTACGCAGTCCATGTTCATATCCTCCCATTTTCAAGTAAGAATCTTTATATCTTGGATTGAAATTTCTGTCCTTTAGTGTTTAACCTTCACTTATTGGCAATTTGGACATTTCTCCATAAACCTTGTTGTGTCCTTCTTCATACCATTCCATCAATATACTTCTCTTAAGTCTCTATACATTTGGTAGATTCCAAATGAATGGAATACTGAGAGTTATGGGCTTCACTCAATATCATATCTCTTAGCCATCAACATTTGGAACATATAATTAACCTTGGTAGCGAAGTCGTGATCTCCCCCTTAAGAGGAAATATCAATCTTTTTTATCAGCCACTAACTTCTTCAACTCCACTAAGGTTAGATCTATGTCTTGCTTTGCTTTTATATCCATCACCAATGAAGATTTAAAGTCATTATGAACAAGAATACTGTGCTTATTAGAGTCACGTAATCTCACACCCAAACTAGCCAAATGGTGCACATCCTTAACCAACTCCTTTCTTCCATCCTCAACATTAGCAATTATATTCATAGACATCCTACTAAGTGCATCAGCTACAACATTTGCCTTGATCGAATAGTACAATATACTCATATTCTTGTCCTTTAGAAGTTCAATACACCTCCTTTGACTAGGTTTAAGTCTCTTTAGCTCAACACATATTGCAAGCTTTTGTGGTCAGTGAATATATCAACATGTACTCCGTAGCGATAGTGACACCAAATCTTCAATGCAAGTACAACCACTGCTAGTTAAATATCATGGGTTGGATAATTTCGTTCAGCAACTTTAGTTGCCTTGAAGCATATGCTATAAACTTACCATGTTGCATCAAAACACGACAAAAAACAACACATGGGGCATCACAATAAACGTCAAACTCATTTGAACCTTTTGGTAATGTTGAAATACAGTCTTTAATAAGATGATCTTTCAAACTTTGAAAACTTTTCTCACACTCATCCGACCATTGAAACATCACCTTCCTTTGGGTAAATTTAGCCAAAGGTGATACAATAGGTTAAATTCATTCTACAGACCTTTTGTAATACTTAGCCAAGCCCAAGAAACGTCGAATGTCCGAGACAATAGTATAGGCCAATTTTTCACCTTCTCCATTTTCTTTGGATCAACCATAATACCATCATCAGACACAATGTGATCAAGAAAAGCCACCTCTCTCAATCAAAATTCACACTATCTAAATTTGACAAATAATTGTTTGTCTCTTAAAGTTTGTAATATAATTCTCAAGTGATCCATATGTTCTTGTTCACTTAGAGAATAAACCAATATATTATTATTAAATACAACCACAAAAATGTCTAAGTATGACTTGAAAATTCGATTTATCAAGTCTATAAAGAGAGCGAGAGCATTAATCAACCCAAATGATATGATCAAAACTCAAAATGACCACAATTTATCTAAAATGTTGTCTTGAAAATGTCACACTTTTTCACCCTTAATTATTGATAACTAGACTAGAGATTAATTTTGGAGAAGTAGCTTGCACCATAGAGTTATTAAATGAATGATCTATCCTTGAAATGGATACTTGTTTTTTATGGTAACCATATTCAGTTATGGGTAGTCTATACACATCTGTAGTGACTCATCCTTCTTTTTCATAAACAACACAAGAGCAACCCATGGTGAAATGCTTGGCCTTATAAAACCCTTCTCCAACAAACCTTTCAATTGATCTTTTAATTCCTTAAGTTTTTTCAGGGCTCTACAGTAAGGAGGAATATAGATATATTGAGTATCGAGAAGAAGATATAAGCAAAAATTTATTTTAGTTTTGGGTGGAATACCGAGAAAATCATCAGGAAATACATCAGGGAAGTCATTTACAATAGGGACCAACTCATGAGTAGGTGCATTGAAATTTAAATCCCTAACCTGAACTAGATGATAGATACATCCCTTAGAAATTATATTCAGACTTTCAAAGAAGAGATGGATCATTCCTTAAACACACCGAATAACAACCCGTCTATTCAAGAAATGACTCATTAAAAATTAGAATTTGACCCTACACGTTCTACAATCAATAGATGCATAAGAAGCATGAAGCTAATCATGCCAAGAATAATGTCAAAATTAGTCATATCAAGCTCAATAAGATCACATGGGACTACTTTATGAATGATAAACACGAGATGATATCTATAAACTCTCTTGATAAGGATTGAATCACCAACGGGGTAATAAATCAAAAAGGGATCAATCAAGATTTTAGGACATACATCAAATCTAGCAAGGTAAGGAGTAACAAAAGATAAATTGACACCCATGTCAAGCATTTACATCAAAGTCAAAGACTTGTAATATACCTTCAAGCATATCGAGAGACTCCATAACATATTTCCTAGCATGGAGTGAATAGAACCTATTGTGTCCTTGACCACCACCTTGTTGAGCTTGTTCACTTGAAGTAGCTCAGCCTTGTGGAAAGCCTTCCCTTCATTTATTTGCAATACTAAGGCATTCGAAGAGTTTGTGCCCCACCTTACCACATACAATGCACGCTTTCATAATAATCAAACAATTTCCCCATCATTCCTTCCATAATTTGGTACACTTAAGGAAAGTAGGTCCATTATTTTTAGCACCCCACCTTAGACATTAGGGTTTGGCCTCTATCTTTTTCAAATCATTGGAAGAAAGATTGAGAAGGACCTTGACCTTAGGACTTTGACCTTTTTGGAAATGACCATTACCGCCTATCTTGCATTGTAAAAGCCTACTATCAAATAGAGCCCTTTTGGACTCTCTCACCTTCCTTTCCTTAAGATTTTCACCTTCTATTTTCTCAACATATGACACAAGCCTAGAAATGTCCATTTCATTAAAAAGTATAGCATCCCTACATTCTTTCTCCATAAGATCTGATACCCCTAAAATAAACTTACTCACGCAGACATGAGAATCGGCTACCAAAGAATGAGCACACTTGGACAATTTTGTGAACATGAGGGCATATACCCTCATACTCCTACCTTTTAGTTGAGTTTGATAAACTCCATCATCTTTGCCTTTCTTAATTCAAGTGGGAAAAAGTAGTCAAGAAATGCAACCTTGAAGATCTCCCAACTTGTGGGACCCCCGTGAACTCTTTCACCTTTCCATTGATCTACCACACTTGTGCCATGCCTTAGAGTTGGTAGACTGCCAACTCCTCTTTCTATTTCGATGGAACCTCCATAATAATAATTACCTTGTACACCTCATCAATGAAATTTTATGGATATTTGTCCACCTTAAAACTATGGAACTGGGGAGCATTCATTCTTCTAAAGTCTCTTACCCTAGAAGCTGATGTTGCTATACTAGGAAGAGCCACCACACCTTGGTTAACTTGAGTTGTCATGGATTGAGCTGACATAGAGATAGTGGTCTGAAACTCTAGAGTAGTGATTTTCTTGGCTAGAGGATCATTAGGGGCTTGGGGAACTGGAGGAGCTTGGTCCTCATTAGGATAAACTCCCCTTTGAATAGGTGCTTTTCTTGGAGGCATTTTCCAAAAACCGCAAAAAAGAGTTAGAGAGGTGTCTTAGAGGACACCTTATGGCATGCTATAGATCATGAAAGAAGTGAAGATTTTCTAAATCTTCTCATAGCCTCCTACTGATAGATGGTTCACGCTACACATCAATGAATAAGATTCGACTTGACGTGGTATGTTGGACTCCCTAAGGCACTTTAAAATCTTATGCTCTGCTATTAAATTTGTCACGACCCAAGTTAGGGGCTAGTGACAAGTGATCAAACCCTGAAGGATCCAACCAAGTCAACTTAGCATATCAATAAACATACATAAGGCACATAAAGCATTATCACACACTATGAGGAGATAGGGAATGAGACCCATTTCAGTTATAGGAGAAAATAAATAATCTTTAACAAGTAATGAAAGGACAACATAGACTTTTTAGATAATTCAACATACCTCTACTAATCAACATAGATGAGGGCTTAAGACAAGTCATAGCTCACCCATATCAAATAGATACAAAAGACATAGTCTCAACAACAAAAAAATAGACGTAGCAAGAGTTATGAAAGGCTTTTTCTCTGATCATGAGGATTCACCAATCAATCAATTTCAAAGTAATCACCCACTAGCCACAAGAATGAGATGGAGCATCCATCCCTACAATGTGATATATTGTAGGCAAGAGTATATATTAGTACATTTAAATGTACTAATTGTGTATGCAATGCAATGCATGAAAAATCATAATACATAAGTAACCATTTCAAATATCATGACAAAAGAGTATTAGAATCATAATGAGGCATGAGATAAGTCAATGCCAAAGTAAATCATAAGGACATCATGTAAAAGTGAGTATTTAGAGTCGTCAATTAAATCATCATAGGGATTATACGTATGTTGGAAGCAACCATAACTATATGACCATATGACCTATAATATGAACTCCCAATGTCTCTCCATACAACCAAAAAAGAGGAATCTACTTGTCAAGATAGACTCTATTCCGTAGAATGGGTGTCATATGACATGTGGATCACTAGTAAACCATATTGGTAAAGTAATCCTACGGTGACAACGTAGTTTTGGGATTAAAGATTGCTATTAAGGACTCCTTAGGTCGAGTCACCACCTCAAGCATCATTTATTTTTTAGTCAAATCCCACAGAATACGTATTATAACTATACATCATATTTGTCACAAGTCATAGTTCATCATTTTCATAAGCTTATCAAGTAGGAAAGGCAGTTCAAATCAACCAATCCAAATCATAAATCATATTCATAGAGTATCTCAATTTCATGTGATTATAGAATGTATGTAGGTCTTCAATCATTACCTATCATACCTCAAGTAAGAGTGTCATTGTGATCTTAAGTCACCTTTATGGCCTTAGGTCACCCATCTTTGGATGTTAAGTCACCCTATTTCATGAAGTTTCATAAACCATTAAAATTTCATAGTCATGACTTATACTTGAAATCAAGTTAAAAACATGGGCTTATAGTCAATTGACTTAGGAATCATGAAATTGGATAAAAAAACATGTATAATCATATAAATTGAATAAATTCATGCTCAGTTGAGAAGAAACACATTAATAGAAATCAAAATTAAAAGAACCCACTTTGACCTTCATGAACATAAAGATGAAATTGGAGGAAAATTTGCATGTAGAGCCTCAATATAACCCTATTTAGATCAAATCATATATGATTCATAAAAATAACATTAATTTAATACATAATCGAAAGTACTCATTATCCATGTCATGAATCCTACGAAAACATTTAAGGAAATTCATGCAATATTCATCAATTTATGTATAATAAATGTGTTAATCATAATTAAAGTCAAAATTCATAGAATTCAGTAGGAATTAGAAAGAACCATAAAAATACATACTTAAGAATGAGCTCCACGGGAGAAATGATTCTATGGATGAAGGCCTACATACCTTGGGCAAAAAGTTAAGAAGAATCCTTGAATTTTGACGGAGGACTTAGAGAATTGCTTGATGTCTTCCATGGAGATTTGTGAGGCTTTTGTCACGGCCTGAGATTTAGGGTTTAGAAATGACACGACAAATGGGAACCCAAGAGTCCTCAAACAAGCCTCGATATATCCAAATCCACATCATCACCGATAACGCAATCAAATAATAAACACATCATACTAAAAGATGGGTTAGTAGGACTCATGCTATGGGGACATCGAGGGGAAAGAGATTTACATGAATTCACATAGCACATAACATATAAGAACTAAGAGGCGGGTAAGTAGAACTCACTCTATGGGGGCAAATAGGACTTAGGACATTCCATATTTCCACACCAAATATGCATACATATCATATTTCCATAATCGATCCATAATGACCACTTCCAATAGATCTCCGAAAACATAAGCTCCAAATACAACACATAGCATATATAAAATCTACAAGAGTCTACAAGATGTCCAACAATGCCTCTAGTCATAAGATGGAACCCGACCAAGACATGTCCTGGGCTCACCCTCAAATAAGAAAGTAGACATAAGATAACATGGGTAGAAGGAACGTGGCTTGTCCTTGGAGGATGGAACCCACCACAAGTTCAACTTTCAAAATTGAGTTACTCGTCAAGCGGTGGATAGCCATAATGCTCGACCCTACATGGTAAAATCATGTAGGCATAGAGTATGCATTAGTACATTTGAATGTATTAGGTATGCGGGCATGCAATGCATAAAACATATCAACCTGCATTTCAATGATATAGAAAGAACCATATATCCAAGGAAGAGTAGTATATGATATGCCATGAAATTTGTGATGCATGAATGCAATGATGTTCATATATAGCAGGGAAGTGACCTCAACCGACAAGAGTAAGACCAAGTGAGCTAGTACTTGGAATCCTGATGAAATCCCTTCACCGGTACACAGGTGGTCTACTTGCCAAAGGTAAACCATAGTTCACCTTACATGAACATCTCCCTTTTCACATGAAGCAACCCCCTTACGGGAACATCTCCTATTTCGAAAAGGATTTTCATATCATAACATAATACTTCACCTTACGGGAACATCACCCATTTCGTATGAAGTAACCTTCCTTACAGGAATATCTCCTATTTAAGATAGGATTCTCATAACATATGCTTGGCACATAGTTCGAGGAAAGGGAGAATACCCTTGGGGATAGCCCTAACGCCCCCAATCCATCGGTGCTAAGTCAACATCCAATGAGAATACATATAGTATATATACATACTTTCAAAAGGCAATAGTCATTTCAAATCCGATCAATGCACATTTAGGCTTAAATGCCAAATCAGAGCTTGTAGTTATAATATCATGCGTAGGACCAGATCGATGACAAATATGGAATGGTGTAAGCATCCAAAATTCTCAAAAGCCATATTCGTAAGACATGTATGTGATCACATTCATTTCATAACCAATATCTTATCAAAATCATTTCGTAAAACGTAATTGGGCTTAACCCATTTCATACTTTCCATAAAGACCAATGTTCATGAATGCAAATGCAATACATGATGTGAGAATAACATGGGTAACATAGATTCAAGCTAAAATCAATATTTATAATATGAAATTGAAGTAAATCCATAATTAAATCCACATTCAAATCATCATATAAATCACTCATGCATAACTCGAGCTTTAAAGGGGCCATGTATCTTCATAACTTTATAATCTCAATGTGAATCATCATAATAGGGCTTAAAATAACTTAAAATCATAAATAAAGAACAACCCATACATCAATTGAATTTAGTAAAATCAAATAATGAAAACCCACATTTAAAGTAAGCTTAATTTTATGAAAATCAGTTGAAATATTTTTGGGTCTTCTTCGTAGAAAGGGACCAAGAATCAATCCCACATACCTTGATTGAGAGGATGAAATTGAGAAGAATCTAGTTTGAAGTTGAACCTTAATTGAACCCTAGCTTGAGTCTTGTGAGAAGAACTTAGAGAGGAGTTTTAGGACTTGATTTTAGAGTGAGAATGTTTTCGATGAAATGAATTAGAATGGAAGGCATCAGCTGATTTAGGGGTCTATGATAGGTAGAAAGGTCATAAAACGCAATCAAAATAAGTTGAATTTATGCAAAATCCATTAATAAAATGGATGGAAAATGGGCTGTCACGGCCTCAATGGCACCTACACGGTTTGTGAGACACTTCACGACCTGTGAACAATGCCCGTGAGGTGACGCTTAAACAAATTTTTGCAACGTTCCACACAAAGAATTTTTTGAAGCAAAGGGGTACCATAAGGATGGCTACACAACCCGTGTGACACTACACGGGTCATGTCAATGGCCGTGAGATGATACTTAGAAAAAATTCTTGCACGAAAGTTACGAGACGGTAATTTCGTACTTAGAAAAATTTCACGTCGTGAGCTTATACGGTGGGCTACACGGCCCGTACTACACCATACGGACCGTGTGAGTGGTCGTGTGCCCACACTTAGTCCGTAACACTCTGTCAAATCCCGGTAATCGAAATTTTGGCCAAGTACCTCTCCACTGGAGGCCACACGGTCCGTGTGGCTTCACACTGGCAATGTGGGCCTCCCATAGAGCGACACTTGGTCAAAAATTTTCTCTCGAGACAACATTATGAGATCCGATAAATTCGTTCGAAAAAAATCTAGGTCCATACAACTTTGTAGAGAGAGAAGTTTTGAGGTTGATGAATAGTGAGGAATGAGAAAAAAATTAGGGGTTTTGGATTTAATATGTCCAAATTCTAGTCCTAAAATCGTCCAGGTTCATTAACTAATAAGAAGAAAAAAATTCCAAAGTACCCCCACCTGAAAATTGAAATCCTAAAATCCTCCAGGTTCATTAACTAATAAGAAGAAAAAAATTCCAATGTACCCTCACTTGAAAATTGAAATCGGACAACAGTGGTATATACCATGTCTGCATTGTGAATATGTTTTGCCATAGGTCATTTTTGAGTGAATTAAATGTTTGTCAGATTTTGGTCTAATTTTGTCCATGGTCGAATTTGGCCAATTCTAAAGCAGGTTGCCAACATGGTCCTATTGTAGATCCTTCTGGATAAAGAAATTTTAAGATTTTTACCTTTTTATTCGCTTGACTTAAAAATTAACTGAGGCTATTTCTATAATGTTTTACCTTATAATATTATATTCCAACCTACAAACTCATTCAGAAGGATAACGTTGAAACACTTCTAGTAGGGGTAGGGAAAGTTAAGTAGCACTCTTGATCAAACACTTGGATTTACGTAACATTTAGGAGTAGTAATACTAGAATCATTGCTTCAAAAGAAATAAAACACTATAGGAACACTGATTTAAGGGAATAATTTGTGAAAACTTAGTTTTGAGATGATAGGGTGCCACGTACGCACCCCTAAAATTTCATACATGATGAAGGTCTTCATGGTGGCCTTGTTCTTATTGCGGTGGTCTCGCCATGGTGAGATCCCAAGCGCCATGTAGGGAGGCTGCGAGACAGAGGCCCTTCTTTGGTTGAAAATTTTTCTCTTACCTTAACACATGACCATCTAACTATGTAAAGTTCTAAAGTACACCACTATGAAACATAGGCAGATCAACAATAGCTGGATTCAATGGGGTGGACTTACCTTTCTAAGTCAAATGCTATATTCGAAGATCTCATATTCTGGACTTCATTCCACAGGTTTCTATGGTATACTAGATTCCCTCCACACATACAATATTGTCTTAATTTCTCAATGGTCACCCCTTGAGACACCACATCTCTAAAACATACCACGAAAAATTAATAACAAGTTACTTATTAATGCTCAATATATCGATTCATACTAGCAATCTCACATGACAACCAATGATTAGGCCTATAAAACTAGCCTAAGAGTTATGTCCACACTACTCCATTGGTTACTGATTATCTTATCTAATACTGCTATCATGAACTGAACCTAGGACCTAAACGTGACATGGTGAATATGACACCCGAAGACATCCCATCCAAGCCTCGTGCATATCATAAGCGTTCATAAGGTAAAATAGGCATACAAGAGAATAATCAAATAGAAGTACACAAAATGTAAGAGTATCATAGTTCCCATAAGGGATATATATCAATTCATTAAGATTCAAATAATGCCTCTACATCATATATCTTGGTGGAGACCCCTCAAGACATACATCATAAGATTAAAAGGAAAAAGTCTCAACATAATTGAAAACATCATAGGGCTTGTTCCCAAAGCATAGGAACTCACCAATAAATCTTTGATCTCAAAATTCGAACCTAGCCATGAAATAAAACAATCTCCTCATTATCCGTCCTTACATGGTTAGATCATGTAAGCAAAGAAATATGTGTTGGCTCTTAAAATGTACTAAGTATGTAGGTATGGTATGAATCAGAGGATGTCACAATAATATCAGTATGCATAACCATAATCAATAGGATAAGGATACAATATGTGCATGCAATTTAAAGATCATGCGAAGAAGCTTCATAAATCTATTCTTAACCTTAGCATACACATATGGGAATAAGACCATAACCGACATATAAGACCATATAGATTATGATATCGAATCTTGATGTTCACTCTACATCAAGCTAAGAGGAGTCTACTTTGCCAAGGTAAACTCGATCCTCACTATATAAGCTCTATCCTAGCACGCTAAGAACCATCATTTGACCCTACCCTTTAGGCTCAACCCTAGCACGGTGAGTGCCCATTATATAAGCTAATTGGATCCAATAACACACCTTTAAGGTATGAAATATGAACATCATTCCTATGGTGGCACGTAGTTATGGGACTTGAGGATTTATATAAGGACCCTTGGAGATAGTCCCCCTCACACAAGTCCACTCGGTGCTAAGTCATATCCTATAGAATACATAAATCATGCATACGCATAACTTTCAACATAGTTCATACTTAAAATCATACTTTGATAGCTTTCAAAATAATCATCATAGTCTTTCATGAAACATCATGTTATAAGAATAATCCATCTACTTTACTTTCATCATAGTGTGGGTAGACATTCCACCTTAACATTATCATAAACATTAGGGTTGTCATCACCCTTTTTATCATAACATCATCATAGTTTTCATAACATCATCATTATTATAATATCATTATCATAATTTAAAACATACTTTTTATACTTAAGATCATAAGCATAGAAATACATAGTTTTATCATAGAAGATTAGCGCTAAGTGTGGACTCATGAAAATTTGAGTCAAAATCATGTAATTAAATATGATTATAGTGAAAACATGCAATTTAAACCAAATTAGATGATTAACAAGTGAACTCATATCAAATCATTAACACCTAATCATGCATATGTTGAAATCTCTACTTTTGCTTGAAAATCATATGCATCATGAAATTCATCATAATTCATGCATAATTAGTCATAATTATTATATAGAAATCATAGTCCATGCATTAGAAGTCATAGCTTAAAAGACCATGAGAAATTATCATGAATTTTGACTAGAAAAAAGGTTTTGTATTGGGCTTCATGGATGAAACTAATCTATGAATAAAACCATACATACCTCAAGTAGATTCTTTAGGATTGAAGAGAGAAATCTGGAAAACTTGGTCAAATCTTCAAATAGTGGCTTCAATGGAACACTTGACATAGAGAGATAAATTGAGAACCCTTGAGAGAAATTTTGGAAAATTAAAGTCTTTGATTACGAAAATGGCTTTATAGAGATCAAGTTAGTTAGGGTAGTTAGAGTAGCCAAAACAACTCAGTTTAGGAGTTCTATGGATTGAAAAAAAAATACCCTTCATAAAAAACAACCAAAGTCATCCATGAAACTCCTTCTACGAGTCATGGATCATCTTAGGGCTCATATCTTGCCTCATAGGTCAAGGTTTCACAAAGGTTGAGCTACTGAAATTGCAACTTCTGTCTCAAGAACATGTTGCACGATCCATGTAGAAACTTTCAGGACGTAAAACCCTTTCTAGTGAGATCCCACACTTAGACAAATTTTTGGTTCCTTAGGGCCTCCCCCTACGAGACCTATTGACGAGTCGTGGTTCTTTATATGGTCCATCTGCTAACTCGTAGGTTAACTTCCATAATTTTTTCAATTTTCCAATTTCACAGGACACTTTCCAGGAGTACACCTATGATCCATGGATGCATTTACGGGCCATAGAATGGCTCGTAGGATCAACCTTTTGGCAAAAATCTTAACTCCCAATTTCCCAAGCCTACAAACATAAGGGGCGTTACAATTGTGTGAGTATCTCTTCTCATTAATGGACAATTATAAATTCATCAATACCTAAAAATATTGGTCTTTGTACCACCTCATGGTTTTTCATTAGCTATTCATTATCACACCTCGTAAGTCATTACCCAATCAAGGTAAAATCATAGAGTCAGACAAGGTTAAGGGTTCAAGTGACTTTAGGTTACTACAACCCGACAACATTACCACATCAAATGAATAACCTAGTCACAAATAAAATAAAATTTTAAAATAACTAAAGCATTGGATCCCCATAAGCTCAATTCAACAGTCATAATAATTAAGACATCTAAAAACACAATTTAGAAACAACTAAAGCAGTTAGTCCCTATAAACTCAATCTACAAGTTAAATTAATTATGACACATAAAACACAATTTAACATCAATAAAAGCATTGCGTCTCCATACACACAATCTACCAATAAAAATTAATCATGATCACAAGTGTAACATAGTCCCAACTTCTAGACTCTCGTCTTAACTTAATAAACATTTGAAATCACATTAAGGTCTTTAACATATTTTTCAGACTGAACCCAACAATGTTTGGACAAGAACATAACATCCAATTATTTTAAAATTAGCCATGAAACACATTAAAAAATCTTTCTTAACAACCATTTTGCTATTATACAATAATAACCCATTTCTCATATGATTTTCAATCAGACATGACTGTTCCAAAATTGAAGTTTTCCTATGATCATAGTTTATTCTTTTTCCGTTTTCAAAATCATGAATTAACTAGAGATTAGTTCTGCCAAATAAAGTCATCAGAGTCTAACCCATGATCAAACTTGTGTGATACATGTATCCAAATTTATCAATCTTAAAAAAATAACATGCACATCTTAAGACTATGCCTATCCAACACATTATGGTTATCACTGGGGTTATTTCTCATCCACGAATTCATAGGGTCCCAATAAATTTTTACCTCATGTGATTTTAAATCTTTTGACAAGTACAATTCATACATAGGGAGTTAATCAGAAAAAATAATTTACACATAAGCACTTAGTCAGGCAAAACCACACACATAATTACATCATTTCATTCAGGTAAATACACTTTACACTTTGGTAGTTATAGATGTAACACTATTCATAAAATCAAAAATTTAAATTATATCACTCAAACGTTATCTGGTTAAGTAATTTCATGGGCGATCTTTGGTCAATCTTTCATGCATTGACACAACCCCTAAGGATAGATATCAATTAAAATCTTCTTGGTTCCTGCTTCCTCGCCTATGTTACTTCAACCGCGACAATGGCATCTAGTTCTCCTTGTTAAGATACCAATTGAAATCTGGAGGTATCAATTAGACTCAACCCATACCACAAGAGACAACACGTATGAAAAGAGAGAAGAAATAGAATAGTTTCTAGAATATTTGATAGCTTTGTGAAGATTAGATATGGATGTCAACACATCAATCTGCAAGAATCTATTCCGTATTTGCTCTTGTACTCGAACTGGTAACTTGGACTTTGATACTAATTGTCATGACCTAATCCATTGGATCGTATGGGCACCTAATACCTAGATAGAAGAACCCTAAATTTCCAACCAATTAAATCATGCGGAAGATGAACAAAACAAAAGATAAAATTGAAATGGTCGTAGAATTATCATTTACAGAGTTAATAATCCAATTTTAGTTTTAAAAAAGTACATCTAACACCCTAAGCGATGTTAGTCTGAGAAAATATAAGAGTTTCTAAGAATATAGATAAACAAAACAATGAGACAACTCCCATCACAGGGAAGGAAAAGTTGAAGCTATTAGATATCGTCTTTGTCTTCATCTAAGAAATATTTCTTATATAACATTCATACTATACCAAAAAGGTATTGCAAGAGTAGTATCAGTACAAATAACACATACTGATTGAAATTATCGGTCAACCCAAAACCCCTCACACAATATAAAGTAAATACTCAAAAATAGACACGGAATAAGGGACTGTACCATCCAATATTTTACCCACACACTATTGCTATTTCAGTTATCTTAACCACCCTTGGTATATGATGCGATCTCAACCTTCTAATTATTCCTTTACAAATTCTAATATAAATCAGGACCTAACCTTTCTATTCCTCATAAATAATAATAGGAGTTTTGAACTCATAACTACTACCTCAATCCTAATTGATCTACCATTTAAGTTTAATTGTTACTTTATCAACTATGCTTGACCTAGAAGGTTTAGTAACTCATATGCAAGATAGACACATTAAGACAATTGAGATTTATCTCTCTCTACTTGTACTAGCCCTCCATGGAGGGACCTAACCCGCTATGGCGGGGATTCCTCCTGCCAATGTGTTGGACTTTCTTTTCCAAGCCTCCATTAATATACATAACCATAGTATTAAACATAATCTAACTCTAAGTCATTAATTCCTTTCTTACCAAATCCCTCAACCACACTCTAATTGGTCATACATAGTTTTATACCTGATTCTATGGAATATAACTAACAATCACAAATAATTAAATAGAGGATACACAATCACATCACTAATATAGAATCACTTGGACTTCTAGTCCTGTCATATTAATTGTTACACAAGATAAACATCCTCAATTACAGTTATAACAATTCCTCTATCATTTCACATGTAATCACAATTTAAAATAGTTCATATATCAATAATGGACATCTCATGGAAGCCACCTTTGAATTGCTAGTGTGTCGAAACATGGTACCCAATCCAATAGTTAGTGCATTGGGATATGACATTTGATCCAATAATGATTCAGAATATGACACCTAATTTAATATGTGCCAAAATGTGGCATCCAATCCTATGAGTGTCAAAATGTGACATCCGATTTAATAATTTATCAAAATCTGACACCGGTCCAATAATGTGTTCCAAAATCATAATAACTACAACCACAATGAATATTTTACAAACTTGCACAATTAAGTAGAAGGTTCATTGCATGCAATTGATTATGGATATCCACTTAGTAGGTTCATTTCACTATCACATTCACGCGGGTGATACTAACAACGTAGTTAACAAGTACATATAACATAAATGAGAATTCAAACCACCATCTATAATGTAACTACCATACTTAAAGCCACAAATAAATCAATAGGTTCATTATATGATATTATCAACATGAAAACAAGTCATATTCGCTTTTTTATTTTATGAGAAAGCATTACCCAAATAATTCACACAGAATAATCAATATGAGCACACCCACATTTATATGTATCTATGTATCAATAATCAAATGCTTGACCCTCTGGGTTAGCACAAATCTCAGATTTTACAATAACTCAATAATTCATTTGCAAATAAACTTTACAAAAATCATCAATCATTTTAACAAAAAGTATTATAGACAAGCAAGAACTAGGCTATCACTGCTAGTCATAGACTAGACATATTCCATATAATAAATTCTTATGCTAACAGTAACATACAATTTGTAGCCATCCAAACTCTGTACCCAAAGACCTATGCATGATCTATCCTGATAATGCTCAGAAGTACTCTGAAACAATTAAGAAATACAGTGGTCATTGTCAATATAATAACCTAACAAATGAGTTGTGGTTGATTCTACAGGGAATGGGTGATAAAGACTTAAATTGAGAAACGGTAACATCTACTAGAATCGTGAAGGCAAAAAATGAAGAGGAACCTATTTAAACTTCCAATGTTGAGTAGTAAATTTAAGATCTAAAATCTAACTAGCACAATCTGATAGTAAACAAATTAAGGAAAGATTCTTCTAAGGGAATTATGTATAGCTAAATTAATAGGCTTTAATTGGGTGTTAATATTTCTTAAAATTGATTTAAGTCATATGGGTAGGTTGCATGAGACTATCATTTGATGTGTAACTCTCAAAAACACATCGACTTTCAAACCTCACTCTCTGAAGCACAAGTTTGGAGTCAAAATTTGTACGATCTAATACCTTAGTGTAATTACTGACACTCGAAAGCAATTGTACCAACATAGAATAGCAGCTATTCAACAAATCTATCCACTCTTTACTACTCTCTCAAGCATGCAAAGAGATATAAGCTAGAACTAAGATTGCAACCTTAATGCATAAATTAAACATGATGAATTTGAGAAACTCATTACAATTTAATCATAAATGAAGCAAACATTAAACACCCATAAAGAGAATCTAATAATCTAGCTATCACATCCTCCTAGAAGATTGAGATTTAGCCAAGTGTAGGAATAGAAACAAAACAAAAATACCAAATTCTTGTTCATCCATTTTGGTAGAAAGTAATTCCCACAATATTGATGTTAAAAACCTTTAGTTTGAGTATATGCACCCCCAAATCGTTCTCAGATTGAAATATGAAAGTTGTATCACCTAAAACTCGCTGGAATACCTCAGGCTTTTTAAAATTTTGCTTATGCTCAAGGAAAAGCTTTAATTCGGTGATCTTAATCAATATCACCGACTATATTAGCGAGTTTCCATTGCTCCATTTTATAGCTATTTTAACAAAGATTCCAACCAAAACTTTCTAGACTATTAGGCTAGCTAGATTATGCTCGCCGAATGAATTGGCGAGTCGCCCTTGGTATACTGAGATCGCATTCCTAGAATGGTTTAACTTCAATTCCTAGATGTATTCCAAGCTAATTCAACCTCGCCAAACATCTTCAGTGACTCACTCCTTTAATAGTCATCTCTCCTACTGTGTTGGCCTCAACCATGGTGTTCTGTGGAGGAATTTGGCGATGGACTGTTCACTTTGCAAAGTTTAATCGGGGATTCACTAACCATCTATCTTCTCTCGCCAATATTTCTCACTCATTGGTTCCTTTTAAGAGTGTTTGGTGGGGTCTACCTCGCATGAGCGACTCGCACAATGCACTTGGTGTTTCGCCAAATTGAAATGCGAGATTCAGGCTATGTTTCTTCAACTTTACTACTCTTAGATCCTCTTTTCACTATTTTTGCCTCTGAGTCATGTCCAGTACCTGAACTACCTATGAAACCACAAAATTGCATCAGCTTAAGATATAAATATGGCATATAGGAAACTTTTTTTATCAAGTAAATCACCAAATGAGTTGAATTTTCACGACTCATCAACACTCCCAACTTGAACTTCTGCTTGTCTTCAAGCAAGTCGAATATCAATCAACTCAAGGATCAAGTCTACAAGTTGTGCTATCTGACAATCAATATACTAGGCCATACAAGGCCTGCTAATCATGCAACACATCAATCATGCACTCAAGGCTCAAGCTATGACTAGCATTTGCCCCTTTGAATACTTCCTCATCCAAAACATATCTCAATGGTTAATCCATGATCAATAAAAGTGTTATTCCCCCTCACTCCAACAAAGATTCCTTTATCTCACACATTTAAAGACAATCATAAACATGGATATCACAAACAACACTCACACTCCTAAAGAAAGAAAACATGCCCAATATCTATTCACGAACTTACCCTTATTTTCCAATCAATTGTTCCATTAGGCACGGAAAGATCAAAAAGGACTTTTAGGGCTTGTAATGGAGCTGACTGTAAGAACTCAGTTAAGTTTATGGGGTGTGGTTGCAATATCTTCGTTTATGACTCAATAACACACTTTTCTCTTTCTTTACCATGTATCCACATTGATTCGTGTTTTTCCATAATTTCAAACCATTTTCTCACTTTTGAACACCCTGTGCCCTTTTATTTACATACTGAATGAAACTAAATGTGTACATATAAACAAAAACCAAACTCTTTTTCTTCCTTTCTTTTGAAGAAAGAGGATGTTCAAGACTTTACTAAATCACTTCACCTTTCTTAGGAACATTTTGTAACCAACCTTACACTCGATCCTCCATTTTTCGGTTACTACACCCCCAACTTAGGCTTTCCTAAAGTTAGAGTTTGATACCAAGCCAATGTACCAAAAAGGATAAGGTTAAGGCAACAAGTGTATTTTCTCTCACAAGACAGGTTCAAATTCTTTTTCAAGTTCCATAAGAAATACAGGTTAGGCTCAACTGGTGGGAAGCTAGACTCACAATCTCACAAGGTAAAACACCCCAAAAATGGTCATGAGGTTTACCAATTACAGTTCAGACTCAAAGAAAATATCTAAGATCATTTCTTTCATTCACTAAGTTCATCAATTGGACCAACCAGGCAAGTTTCAATTTTCGTCAAACATCTTTCTAAATAAACCTCAACACACATGGTTGCTAGCATAATTATTGACATTATTCAACCAATTGAGCTTGTCAATGCAGTTATCATAGCAAGACTCAAAGCAAGCAAAAAAATAGTCACAACAAGATGCTAAGAGTGCACACATGATTTATGCAACTCATAGTACCTCAACATGCCATTCATCACAAGAACAGTTCAATACATCATTATAGATTTCGATTGATACCAAACGTACAAGAGAACAATTAGAATTATAGGTACCCATTTTTGAATCAATCAAGGACAAAAATCAATGGTTAATCAAATTTCACCGTGACTGGCCATCAAATACCATAACTAATAAGTGATTTACCCTTAAGAATGTCATCAATCAATCCAACAATGGGCATCATCAATTATCACATTCAACACACGATGCATCAAGAATAGTCAGCAAATAACTCAAATGCAAAAATAAACCATGAACTAAGGCAAATTAATATACTCATGCTAAAAATACTCAGTGTAAACAAATATATATAGACAAAACAAAATGGGTTAGGCATTAACCACCACATCCACAAAAAATAATAGCAGTATCCTCAATGCTGAACCTATAAAAATAACAAAAAAAAACTAACAAAATACAGAATGAATAAAATTCCATTGTCTAGTTATGTCAGAGGAGGAGATGGATCAGGTTGCAAAGTGGAATTAGGGGCAACAATGCTCGAAAAAGGTGCAACAGTAGTAGCTTGCATGGGTGCATCCTTAAATGATTAAATGACTGAGCTAAAGCTGTCTAAATCTGGCCTCCTTCACACCCTAAAGACCCTCATATGTATCCTCATGTGTATGATCTAGCTTGACAAAGTCCTCTCCTCATTGATTTTGTTGAGCAAATCATCAAGAATAGCCTTATTAGTTGTCATCAGCGAATCGCTAGCTATTACTAGAATCAGAAGAACAATTGACATAGATGATGAAATGGAGATAAGAGGCACTATTAGAGTTGACTCAGATGAGACCTCAACACTTCCCCAAAGCATAGATATGTCATTCACCCACAACTCATCTACATCCCTATGAAGGGTAGCAAGATCATCCTAAATGGTTGTCATCACAACAACACTCATCGAGGCCTAAACTAAGTCCTCAACATGGCTTGTGATCTGATCTATCCTTAATACAGAATTGAACAAAAGTCATTGATGATCAGCCAACTCAATCTGTAAAAGGGAAATTGAGCTGCAATAGCCTTCGAGATCGTGGTGGGCACCTAAGACTCAAGGAGGGAAGCACAAACATCAGTAGAATGGGAAAGACTACCCATCTGTTAGATCATGGGTTGAGTCAAGGATGACCTAGAGCTAGTAGTCAGAGGAGGCACTGAAGAAGAAGTTGGTGCAGTTGTAGAGGTGGATGGGCCAGTTGGGGTGGACTTCGGAGCTTAAATAGAAGGTTTCTCTAAAGTGGGTGGCTTTGTCTCAAGGGTTTCTAGATCAATAATATGAGTGGTATCCTCAAGAGGCGGCCTCCTCCTAGTCTCTAAATCTTGCAAATAATCTTCCTTGATTCGGCGAATGTCATCCAATTAAGTCAAGGTAGTCTGTACACCTGTAGCCTCAATAAATGGAGCCTCAGCCAACTCACAAAGCTAGGGCTGAGGATGGAAAAAGGTAGTGATGTTTTCTACTGCCTTGCCCTCACAAAGATCATGTGTACGATGATATAATCGAAATTCAATCAGACCTGATCCATAATGCAGCCAAGAAGAGAAACCTTTGGATGTCAAATAATGGACTCATTTTGGGAAGGAATCAATGTGCTGCTAATAAATCAGAACCAATATTGGATGGTGATATTTATATCCTACTTCTCAATGATAGTCCCCTCTCGATACCATAGGGATGTGACATTGGCTAAAAGTGGCATGAGCCATTTTCGTAACTCATTAAGATGTCGGTTCAACATATTTTAAAATCCATCACAGTCCAAAGCTCTACAACCAAGGACTTCATTGATAGTCAGTGGCCCATACTCGAACTCTATGACTCGCATCATAACAATGTGTAGTGACTTTGGGAAAACACCCTTTTTAGGATTCGAAAGTTAGTCGACATATTCTTTGTAAAACACCCTAACCCAAGAGGGCACATACGATGCTTGGTGAATATCTTCAACTGGTGGAATTTGATAGTTTCCCAAATATCAGGGTACCAGTCCACTACCCTATCCGTGGATAGATGCTTCTCTTCCAAAATAGCATGTAAATTGATGGCTTTGAGCCAGTTCATAGATCGTAGGGCAACCACTTGGGCAACCCGTGGCAGTAGATCAATTAAGGGTCGTGGATTGCTTTGGAAACCATTTTCACTTGTGTGCACTCTAACGATTATGGGACATAAACTCTTGGATGTGGTGGCAGAGCTGTTGGGCATGTATAGGGGTTGATATATGGTACTCCTATGCATTGGACTCATTGTCGTCCGTCCGATTGACCTTGGTAGAGTTAGAATTGGATGTACAAGGGTTGATAAAACTAGCCTAAGCTCATTGTCCCAAGCTTCTTTGATCTAGCTGGTTACTATATAAGGTTTGTTAAAGAACTTTATCTATTGCTGCCCTGTTAAGTAGATTAACATAGGAAAAGGTCAAATTCCTATGGTATGAGATTTTTGAGAAGAACTTTCAGTAGTTAAAGACTCAATTGATTTCTACTTCAGTCTTAACCTTTCCAGATGGTACAAATGGTTATTCTTGATTTTATCTTAGTATAGAATAATAAGGTCATTGCTTATGCCTCTGGACAATATAAGTTTCATGAGAGTAACTACTCCACTTAAGATCTTGAGTTAGTAACAATGGTGTTTGCTTTAAAGTTTTGTATCATTACACTTATGGTGTGCATGTTGATGTATTCATAGATCATAATAGCTTGCGATATGTCTTTAGCCAAAAAGAGTAAAATTTGTGATCGAGAATATTACTTGAGCTTCTATAGAATTACGACTTGGTTGTGCTTTACCATTCAAGTATGGAAAATGTTGTCATTGACTCTCTTAGAATATTGTCCTTAGTGAGTGTCGCTCATATACAAGAAGGTAAGAAAGAGCTTGCGAAAGAGGCAAATAGGCTTTGACATTAGGGAGTTTGTCTCACAGATTCTGATAATGGTGTTTTGATTGTTTAGAATGGTCCAAGTTTTCTTTTTTGATTGAAATTAAGAAGAAGCAAGATAGTGAACCCTAACTACTTCAGTTGAAAGATGTATTTTGCAAGCAAAAGGTTGAAATTTTTTTGTTAGAAGAAAATGAGAATCTTCGATATTAATATAGGATTTATGTTCCAGAAGTAGATGGATTAAAAGATTAAATTCTGATAAAGGCTCATAGTTCTAAATACTCTATTCATATAAGTTCCACTAAGATGTACCTGGCTTGAGAGACGTATTCTAGTGGAATGGTATAAAAAAGGACATTGTTAATTTTGTAGCAAAGTGTCCCCACTATTAACAACTGAAGATTGAACATCAGAGGCTTGATGATAAGGCTCAAGATATAAGTATTCTCATATGGAAATGAGAAATTATTAATATGATTTCACTATAGGCCTACCTCGCGCATATCAAAGACATGATTCTATTTGAATGATTGTAGACAAGATGACTACATTGGTCCATTTTTGCCTATTGAGATATTCGCTTGAGGATTATACTAGATTATATATTCCAGAGTTGGTCAGGCTTCATGGAATTTCCTTGTCTATATTCTTGGATAAGGATACTCGACTCACTGCTCATTTTTTAAAGTATTTCTAGAAAAGGTTGGGCAATCGAGTGACATAAGTATTACTTTTCATCCATATATTAATGGACAAGAAAAGTGCACTATTTAGACTCTAGAGGATATATTAGAGCTAGTTGACTTCAAAGGGAATTGAGATGATCACCTAACTCTCATTGAGTTTACTTATAATAATAATTATCATTCTAGTATTGAGATAACTCCTTTAGACACTTTTGATAGGACTATACTTAGTCCATCAAGCCATGGCAAAAGGTTACATTGATCAAAAAGTGATTGAAGATTACTCAGAGTCAACATTAATCTTAATATGATGTAAGCACAAAGAGACTTATAGTTTGAGGTTTATGATTGGGTCTTTTTAAAGGCCTATCGTATGAAGGAGGTGATACATTCTGTTAAGAAAGAAAAACTCAATCCCCAATACATTAATCAATCTAGGTAGAATTCGAAAGGTAGATTGTGAGCTATAGTTTTTTCTGGAATTGATAGTAGTACATCTCGTGTTTCACATGTTTATGTTGAAGAAGTACATTGATGATTTGTCACTCATCCTCCCTTTAGAGACTATTAGGATAAAAGATAGTTTATCCTGTGGGCAGATACTAGTTCAAATACTAGATTCTAGGTGTTCATGATAAGGACCAATGAGGTAGTGTCGGTGAAGGTGTTATGGAGAAATTAATTCGTGGAAGAGGCCACATGGATACTGAAACACAATAATTTAAACATCTCTGACCATTGACCAAATATATGTGACATTAATATTGTCAACTTAGAATAATGTGTAGTTTAACGTGTTTAAAAGCGAGTGAGTATAACATTGTATATTAAAACATTATTTTTTAAAAAAAATAATTGAAAAATGCCTAAAACAAAGAAGAAGTTATCTTCTTCAAAGCCTTTAGCCCACCGCCAACCAAACAAAAGTTCTTCTTCCCATTCCACTCCTTTTCTTCTTGTTTGGAGCCACACACCATTCTCACTCTTCTTCTTCTTAACGCCCCCGCATCATTGTCCCACTCCCAAATCCTTTCTAAAAATTAATCTCTTTTGCAAAAAACTGACACCACCCCAGGTCCTTTTTGTTTTGACATATTCCCATCCAAAAACTTCAATTTCAAAGTATTTCTTTTTAATTTTTTATGAGTTAAGTAAAGAGTGAAAGTGAGTATTGAAAAATCGAAGAACTTCATCAATAAGCTCTATGAAGCTTCAAGAAGAATAAATGGTTTTGTGAATTTATGAAATAAATTCAAAATTGTAATGGAGATTTGTTGGGTTTGTATTTGTGAACCTATAGAGTAAAATTTAAGTCATATAAGTAAAAGTTTCACCCATTTGACATGAATTTGGTGCTTAATTTGAGAAAAAATATGGAGAAAATAATGTTCAAAATTTTTAGAATATGCATAAGTAGCTTTTTATTTTTTTACTTTATTTTTAAATATTTAATTTCTTATGCATCATTAAAAATAACATATAATTCCATGTATAAATGGGTGCACTATATGCACACAATAGGATGAGAAATAGAGTTCAGAATATTATGTTTCAATGACTTAAGGGGTTCAGTGGTATAAGTTAAGTATAAGGGTCCATCTTAAAAATGAAGCCAAGTACAAATATCTCCCAGGTTATTTTTCTTCCGGATTCAATCCTTATACTTCATATTTAAGTGTGATAAAGTCTACGTTATTATTCATGCCTCGTATCTTCTTCTATGTGGTCATGACCCTGTTAGGGCGTTTTAATTGAGGAAAAGCTAGCTTGACTTGGTTACCCTATCTTGATCATTATTTGAGAGTGAATAATCCCCTGGGAGATATATTATAACATTCCACAACTTCTAAATAAGGATCTAAACCCTTCTTTGTAAACATTTAAGCTTGAAACTGATAATATCTAATTTATAATTGCATGTTATGGTCCTTTACTAAATCTAGTAAGTGTATTGAATGTAGTTTAAGGTATAAGGGACCTCTAATATCAACGCAAGTTCAAAGCGTTCTAATTTGCTAAACTTTTAGCATGAGCTTGTGCAAGAATCAACATCAAATTATCATAACATTTAGAATATACAAATTTAGCTGTCTCATGACTTACTAAAATAAAGATCTATGAGTTTTCTTTCCAATGCCACCAAGTTTACATTAATTTGAGGTTGAAGTACAAAGTTATAATCATTTTATGAAAGATATTCTCAATAAGTTTTCAAAATCTAAATTGTATGAATCTCATCTACAGATTGTAAATAGAAGTACGTACCGTAAATGGAGCTTATAAAATCAAACTTAAGAAATATGTTTTTGAAAACTCATAAAATGATCATAATTTTTTATTCTAAACTTGGATTGACGCAATCTTGGTGGTATGAGAAAAAAAAATCATAGAACTTTAATTTGGTAGGCCGTGGACTACTAAAATTCTTATATTCTAAAAGCTATGACCATTCGAATTTGACCATCGCATGTACTTATGCTAGAAACATAGCCTATTAGAACACATTAAACTTAGCTTGATAGAAGATGTCTCTTATGTCCATAAACCACGTTTAATAAATTTTCTTTACTCCGTAAAAGACCTTAACATGTAATTATAAATTAGAGATTATCACGTTCGAGCTAAATACATACAAATAAGGATTTAAATTTTACTTAAAAGTTCTGGGGGCGTTGCACAAAAATGTATTTGTTCAGTTATATTTTGCGAGTTATTACAGAAAACACATATAATATAATATGAAAGTTGTTCTAAAATAAAACATAATAATTATTATAAATATTGTAAAGGATAAAAAAGGAAAAAGTATACAAAATAGATCTAATTTGAAATTATTTACCCTTAATAGATCCAATCCAAACTATTTACCCTCAGTAGATCCATGACCCAAACTATTTACCTTCTTACCCCACTTACCCCTTTTTTATTTTGCCTTGACGTCATGCTGACATCAACATAAATATTATGAAATATACTCCAGCGGTATATATGTACCATACCGATATCATATAGAATGAGTTCAATCCTCTGTGATACTCTGGCGGTATATTGATACCCAATTAGTACATATAGGATTATGTTTTTTTAAAGAAATAAATAAGAATCACATAAAATAATTATTAAACTCTAAATTAGTAGAAAATATATTCCTTGTGATACTCCGTTGGTATATTTATACCATATCAGTATCATGTAGGACTAGAAAATTATTAAAGTTACAAAATTATTTATCAAATTTTAAATTAGTAGAAAATATATTATTATAATACTCCGTCAATATATTGATATCCTATCACTATCATACAATTTTGAGCTCTTTTTTACTAAATAAAATAATTAAGAGAAAATCATTAAAGTTATAAACTTATGTATTAAATTCTAAATTGGTAAGAAATCTGTTCTTTGTGATACTCTATCGGTATATTGATACCATATCGATATCATATAAGACTGAGTTTAATCCTCTGTGATACCTTGGTGGTATATGTATATCCTATTGGTATATCGTATAAGGTGGGTGCAGACGTCAACATGACATCAGCGTGAAAATTTTAATATTAGGGGGGCAAATTTTAATAGTATGAAGTATAAAATATAAAGGGGTATATGGATGCCAATAGCTTACTTTAAAGGGGCACAAACTTAATTTTTCCAAAAATTTATATGTATAATTTTCCTTCATAATGGGTGTATTTGGGTCCCACTTTCATGACATGGTCAATAAGTTTAAATTTGGGTTGTTGATGGCCCATTCATTCATAAGCTCTGTCCATTAAAAATTAAATTGATATATAATTCAAATTGACTAATAAAAAATTTTGTCAAAATATTTTTCAAAAAATAATTTTTTAATTTGATATGTCATATATAGTCATAATAGGAAAAATAATATTTTTATTTTATACTCAAAATTTATAAAAGAGCAAATGAACAATTTAAACATAGTAAGAATTGGACGGCTTGGATAATGACTCACATTTTAGCCTAATTCATTTAATTAATAACACATTCAGTTATTAACTCAATTTATTTTGACCTTTTCAAATTTAGCCTAATCCATTCATTTAACACCTCTAAGACGTCCCTCTACTAATTGAGATGTTAAAATGGACCTGTCAGCCTCCCTCTAAATTATAAGTATTGATTAGATCGGAATTATGCTCGATACTCGACAAAATAATGATCATGTACTTTATTTATCAGGTTTTGGAGGTTATCACTTCCAGTTGGAGCGACTACGGATCACCCATTGGCTAACCCATTTGGGGCGTTGAGCCCAAAACTAGAGCCCATGAAGCTTGATCCACTATTGGTGATTGTGGGAGGAAATGAACTTCTCAAAGATAGAGTTGAAGAATATGCAACCAAGATCAAAGAGCTTAACAACGATGTTCACTATTCTGAGTTTGAAGGAATGCAACATGGCTTTTTCACAAATGACCCTTTCTCACAAGTTGCAAATCTAGTTTTGCAAGAGATCGAGTACTTTATGTGTAGGACCTCCTCTTAGGACTTAAGAACGTACTTATGCGAGTTAGCTGGCAAGGTTTGCTGTTGCTTTCAAATGCACACATAAATAAATGAAATTTTCAACCAATACAGTGATGAAATAAATTAACAAATTTATAGACTCATGATTAATTGTGCACTAAATTATACTAGAACTTGTTGTCTAAGCAAGTTCATCAAATTTAGATTTTGTTATTATCCACGTTTGTAGTAAACAAAATGAACGAGGAGATTATATCAAAGACAAATTGTTATAAATTCATATTCAGTATAGATGCATGTTCTAGAGTTGTATGGTATTTTTTTTTCAGATTACTACTCGCCTAATTTTGAATAATTTAACATCGATATTTCTATGAAATTAATCTATGAAGATGAAGAAGAAGAAAAGGAAGAGGAAGTGTCACGACCGGTTCCCGGTCAGGATGGCGCTCGTTAGATCCACCCTACAAGCAAGCCGATTACCCACTCCCAGGGTACCTATCCTAGATCTCTAGTCACAAATATAACAGATACAACGATATAAATCAATACAACCTATCCAAAACCTGGAAGCCAACTGTGCAGAGTTACAATAGATACAAGCATGCACCCATACATATATAGTAATAACCATAATATACATAGGTAGGAGTGCTCCTACAAATACAAGCCACTATATTGGACAAGGCCAATGTCGCGATACAAAAGACGACCATTAAAAGGGGAAAGAAACTGTGAAATAGCTAGAGCTGTTGGTGCTCACCAAGTGTCTCTTGAACGCTCACGAATCCCCCAATAATCAACAATCGTGGCTAGAACCTGGAATTGCACCATGGGAAGATGCAGAAATGTAGCGGGGGGGGGGGGGGGGGGTACTAGAAAAAGGCACCTAGAAGGCATCATCGGCCAACTGAGTGAAATCCTGTAATATAGAAGGCTCAAATGTAAAAAGTCGCAGTAAGTCTAGCAAATCGGAACTCAGATCAAGGGATAAGCATGTACGGAGAACCCCCAAACCCCAATTGAACCAATCCCAGTGATATGCAGTGATACTAACTGACGAAGACTGAGTAGGACCATCCCACATTGTCACAGAGCTATGACACAACATTGTATGTGGATGCAAGGCCCTAGTATCTATGCCTATACGTTCGCTGGGCCCCATAAGCCTAGGAGCTACACTCGTGCACAATATGGTTCACTGAATCATAATGTAACCCAACTCTCAACATCACATGATCAAGGGTCAAGCTATACGTGAGGTGTAAAGCCCTAATATCTAAGGGTGAATGCCCCTTGAGCCCCCATAAGCCCTAGAGGGTACATGTATGCACAATCAGGGTATATATAGATGTGTGGATCCACGAGTAGTCAATCAGGTCCCCGACCCAACCAAATGGGTCCTTGACCCAAATTGTCATATCATATCAGGCCGTGACACTCAACCTTGGCACCTCAATATATATATATATATATATATATATATATAAGTGGAACGAATCCCCCGTGGGAGATAGAATCCCCCTAACTACAAATAGGATTTCAGACCCGAAGTAATTCGTATGACTAATCCCTCTGAACAAGTGATAGTGTCTTGTACCCAATATGTGACCCCAACAAGTGATAGTGTCTCATACCTAATATGTACCCAATGGGGTCCTTGACCCAAAATATCAATAGGTTCTCGGATCTTTAGAATCGGTCTCGAGTCATAGGCACTTGGACGTGGACACCATAGACTACATGGCATGGGGAGCGTCACCCAAGTCTCGGGCACTAAGACGTGGCCACCGGAGACTACAGACCGCAGGGAGAGTTATCCAGGACTCAGAGCGTAGAAATAGTCATCCACTTACTAGCCTATTCGAATCAAAACCTCTAAGGTCATACCATGCCTGAAGACAAGAATCATAAAACCTAACCAAGCATAACCAAAGCCTCTTTAAGATAATAATAGATAACCCTAGTGTCAGGTAAGAAGAAGAACCAATACATAACGACTAATAACAGTATACAATAGTGTATATGTCACATATCAGTGTAAAACCAGGCCCAACAAGGCCAAATATGCCATAGTCCAACCACTTTTAGGTAATGAGAATAACGCGTGGGTAACTATTGTTACATCACAAGTATGTACCACATTCTGGCCTAACAGGGCCATAACCATACTAAAATCGAGCCACAGTATGGCATACAATCAATGAACAACCTCATAGCCGAAATATCTTAGTAGCATCAGGCTACACACTTATACAAATAAGAGTTAGGTTAAAATACATATACCTGCCTATGGCATCAACACATATTTGTCCTTTACCAGGCCTCATTGTAGACAATAATAAAAGAATCCAACCAATACCGAAGCTACAATTAATACAGTCACCAACACAGGGGGTACAACCCACAATATCATGTACTACGCATGTAGAGTACAACTAGTCAGATACCACACATAAATCACAGCTTAACCCATAAACAACACCTTACTACACATTCTAGCTCTACATGCACATTTTCCAACTTAGTCTAAGGTGAAGAGAAGCCTAGCCTACCTGGCCGACGATTCCTAGTGTCCTTAGTCAATCCACTTAAGATTTTACCCCCTGATTGCTTTCCAACGTTGCTTAGTGGTCCAAATACAATTCAAAAGGTTAACACGATCACATTGGTCGTAACATCTCGAAATATGGGTAAAATTATGTTAATAGCGCTGAGAATGGGAAAAATATAGGTCCTACGCCTGAAATCCCAAACAAATTCCCATAAAATGATTTTCACGTCACCTGAGTCTATAGCCAAAATTTAGCCCAAAATGGACCCGAGAAGGCCGAGAAATGGCTTAAAAAATGAGGTTATATTCTTTATTGAAAAATATTCCTTTCAAGACATTCTCGATCAAATTTACATAAAACAATGAAATTTATCAGAATCAAGCATACCATAGCATTCCTCTCGGAAAGTATAACAACTTAGGCTCAAAGTTTACTTAATTCCATCAGGATCCGATCGAGATATTGATATGTAATGTTTCCACACATTCCAAGAACATAACCAGCTAAAACAATGTTTTTTACTTCCAAATATGCATCGAAATCATAATTCAACACCACCCAGTGTTCCTTGTGAAAATTCGAGCCACACGATCTTTTGAATCACCGAAAATGGAGTTATATTGCAAAAATTACACTTACATGAAAATTGGATGTGAGGTTGCTCACGACTAGCCTTTTATAGCTGCCACTAGCTCACTAAAAGTGTAAGGACCCGAACGTTGTACAACTTTGTTAGAGCTTAGAAGTTTGGTTATGGAAAGTTTTGGACCAAGGTGGCGCTCTATGCAAGCCCTTACTATCCGTGTGAGGCTATACGAACTGTGTAGAGCCTCTTTGAAGTGGCCCTTGGCCTTATGTGGGGTGTGAGGGATTTGGTGTGGAGTTTAAGACCAAGGTATCCCACACTAGGACCCCAAATGGGCCGTGTGAGACCATACAGACCGTGTGGTAGACCGTATGTGTAATACCCCACAACTTACATGTACTAGTCCTATGCATATGAAAAATGATATGGCGGGGTCAAATCAGCACACATTTTTAAAAGTGCTTGAATTTCAGATTAGAGGGCGATATGTACATCTAAAGCTCAAGATGACCGAGTGTATATAATTTTTAGGTCAAATTGAGGAGATCGTAGCCTTAAATGAAGTGAAAGATGAGGTGCTTGTGGGACTTAGGAAGCTAGCAGGTGAGTCACCTATGTGCTTAGCTTAAATAGGCTAGGTAGACGAAGATGACGCCCAACACGAATTTGTTCAAGTCTGATAAAGAATAAACCCCAAGTTAAGGGTGTAATTTGGGCCCATGATTTAGCATCATAAAGGGACAATATTTACAGCCCAACATGAATAGGAAAAGGGCTAAATTACATTCACAACTCACTGCACAAATCAGGCCCAAACTAAGTGAAAGGAGAAGATAAAAATTGGCAGCAAAGCCCATCAAATTGAAACCCAATAGGACCCAAGTGAAAGGGCCAAGTAGGTGCATCACCACCTTGATGAAATGTGGCTGAAATCTGAGGAGAAAGTCAGCCAAGAGTGGACCTATAAAAAGGGTTAAAAAACCAGCAAATTCAAGTCATTAAACATAGACAAAAAAAATGTTTTCCAAAGTTTCTCCTTGCTCTCTCTTCACTTTGTAAAGCAGCCAAGGCACACCTTTAGGGTTATTAAAGAGGACCTGATCCTTGAGGGCTAAGGTAAGTAAAAATACCTATAATTTAGTATAATTTGTCCATGAAAAACATGAGGAGTATGCTGGTTGTACTTGTGCAGGAATTTCAGACAGCATGTGTTCCAAAGATTGTTGTGCATTTTTCTTGTTTATTAAGAGGTTTTTCTCTTGTTGGTTAGCTGAATTATGTAGTAAGGTTTATGTTTTTAACAAGTATTAGTTCTGTAGTGATGAAGGAAGGCTGCTGCACCATTTTATCTTCCCAAAAATGATTTCTTGTGTGATATCGTAATGGTACTCTTGGTAGGAACTTGTGGGCAAATAATTGGAGATTGTTGTCTCACACTTCCCCTCTACTTTGGTTTTTGGAATATTTTATGGCTGTTTTTATATGTAAATATGTTGAGGACAGTTTGGTTGAGGTTGAAACAGATTTGGAATTGTTGACATTGAAATATAGCGAGAGGATAAAATATTACATTGCCTACTTGCGTGTTGTGTAGAGTTGTAATATGTTGTACTTTATGAGCTGTTGTAAGCCTGTCATATGACTAAAACAAGCTGGAAGTAACATGTATATGAGTATGTATGCTAAATGAAAATATGATTAGAGGTGAAAATGTTGAAAGAATACTCGTGGATTAATAGTTAAAAGCCTGCTGCCCCAGTGTTTTTTTTCTTTGAGATTGGACTGCCAAGACGTGTTTATTAGCTGCTAATACTAGCTTTATCACCTACTATATTGTAGATATGTATTTGGAGGAAAAGGAGACTACTTCGAGGTAATAACGACATAGTACAACGAAGCATGTAAGGCTACTCGATTTCATATTATTTGGCATGAAATCTAGGTTCTTTCTTGGCACATAAAGGCACTTACCAACTCCGACATAACATAACTAATAACTGTGTCTCAACTCTTTACCATGTTCATATGCTCCCATACATAGCCATTGTCAATTCTGCATAGTTATTTTGGATACGAAAATACATGAGCCCCTTTTGTTTCTAAATAAGGTCCACTTGTTGTTCATCTCCTACGCATTTCATTGGTTATGTAACTCTATTTTCATTGTGATGTTGTCTTGCATGACTGTCTACGTATCACATATTATATCTATAATCCTACAGCTCTAAATGTTATGACCACCAAAAAGATCATCTCAAAAGTAAATAAAAGATAACTCAAAGTTGCATAGTAATGGATGGTATCCCAGGGGTGGAAGAATCACCTAGCATGGGTCGATCCCATATTACGGGGGGTATCCCATGGGTGAAAGGAAAGCCTAGCATGGGTCGATCCTAATATTGATTTACCACTGATCAGCTGGACACCTATATGATATACTGTGCACAGATTATATAGTAAAGAAAGGTAAAGTAATAGAAAAGACATAAAGTACATGATTCCACAGTATGACTAAAGGTGGTCCCTTATCCTTACACACCAGTGTGTGATTTCATTTGAGTCCTTATTTCATGTACAATACATCCTGCCCTACATATTTAGTACATTATCTCGTCCTGACGTCACTTATGGTAGACCTACATTTCATGCTGCAGGTATAAGAGCTACTAGATCTCCCCAATAGGAGTATAGGACATCCAGCTATGGTTACTAAGCTTCAGGTTTCTTTGGGGATTTGTGTGTCTAGAGCTTATATTTTTGTATTCTACAGTTGGTCATGAGGCGAGGCCTGTCCCAATCCATATAGATATTATTCCTTATCTAGAGGCTTTGTAGACTATATAAAGTAAAGTATGGTCATGTATCGTACTTTAGACATCATGGCTCCAATGGCCTAGTCATATGTATTTCCTTTATGGCTTATTATTACTGTCTACTTTCTTGAAAGCATGTTGAATGTGGAAACCCCTTAACAATGTTCATAGAAAGTGCATGGGTATATGTCGGTTCTCCCGAGCCTTGTCGGCAATGGGTGCCAGTCCGCCTTAATGGGACTTTGGGCGTGGCAGTATCTTGGGGTTGAGACTCCACAGTTGTGCGCCTAAGTAAAGTTGTAGGGACAAACATACAGTCCGTACAAGGTGGCACGGTTTGTATGGCCTCCCGTATGGGTTCCAGATTAAATTCTTTTTCTAAGTATTGGATCATTGTCTCAGAACTTCATTGGGGAAAAGTTTTCTAAGTGATGTGGGATGGAAGATGCTCATGGAAAGTGTGGCTTGGTACGGTCCGTACCACCCTCCGTATTGATGCCCTCATTGAAAACAATTCTAAGTATGTGATTACTGTTTCGGACCTTCGTTAGGTGAAAATTTTCTTAGTGTCAGCACGAATATGTATACGGTCTTATCACAGACCGTATGGTCCTCCATGAGACTAAAATTCTAGTTTTTCAACTCATTTTATTGATGGCATTTTTGTAATTATGGTTTATCTCAAGGGTCTTTTGTGACCTTCTATGTTACCTAAAGACATTCAAATGACCTATACTTTATTTCTCTCATTCAAATTCATTTCTCACACTTAAAATTCTCTCAAGTCACTCTTAAGAACACTCTCTCTCAAAGGACTCTTGTGAATCTAAGCTTGGGAATCAAGGAAAGGCTCATTTTTCTTCAAATTTCTTCTTGAATCTCCTTCATTAGCTAAGGTATATGGGATTGATTCTTGGTCCATTTCAACCAAGAAGACCCAAACTCTTTTACACTCAATTTCATGGTAATTTAGCTACTTTAAATATGGGTTTTCAATATTATTGTTTATTAAAATTTAATTGATGTATGAGCTTGCTTATTTATTGATTTTAAAGTGATTTAAGCCCTAATTCATGCATAGAAATTATGATGATATGAATGTGCATGTCCCCTTTAAAGCTTGATTTAAGCATGAATAATCTATATTATGATTTAAATGTGGATTTAATTATGTTTTCACTTGAATGTCATAATTTATTGTTGGTTTAAGTTTGGATCTCTGTTGCCTATGCTATTTCTCATCTCTTCATGGCATATGCATTCATGAGCATTAGTTTTTATGAAAATTATGAAGTGGGTTAAGTCCAATTTTCTTTATGTATATGATTTTGATATGATATTGATTTTGACAAGAATGTGACCACATAAATGTCTATGATATTGGCTCTTTGAGCATATATGGTGTTTACAACTCATTCAAATATTGTAAATAGGTTATTCCTATGCATGAAAAGTATGATATGAATTATGATTTGACATTTGAGCCCAAGTATGAATTATTATGAATGATGTTTGGCTTTTAAGCCCAATTATGCATTGAAGTGATTTGAAATGACTTACATCTCTTTTGAAATCACATATACGTATATGTATTCTTGTGGGATGATGAATTAATACCGATGGATTGGGGGCGTCAGGGATTTCCCTGTGGATCCTCTCATTTTCCTTGAACTATGTGCTAGCATAGGTATATGTATACGGTAACCCTCACCAAAATGGGAGACTCGTAAGGTGCGGTTACAACATAGATATAATATGATAAAATTGTGAAAATCCTATCCGAAATGGGAGGCCCTATGGAAGGTCCCTTGTCTGAAATAGGAGGTCCCTAAGGAGAGTGTGGTTTTACCTTTGGCAAGTAGACCACCTTTTTTCCTGTGTGGGGGTAACATTGGGATTTCAAGTAATAGCTTGCTTGGTCTTATATGTCAAATGAGAGCTCATTCCCTGTTATATAAGCATTTGTACATTTCATGCATTATGGATTTCATGGCATATTTTTATACTACTCTTCTTTAGATATATATATCTCTTTCTATATTTTGTGCCCTTGCCATCTAACATTTAATTCCGGTATGGTAAGTCATATGTATTGCATGCCCGCATATTTATTACATTCAAACGTACTAAAAATATTTTTTTTCTTACATGATCTAACCATGAGGCATTGAGGACTACTTTCATCCACCGTACGACAGTTAGCTTAGATCTTGATTTGCTTGTTATGGTGAGTTCCATCTTCCAAGGACAAATCACCATTTCTCTACCTTTAGAAATTTCGTTTATGTTACATTTGAGGGTGAGCCTGCGGTATGTCTTGGCCCTCGTCCAATCTTATGATGAGAGGCATTGTTGGATATCTTGTACACTCCTTTACGTTTATATGCTAAGTGTTGTATTTGAAGATTATGCTTATGGGTTTGGCTACTTATTGGTGATTGTTATGAGGATTGGCAATGAGTATTATAATATGTTATATGTAATGCATGTGAAAGATCCTAAGTCCCGAATTGCTCCCATAGAGTGGGTCATATTTACTCACCCCTTAGTATTTATGTGCTATGTGTTATGTTGATACTTTGAGGCTTGTTTGGGGACTTTTGGGTTCCCATTCACCATGTCACCCTAGACACTAGGTCTGGGTCGTGACAAAAGGCCTCCGTGAACGCAGCAAGCCAAGAGCGAACTCGGAGCTTGGCAGGTGCTAGGCCTTCCCTAACACAGCCATGGTACCGCGAGCGCATGCCTCTGGAATATTAGGCTGGCATGGACGCGCCATGCCCTCCATGAACGCAGAGGGATGGCTATTCTGGTGTTGCACTAGAAATTGCAAAAACTTCTCTAAGGCATTCTCGAGCCGTCCGATATCCATTTTACGCAAATGAATAGTGCAACCACATGGATTTTGACTTTCTAGATCAAATGGTGTGGTTAGAATTTTTAATAGAGCATCCTACGGAAAAGTGAGGGTTCCACTTCTCTCCAGCTAATTTTGGCTAAAAGAACATAGGGGGTCGAAATGCAATCGGATGCCCTCGCTATCTGACGAAAGGTCATGTTAGGCCCTTTTTCGTGTTTCGAAGCTGACCACGCCATCAGATTCCCATTTCGAGCATGTTTAGCTAAGTTTTATATAAGATCCTTTTTAGCTTTCGATTGAACTGATTTTGCAAATTTTGACTCAAATTCATACCAAGAACCCCAACCCTCGGAACAACCACCCTCCTAGCCTAAATCAGCCATTCCAAAACTGATGGAATTGTTAGAATCCCATATTGAGGCTGTTTACTAGGACTTTATCAAAAATCTTGTTTTTATAATTATACCTTATTGTTTAACTCGTAAATTCACATAATTCACAACCAATTTAACCCATAACCATCCGAACTGCTCCAATAAGTAACAAATGGTCTGAGGTTACCATACATAAGCTCAAGTCATCAAAATAACCAAAGAAATACAGAAAAGCCTTGGAGGGTCATTATAACATCCCCCACTTATAAGACTTTCGTTCATGAAAGTAAAATAAAGGCATACCTAATGGCTCAAATAGGCTGGGGTACTGCTCCCACTTCTGTGCCTCCATCTCCTAGGCAACCTCCTCAACCGGACGGTGATGCCACTGCACCTTCACCATTTGTATAAACCTAGAGCAACTTTCTGGTATCCCTGGCTAGAATGGCCACTGGTTCCTCAACAGCTGTCAGACGGTCATCTAACTCAACTAAATTCTACTAAAGCACATGTAATCGTCTGGAATGTATCGGCGCAACATCGACAAATGGAATATAGGATGTATGATATAGTAAGAGGTAGGGAGAACTCATAAGCAACTGGCGCAACCCATCTTAGAATCTTAAAAGGGGCAATGTACTAGGGGCTCAGCTTACCCCGTCTACCAAACCGCATGACCCCTTTCAGGGAAGATTCTCACAGGAACACTCTGTCCATAAGAAATTAAGACCTTAGCAAAGAAATTCTATAATAAATATGTACCAAATGGACTCGGCTCTGTAGACTCAAACCATCTGACCGGAGTATGACATTATTGGCCATACAATGCCTCAAACGGGGCTATCTGAATGCTAGTGTGATAGCTGTTATTGTATGCAAACATAGCTAACAGTAAAAACTGGTCCCACTAACCTTCGAACTCTGACACACAAGCCTGTAACACATCCTCAAGAACCTATATAGTACGCTCAGACTGGGCCATACGTTTGGGGTGAAAGGTAGTGCGCAGAGCAACTCGGGTTCCCAACTCTCGCTGAAAAGCTCTCCAAAAGCTAGAGGTAGTCTATGACCCTCGGTCAGATATGAGAGATACTAGCACCCCATGCAACCAGACTATCTCATAAATGTATATATGGGCTAACTGCTCAACATTGAAGATAGAATGAACCAAAAGAAAGTATGCAGACTTAGTCAACCGATCAACTATAACCCAAATGCTATCATAACCCCTGGAAGTACGAGGGAAACCCACAACAAAGTCCATAGTCACACGTTCCCACTTTCGCTCAGGAATGGTCAATTGCTGGAGTGTCTTACCTGGTCGCTAGTGCTCAGCCTTTACCTACTGGTAATTGAGGCAACGTGACACATACTCTACAATGTCCCTCTTCATACCATCCCACCAGTAATGCTGCCTCAGAGCTCGATACATCTTAGTTGTACCTGGGTGAATTGAATATTGAGAATCATATGTCTCACTCAAAATCAATTGTATCAAATCCTTTACTCTAGGAACACATAACTAGATGTCAAATTTGAGGATCCTGTTTGAGTCAACTGTAGCCTGACCGCTGACCCCCTATAAAACTTTATCTCGGAGACCCACTAACGAATTATCCTCGCATTGCCAGGCCCGAATCTAATCAATCAGTGACTGAGCCCCAATAAAGGTCGATACTTGATTGGAATCGGAAACATCTAATTGGACTAACCTGTTAGACAAGGACTAAATATCTTAAGCTAAAGGATGCTTCTCTGCAATCAAATGCGCAAGGCTACCCATACTCACTGCCTTCCTACTCAAGGCATTTGCTACCACATTTGCTGTAGGGACCCAGATTTTTTTTTTGAGTGGCGTTACCAAATCTCTTGGAATTATCCCGAGTGAACTGCCATACATCACTCCACGGAAGGCCCACGCGGACCGTGTCGCCTCCCGTGAAGGGAAACTTGGTCCAGTTCATGATAGGGGCAACTTTGAGATGGAAGAAATTTTGACCAAGTGAGGGAACACAACCACTTACACGGTCTGTGTGATATGTCACGGACCGTGTATCCCTCTGTGTAACTCACTACGTAAATTTTTTCTTAGTATAGAAGTACCGTCTCGTAACTTTGTTGTGCAAAAATTATTTCAAGTGCTATCACACGGTCGATGTCACAACCCGTGTGTAATCATACAGACCATGTAGCCGTCCGTGTGGTACCCCTTAGCTCTATGTGAATTCCCTCTGTGAAATTCTAAGTAATGGAACATGACCACTGTTCACGGTCTGTGTGATGTCTCACGGACCGTGTAGTAGACCGTGTGGACTTGACGGTTCTGATTCAGGCCGTTCCATAATGATGTTTATGTAATTTAAATTTATTTTAATTATGAATTATGGCCTTTTACCTATGCTAAACCCCTAGCTGATATCCCTCCCCTCTTAATTCATTCTCCTAAACCCTCCTACCCCTTCATAAGATCACCTCCTTATTCCTCTCTACTCTCTCCTCTCAAGGTTCAAGGCTAGGGTTCAATTAAAGTCTAATTCAAGCTAAGTTCTTCCCTCAAATTCAGCTCCTCAATCAAGGAATGTGGAATTGATTCTTAGTCCCTTTCAACTAGGAAGACCCAAAGATCTCTCAATTTATTTCATGAATTTAGTTTACATTAAATATGAGATTTCATTATTTGATTTTATTAAATTCAATTGATGTATGGGCTATATTCTACCTATGATTTCAATTCACTTTGATAACAATTATGATGATTTACATTGAGTTATAAAATATGTGCATGCATGTCCCCATTTTAAAGTTGATTTATGCATGGGTGTCTTATATTATGTTTTAGATGTTGATTTAACTATGGATTTACCAAATTTAGCATTATGGTATTGATTTCAACTTGAATCTATGTTACCCATGTTATCCTCACATCATGCATTGCATTTGCATTCATGCATATTGGTTTATATGGAAATTATGAAGTGGGTTAAGCCCAACTATGTTTTATGAAACAATTATGAAATGATTCTGATAAGATATTGGCTATGACAAGAATGTGATCACATACATGTCTATGATTCTGGCTGTTTGAGCATTCTGGGTGCTTGCACCATTTTGTATATGTGGATGAGCAATTCTTTGTATGAGCATTACGATAATGATCTATGATTCGGCATTTGAGCCTAAATGTGTATTGAATGGGTTGAAATGAGCATTGTATCTTTTAAAAGCATGTATATGTATAAGTATTCAAGTGGGATATCATTGACTTAGCACCGACGGATTGAAGGCGTTAGGGCTATCCCCAAGGGCCCTCTCTCTTTCCTTGAACTATATGCCAACATAGGGATGTTAATCATTACCGAAATGACTGAGTCGTACGGAATTGTTATTCATTTATGATTATGATATGTTATGTATGATTCTGGAAAATCCTTCCGAAATGGTGAGTTCCGTAAGAAAGGTGACTATCCACCGAAATGGTGAGTTTCGTAAGGTGTGATGTATATTACCTTTGGCAAGTAGTCTTCTCCTACCTATGGGAGGTCTTTATCAGACTAATTCATGTAATAGCTCGCATGGATTTGATATGTCAGCTATAGTCGATCCTAACTATATATGAGCATTGTTGCATTTCATGCATCATGAATTTCATGGCATCTTGTATATATTTCCGTTGAATATATGGTTCTTTCTATATTATGTGCCCTTGTCATCTAACATTGAAATGCAGGTTTGGTAAGTCATATGCATTGCATGGCCGCATACTTAGTACATTCAAATGTACTAACACATACTCATAGCCTGTATAATTTTACCATGTAGGGACTGAACACTTTGATTACCAACAGGTTGACGAATAGTCCAATCTAGTAGAATATTATGGCGAGTCCCATCTTCCAAGGACGAGCCACAACCTTTCTTTTATGTTATTTCAGGACGTTCTTCTCTAATTTGAGGGTGAGCCCGGAACTTGTCCCGGACCCCGTTCCGTTTAACTAAAGGCATTTGTTGGACATTATGTAGACTCTTATGAAACCCGTTTGTTATGATTGGTATCTTGCTTACGAATTGTTGGAGTGCTTTATGGGAAATTCCTATTTGGCCATATATATGTTTTGGTGTGGAAATGTGGGAAGTCCCAATTCCCTGTGTTGCCCCCATAGTGTGAGTCCTAATTTCCCGTCCCTTAGAACTATGTGTTACTATTTGAATGTTATTCTTGAACTGATGATGTGGATATAGCTACTTGAGGCTTGTTTTGGGACTCTTGGGTTCCCATTCGCCGTGTCATATCTAGGCCCTAACCCCGGGTCGTGACATTTTCCTTGCCCTTGTTGTATAAAATTGAAAGATCATAGTCAGCCAACAACTCATCCACTATTTCTGGTGGGAATTCACATCCCGCTGAGCCATATTGCACTGTAATCTTTGATGGTTTGTATAAATATCACAATGCACGCCATATATATATAAATGCCTCTTGATCTTGAGTGCAAATACTACCGCTACCAACTCTAAGTTATGTGTGGGATAGTTACACTTGTGGGCTTGTAACTGACGAGAAGCATAAGCAATAACACAATCTCGCTGCATCAATACACAACACAACTCGATATGGGAGGCGTCACAATATACTACAAAGCTTTCTCCCTCAAAAGGGAGGGTCAGAATAGAAACAGTAGTCAATAACTCCTTCAGCCTTAGAAAGCTAGCCATACAATCATTGGATCATACAAACGACGCACCCTAGCGAGTCAATTGAGTGAATGGAGTGGCAATAGTAGAGAAGCCCTCAATAAACCATTATAATACAATACTAACCCAATAAGCTCAAAATCTCTGATACTGAAGTAGGCCTAGGCCAGCCACGAATTGCCTCAATATTAGTCGGATCAACCTTGACACTCTCGTAGGACACCTCGTGCCCCAAGAAATCACAGACTCAAGCTAAAACTCACACTTGAAGAATTTCACATACAACCCATGATCCTTGAGTATCTGTATCACAATCCAGAGGTGATGGGCATACTGCTCTCGACTCTGTGAATATACCAGAATATCATCAATAAAGACTACAAGAAAGAAGTCCAGATACAACAAAAATACCTGAGTCTTCCATAAAATGCTATCGGGATATTAGTTAGCCCAAATGGCATGACTAGGAACTCATAATGCCCGTAATGGGACTGAAAGGCAGTCTTCTAAATATCGTCTACTCGGATCCTTAACTAATGGTACCCCGATCTCAGATCAATCTTAGAAAATATTGCTGCCTCCAGAATTGATCGAACAAATCATCAATACGCACAGAGGATAACGATTTTTTACCATCACATTATTCAGTTATCAATAATTAATACACATCCAGAGAGTCTCATTTTTCTTTGTCACAGACAGGACTGGGGCTCCCCAAGGAGAAACACTCGGCCGTATAAATCCCAAATCGAGCAAACTCTAAAGCTGTGTATTAAGCTCTATAGGAGCCATCCAATATGGGGGAATAAAAATGGGCTTAGTGCCCAGCTCAACCTTTATCAAAAAAATCACCTTGCTCGGGTGGCAACCTAGGTAAATCTGTAGGAAAGACATAAAAAAAATTGACAGACACAGTAGGAGCCTCAGTATTCACATCACGAATATGGCTAAGTAAGTCAAACACCCTTCAGATATCAATCTCTCAGCCTAAACAAACGATATAACATCTGTCGGTACCTGACTCATGAAACCCTGCCATACCACTGGAGACATCTCTAGTATCGCCAAGGTGACAGTCTTTGCATAGCAATCTAATAAAACATGATATGGGGCCAACCAATCCTTGCCCCGAATTATATTGAAATCTAGCATATCAAGTAGTATCAAATCATCACAAGTATCAAACCCTTGAAGAGTAGTTGTACAACCTTTGTATACTTGATCTACCACAAGTGAATCCCTCACTAGGGTCAATAACGGAATTGGGATGAAAGAGCTTGAGAGTCACACCCAAGCAAGAAGCATAATATACCAACACATAGGAGAATGTAAAACCTGGATCAAACAATGCTAAAGTTGGCTGCTGGCATACAATAATCATGCCTATAACGGCCTCGTTAGAGGCCTCAAACTTTCCTCATGCTAGAGCAGCATAAAAATGGGCCTGACAGCTACCCCTTCTAACATCACCTCCGCCCCCGGCTCTACCGCCCCTGGTGGGCCCTCTAGAACCTTGCTGAAAGCCCTGCTGGTCCCTATGATCTCTACACTGGTCATCCCTGTGATCTCGGTCTTGAATCCTTCCCCTATAACCTGGTAAAAGGGCTGACTTGGTGGGTTGTGGGGTGGAAAGTGTTTCTCTTTGCTCTTGATAGTCTCTGACCCAATGGTCTGGTGCCCCACACCCAAAATAACTCGAAATTGTGCAATCTCTATGGTCATGATCATACGACCCTGATCTAGATGCCATAGAAGCCTGAATACTTACAAAAGATGATAACCAGCCATGATAGTGTTACTCTCCCTTTGTCTGCACCCGGCAAGATAAGAGGAACCACCCAGACTAAAAGTACCTGGGCCCTGACGGCTACCCTAAGAAGCCTAGAATGATGCCTGGAATTGCTGGCTGGTTTGACCTTGTTGACCCTCCTTGGAGTCCTATCACTCGACACTCATAACCTTGATTGAGAACAACTAAACTCTCTGTCACACCTAACCAACTTGTCGCTGCCCCTAGGGCGTCGTGACTAATATGCTCAAAATAGTGAGCATGATCCACGATATCCAAAAAGGACTAATGGTGATGTCAACAGTGCATATGTACCTATCCTTAATTATGGCCTCAATCCTCCCACGGAGTAATGAATCCCCACCTCATCGGTAGGCAAAATAACTATGGTATATGGAGAGAGCTCTTGGAATCTCAGCTCATACTGTGACACAGTAATTTGACCCTATTCTAATTGTAGAAATTGATCCTGACATAAGTCCCTAAAATTCCTGGGCATAAATCTAGTCATAATGGCCTCTGTAAACTCTTCCAAAATAACTAGTGCGGTATTTGCTGGTTTTGGTGTCTCTGTAAGTCTGCCACTATTGCCTGGAGATCCCATCTAGCTGATAACTGGTAAACTCCACACCTCCAAACTCTAATAATCTCAATGCCTATAGCCCAAACACGTTGTTAGGAACTCCTACGCATTCTCTCTTGCAGCTCTCGAAAATCTCAGCGGGGTCACCTAAGAAAGCACCAAAGTAACCATTGGTCCTGATATGACTCCCTCTGTCTGTGCCAGAACCTCTAGAGTGACAGGCTCTGCTGGTGCCTGAACTAGAGAAGCTGGAGTTGTCGACTCCTCCAAGCACTGCTATCAACTGTACAATGGCCATCTGCACCTCTAGTGTAACTGCAAAGGTGGATATGAGAGCTGGTGGCTTTGGCTGCGGTGGAACTGGGTCACTCGGTCTCTGCTTGATAAGCTTTGGGCGCTTACTCCTTATCTGAGACTGACAGTGCAACCCTACACCGACCTTGAGTTCGTCCTCCACGTACTGTATCTACAAAACACAAATGAAGTCAAATTCTCAAAAATCGAATGACCATTGTCAATATCACACAACAAAATTCAACAACACACTAAGTCTCCTAAACATCTCGTAGCCTCCCAGAGATAAGCCATGAACATCTCCGCACCCATCCACAAGGCTCTACTAGATGGTAGCTCTGTACAGCTGAGGCCAATGAACCTTAGCTCTGATAACTGATGTCATCCAAGCTCCACCTTGTTTTTGAGGCTAAAGCAGTCATTATCAAGATATATAACATAACAAAGGTTAGGGTTGAACCTATAGGGAATATGGTAGATTTAGAAGAACTCAATTGTAATTCGGGTTGTTCAACTAGCTTATCTCCCTAAAGGGAGGGGGTTTATAATAACTATTAAAAGTAATTCTAAGCTAAGACAACTGTTAAACAAGTATGAAGAGGAACTAGGGTATTGTGTTCCCTATGATTCCCTAACTGTGTAACACCAGGTAATTGAATTCTTTTCCAGTGTGTAGCATGCAGAATGGTAAGTTAAGTTCACCAAATTCTTTGGCCAAGGCAAGAGGCAAATTTCCCTTCGTGATTTGGTCCATCCCCACAGACTAACCCTCACCTATTTTTCCAATACAACCTCCCCTTGGCCCAGTTTGATTAATTAGACGAGGAACATCAATGATATCCTATTAATTAATCTCTTTTCCTATTCATTACTACCTTGAACCCGTCAGAAGCACTAGGCGGGTTCTAATGTTGGCCACCATTAGAAAACATTCAATACAAAGAGAATTAATTAATACATGCATGCACACTTTTCAAGAATTACAAATTATCTAGTTTTACCTTTGTAGTTTTTCATGGTTACACAGCTCTAGTTGTGGATTTAGCTACTCATGATCAATGTAAATGCAAGACTTACGAATTTGAATAACATAATTGAGCACTTATACAAGAGAATTAAGCACAAGAAATTCAAACTCTTCAATGAGAATCACAAGATTGAAATTGGAAGATGAAATAAAGTTTTACAAGTGTTTCTCAAACTCTCTAATGTTTCTCTAGTGTTCCCTCTTCATTTTTGTTTATGAGAAATAACTTAAAAAAACCTATTTATACTGTTAAAAATACAAAACCAAAATGAAATAGGATAACTGGGTCAGCAGGCTCAACAAGGTACTTTACCGGCCGTAAAATAGTTTACGGCTCGTCATCGAGCTTTCGTGAACTGTTACTTCAATTTTAGAACTATTTCCTATGACACCCCTCTATGGCCCTTAAACATTTTATGGCATGTAGGGGGTTTCGTCTGATGGAATTTCAGCAAGTCCTCACTTTCTGATCCTTAAGGTACGTGACGAAATCCACGACTTGTAAAGCCTTCTACGGTTCATCTTCATGTTTGGAGACTCACATTCAGAAATCTACCCTTCACCTTAGTTGCACATGAAACCTTCTTTACGGCTCGCAGAGTACTCTACAACGTGTAAAGGGTCTTGTAGAACATCACTTTCAGCAACTTCTGCACATTTTACCCAAAAATTTTGCCAACCTTGAAATCCTACAAAACAAACATTAAAACACATCAAACCTACTAACATCGCATTGATAACACACAAACTTCAAAGTTTTAAGCATAAAAAGTGTTGTATTTTGACAACTCATCAACACCCTCAACTTAAAATTGTCGCTTGTCCTCAAGCGACAGACTCAATCTACATAAGCAGCACAGTAACACACAGACCTCAATCTAATGACACACATCATATCAACTCAAGCACAGATACCCACACCACTTTTAAAACACATTAGATAGCTATCTAGCAAACTAGCACAGATCAATGCATGTGATAATGCAACTATGATAAGCGAGGTAGTTATCAATAAGCCACAATCACTGAATGAGTCTAATGTTAATAGTGCAATGCAAGTGCCCTCATAGAAAGAAGTCCCATATCTTATTCACAATGATGCTTTCTTGTATAACCTTGGGAATATGAAAAATCACTCACTCTTGCAAAAGACACTAGAATATCATGCTCAATACCATATGCTTGCCCTTATATTCATGACTAAGACCTTTGACTACGTGGACTAGGATCACTTTAGGACTTTACTGGCTTGTAACGTAGGCTTAGGGAGCTTTGGTATGATGTTTTGGGAACATAGTGATTAAAGGCCGTTCTTGACACTATGTTTTCTGTACTTTTGCCTCAATAAAGCTGCACAATGTTCAAGGAAGGACCCGGGCCAATTTCAGGATTTTACATCTAATAAGGCTAGGTCACTTAGGTTTTTACAAAAAAAAGTACATGTAAGGCTCAAACATTAGGATCAATGGATTTTTCACACATTTGGTTGGTTATTTAGGATAAATGAATTGTTATGAACAATGGTCTAAGATCATTTCCTAACTAACTAATATAAAGTCTAAATAAGAGTAATAGGATAAGTTCTGAATTGAAACAAATTACATGAAGTTAGCAATGTAAGCTCACACTCACATGGCACTGATTACACTATCCACATAGACTCTCAGATCATGCTTTTTATCTCAATCCTATCCTCACTTATTAGAACAGGCACTGTTGTCACGATTAAGCATTCATAGTTGCCATCTAAACTAACTAATCAAAAATTTGGTGGGTATCATTTTTCACTAAAAAAACCACTAAAATACATATATGCCACATATATTAGTATTGTATGCTACCAATACTATCTACACATCCTAAACATACCAGTTAAACAGAAAGTAAATATCCCTGGGGGTAAAAGAACATAGGAAAGAAAACTCCTAGGATTCAAAATTTGGGATAATTTAGAGGCCAAGGCTATTCATACTTCACCAAGACCTATAACTACCCACATCCCATAAAAAAAGAGGTTCATTGTCCTCAATGCATACAAAAAATGCAAAATAGAGTACCAAGGTCAAAAGTAACATATATGGGTGCCTAAGCGCTGGTGTGTGGTTGATTCTTGCCATCTTAAACCTACGTGGTGGCCTCCTCAGTGGTAGAACCATGACTGGAGGGGCGAGCACCGCTCACCCTCTCGAGCTCTCAATCCTGTCGCATCTCCTCCTCGTGCCTCGACTGCCTAATAAAAAGTTCTAGCTCCTCTTACTTTATTAGTCCCACATGCAACTGCACTATATCTGCATCATCATCAATGCGAGGCCTCTTCTTGTGAGAAGACTGTGAAGGCTCTTCAGGAGAAAATATATCTACCATCGCCACCAATGGTGCAGTCTATGGGAATGCCACCGGTTCGGCCAAAGCTGCTGTCATATCGGCCTGGAGATGCTGATCTCCATTTGTAGGGACTTCATATCTGCTGGCTATGTTGTACTCTGGCTCTTCTGGACCCGCAGCTTAAAAGCATCAATACGTGCATCCACGACTAAAAGTCAATCCTGAATAGTAGCGATCGTGTATGCCTGCATGCATCCCTCAGACTTTGTAATAGCCTTGAGGACCCAGGGCCTGATCTGCTGAATTAACTGAGTCAAATGAGACTTAGTATGGGCCGATCTCTGCTCCATGGCCTAAATGGATGCCATGGAAACATAAACCCTAGTTGCGGGTGTAGCCTGTGTAGGAGTGGCCTATGGTGCAGAAGTAGTAATAGTGGGCCCCCTCTCCACATATGTCTCAGTTTCTGGGGGCCACTCCTCTGTAATAGCAGTAGTAGTGGTGGGTGGAACTTCATGAGGTGGCTTTGGCACAAAAATCTCAGGCATAGGAGTTGGCTGGTATGGTGCTCACTAAAGTGCCATCGGGTTCTCCTCCATCTTAATCAGGCTGGTATCCAAAGTGCGCCAGACCTTAATAAGTGAGTCCAACTAATGTAGACTCTTCACCCCCAACTCTAGGCATAGTCTGTAGATCAAGTAAGGAATGGGGATGGAGGTAGACCTCTTCAAGGCCACCCCGTGGATCTGATTTACAATGAGGCTGGCCCAATCTATCGTATAGCCACCCAAGATGCCGGAAACTAGACCTGTATGATCCGGCATCAAGGTGTTGTCTTCATGTGTCGGCCGAATTCGTGACCTCACAACTGCCCACAAAAATTTGGCGGGATAATTTTGAGAAGCCTTCACAATAAACTCCGAAGGAGTGGCTACCCATGCAGGGTCCGGGCCCTGCTCAACAATCAAACATGCCACCTATCTCATCAAGCCGACTCTGCAGCTCTGATCTCTCATCAGACCGATGTCCTTGGTCTACCCCACTCTGCGGTCATACTCTACTATTCATATGGGACTGGGAACTTAGGGCCAAACAACATACGATGGATGGTGGTCTCTGAGATGTTCACCTGCCGGCCCCTCACTCTAGTGTGCATCTGTGTGGGCTGAGTAAGGGGCTTCTTTCCTTTGGGATAAGTGCTGAGAACTGTGGCTGCGTATAGGGCATAGGATTCTCGTACCATGGTTAGGGAGTACCTCCCTAGTGCTTTGGTCAGCCACTGGAGCCGGTATCTGATGATGGTTTCCTTGAGATCGGGGAGATTGTCTAATTCGAAGGAGATGATCCAGGGCTTCTCATAAATAAAGTAGGATGGTTGTCCCTGCTCATTACTCTGTACGCCCTCTGTGTAGATGTCCAGCATGCCCGCAACACACCATTGACGGGTAAGAGCATCTCGAGGTGATGGTGGTGTCTGTGGAGGTGCGATAGAGGACTCTGACTTCGACTTGTCATCAGATCTTGACTCTGAGTCTGACTCCTCTCTAGACAGAGTCATTTGAATTAAGCTGCTATTATTGTTTCCTCCCTTGTCGTACTAGGGAGTGCGGACAACAATAGCCTGGGTCTGGGTCTTCCCAAGTCTGGTGGCTACCTATGTTTGTGGTGTATCAACATCTGTGTTAGGTTAGACCCTGAGCTCCTCGACTGGTCCACTTACCTCAGGGGTCTCCTTCTCCTCCAAGGTCTCATCTTTGAGCCTCCTTTACATGGCTTAAATATCCTTACGTCTCGACTTTGGGACCATAGTACCTAAAACATACATATTTGGACAACATTGTTAGCCTCACAGGTCAAGAAACGAAATGTAAAAATGTATCAAACTTGGTTACTAAGGGTTTTATAAAGCCCCTCTACAGGCCGTAGTGAAAACTACGAGCCGTAGAAGGCTTATGTATGAGACCAGGTATAACTCGTAGAAGAATCTACGAGTCATAAACTGAGTTGTAGATGATTCCAGTGTCTAGACTATTGCAGGCAGGGATCTACGGGACCTTTCTACGAGCCCTAGAGTATTCCACGAATCATAGAAGGTCTCGTCTGATGGATTCTCAAAAACATCAGGCTTCTAGATTTGCATATGAAGGGCAATTACGATCCATAGAAGTTTTTACTGGTCGTATTAAACAATCGTATGATAGAAATACTAGTGGCCTGAGTGTCTGAGCCCCTCACGTGGACATCATACGACATTTTCAACTATAATTTCAGCATTGAAGTAATAAGCAGACACCCCATATGACATCAAAGCACCCGACACCCCCCATGCAAATTCCTACTTATACCCCATCAAAAATCTTTAAATATTCTTTACTAAATCTACCGACCCTGTTTGAATGAATTAACATCAAAATCACAAACACATGCCATTGCATATCAAATTTTCAATGCACATAATCAATTTAATTCAAATGATATGTGATCACATTGTTTTCAAACACATCATTCAAAACACAAGGACAAGGCAAACACACCAATTTCCAGCCTAAAGACATATTCACACATTGACAACTATACATTTCACTTTCAAACACAACGATAGCACACATGGGTTCGCGTCTCAAATTGCCATACCCGTCAATTTAGGTTCAATCTACTCACACAATATTTGGTAAATGATAGGTTTTTTAAAGACCAAGAACTTACCAAATTGAATGACTAAATTGTAGGAAGTGAAGGAGGGAGTGAGGCTGTAAAACCCTAGGTTGTTGGAAAAGTGGCTGAAAAATAGTGGGGATGATTCTCACCGGTGATCAGAGGAATAAGGGGGAGGAGAGGGCTTTCTGGGTTTGACTCGTAAATTTAGGGAAAAAGAGGATCAAAATATTTTGACCCCATTTATTTATATGTTGATGGGGTCGGTGAAAACTAATGGGCCCAAACTCTACGAAACCCTAATTATGGGCCGTAAAGTGTTTTATCGCTCGTAAATCATGGAGCCATATAAGTTCAAAGCCCTTGCTTTGAGGACTAGGTTTCACGGTTCGGTCTATGAGTCATAGATTATGATATGACTCATAGAGTTGGTCATAGAAACCCCAACACTTGGTCAAAAAAATAGAAAACTTACCTGGGGTCCATGAGCCCCATTCAGGACCCATAGTTTTATCTACGGGCCATAAATTTGGCTGGTGGACTGGAGTGCATAATCGTTTGCTCACTGGAAGTGTCTACGAGATGGTGTATGGGTCGTAGATTGACATATGACTCATGGAACTAGTCATAGAAACACTTCTTGGTGCGTTTTCAGCCAAGGATGGCTTACTTAGTCATGTACCTGCACAGTCTTCCCAAAACAAACTATTACTCTATATGCAACCAACCCAATGTCCAAAATTACAACTAAAATGCAAAAAATTAAAACCACCTACAAGTCCAAAGGCTAAAAACAAAACATAACTATGATAATCACATCAAAAATCATGGGTAGCCTCCCAAGTATTACCTGATTTATTGTCTCCACATGACTTGGACAACTTGGTAACTCAGACTTCACTAAGTGTTCGGACCTCCTTCTTCAGATCATTTGGCCTCTTTATTGACTGACAGATATTGAAGACAACTTCTTCATCGTTCAATCTAAACTCGAGTTAACCAACCCCCATATCCACTAGTGCCCGACAAATGGCTAGGAATGGCCTTCCCAAGATAACTGGGATGTTGAAGCCGAATTTGCAGTCTAGGATCACAAAGTCTGTGGGGGATATGAATTTCTCCACTTTAACAAGCATATCATTAAGTATCCCCAAAGGCTTTTTCATCGTGCGGTCAACCATCAACAATCACATGCTTGCCAGAGTAGGGGCTCCCAGTCCTAACTTCTTAATGACCACAAGGGGCATCAAATTTATGCTGGCATTGAGATCACACAATGCCCTTGTGAACTCCACATCTCCAATAGTGCAGGGTATGGTGAAAGCACCGAGATTTTCTCGCTTTTGCATCAAGGACCTCGTAGCAATTACCACTGCAATGTTGAAGCTCTTTGGAGAGCTCGTGACTTACACTGTGCTTCTTTCTAACTGGGTCCTTCATAAAATTTGTATACCCTGGCATCTTCTCCAACGCCTTCCCTCCTCTTTCTTCTTTTTAATTCTCCGAGGGAAGGGATGAGGAGGTCTACGAATGGACTTCAGCTTTTGTGGCACCCCTGCACCATCACTCACCCCCATCCTTACCACGATCATCTCCAGTATCTGCATTCTTAACTCAATTGTCTCCTCTCAAACATCATCTTCATCTGCTAGCATGGAAGGGTCAATGGTACTCTTGCCACAATGAGTAGTAACTACCATACACTAACCTTCATTCTTTAGGTTCCAAACTTGTGTTGCTAGGTAGTGTACCTCTTTGATGCTGGTTGAGTTGAGTTGACACTTGACCAAACTGTTGCTCAAGTTATTTAACAGCAACAAAATGAGACTCAATTTTCTGGTTTATGCTGGAGATGTTAGATTTCATCCCCCTTAGAGTCCCATCTTGTGTCTTAACTTTCTTCAACAGGAGATCAAACATCTCTTAAACTCTAGAACTACTAGCACCGATATCACGGTTATGTGGTTGTACATAAGGACCATTTCTATAGCCATCTCTGGGTCCCAATCTGTATCTCTGTCTTGGCCTGGATTCCTGTCATAGTAACCTCCACGATTGTCTATGAAAGCACTATGTCGATTATAGATTCGACCTAGGTTTCCTTGAACTTAGCGCCAATGGACTTGATTTAACCCTTGGGCATTGGTCAGGAAACCCTTTGTCTTATAAGAAATGAAGCAAGTGTCCTCCTCATAGTAGGGATCATAATGCATGGGTGCTCGTGGGGGCTGATTAACTACTACATTAACTCATTCCTGATTCTGCTTCATCATTACCTCCACCTATATAGATTCAAGCAAGCTCTTGCATTATCTTCTCATTTATTTGACCCCATGCACGATTGGTCTTGACCACCCTTGCTATCATTTCAATGATCCTTGCAAATGGTTGATCTAAGAACATGCTCCCCATAATGTTATCAACATATGCTTGACTATTCTCGTCCAGGGCATGATAGATGATCTCAACCAAGGCATCATTAACAATTTTGTGGTCTGCGATTCTCCTCAAACACTTTGTGAACCGCTCCCATGTAGTGTTGGTCGAGTCACCAAGAAGTTTCTCAAAATTGTTTATTTGATATTTCAACTTGAGCTTCTTCGATCTTGGGAAGTACCCCTTCGAAAAGACCTTCTGCACCTTAGTTCAACTGGTGATCGAATTCTGTGGGAGCTTGGATGGCCATAAAGCTACATTGCCTATCAGAGATAGTGGGAAAACATGAAGTCCCACAACATCCATAGACAGATTCTATGTTCCCATCACACTCTTGCGGACAAATGCAATGCTGTGTAGATGATTATGCGGGTCCTCTGATGATAGGCCCGCCAACAACACACGGTTCTACAGCAACTAAAGCAACCTAGTCGAAACCACAAACGTAGTGTCAGTCGCTAGTGGTGGTAACACTATAGCTCTAGTAACCTCCATAGCCATAGGGTTCTGCCGATATTGGTTCCATGGATAAGCTTCGACATTGAAGTCCTATGGTTTTGGAGCAATGTCCTCAAGAGGAGGTGGGTTGTTATTATTTGCATTCCCATTCTCATTCTGGTTCAGTACTGTATTTGCCACATTGTTTGCATTATCATGGCCATCCTTCTAAGTCTTATCTAGACCTCTGGGTCAAACAGAGTCAAGGGTATGTCTCAACTTCACGTGTTGGGCATCACTACACCTGTACCCTAAAAGAAAAAAAAAATAACAAAAAACATCAAATGAGGGAAATAAGGATTAATTCCCAAATTACTTGAATTGCATAAGTCTAGCCGTATTACCCGGCAATGGAGCCAAAATCTTGATGTTGCCTAAGCTACACCTCCTTTTTAAGGCTAAAACGGTTGTTGTCAAGATATATAACCTAGCCAAGGTTAGGGTTGAACCACAGGGAATATGGTAGAATTAGAAGGATTCAATTGCAATTAGGGTTAATCAACCTGCTTATCTCCCTAAAGGAGGTTTATAATAACTATTAAAACTAATTCTAAGCTAAGACAAGTACTAAACCAGTATAAAGAAGAAATAGGGATTGTGTTTCCCGTAATTCCTAACTCAATATTACCAGATAATCAAATTCTTTTCTAGTATGTAGCATGCAGAATGGTAAGTTAAGTTCACCAAACCCTTTGGACAAGGCGAGAGGCGAATTTCACCTAGTGATAGAGCTTATGATTTTTTACCAGAATACATGACCGTCTATGTAATTTGGCCATCATTGAGTCACATGGAGTTGCTTATACCTTTTTACCAGTTTACCAGCCTATTTAAGGAGTGGTTGAGGTCAGTTTTGGCTCGTCGACATGTTGGATCTCCGCTGATAACATGGGAGCATTATTTTTGGAGAGGTGCATGCCATATAACATTCAGGACAGTCGTCGGGATGAGTTTGATAGACGTTAGCAGCATTCTATGTCAGTTTCGATCAATGAGGCAAATTCCATATATTTTCTAGGTATTCCTTGTCTAGTATCCCTACCGAGTTCAAGAAGATTCAATGATTTGCCAAGGGATTGACATGGTATCTTCAGGAGGCTACAACCTTTTTTTGTTTTGGTTGGAGGCACATTTTAGAGTGTAGTGGATTACAATCATATGATAGAGTGTATTAGGCATGATAGACAGGATGGTGGGCAGAGATTCCATCATAATGATCAGTTTTATGGACCCCCGCCACAAGATAGGGAGTTCCAAAGGCAGGGCCATTAGGGCCGAGCAGTCTATGTAACCATCCCCACAACTGATAGTGCAGACAGATCCAGACATACTCAAATAGGTAAAGATAGTTCATCTAGTGCAACAAGAAATGGTGGCTTTTTAAGAAGCCATCTCGGGAGCGAAAGGCCAAGGATTTTTATAGTTGTGACCAAGTGGGGCATTTGTCTAGACATTGTCCGTATCATTTATCTTCCACCTAGGCTTCAATTTCTCAACTAGCTTGTCCGCCCCAACACCAGCAACTAGGGACACATCATAGGATTTTAGGGGTGGTACTAGAAGGGGTCGTGGTATAGTGAGAGGTGGAGGCCGTGGAGACCTACAAGCTAGTGGTGGTCTAGAGTCCGCTATGCTACCCAGATAGAGTCTAGGTAGAGGCCTTTAATATGGTTATCACAGGTGTATGGTTCTAGTGTGCCATCGTTCAACTTCAGTTTTATTTAATCCAGGCTCTACTTATTCCTATGTGTTAGCCTATTTGTTTCTCATATTGATATCGTGTGTGAGCTGCTTACCGAGCCTATTTGTGTTTCCATCCCGATAGGTGAATCATTAGTGGTGAATCGGGTATGTTGGGGTTGTCTTGAGACTTTTATGGGGAGAGATCCTGTTGCTGATTGATACTGTTTGATATGGTGGACTTAGATGTGATATTGGGCATGGATTGGTCACCTTCTCTTTCTATTCTTGACTGCCGTGCGAAGACCATAACCTTATCTTGCCCCGATTTTCCTTAGTTGGTGTGGATTAGAGAACCTAGCTCCTATCCTAAGGGTATTATTTCTTATATGCATGCCTGTCATTTAATGGAGAAGGGATGCTTGACATGTTTGGCTCATATTCGGGCCTGTTCTCAAGAGCCACCATCATTTGAGACCACAAAAGTTGCTAGAGAGTTTATGGATGTGTTCCGGATAGAATTACCAGGTGTCCCACCGAATCGTGATAATGACTTTGCTATTGATGAGTATCGAGCACTAAGCCCATATCTATTACCCCCTATCAGATGGCCCCAACTGAATTAAAGGAGTTAAAGGAGCTATTGAAGGATTTATTGAAAGGATTTATTCATCCAAGTGTATCTCCTTGGGTTGCTCCTGTATTATTTGTGAAGAAGAAGGATGGCACTATGCGTATGTGTATTGACTATCAACAACAGAGTAAAGTGACATCAAGAATAAATATCCTTTGCCTTTCATGGATGATCTTTTTGACCAGTTGCAGGGTGCTTCAGTATTCTCCAATACTGAGTTGAGGTCCGACTATTAGTAGTTGAGAGTTTGATATACCAAAGACAACTTTTAGGACCCGTACGATCATTATGAGTTCGTCGTTATTCCTTTCAAGTTGACTGATGCCCCACCTCTTTTTATGTTTTGGATGAACTGAGTGTGCAAATCCTACTTAGATGGCTATAGTGTGGGGAACTCTTGAGGTGGCCCTTGGCCTTGTGTATAGAGTTCTTGGGCTCAAGGTGGAGTTCAAGACTAAGGCATCTCTCACTAAGCCCTTCACGGCTCGTGTAACACTTCACTGGCTGTGTGGTGGCTCATAAGAGGAGTCTTAGGCTTGAACACCACATTTTTGACTAAGGAACTTCACACATGAAACCTTACACAGGCCGTGTAGCACCACAGGGGTCGTGTGGTGGCCCGTAATGGTATTGGCCTGAACATTTTCCATGTATGGAATCATTGTCTCAGAACTTATCCAATGTGAATTTTTTCTAAGTGTTGTCTCACGAGCACCTATGCGGTCCGTGTCACTTCACACGACCCGTGTGCCTTTATTACGGGACCCCTTGGAACTTTTTCAAGCTCATTTCATTAATGACATTCATCTAATTTGTTTTTTCCTAAGGGTCGTTTATGAGTTTCTAACTTATTCTAAACCTCTGGAAAAACCTATACTCATCTAATCCTATGCAAATCATTTCATAGACTTAGAGTATTCAAATTTCTCTCATCTAAAGACTCCTCTCAAGTGAGCCATTAGAGATTAGCTTGGATCTAAAGGAAGGGCCTTATTCTTGAATCAATTTCTTCTTTATTCTTCTTGGTTATCTAAAGTATGTAGGATTGATTTATGGTCCCTTTCAATCATGAAGACCCCAAACTCTTTTATTCTTTGATTTATGAAAATCAAGCTCACTTTGAATATGGGTCTTTTAAATTATCACTTATTTGATTCAATTGAGATATGACTATGTTTAATTGATGTTTTTAAGTGATTCAAGCCCTAATATGTTAAATTGCATTGATATTATGAAGATTAGAGCATGCATGTCCCCTTAAATGTTGGATTTTAAGCATGGGTAATCTAAATTATGATTTAAATGTGAATTTACTCATGGATTTACTTGGATTTCATATTATATTGTGGATTTAAATATGAATCTTTATTGCCCATGCTATTCTCTCATCATTCATGGCATATGCATGCATGAGCATTGGTTTTCATGAAGATTATGAAGTGGGTCATGACCCAAGTATGTTTACGAATATGATTTTGATGAAAATTATGGTTATGCCAAGAATGTGATCATATAAATGCCTATAATATGTCTCTTTGAGCAAACTCCAGGTGTTTACACCATTTTGATATATGTGAATGAGCTATTCCTATGCATGAAAGTATGAATTGAAGTATGATTTGGATTTTGAGCCCAAGTGTACATTATTATGAAGAATCTTGACTTTTAAGCCTAAGTATGCATTGAAATATATATATATATATATATATATACTTGTGGGATGATGACCTAGAAGAACCGAGAGGATTTGGGGGAAGGGCTATCTCCAAGGGTCCAGTACCCAAGTCCCATAACTATGTGTCAACATAGGTATATGTTTATGCCCCTTTAAGGGATAAGTCTGACATGATATGGAAATCCTTCTGAAATGACTTTGTCGTAAGAAAGGTGGCCATCACACCGAAATAATATGGTTGTAAAATGTTATTTAGATTACCTTTGGCAAGTAATCTTCTCTCACCTGATAGGAGGCTTTCATTGGAAACATTTCATATAATAACTCACTTGAGTTTGAGATGTCGGTTATGGTATCATCCCTTCTTTCTTGGAGTATGATGGCATTGCATGCATCATGAATTTTATGGCATATTTATATAATACACTTCCTTGTATATATGCTTCTTTCTATGTACGTTCCCTTATCATCTAACATTGAATATAGGTTTAATAAGTTCATTTGCATTGCATGCGCGCATACTTAGTACATTCCAATGTACTAAGGCATATTCTTTGCTTGCATGATCTAACTATGTAGGGACCAGAGACTATCTTCATCCACCTTTTGATGGCTAGCTTGGATTGTGAATGTCGTTATGCTGATTCCTATCATCCAAGGAGAAGCCACCTTCCATCTACCTATTATGTTGCTTCCTCTTATGTTTTATTTACTTTGAGGGTAAGCCCCGGTCCAATTCTATGTCTTAGAGGCATTATTGGACAACATGTAGACTCTTGTACGGATTTGTGCTATGTCTTGTTAGTTGGAGATTTTTATTATGGTTATCAATTGAGTATGGTATTATGATGATTTGCTTATGATGAAATGTGGATATGTGGAAAGTCTTAAGTCCCATTCTGTTCCTTATAGCGTGAGTCATATTTACCCGCCCCTTAGTTATTATGTGGTATGTGCTATGTGGATCATGCTAATCCCTGTCCCAATGACATCCACATAGCGTGAGTCATACTTTTCCATCCCTTAGAACTACGTGTTTACTACTTTATTATGTGCTTCCGAACTGATGACGTTAATGTGGATACTTTGAGGCTATTTTGGGGACTCTCGGGTCCCCGTTTGCCATGTCACTCCTAGACCCTTGGTCCGGGTTATGAAAAGCTTTGTATCAAAGCACTAGGTTTAGGTATGATCCTCGGAGTCTAATATTCCGCATCGAGCAGAGTCCTATTCATGGGTGTGAAGTACACCATACATATGAGTGGGATGCTATGATAGCGCTCTAGGAATTGTCTCACTTCTTCATGTTTTATGTTGTGCTTGGATGATGTGTTAAGACTTCCTAACCCTAATGATATCCTTGCAACCTTACAGAAGATGCCTCTATAAAGACCTCCTTTACTAAGACAGGCCCCGATTAACGAGGATTAAGTCCTTCAAGAGACTATGGGAGAGTCCGTCACTCATGGTGAATTTTGTACTGCTATTGCCATGCTTGCACAAGTGGTGACCAACCATGCTAGGCAGGCCAATACTCCTCCTCATGCTCCCACTTTGGCTGCTAGAGTGAGAGAATTTACCCAGATGAAGATGCACAAGAGTTCATGGATGAACTCTCTAAGATGTTGACTAGTATGGGAGTGACTTTAGAGGAGAAATCTTAGTTAGCTACTTATCAGTTGAAAGATTTGGCTCATGTATGGTACACCAAGTGGTTGATGGAGAGAGTCTGTGGTGATGGGGTTAATTGGGAAGAGTTTAAATCTTCATTTTTGGACTGCTTCTTTCCTCTTAAGATTAAAGAGGCCAAAATAATAGAATTTATCAACCTCAAACAAGGTGGTATGAGTGTGAGGGACTATGGCCTCAAGTTCACAAAGCTCTAAAAGTATGCTCTTATGCTAGTAGCTGACCCTCGTGCAAGAATGCATACATTTCTGGGATCTTTGATTTGAATCATGAAAGAATTTCATATGACTATTCTTATTCAGGATATGTATATCTCCAAACACATGACCTTTGCTGAATATATTGAAAGGGAAAAAATCTTAAGGAGAAGAGGGTGAATGATTCTAAGAGGGCTCGTTGTGATGACGGGCTCTCCAACTCCAAGGGTAGTGGTGGTTATGGTTACTTCCAACAGAGCCAAGGTTCTAATGCAAGGGTTTCTAATGCTAGGATGCCTCCTCCCAAGGCACAGGTTGGAGGTGGGCCATTACTTCCCTGGTGTGGCAGGTGCAGAAAGAATCACTCGGGTGCATGTTGGAATGATTTGGGTGCTTGCTATGGGTCTGGTGATACAAGCCACAAGATTTCTAACTATCCTAACACTGCCAAGAAGGGATAGGGTTAGATGGATCATGGTGATCAAGTCCAACCGAGGGTTCCCCAAGGTGGTGCCCCTAGAAACAATAGGTTTCATGCTTAAAATGCTCGACAAGAAGTGGAGGAGACTCCAGAAGTTGTGACTGGTATGTTAAAATTCTTTGATTTTGATTCTTATTCTTTGCTTAACCCGGGTGCAAATTTATCTTTTATGACTCCTCTTTTGGATACTAAGTTTGGGTTGAGTCTTGAAATTCTACCTTTTCAGTTTATACTCCTATGGGTGAGTCCATTGTTGCCAAAAAAGTCTATGAGGGTTGTCCTATCTCTATTTTGCATAAAGTCCTTCCGTGTGATCTTACAGAACTTGAGATGTTTATTTTGATATTGTTCTGGGGATGGATTGGTTGCATGCACCATATGCCTTTATAGATTGTATAACCTGGAAAGTCAAATTCCAATTTTTGGATGAACCTATTCTAGAATGGAAGGGTAGTGACTACTCTATTAAAGGTCAATTTATTTCCTACCTCAAGGCTCGAAAGATGATTTCTATGGGGTGCATCTATCATATTGTGAGGGACAGAGATGTTGAGTCTGAGTCACCCACTCTTGAATCAGTTCCGGTGGTTAATGAGTTTCCAGATGTGTTTCCAAAGATTTGCGCAACATTCCTCCCAAAATAGAAGTAGACTTTGGCATAGATCTCCTTCTGAGTACTCAACCTATCTTTCTTCCTCCTTATCATATGACACCGGCTGAATTGAAGGAGTTGAAAGGTCAATTGAATGACTTGTCGGAGAAAGGCTTTGTTAGACCAAGTATAACGTTGTGGGCTGCTCCGATTTTATTTGTAAGAAAGAAAGATGAGTCTCTTCAAATGTCCATTAATTATAGAAAATTGACTAAGGTAACCATCTAGAATATATACACATTGGTAAGGATCGACGACTTGTTTGATCAACTTCAAGGGGCCACCCGTTTCTCAAAGATTGACCTCAATTTTGGTTATCACCAATTAAGGGCTAGGGAGTGCGACATCCTCTAAACAGCCTCCCAAATTAAGTATGGGCACTTTGAATTTATGGTGGTGTCATTTGGTTTGACTAATGCTATGGTTGTGTTTATGGGTCTTATGAACTGGGTGTTCAAGCCATTTCTTGATAGTTTTGTGGTTGTCTTCATCGATGATATCCTGGTTTATTCCCGAAGTGAGCACATGGATCATGATGCTTCTCGTATTGGGATGGGTTGTGTTCTCATGCAACATAGTAAGGTAATAGATTATGCATCAAAGGAAAAAAGGCAATTGAAGGTGCATGAGCGTTATTACCCCAATTCATGATCTTGAGCAAGCAGTTTTGATGTTTTCTTTGATAATTTGAGACATTATTTGTATGAGGTGTATGTTGATGTCTTTACTTATCACAAGAGCTTGAAATATATGTTCACCCAAAGGGATATTAACTTGAGGCAAAGAAGGTGCTTGGAACTCCTCAAGGACTATGACTTGAGTATTCAGTATCATCTCGACAAGGCAAATGTTGTAGCTGACGCTCTTAGTAGACTCTTTATGGGTGTGTGGCTCATGTTGTTGAAGGAAAGAAAGAGTTGGTAAAGATGTTCACTGTTTGTCTAGGTTGGGTGTTAGATTAGCTGACTCTAATGATGGTGGTGTTTATATTCAGAATGGGGCTGAATCTTCTATAGTTTTTGATGTCAAGGCTAAACAAGATTTAGATCCGCCTTTGGTTGAGTTAAAGAAGTCGGTTGCTGAAAAAAGGATAGAGGTTTTCTTCAAAAGGGGAGATGGTGTTCTTTGGCATCAAGATCAGTTATGTGTTCCAAATGTTGATGGTCTTAGGGAGGTGAGCATGAGTGAAGCCCATACTCTCATTATTCCATACATCTGGGATCCACCAACATGTATCTTGATTTGAGAGAAGTGCATTGGTGGCATGGTATGAGGAAAGACATAGCCAAGTTTGTATCCGAGTGCCCCAATTGCCAACCAGTAAAGGTAGAGCATCAAAGGCCCGGTGGTTTGGCTCAAGATATTAAGATTCCTACTTGGAAGTGGGAAAATGTGAATATGGATTTTGTGGTTGGCTTGCCTCTTACCCGGAAGCAATTTGATTCGATTTGGGTTATCGTTGATAAGTTGAATAGATTGGCTCATTTCCTACCTGTCAAGACTGGCTTCAATGCCAAAATTTATGCAAGATTGTATATCTAAGAGTTGGTGAGGTTACATGGTGTGTAAGGTCTATCATATCAGATCGTGGCACCCAATTTACTTCTCACTTTTGGAGTTCGTTTCAAAGGGGGCTTGGCACTAAGGTGAAGTTAAGTAGCACCTTTCATCCTCAAATCGATAGACAAGCCAAAAGGACAATTCAAACTTTGGAGGACATGTTGAGGGCTTGTGTATTGGAATTCAAGGGTAATTGGGATGATCATCTACCACTTATTGATTTTGCTTACAACAGTAACTTTCATGCTTGTATTGGTATGGCACTATTTGAGGCTTTGTATGGTAGGAGGTGTAGGTCCCCGGTGGGATGGTTTGAGTTAGGTGAGATGGCATTGATTGGCCAGGCTTTGGTATTAGAGGCCATGGAAAAAGTGAAGTTGATTAGAGAGAGGTTGAAGATGGCTCAAAGTTGCCAAAGTCTTATTCGGATGTTATAAAGAGGGATCTTGAGTTCCTTGTTGGTGATTGGGTGTATATGAAGGTCTCACCCCTGAAGGGTGTAATGCATTTTGATAAGAAAGGCAAGTTAAGTCTTCTGTATGTAGGTCTTTATGAGATTGTGGAGCGGATTAGGTATGTAGCTTATAGGTTGGATTTGCCTCCAGATTTGAGTTATATTCACCTAGTTTTCCATGTGTCTATGTTGAGGAAATTGATTGGTTATCCTAGTTCAATTGTGCCTTTGGATGGTGTTGAGGTTGAGGAGAACTTGTCTTATGAGGAAAATTCTTTTGAAATCTTGGATAGACAAGTAAAGCAACTTCGCAACAAAGTTATGACTTCGGTTAAAGTTCTCTAGAGGAATCAACACGTGGAGAGTGCTACGTGGGAGTGGGAGTCGGATATGATAGAGAAACATCCTTATCATTTCCAATCTACTCAAGCCTAAGGTATTAGGTTCTTCCTATCAAAATGGTCCTAATTCTTTCACTCTTGTGTTTCATGACATGACATGCAAACATGTGCTTAAAAATGATTTGAAAGATGTTTGGACATGAGTTTTAATGATTTATTATGTTCAAGTACTGAATTATGCATTGTGTCTTCGTGTTGGGATGTTTCATCTTCAAGTCAAGCCTTTCAATCCTTGTTCTAGCACATTGGGGCACTAATGTTCCCAATGGAGAGATAATGTATGGACCCGGATTTCGTAAGGCATTAATGGTGCTTTAAAATTTGGTTATGGAAAAGTTTTTGACAAAGGTAACACCACAAGATCACCTCCACAGGCCATGGAGCAGTCCATGAGCCATGGGAGGGAGTCTTGGGGTAGCCGTTGGCCTTGTGTGTAGAGTGCTTGGGCTCTAGGTAGAATTCAAGACTAGGGCATCCCTCACTGAGCTATTCATGGCTTTTGTGACACCTTACTGGCTGTGTGAAGGCTCGTGAGAGGAGTCTTAGGCTAGAATGCCACATTTTTTACTAAGGCACTTCACACACGAACCCCTTTAAGGGTTGTGTCGCACCACACGGGTCGTGTTGTGGGCCGTAAGGGTGTTCGCCTAAAATTTTTCTAAGTATGGAATCACTCTCTCAGAACTTGGCCAATGTGAATTATTTTCTATGTTTCGTCTCACAGGCACCTATACGGTTCGTGTGACTTCACACGACCCGCATGCCTTCATTACGGGACCCTTGACAACCTTTTGAAGCTTGTTTCATTAATAACTTTCTTGTCATTGTGGATATTCCTAAGGTTTATTTATGAATTTCTAACCTAGCCTAAACCTTTAAAAAGACCTTTACTCCTCCATTCCTATTCAAATTCATTTCATACACTTAAAATATTCAAGTTTCTCTCATCTAAGACTCCTTTCAAGTGAGCCATTGGAGATTAGCTAGGAGCTTAAGGAAGGACCTTCTTCTTCAATCAATTTCTTCTTTATTCTTCTTTGTTATCTAAGGTATGTGAGATTGATTCATGGCCCCTTTCAACCATGAAGACCCTGCTCTTTTACTTCTTGGTTTATGAAAATTAAGCTCACTTTGAATATGGGTGTTTTAAATTATTATTTATTTGATTCAATTGAGATATGAGCTATGTTAAACTAATGTTTTTAAAGTGATATAAGCCCTAATATGTTGAATTGCATAGATATTATGAAGATTTTGAGCCTGCATGTCCCCTTAAATATTGGATTTAAGCATGGATAATCCAAATTATGATTCAAATGTGAATTTACTCATAAATTTACTTGGATTTCATATAATATTGTCGATTTAAGTTTGAATCTCTATTGTCCATGCTATTCTCTCATCATTCAATGCATATGCATCCATGAACATTGCTATTCATGAAGATTACAACCTGGGTTATGACCCAAGTATGTTTGCGAATATGATTATGATGAAAATATGGTTATGACAAGAACGAGTCACATAAATGTCTATGATATGGCTCTTTGAGCAAACTTTGAGTGTTTACACCATTTTGATATATGTGAATGAGCTAATCTTATGTATAAAAATATGAATTGAAGTATAATTTGGCTTTTGAGCCCTAGTGTGCATTATTATGAAGAATATTTTGCTTTTGAGCCTAAGTATGAATTGAAATGATTTGAAAGGACTTATGCCTCTTTTGAAAGCATGTATACATATATGTATTCATGTGGGATGATGACCTAGAACCGAGATGACTTGTGGGAGGGGGCTATCTCGAAGGGTCCAGTACCCAAGCCCCATAACCATGTTCAAGCATAGGTATATGTTCATACCCCTTTAAGGGATGATTATGATATGATATGGAAATCCTTTCAAAATGACCGATTCGTGAGGATGGTGGCTATCACACCAAATTGACCAAGTCGTAAGGTGTGGTGTAGATTACCTTTGGCAATTAATCTTCTCTCACCCGATCGGAGGCTTTCATCGAGAAAATTCATGTAATAGCTTACATGGGTTTGAGATGTCGGTTATGGTCACATCCCAGCTGTGATAAGTATTAAGGCATTTAATGCATTATGAATTTCATGGCATATTTATATATTACTCTTCTTTGTTTATATACTTCTTTCTATAGATGTTCCCTAGTCATCTAACATTGAATGAAGGTTTAATAAGCTCATATGCATTGCATGCCCACATACTTAGTACATTCAAATGTACTAACGTATACTCTTTGCCTACATGATCTTATCATATAGGGATCGAAGACTGTTCGTCCACTTTTTGATGGCTAGTTCAGATTGTGAAAGTTGTTGTGGTGAGCCTTGTCATCCAAGGACAAGCCATCATCCATCTACCTATTATATTGCTCCTGCTTATGTTTTATTTACTTTGAGGCTGAGCCTGAGACATGTCTTGCCCCCCGTCCTATTCTATGATTTAGAGGCATTGTTGGACAACATGTAGACTCTTGTACGGATTTGTGATATGTCTTGTTACTTGGAGATTATGATTATGGTTATCTATTGAGTATGAGCATTGTGATGATTTTCTTATGAAGAGATGTGGATATGTGGAAAGTCCTAAGTCCCACTCTATTCCCCATAGTGCGATTCATATTTACTCGCCCCCTAGTTATTATGTGGTATGTGCTATGTTGATCATGCTAATCTCTATCTTGATGTCATCCCTATAGCGCGAGTCATACTTTCCCATCCTTTAAAACTATCTGTTTACTATTCATTATGCGTTTTCAAACTGATGATGTGAATTTGGATACTTGAGGCTTGTTTGGGGACTCTCGGGTTCTCATTCGCCATGTAACTTTTAGACCCTAGGTTCGGGTTATGACAATGTTATATTGGTTTACTCCAAGGGTGAGGCCGACCATGTTCAACACTTGAGGATCGTACTTCAGAGATTGAGGGAAGAGATATTGTATGCAAAATTCTCAAAGTGTGTGGTTTAGCTCGAGTCTTTGGCTTTCCTCAGGCATGTGGTGACTAAGGATGGTATTATGGATCCAACCAAGGTCACAACTATTCGTGAGTAAGATAGGCCTACATATGTGACTATGATTCAGAGTTTTATAGGGTTCCTATGTATTATCGATGGTTTGTTCGGGGATTCTCCCCTATACTAGATTTACCTAGAAGGGTGTGGCATTTTAGTGGTTAGAAGAGTGTGAGGAAAGCTTCAAAAAGCTCAAGGATTTGTTGACTTCAACACCAATTCTTGCTTTACTCGAGAAGGGAGTTCCATTCCTGGTATATTGTGATGCTTCTGCTGTGGGTTTGGGTGTTGTATTGATGCAACGTGGGAAGGTGATAGCCTATTCTTCTAGATAGTTGAAAGTGCATAAGAGAAACTACCCTACCCATGATTTGGACTTGGCTGCGGTTGTATTTGTGTTGAAGTTGTGGTGACATTATCTCTATGGGGTGCATTGCGAGATCTTTACTAATCACTGGAGTCTCAAATACATCTTTTCTCAGTGCAGTCTTAACATGAGACAACGAAGGTGGTTGGAGTTGCATAAGGACTATGATGTCAATATTTTATATCACCCTAGGAAGGCAAATGTAGCGGGAGATGCTTTGATCCAGAAGGCTACCAGTATTGAGAGTTTGGCCTTCTTGAGGGCAGAGGAGAGGTCACTAGGTTTGGAGGCTCAATCCTTGCTAGGGAAATGGTCCATATAGATATTTATTCTCCTAATAGTATATTGGCCTTTATTAAGGCTAGATCTTCTTTTCTTAATTAGATATGTGCTCATCAGTTAGTGGACCCCAGGTTGTGCATGATGCGTGACAAAGTGCTGAGAGGTGAACCCAAGGAGGCTACCATTAATTTTGAGGGCATATGAAGGATAAATGGTAGATTTTGTGTGCCTAAGGTGGGAGATTAGGTGAAATTGATATAAGAGGAGGCCCATTGTGCCTAAAATCCCATTCATTCAAGTGTGGCAAAGATGTATCATGATCTAAAATATTATTATTGGTTATTTGGTATGAGGAGAAATATAGCGAAGTTTATGGCAAAGTGTTTGAATTGTCAATAGGTCAAGTGTAAGAACCAAAAGCCTGGTTGATCGATGCAGAGGATGCCTATTCTTGAGTGGAAGTGGGAGAGAGTGACTATGGATTTTTTTACAGGGTTGCCTATGGCCTTGATCAAGTTTGACTCGGTTTGGGTGGTTGTTGATCATTTGATCAATTTGGCTCACTTTTTACAGGTGAATACTAGCTATAGTGTAGAACAGATGACTAGGTTATATCTGTGGGACATTATCATATTGCATGGGCTACCTATGTCGTAATATTAGACAGAGGATTGGTATTCACTTCCCATTTTAGTCGGGCCCTACAATGTGGTTTAGGTACTCACTTTAATTTGAGTTCAGCTTTCACCTTGACACTGATGGACAGTCGGAGCGCATTATTAAGGTGTTAGAGAGCATACTTCGAGATTTTTATGATTGATTTTGGGCTCGATGGGATCAACATTTGCCTTTCATGGAGTTTACATATAACAAAAGTTACTATTCCAGCATCCAGATGGCGCTATTTGAGGCTTTGTATGGTTGGAGGTGTAGATTGCCCATTGGATTGTTTGACTTAGGTGAAGCAAATTTGTATAGTGTGGATCCACTCAAGGATGCAATGGATGTGGTTCCTTTGATTTAGGGCAGCCTATTAAAAGCTCAGAGTCGCCAGAAGAGTTATGTTAATCGGAGGACTATGTCTCTTGAGTTCTCTATTGGTGACAATTTTTGGTTGAAAGTTTCACCCATGCAGGGTATGATGAGATTTGGGAAGAGGAGAAAGCCTAGTCATAGATTCATTGACCCATTTGAGATTTTGAGGAGAGTTGGTAAGGTGACCTATGAGTTGGCTGTACCATCGAGATTATCATTAGTGCATTTGGTTTTTCATATTTCTATGCTCCGCTGTTACTTTCGAAATGAATCTCATGTGGTCTCTTAGGATTCTATTAGTTGGGTTCAGATTTGTTCTTTCAAGAGGATCCCCTATCTATACTGGACATGAAGGTACAAAGATTGCGATCCAAAGCTATACCTTCTATGAAGGTTCAATGGTGACACCATTCTTTTGATGAGGTTACTTAGGAGTTGGAGTCAGATAAGCAAACCAGATATCCTCGCCTTTTTAAGGCTCCACTTACCTCCTTTCCCTTTATGTTTGAGGGCAAACATTATGTTTAGTGGTGAATGATGTAATGACCTGGTTGGTCATTTTTGAGCTTATCTTTAAAAATTACTATTTTACCCTTTCGTAAGTTACTTTGGGCCTATTTTGAACAGTCTGTATTGTTGGAATTGAAATCTTGAATCTTAAAAGTCGAAAATATAAGTTTTGGCATTTTTGGAAATTTAAGTTGTTGAAAAAGTGGGTTTTTTTGCTATTTTGCATTTCAAGTGTCGGATCAATAATTCCTCGATTCTATCACCTCTGAAATGTCGAATCTGGTTTGGGAGAAGTTACAAAACTAATTTCAGGGTTAAAATATGGTTTTTAGGCCCAAAGTTGCATTTCAGAGCTAAAATTTGACATTGGTCAATATTTAGAGTTCAGAAGCTCGGATCAAAATTTTGATAGTTCTAGTAGTTTCGGATGATGAAACTAAGCGCAAGAGGTGATCTCATCATAATGTTTGGAGTTGTCAGAGGCAGTTTTAGTATTTTGATTTTAAACTAGTTTATTTTACTTGCATTGGTAAATATGTTGTGGAGACCTCAAAATATAATTCATATTACTCCGTTGAGTTCTGATCACCATTTCTAGAGTTGATAGATGCTTAGTTTGTGAACTTCTATTTTTGAATGAATTCCGAGTGCCCTTTTCGAGAATTTGATAGACCTGTGTTTAGCTGGTACAAATTTTCTGATGCAGCCATTGTTTACTTTCTATGTTTGTGCCTTGGGATCTGCCTTTATGGAGTTGCACTTGCTTCTGATCTGCATTCGCGAACAAGGGCTCCGTGTTGGCAAACAAGGGCTCTGTGTTGGCAAACAAGGGCTCCATATTCGCAAAGGATGGTGTTGCTCATTCTGCGCATTCTCGGGCCTAGTTTCACATTTGCGTAGCATTATTAGACCCTCACCGTCCACGTTCACGAAACCTTACCCCCGTCCACATAGTACATTTCACCTGATCAGTTTTAAAACTCGAGAAAATTTTTACTCATTTCTTCGAACATCAAGTTTTTTGGAGCGATTTCGGGTGAAGTTTTTTGGTGAATTATTTTGGGTAAGTGTTTCTAACACTATTTTAATAAATTTTCATGATATATATCTTGATATTATCTTGACTTTCATGATTTTGAATGTCCAAAATTGGAGATTTTAGTCCATGATTTCAAATCTTTAAATGGTGATTTTTCCTTCTATTTGAACTCTATTTTAGTGGGATTTTCACCCTCATACTCCATTTTTCATGTATAACCTGATTTTAAAGTCAAATTCCATATTCTAGTTTTGGCCATTTTCCTATACGCCTAATTTGTGCCAATATAGATACTAAAATTTACCTCTTGATTCATTATATCTATTTTTGATAGTGATTAATCGATCAGGTGATTATTTGGAGGTTTGAGTTGATTGAAAGCTTGTCCGAGTATGATTTCGATATTAAGGTAGGTGTGGCTAACCCTTTTGGGACTGGATTTGAGTTATTGGATATGTTCATATGATAATTGTAAGATTTCGATATAATGATGAATCAATGGCATGATCTGGTAGAATTTGATGGTGATGTAATATCAATTATGCCAAAAATTGAGTAAATAGTGATCTTATTGATAAACTTAGATGAAATCATGAGAATTTCAATAATTTTGGATATCATCATGATAATATGGCACTTGTGATAGATTTTGGATAGTGTTGTGATTAATTGGTGATAAATGTGATAACTTGAGATTTATGAGCTTACTTGGGTACTTGTGGAGCCCTACTTCCCTGCCATCTTGATTATTGATGAGATGGGGCTGATATGAGATATAATGATGGCCTTATGGTACTAATTGATACACATGGTGTAGACCATTTGATGTGATGGATTTGTTTTAGATATCAGTTGTTATTTATACTACTATTACGTACATTCTTGATTGGTTGCATTGTTATACTCATATCTTATACTTGACTTGTTGCGTTGTTATGCGCATATCTTATACTTGGCTAGTTGTATTGTTATGTACACATCTTGTTGCATCTGTACGACTTGAGATATTATGATATATTGAGACATTTCATTATATGTCCTGCGACACCTTGAGACACGTTAGTATGAGGCCTACGACACCTCGAAATATTTCTATTATGGCCTATGACACCTTGAGATATTTGAGTACATGGCCTTCGATGCCACGGGCTTCTATCATGTAACTTCAGCTCAATAGATATGTACATCGGCCCTATAACAGTCGTGACTTCACCTCATACATGGCCTACGACGCCATTGCATTACATTGTGTTATTGATTGAATTTACTATCTTTACTTACTTCTATCTATGTTTATATTGTGTAAACATTTGGTTACTGGTTGTAGAGACTCTTAGTTATTATATACTTGTTTGATTTCTCTTACCAAATCGGTCGATCTTGCTGGGTACATTTCGATGTACTTACCCCTACTTTGTCTCTTCCCTGCAGATCGATCATAGGGACCCCAACAGGGTAGTTGATTCACTCTAGTTGAGCTTTTCGTCACCTATTTACATCTTACCAATGACGCTCACACTTCGAGTCACTGTGGATTTTTGGGATTTTCTTATTTGTTTCTTTCCAACTTTGTATCAGATATCATCAACATTGTATTTCATTTGAGACAGTTTTATTTAATCTATCGTACTATGTTTGATGCTCTTGTACTCACGACTTTAGGTTTTGGGATTGCGTATGTTATGTTGAGTTTGTTTCTGCTTTACTTTACTTCCCTTTAATCGTAATCCGATTTTGGGTCGTGATATGATGTGCTTCATTACCAAGGTCGATTATGTGCTCTGAATGTTGATGTCCTAGAGACAGACTTTGTGTGAAGCTCGTAATTCAAAATATTCTATCCATCCGGGATACACCGAAAGTTATAGAGACTTGAGAGAGATGCATTGGTGTAATGGCATGAACAAAGACATAACTATGTTTGTGGCGGAGTTTCCAAATCGCCAACAAGTAAAGGTAGAGAATCAAAGGATGGGTGGTCTAGACTATTATATTGAAATTCATACTTGAAAGTGGGAAGATGTGAATATGGATTCTGCTCCGCACCCAGAAAAATCATGACTCTATTGGGTGATTATGGATAGAATGACCAAACCATCCTATTTTCTATCGGTCAAGACTTGTTTGAGTAGCGAGAATTATCCTAAATTGTACATTCAAGAGTTTGTAAGGTTCCATGGTGTTCCATTGTCCATTATACTGGCTCATAGTACTCAATTCACTTTTATTTGTTGAAATCATTTAAAAAAAGACTTGGTACCAAGGTAAAGTTATGTGCCGCTTTTTACCCTCAAGCTGATGGACAAGCCGAGAGAACAATTCAATCTTTGGGTGACATGTTGACGTAATATAGAATTTATTTCAAGGATAATTGGGATGATTACCCACCATTGGTGAATTTACATATACAATAGTTTTCACTCAATCATTGAGATGGCTCTTTTAGAGGCATTGTATGGAAGAAGGTGTAGGTCCTCGGTTGGTTGGTCGAATCGAGTGAGATAGCATTTATTGGTCCTGGTTGGTAATTGATGCTATGGAAAAGGTAAAGCAAATAAGGGAAAGGTTGAAGATGGATCAAACTCATCAAAAATAATATTCTGATGTTCAGAAGATGGACCTTGTGTTTAATGTAAAGGATTAGGTTTATTTGAAGGTTTCACCCGTGAAGGGTGTAACACGGTTTGGAAAAGAGGGAAATTGAGTCCTAGATATGTAGGACCTTATAATATTTTAGAATGGATTGGAATGGTGGATTAAGTAAGCCCCCATATGTTAGAAGGTATGAAAGTGCAAAAGAAATGAAGTCTGAAAAAAAAATAAGGTTAAGTTTGGTTTACGGCCCGTGAAATGGAATATGGGTTCCACATGGTTTCGTGAGTCAAAAGGGTAATGATACCCAGTTTAGGAGCCTAAAGTGCAGAAAGTTAGACAGAAAAATGACCTAAAGACAAGTCCACGAGGGAAACTTATGGCCCATAGGAGGAATTATGGTCCCTAGGTTTGGTCTTTAAACAGGAACTTCAGAAAAGGAAAACGTTTTTGAGTGTGGGGTAACCCACAGACCCAATGACAGCCCATAGTGTGGACGTTAGTTTGTAAAATGGGCCTTGATTGGAACTATCTAACATGAAGGAAAATTTGTAGGAAGTGGTCTACGTGTTACAAATATAGCCCATAGAACTATGTACGACCCGTGGAATCCCTTCGTGGATAGGGTTAAAGAAAATGGGAAAAATGGCTAAGTGTGGAAGGACTCTGTGAGTCCAACCAGGACCAATAAGACATTATACGACCCCTAACATGGTTTTGTGGCTTTGAGTTCAATAAAAAAGTTTAAGAGATTTTGGAAAAGTTAACAGGACGGATAGGACCTACAGTCCATGGTCTATTCCACGACTTGTAAACGGGCTTTTGTTGGTTGAAATCTGGCAGTTTTAAGGAAGGGAAGTTTTGTCAATTTTTCATTTTCTATTCCTAAACTAAGTCATTTTGGGATCCAAAGGGGCCTTAAATAAGATCTTAAACCCTAAGGAACTCCTATTTTCTTCTTTCTTCAATTCCTAAATTTCCCTAAGGCTCTATATTCTCAAGAAAAGGCCAAGGAAAAGCTAGGGTTTCTAGGGTCCTTCTCAAGGCCTCAAGTTTGTTTTCCCCTTAGCTTGTAAAGGTATGAAATCTTGATTTATGGGTACCCTTTCACCCATAAAGTCCTTTTTAAAGTACTTTACCTTTTCTTTAACTTCCTTTAAGATGTTATGCATTCATATGATGATTTAATGATGTTTTATGTTATTAAGTTATATTAATCACATCCTATGATTTTTCTACTAAGTAAACACATGTATTTAAGCTATTGATGATAACCCCATTGATGGGTTTTCTTGTTGATAAGATATGGGCTGTTTTATATATCTTTAAAGAAGTATATTTCCATGGTTTATATGATTTATGATTGTTCCTTTTAAAAGCCTAACCCACCTAGTTTTTGAGTAAAGTCTTGCATGATTTATTATGATGATTAGGAAAATAGATTTAAGTTTTAAAGTATGATGAATGTAAAAGCATGTGGAAAATTGCCCCAAAGATGTTCAAGGAAGATCCCCAAGAACAAAGGACAACACTCACGTGGTGGTTCCAAATGTTCGAGCTACTCCTAGTTTGCTGCTTATGATTCTAAGTTATGTTTTAAAAAATTCCTTGGATCACTTAGCACCGAGTGGACTTGAGATTGGGATTCATTCAGTTAGTTGAGGCGTAACCCATTAAAGTTAAATCTCAATGTCCCTAACTATATGCCACCATAGGAGCCCTTGTAGTTTAGGCTAGTGGATCCACGTAGGCCATTTACGTTATTAAGATGCATGTGGAGTTGAAAGAGTTCCACTCAGCAAGTAGTCTCCCCGTGCTAATGAAGGGAGTTATGTTGGAATTCGTGTAGTGTCTTACATTGCCTTATATGTCGGTTAAGGTCTTCTCCAACAAGTTCAGTATTTTATGATATGATTCTAGTACATGTGATTTCTCATGCATTAATTCTTATTCATATTAAGCTATATTGCTTGTGCATGCTTGAGCTCACTTTATGTACTTTTCATCCATACATACTTATTTGTTATAATTATGAATTATGGCATCACAATTCCATACAAGCATTGCATCTCACATACATAGTACATTCCAACGTACTAATACATATTTTGCCTGCATAATATAACTATGTTGGGACAAACAACACTCCTCCATAGGCTCGTGCCTAGTAGTTGGAGTTCAAGACTAGCACTTTTATTTGCTGTGAGCCTTTAGTTTGGGACCCTACTATTTTCCACTCCATCTTGTATTTTAATTTGAGACAATGTATTTATGGCCCTTTTGTGGCATTTACTTTCTATATTGACAAACATTGGAGTCTTTTCTATTTGATGGAAATCGACCATTACCAGTTCCATCCATTGATATGTTAGTTGGTATGCTTTATGGACAAAAATGTGTTAGTTATTCATACTTTTAATGTTAGTTTTTGCCTTAAAAAGGGCCATAGACCTTTTCCTTATTTTACTTATGCATTTCTTTATGTTTATGCCTATGAATGCTTAGGATGCTTAAAATGGCTTGAGTGAGGTGCCTTTGGGGATCTCATTTGCCGTGTGACAGCTCGGCCCCTAGGTCAGGTCATCATAAACATGGTATCAGAGCACAAGGTTTTAAAATGAACCTAAGATATCTATGTATACCTCGTTGAGTAGTGTCTCATTCAATGTTGTGAGGTTCACCACCATCATGAATGAGAGGCTATGAGACAGTTTAGGAAAGTTTTCCCTTCTTTCTTATTCATGTCGTGCCTTTAGAGTTAGCTAAGTTATTCCTTTAACTAACAATGATCTTGTTCTTATTTCTAGATCTTTCCTCCAAGGAGAGCTCCAAATCAAAAAGGCACTCTTGAAACAAGTTCGTTCACTCCAACAAGATGATGGAGTGTCTCATGCGGAGTTTTGAGCCGTCTTCACTTAGTTGGCCCACACATTGGCCAACCAAGGCAATCGAGAGATAGTTGTTCCTCTCCAAGTGCCTACTCTAGCCTCGAAAGTGTGTGACTTCATGCGGATGAACCCTTTAGAGTGCCATGGTTCCAAAATGGAGGAGGACCCTATTGATTCAATTAAAGAAGCCTATCAGGTAGTTATGGTGATGGGTATCCCTTCGGAGGAGAATGCCGAGTTGGTGGCCTACAAACACAAAAGAGTAGCCAAGATTTGGTATGTGCAATAGGCAGATGAGAGGGGCCAAGAAGCAAGTCCTATCAGATTGGAAGATTTCAAGTGTGCCTTCTATGATCGGTTCTTCCAAATTGAGCTTAGGAAGGCAAAGGTCCAAGATTTTATCCACATCAAGATAAGGGCCTTTAATGTGAGGGAGTATGCCCTCAAATCCACCAATCTTTCCTACTATACTCCCTTTATGTTGCAGATTTGAGGGCTTGCACGAACAAGTTCATCTCTGATTCAGTCTCCAAGGAACGCATGACACTCATGCTAGTAAAGGAGATGGGCATCTCCCACTTGATGACTTATGAGTAGCAAATAGAGGAGGAGAAGCTTCGAGTGAGGGCAAGGGAGTCCAAGAGGGCTTGAGTTGATGGTGTGAGCTACTCTCACCAAAGTAGTGTTGGTCACAAGTTCCAAGGTGGCCAAATGCAAGGTGGACAAGTGTATAACAATACTCCTCCTCCCTGGACCACTAAGGTCGAAGGGGTTTATCCTAAGCCTTAAAGCCTAAGTTGCCCCAAGTGTAGAACACTTCACAAGGGAGAATGCCTAGCCGAGTCCAGTAGTTGCTTCAAATGTGGAAAGCCTGACCATCATACTAAAGATTGTAGAAGTGGCGGTGCAAGACCCCAAGGCCAAAGTGGGCAAGTCCAAGGCACCCAAAGGATCAACTATTTCTATCCCCTCCATGGTAGCCAAGAGGTTGAAGAGGATTTGGATGTTGTTACCGTTATATTAAAAAATATTTATTTTGATACATATATGTTTTTAGATCCCGGAGTAAATTTGTCCATTGTAACCCTATTTCTTTCCAGTAAATTTCATGCATGTCCCAAAGTCCTCCATAATCCCTATGAAATAAGTAACCCCATAGGAGAGTCCATTGTTGTCCGGAGAGTCTATAGAAATTGTCCCATCTTTGTTTTGCATAAAGTGGTCTTAGTTGATCTTTCCATGGTAGACTTTGATGTGATTCTTGAGATGGATTGGTTGCATGCCTTCTATTCTTCCGTTGATTGTAGAACCCGTTGAGTCAAGTTTCGATTCCCAAATAAGCTAATTCTTGAGTGGGAAGGTAGTAACTCTTCATGTAAAGATATGTTCATTTCATTCTTAAAAAACCATTAAATGATTTCCAAGGGGTGCATTTACCATCTAGTAAGAGTTAAAGATGTCACTTCTAAAGATCCTTCCCTTGAGTCGGCCCCTATTGTTAATGAGTATCCCCATTGTTAATGAGTTTTTCGATGTCTTTTCTAATGAGTTACCAGGTATCCCACCCAAAAGGGAAACAGACTTTGGTATAGACCTTCAACTCGACACTCAACCTATCTCAATCCCTCCATATGTAATGACTCTATGGAGTTGAAGGGGCTAAAGGAGAAATTGAGGGACTTATTGGAGAAGGGTTTTATTAGCGCTAGTCGATCTCCATAGGGTGCTCCAGTTTTATTTGTAAGAAAGAATGATGTTCTGCTCCGTATGTGCATCGACTACTGGTAACTTAATAAGGTCACCATCAAGAATAAGTATCACCTTTCTAGAATAGATTTTTATCAATTGCAAGGGGCTACACACTTCTCCAAAGTTGACATGACATCTGGGTATCACCAATTGAGGGTGAGAGAGGGTGACATTTTTAAGACAACATTCTAGACTAGTTATGGTCACTTTGAGTTTGTAATGATGTCGTTTGGTCTCACCAATGCACCGGTGATATTTACGGACCACATGAATAGGGTGTTCAAGCCCTACCTTTGACATGTTCATCATGATATTTACTGATTATGTCCTTATCTACTCTCAAGGTGTGCAAGAGCATATGGGCACTTGAGGGTAGTATTACAAACCCTAAGGGAGAAAAAGCTTTATGCAAAGTATGACAAGTGCGAGTTTTGGCTAGATGATGTTGCCTTCTTTTGGCATGTGGTATCATGTGATGGTATAAAATGGATCCTAAGAAGACTGAAGTGAAAAATTGGCCAAGGACATTGACTCTTACTGAAATAAGAAGTTTCTTGGGCAAAGCCCATTACTATAGAAGGCTTGCGCAAACCATTTACCAAGTTGATCCAAAAGAAAGCTATGTTTGTGTGGACGGATGAGTGAGAAAAGCTTTCAAACTTTGAAGGATCGACTGACTTCAGCCCCAATATGGACATTGTCAAAAGGAAATGATAGGTTCATCATGTATTTTGATGCATTAAGGTTCTGGTTGGGGTGTGTGCTAATGCAAAATAGTAAGGTGATTGCTTATGCCTCAAGGCAATTGAAAGTGTATAGAAGAATTACTCGACTCATGATCTTGAGCTTGCGACGGTACTGTTTCCTTGAAAATTTGGTGACATTACTTGTATGGGGTTCATGTGGATGTTTTCACCGCCTTCAACATGTGTTCACCCAAAAGGATCTCAATTTGAGGCAATGGAGGTGGTTAGATCTACTCAAAAATTATGACATGAGCGTGAGGTATCACCTGGGAAAGGCCAATATGGTAGTCGACGCCCATAGTAGAGTTTTCATGGGTAGTGTATTTCACCTTGAATATGATGCAAAAGGGAGCTGGCCAAGAATGTTCATAGGCTGGCTAGATTGGGAGTAAAATTGAATGAGTCCACAAATGGTGGTGCAATGGTTCTCCATGGGTCCGCATCTTCTTTGATTGAGGAGGTTAACACTAAGCAAGACCTTGATCCCGCCTTGGTTGAGTTGAAGGCCTTTGCGTAAGATGGAAAGGTAGAAGTTTTCTCACAAGGGGGATGGGGTACTTTGATATCAGAAGAGGTTGTGCATTCCCAGTATGGTGAGTTGAAGAAGTTGATAATGCAAGAAGCTCATAACTCTTCATATTTTATTCATCCCGACACTACAAAGATGTATAGAGACATGAGGGAGATTTATTGGTGGAATGAAAGGAAGAAGGATATCGCCTTATTTGTGTCCAGGTGAGGTAATTGCCAACATGTCAAGCTTGAACACTAAAGGCTAGGTTTCCTAGCACAAGACATTGATATTCCTACATTGAAGTGGGAATAGATCAACATGGACTTCTTAGTGGGTTTGCTGAAGACCAAAATGCATTTTGACTCCATATGAGCATAGTTGACCATATAACAAAGTCGGCTCATTTCTTACCGCTCAAGACTACGTTTAGTATCGCAAACTATGCTCATTTGTATATTTGAGAGTTGGTGAGGTTGCATGGGGTTCCATTGAATGTCTATAGTTGACTTCGTTTAGTATCGCAAACTATAGTTGACTCCGCTCAAGATTGTTGAGTCTAATTCACCTCTCACTTTTTGAAGTCTTTTCAAAAGTGGCTTGGTACTAAGGTGAAGTTAAGTACAACTTTTAATCCCAGAACTGACGGCCAAGCTGAAAGGTCTATTCAAACATTGTAAGACCTATTGAGAGCTTATATGTTTAATTTTAAGGGATGTTGGTATGAGCATTTTCCACTTATCAAGTTTGCCTACAATAATAACTTCCATGCAAGTATTAGGATATCCCCATTTAAGACATTGTATGGTAGACGATGTAGATCACCCATCAGGTGGTTTGAAGTTGATGAGGTGGCATTAATAGGACCAAACTTAGTAATGAATGCTATGGAGAAAATTAAAAGCATACAGGAAAAATAACACATAACTCAAAGCCAACAATGGAGAAAATTAAAAGCATACAGGAAAAATAACACATAACTCAAAGCCAACAAAACTCTTACTGTGATATGGGAATAAAGGAACTTGAGTTCCATGTTGGTGATTGGGTCTACTTAAAGGTGTCTCTAATGAAAGTTGTGATCCGATTTGGTAATAAAGGGAAATTGAGCCCTAGGTATGGAGGGCCCTATTATGTGGTGTGAAGAGTGGGAAAGGTGGCATATGAGTTGGATCTACTCAATGAGATGTATTTTATTCATCAGATGTTTCATGTGTCAATGTTGAGGAAATTCACAGGTAATCCAAGCTCCATAGTTCCTTTGCATAATGTGAATATTGAAGAGGATTAGAATTATGAAGAGGTACAGGTTGAAATACTAGACCGACAAGTGAAAACGCTAAGGAACAAAGAAGTTGCATCTATCAACGTGCTTTGGAGAAATCAACACATTGAATGTGCTAAATAGGAAGTGGAAGCGGATATAATGAAGAATTATCCATATCTATTCCACTCCGCTCAAGCCTAAGGTATTAAGAAATTCTCCCTAAAACCTATGATTCCTTGCATTTGAGTTCTACATGGTGCATGCATTTATTTCTATGTTTATAGACAGTTTTGAGATATGTTTTAAGTGTGGATTTTTAAAATTTCATGACATGCTGTTTAAGTTGTATTTTTGCATGCATAGGAGTTTGTTACCTAATGATTTACTCCTTAGAGCCTATCTTTAAGTAGATTCGAGGAAGAAACATTACTCCTTAGAGCCTATCTTTAAGTAGATTCGAGGAAGAATGTTTCCAAGGGGGAGATATTATAATGAGCCCTAGTTTAGGTAACTGGAGTGCAGAAAGTTAGAGAGAAAAATGAACTGAAGTCAAGTCCACGAGGGAGACTTATGGACCGTAGGAGGAATTACTATCCATAGGTGTGGTCCTTAAACCTGAACTTTAGGAAAGGATAAAAGTTCCCAAGTGTGGGGTAACTAACTGACCTAGTGAGAGCTCATAGAGTGGACGACGGTCCGTATAATAGGTCGTGAGTGGAACTATCAATCATGAAGGAAAATTTAGAGTTTTTTGGAAGTGGTCTACGTGTTACCAGCATGACCTATAGAATAATGTACGGCCCATGGAATCCCTTTGTGGAAACAATCCAAGAAAATAGGGAAAATGGCTAAGTGTGGAAGGTTGCAACGAGCCCAATCATAACCTGTAAGCCATGTTATGGCCTATAAGATGGTTTCGTGGTATTGAATTCAATAAAACAGTTTCAGGAATTTTCGAAAAGTTAAGAGAATGGATAGGACCTATGGTCTATGGTTCATTCCATGGCCCATAAACAAGCTTTCAAAGGTTGAAACATGACAGTTTTAATGAAGAAAAGTTATATCAATTCCACAATTTCTATTCCTAAACTAAGTTATTTTTGGATCCAAAGGGGTGTTATATCAAATCCTGAACCCTAAAAAACTCCCATTCTCTTCATTTTTTAATTCCTAAATTTCCCTAAGGCAAAAATACTCTCAAGAAAGGGGCAAGGCAAAGCTAGGGTTTCTAGGGTTCTTCTCAAGGGCTCAATTTGTTTCCCCCACATCTTGTCAAGGTATGTGAGCTTGATTTATGGGACCCTTCCACCCATAAGGTTCTCTTTAAAGTATTTTACCTTTTATTTAAATTCCTTTAAGATATTATGCATGCTTAAGATGATTTCATGATGTTTAATGCTATTAAATGATATTCAGGATATCCTATGATATTTCTACTGTATAAATGCATGTATTGAAGCTATTGATGATGACCCCAATTATTAGTTTTGTTGTTGATAAGATGTGGATTGCTTTATGTGCCTTTAAAGAAGTATATTTCCATGATTAATATGATTTATGATTGTTCCATTTAAAAGACTAGCCCACTTAGTTTTCAAGCAAAGTCATGAAAGATTTATGATGATGATTAGGGTAATAAAGTTAAGTTTTAAAGTAACATTTGTCAATGATATAAGCATGTTGAAAATTGCCCTAAATATGTTTAAGAAAGATCTTCAAGATGAAAGGAAATACTCAATTGATGGTTCCTAAAGTTCGAGCTACTCCTATGATTGCTTCTTTGGATTCTAAGTTATATTTTACAGACTCTAAAGAATGACTTTGTACTAAGTGGACCTGAGATTGAGATTCATTTCATTAGTTGAGGCATGACCCATCAAATATAAATTTCAATGTCCCTAACTATGTACTGCCATAGGAGCCCTTGTAAGCTGGGCAAGTGGAACCACGTTGGCCATATATGTTATTAAGATGCATGCGAGATGACAAAGTTCCACCAGGAGAGTGGTCTCCCATCCCAACATAGGAGGTTATGTTAGATTTCATATAGTAGCTCACATGGTCTTTTATGTCAGTTAAGGTCTTATCCCATGAGTTTATGGTTTTATGATATGATTCTAGTACATGTGATATCCCATGCATTGACTCTTATTCATATTAAGTTATATTGTTTGTGCATGCTTAAGCTCACTTTATATACTTTTCATCTCATGCGTACTTATATGTTATAATTATGAATGATGGCATTAAAGTTTCATACATACATTGCATCTCACATAGTTAGTACGTTCCAATTTACTAACACATATTTTGCCTGCAGATTTAACCATGTCGGGATAGGCACTCTTCTATCGGCTTGTGGCTAGTAGTTGGCATTCAAGACTTGCACTTTTATTTATGGTGAGCCTTTTGTTCGAGACTCTACCATTTTCTACTCCATCTTGTATTTTATTTTAAGATGATGTATTTATGGAACTTTTGAGGAATTTACACTCTATGTTGTTAAATATTGGAGTCTTTTCTATTTGATGGAAATATACCGTTATCGGTTGCGTCCATTGATATGTTAGTTGATATGCTTTATGGATAAAAATATGTTAGTTATCCATGCTTTTTAATGTTGCTTCATTGTATCTAAAAGGACCATAGACCTTTTTCCCATTTTACTTCCACATTTCTTTATGTTTATGCCTACGAATGCTTAAGATGCTTAAGTTGGCTTTAGTGAGGTGCCTTCGGGTATCTTATTCGTTGTGTGACGACTAGACCCCTAGGATAGGTCATTACATAAAGGATGCAATTTCAGAAGCCTAAATTTGGAGAGCCACAAATGCATGAGAGAAACTACGCGTTGTAGATGACTACACAAGCCATAACTTGTGCTCGCGGAGTGGTGGGCAGACTTGGTGAGAGAATGACTTTTTGCGAACCGATGCACAAACAAAAACACGACTCATAGATTGGTTGATGAGTAATAGGTGGTATTGTGGTTTGAGTTGAAAAGAAAGTTTCAGAGGGATCCAAATACCAACAGGATAAGACCTCCCTTTTCGTGACCCATGGACTAGACCACGACTCGTAATTTGGTTTTTATGGTTTGGTTCGGTAGGTTTTAAGAAAGGGCAACTTCAATGTTTTTTAATATCCTATGACTAAGCTACGTTATTTAGGCCCCCAAATAAGCTCTTTACAACCTTATACAACCCTAATTTACTTCATTTCAACTCACTCTAAAAATAACCTAAGTCTAACCTCTCCAAAACACTCCTAAGTTTCCCCAAGGCATTTAAGAAAGGAGTCTAAGCTATAGTTTTTTGGAATTTCTTAATCTTCTAAGAAGATTCCCATCTCGAATCATATCAAGGTATGTGGGTTTTGATTTATGGGGACCTTTCCTCTATAAAGCTCAACTAATCCTCTTCTTTATCTATTTTCAAGTCATAGGTAACATACGATAATTGCATGAACTCTTCTATACATTGATATTCCTACGTGATTTATGTTTTTATGCCATTGTACACTATTATGCAATGAAATTCCATGTGAAATTTATTATTTAAAAAAGGGTTTTATGATGCCCTAACTAAGTTTTACTTTGTTATATAGGGTGGCATAGGATGATTCTTAAATGATCTTGTTTTACTCCCCTCATGTTTCCCATATTCTTGAATTGCATGATTATAAGAATGTGTGAATACCCACCATCTTTTGACTGATGTTATGTGACAACCTTCTTATGTTGATGAAAGTCTTATTGAAAGATATACAAGTTATGAAATGTTTGAATGATTGAGGGTTATAAGTGCTATGAATTCATGAGAATGATATGTAAGTTATGAATGATGTTAAGCCATTCTATGATGCTATGATGTGATGAGTCTGATGAGCTACTCCTATGATACTACCATGAATTACGAAATTGTATTAGTGATGATTATGCATATGAATTGGGTATTCCGTGGAATTTGTTTCCTAGTACCAAGAGGCCTTTGGTTGGTACCCATTGTCCCTAAACAATATGCCACCATAGGTTTGTGATATTGACTCCCTAAATGGGCTTACGCCCACCGAAATATCCATGCCATATGTAAGGATATATCGTAATACCTACTGAAATATGTATGTCATAAGGTAAGGACATTTGGTAACACTCTCCAAAAAGGTGGTACCGTAAGTGTGGTACGGTAAGTTGAGTGGATGGTTTACCTTGGAAAAGTAGACCACTTCATTTTTAGTGTGGAGTGAACATCGAGATTCTAAGTAGTATCTCTTTTGGTCTTATATGTAAGTTATGGTACCTTCCCACATATGTATTATATGTCATGTGATGTGATTATTCCCCATGCATTTTTTGACTTGAGCATTGATCATTCATGTCATATTGAGCTTACATCCATTGTAGATGATTATGCATATTGTTCATTAGGGATTATGTCCTTGTTGCACTGCATCCCACATACTCAACACGTTCTAAGTACTAACACATATTTTGCCTCCATGAACTAACCATATAAGGATCAGAGCACTTATTCATCCTCAACATTGCTAGTTGGCTTGATTGAAGATTTCTATTGGCGAGTCCTCTATTTTGTTGAGAACAACCATCTGCTTTCATGCTTTGTTAAGACTTATTTGTGTTTGATACTTACTTTTGAGGGTGAGCCTAGGAGATGTCTTGGCCCCCTTTCAACTAATTTTAGAGGTGTTTCTTGGTGAATTTATGTTGTGAGCTTGACTCCTGTTAGGCCTATGTAAATATGGAAGTCTTCCTTTAACCCCTCTCTCTTTATATGTTGATTGAATATGATTGCCATACTGTGAGTCATACATACCCTCCTCTTAGTCTTGCTTGCTATGTAATGATGCAAATCCCTTTCCCCTAACTATCCCCATTGCTTGAGCCCAATGCCCCATTTTCTAAAATTAATTACTTGTTTTTTTATGATTCTGCAACCAAGGATGTGGTGCTTATTCTTAGAGGCTATTTTAGGGTCCTTTTTAGTTTTATATTTGTCGTGTTACAACTAGGACCTAGGCTTGGGTCATGATAAGCTTGGTATCAGAGCACTAGTTTTATATATATCATCAGAAATCGAATATACAACATTGAGTAGAGTCCTATTTATGGTTGTGAAGCACACAACAACTATGAATAAGAGGCTAGCATTTTATGAAATGATTCACTTCTTCATAATCTATGTTATGCTTTAGAACTTTATGTAAGGCTTCTATATCTAATAGTTGGTCTTTGGTATTTCTAAATCATGCCACCAAGAATAATGGCACAAAGATCTCCCACTCACGAGGTGGTTCGGCCCCTCTGGCTCTAGAAGCTCCCTAAAAAGAAAAAGGGTCACTTATGCCGAGTATCAAAATATGGTTACTTTGTTGGCAAGGGTTATAACCAACCAAGGAATCCAATCTCCTTATGCTCCTACTCCGTCCTCAAGGGTAAGAGAATTCAAAAGGATGAATCCTTCGAAGTTTCATTGCTCCAAAGTAGAGAAAGACTCCCATGAATTAATTGATATGGTGTACAAAGTTCTTGATGTCATGGGGGTTAGCTCGGAAGAGAAAGCGGAATTCGTGGCCTATCAACTTAAGGGCCTTGCTCAAATTTGGTTTGCTCAATGGAAGAGGGAGCGGAAGAATGATGAGCCCATTCCATTAGAAAAATTCAATGCCGCCTTCATGAACCATTTCTTTCCTATTGTGTTAAGGGAGGCAAAGATGATGGAGTTGATAAATCTTAAAGAAGGCTCCATGAGTGTGAGGGAGTATTCCCTCAAATTCAACAAGCTCTCTAAATATTCTGCTCAATTGGTTGTCGACTCTAGCGCAAGGCTGATAAATTTGTGTCGGGAATGTCCAACTTTATTAATGAAGAATGTCACACCGCTATGCTTGTTGGTGATATGGACTTGTGTTAGCTCGTGACTTATGTCGAGAAACTTGAAGGGGAAAAGCGTAGAACAAGGAGGAGTGGGGAGTCTAAAAGGGCTCCTTTTGAGGGTGGATTTAAAGGTTCTAAAGGTTATTATTTTCAATAAGACCATAAATTTCAAGGATAAGGGTTCTTGAATGCTCAAAAGCAAAGGTTTCCCAATGATAGGGTGCCCAACCCTAAAGCTCAAGGTGGCAATTGTGGAATGACTCATCCAAGGTGCCCAAATTGTGGAAAGAATCATAGTGGCAAATGTTGGAGGAACACGATTGTATGCCTTGTGGCAAGATAGGCTACAAGATTGTTGATTGTCCACATGGGAAAAATAAGTGAAAAGATGTTAATCCTCAAGCACAAGGTGCCCATGCTGAACAAAGGGTCCCAGGTGGTCAACAAGGGGGTTCTCCACGTCACAACATGCATTATGCTCTTCAAGAGAGGCAAGGGGTGGATGAGGTGCCTAATGTTGTTATCGGAATGTTAAAGTTTTATGATTATGATATGTATGCTTTATTGGATCCGAGTGCCATTCTCTCTTTCTTTACTGCATTTGTGGCTAATACAATTCTTGTGTTTTCTCGAATTGTTATGTGAACCTTTTGAAATGTCTACCCCCATTGGTGAGTCTATTGTTGCTAGAGAGTCTATAGGGGTTGTCTCGTGTCCATATTTTTTAAATTCTTGCCTTGTGATTTTGTTGAACTTGACATGATAGATTTTGACATTCTTTTTGGGATGGATTGGTTACATGCAAATCATGCTTCCATTGATTGTAGAACTTGTAAAGTTCCAATTTCTGAATGAACCCGTCCTTGAGTGTGAAGGTCATGATTTGGTTGTTAAGGTTAGGTTCATTTCTTGTCTTATGGCTCGGGAATTGATTTCTAAGGGTTGCATTTATCATCTTGTAAGGGTTAGGGATGGTGAGTCTAAAGCACCTTTTGAGTCGATTTCGGTGGTCAATGAGTTTCTTGATGTATATACTGATGAGCTTCCTGGTACTCTACCTGAAAGGGAAATAGGCTTTGGTATAGACCTCCTCCCCAATACACAACCTATTTCCATTCCTCCTTACCTTATGGCCCCAGCAGAGTTGAAAGATTTAAAGGATAAATTTAAAGATTTATTGGAGAAGGGATTTATTATGTGAAGCATGTCACCTTAGGGTGCACCAGTGTTGTTTGTAAGGAAGAAGGATGGTTTACTTAGAATGTGCATTGACTACTAATAACTCAACAAGGTCACAATAAAGAACAAGTATCCTTTACCAAGGATAGATGATTTATCTGACCAATTGCAAGGGACTAGTCATTTTTCTAAGATTGATCTTCGGTCCAAATACCATCAAATGAGGATGAGAGATGGTGATATTCCTAAAATATATGGGTATTTTGAATTTGTGATGATGTCATTTGGCCCAACGAATACTCTAAAAATATTTATGGATCACATGAATAGGGCCTTTAAACCCTACCTTGACATGTTTTTTGTGAAATCATTGATGATATTTTTATTTACTCTCGAAGAGGAGAAGAGCATGTGAGACATTTGAGGGTAGTGTTGCAAATCTTGAGGGATGAGAAGTTGTTTGACATGTTTGATAAATGTGAACCTTTGGTGAAAGAAGTTGAATTTCTAGGGCACGTGGTGTCGGGTGAAAAGATTAAAGTGGATCCTAAGAAGGTGGAAGTGGTGAGAAATTTTGCTAGGTCCTTGACTCGACAAATATTAGGAGTTTCTTGAGTTTTGCGGGGTACTACCGGAGGTTTATTGAGGGCTTCTACTTAATTGCTTCTCCTTTGATGAAATTGACCCAAAAGAAGGTGAAATTATTTTGGACTGATAAATGTGAAAGAGTTTTTACATATTAAAGAACAAGCTTGCATCCACTCCTATTTTTGCTCTACCAGAAGGGTTAGAAGGGTTTATGGTGTGTTTTGCTGCTTTGAGAATTGGTTTAGGGTGTGTATTGATGCATAGTGGCAAAGTCATAGCCTATGCTTCTAGGCAACTGAAAGTGCATGAGTGTAACTATCCCACCCATGATCTTGAGTTAGTAGCCATGGTATAAGATTTGAAAATATGGCATCATTATTTGTATTGGGTTCACGTAGACGTTTTCACCAAACACAAGAGTCCCCAATATTTTTTCCCACGAAGGGATCTTAACTTGGGGCAAAGAAGGTTGATGGAACTCCTTAAAGATTATGAGATGAGCATGCGTTATCACCAAGTGTAGGCTAACATTGTCGCCGATGCTCTAAGTAGAGTGTCCATGGACAGTATGACTCATATTGATTACGGTAAGAAGGAATTGGCAAGAAAAATTCACCGGTTGGCTAGATTCAGGGTTAGATTGAATGAAGCCTAAAATGGGGGTGTGATGTTGTAGATGGTTCCAAGTCTTCTTTGATTGAAGATGTCAAATCCGAACAAGACCTTGACCGAGCTTTGGTGGAATTGAAAGCATTGATGAAGGATGGAAAGGTCGAGGTTTTATCCCAAGGGGGAGATGGTGTTCTTAGATATCAAGGTAGATTATGTGTACTTAATGTTGATGGGTTAAGGGACTTGATTTTAAAGGAGGTACATAGTTCATCCTATTCTATTCACTCCAGTTCTATAAAGATGTATAGGGATTTGAGGAAAATGTATTGGTAAGGTTGTATAAAAAGAGATATTGCAAGGTTCATAGTCAGTTGTCATAGTTTCCAACAACTCAAAGCCAAACATCAAATGCCAGGTGGCCTAGCCCAAGATATGAAGATTCCTACTTGAAGTAGGAAGAGATCAACAAGGATTTTGTGATTGGCTTGCCTAAGACTAAGAAGCATTTCAATTCTATATGGCTTATTGTTGATAGGATGACGGAATCAGCTCACTTCCTACTAGTTAAAATGACTCATAGTGCCGAAGATTATACTAGATTATACATCACCGAGTTGGTTAGATTGCATGGGGTTCCATCGTCTATCATTTCGGATATGGTGCTCAATTTACTTAAATCTTTTGGAGATCCTTCCAAAGAGGCTTCAGTGCTAAAGTTAAGCTTAGTACAGCCTCTCACTCACAAACTAATGGTCAAGACAAAAGATCTATGCAAACTGTTTAGGATATGCTTACACTTGTGTATTGGAATTTAAAGGTAGTTAGGATGAGTATCTTCCACTTATTAAGTTTTCTTAAAACAGTAGCTATCATCCTAGAACCGAAATGGCCCCTTTTGAATATTTATATGGTAAATGTTGTAGATCACCAGGTAGGTGATTTGATGTGGGAGAAATGGTTTTGTTGGTTCCAGATATATTTATTATTTCTTTGTAGAAGGTTAGATTAATAGAGAAAGATTTAAAATGGCTCAAATCAGGCAAAACTCCTACTCCAATGTGAGGAGAAGGGATCTTGAGTTTCATGTTGATGATTGGGTGTACTTGAAGGTCTCACTCATGAAGGTGTAGTTCAGTATGGTAAGAAAGGAATATTGAGCCCAAGGTCTTGTAAGGACTTATATAATCTTTAGGAAAATTGGCACGGTAGCTTATGAGTTGGAATTTCCTATAGCGATGAGTATGGTTTATTCAGTCTTCCACGTGTCTATGTTGAGGAAGTGCGTAGGTGATCCAAGCTCTATTATAGCTTTGGAGGTTTTTGGTGTTGAAGAGAATTTGGCATATGAGGAAGTTCCGATTGACATATTTGATAGGCAAGTGAAGAGATTAAGAAACAAAGATGTAGCATTCTTCAAAGTCCTTTGGAGGAACCAACAAGTAAAAAGTGTTACTTGGGAACCCGAAGCGGACATCAAGAAGCAATACCCCTATCTCTTCCACTCTAATCAAGCTTGAAGTACAAAGATATTCCTACTTTAGAACCTCCCTTTCCTTACATATCATTTTCATGTCATCCATGGATGATTATGTGATAACGAGGTTGCATTATAAATGTTATTTGAAGCATGGTTTGAAACATTTCATGATATATCTGTTGCATTTTTGCATGTGATGCAGGTGTTTTTTTTCTTAGAGCTTACGTTTAACACATTCAGGGAAGAATGTTCCTAAGGGAGGTTTATTGTAATGCCCCACATGTTAGAAGGTATGAAAGTGAAAAAGAAAAGATATCTCAAAAAAATATTTAAGTAATGGTATTTACGACCTATGAAAAGGAATAAGGGTCGTGCATGGTTTTGTGGGTCAAAGGGTGCAATTCAAGTAGCCTAAGTTAGGAGAGCCACCAATACACGAGGGAAACCATGACCCATAACTTGTGCTCGTGGAATGGTGGGCAGATTTTGTGGGAAAATGAGTTTTTCATGTTCAACACACGAACAATAGGACTGCTCGTGGATTGGTTGATGGGTCATAGTGGTCTTGTTGTTTTAGTTCCAGAGAAGGTTTCAAAGGGGTCCAAAAACCAACAAGATGAGACCCCCTTTTCCACGACCCACAAACTGGAACACAAGATGGTCCTATGGTTTTAAGAAGGGTCAATTTTGATATTTTCTAATGTCCTATGGCTATGCTACATAATTTAGGTCCCCAAAATGCCCTTTCTAGCCTTATACACCCCTAATCTACTTTATTCCAACTCACACTCAAAAAGACTAAGTCTAACCTCTCCAAAACATTCTTAATTTTCACCAAGGCATTCAAGAAAGGTGTCAAAGCTAGGGTTTCAGAATTTCTTCATCTTCTAAAAATATTCGCATCTCCTATAACACCAAGATATGTGGGTTTTAATGGGTGGGGACCTTTCCTCTGGAAAGATCAATCATTCCTCTTCTTCATCAATATTCAACTCATAGGTAACTTATGGTAATTGCATGAACTTTTTTATACATTGATATTGTGAAGTGATTTCTGATATTTCACCCTTGTACACTATTACATAATGAAATTCCATGTAAAATTTATGATTTAACCAAGGGTCGTATGATGGCCAAACTAAGCTTTACTTTTTTATGCAAGGTTGCTTAGGATGATTCTTAAATGATCTTGTTATAATTCTGTGATGTCCCATAGGATGATTCTTAAATGATCTTGTTATAATTCTGTGATGTCCCATATTCTTGAATTGCATTAGTTTAAGCGTATATGCATAACTACCATGTTTTAACAATGTTACGTGAAAAGCTTTTTATGTTGATGAAAGTCTTATGGAAAGATATGTAAGTTATGAAATGTTTGAATGATTAAGGGCTACAAACATGCTCTAAATTCATGAGAATGAAATACAAGTCATGAATGATGTAAAGCCCTTCTATGATGCTATGATGTGATGAGTCTAATGAGCTAATTTTATGATACTACCATGAATTATGAAATCGTATAAGTTAAGATTATGCCTATGATTGAATATTCTGTTAGATTATTTACCTACCACTGAGAGAACTTTAGTGGTAGCCAATGTCCCTAAACTATGTACCACCATAGGTTTATGATAATGACTCCTTAAATGGGCTTGCACCCACTGAAAAGGCCATGCCGTAAGGTAAGGGTATTTTGTGGTAGCTATCAAAAAGGTAATTCCATAAGGTAAGAGCATTTGGTAATACACTTTGAAAAAGTGATACCGTATGGTGAGCAGATGTTACCTTGACAAAGTAGACCACTCCTTTTTCGATGTGGAGTTAACATTTGTATTCCAAGTAGTAGTTAACTTGGTCTTATATGTTTGTTATGGTCCCTTCCCACATATGTAAAATATGTCATGTCATTTGATTATTCCCTATGCATGTTTTGACTAAGGCATTGACTATTCATGTCATATTGAGCTTATATCTATTTTATATGATTATGAATATTGTTAATTATGGATTATATCCTTGTTGCATTGCACCCCACATACTTAGTACATTCCAAGTACCAACACATAATTTTTGCCTATATGATCTAACCATGTAGGGACCGGAGCACCTATTCATCCTCCTCCACGTGGCTAGTCATCTTTATTGAAGATTGCTATTCGCGAGTTCTCCATTTTGGGACAACAACCCTCTTCTTTCATGCTTTGCTAAGAGTTGTTTATGTTTGGATACTTACTTTTAAGGGTGAGCCCGGGGATGTCTTGGCCCCTGTTCCGCTCATGTTAGAGGCGTTGTTGGATAGATTTATATTATGAGCTTGACTCCTAAAATTATTATGTAATTATGGAAGGCTTTTATTAGTCCCTATCCCTTTACGCATTGATTGAATGTGATGGCCTGTAATGGAAGTTCTAAGCCCCTATCATCCCCATAGTGTGAGTCATACCTACCCTTCCCTTAGTCATCCTTGCTATGTGATCATGCAAATCCCTTTCCCCTACCTATCCCCACAGCTTGAGTCCAAATCCCCATTTTCCTAGAATTAATTGCTTGTTGTTTATTTACGGCTCTGCAACAAAGGATGTGCTACTTATGCTTAGAGGCTTTTTTTGGGTCCCTTTAAGTTCCCCATCTATCATGTCAAATCTAGGTCCTAGGCTTAGGTCATGACGAATTACAAGTTTGAATTACCAATGGACTTTGATATGGTCCATCCGATGTTCCATGTATCGATTCTAAGGGAGTGTATTGGCGATCCTATAGCCATTGTACCTTTGGTTAATGTAAGTGTTGAAAAATTTTGGACCTATGATGTAGTTCTAGTTCATAATTTAGACCGACAAATCAAAAAATTGGGAATCAAGGACATTGCATCTATTAAAGTCTCGTGGGGGAACCAAGGTGTTGAAAGTTCTCCATAGGAAGCGGACATATGAAATAATACCCTAACCTTTTCCCTTTAGTATTTTCCTAAGATGCTTATTTAGTAAAGTTTGATTCCTTCTAACTCCTAGTGTCAATTATTCTAAGTCACATTACATGTATGCGGTGTCATGAAACTGATTTCAAATGATTTTTTAAATAATGCTGGGTTGTTAATTCTTCACTTTACTCTACTCAAGCTAAGCCTATCCCATTCGAGGAGAAATGTTCTCAAGGGGGAGATATGTAATACTTTGAGCATTTTGAAAATTGAAATTTGATTATGCAGGTTAAAATAGTGTAAAAATAACCTCGGTAAAATTTTAGGTCAAGCAGATCACGAAATAAAATTTTACAAAAAATTCAAAAACAAGAAGGGTTTGTGACATGACCGCATTGCAGACCTGCTCCAAGATTGGTTCAAATTTTTCTGAAGTTCAAATCTGGCCAAAATCTAATAAAAATCCAATTGCTAAAAAATAAACTATTGTAAAACCCCTCCGCGTCACGAACTGAGTTGACCATTGTTGCTCTATTTAAATTTTAAGTAAGGGCATGATGGACATTTTCATAATTCATATATTCATGAACCTAGATGCCTTATGAACCAAATATCTGATGTACTTAGTACCCCCTAAATCCCAATTACTGCCTCATTCACCCTCTCAATCATCAATCCCAAAATGTTTCCCTACCAAGAGTCTCCAATACCCATTGAAGACCCAAAGAATTCCTTCAAGCTCTTCACAAAATTTACAAAAATAATTCTCAAGATTCTCGTGGTTTCGTCCCCATGGGTTGTGGGTCATCGTTCATGGAACCCTTCCTTCCGTGGAGCTCCTCCAGTATCTCCGTTTCCATCTAATTTTAGGTACGAATATTTCATGGTTCTTTTCCATTTTTATTTATTTACATGAATAATTAATATATTTTATAGCATTTAGTCTATTTTGAAATGAATAAGGATTGCATGAATTTTTATGATTTTTTACGTGAATTCTCTAGAATCAGGGGCAGACCTAGGATTCGGGGAGGGGGTTCTTCTGAACTCCCTCAATTAAAAATTACACTATATATATGAGGTAACGCTTCTACATTTACTTCTCTTTATTAAATTTGAACATCCTAAAGAATAAGTACTATCGAGCATAGTGGTAGGTTTCGTTAAAAATCAACTTGCGCACCCAGGTTCAAATCCGAGGGGAAGCATTGAATTTTAGATTCTCTTGGTAATCCTTTTCATTTAATTTCGGGCCTGAGCAAACCAACCCAATATTTTGCTTTACCCTTTTTTTTTTTAAAAAAAAAAGGTTGAAATAATGTATTTATATCCAAAAGTAATAGAAGGGTCCCAAATCGCAATCCCAAAAATTAAACCACTTTTCAACTTTCTAAGACTGTAAATCTGATTTCTTTGGTTCTTCCCAAAATACTCAAAAGTCAAATATTAAAATCTTCTCTCATAATTTGGGTATTGCTGATTTGTTTCAAACATAAATTGACATTCAATTCGGAGTGAAAAAAGAAATCAAAACTCAGGCTTAAAATATAAATCTTTTTTACATTTTCATCTTCTTCTTTAAAATTTCAAGAAATTAAAATTAAAAATTTTTCAACAAAAGTTTAAAAGATAAATGGGTCTTTATTTTATTTTTTTTGGCTTCATAGCGCACTCAATTTTCTTCAAAAGTATGTCTTTCTTGAATGACATTTGTTATCTTCATTCTTAGTTGAAATTGTTTTTACAATTTCTTTCCTTGGTAGTTGGTACTTGTAAATAGATTTATAAGAATCTTTCTTATCTTCATTAAATATTAAAAATAAGAGAAATTAAATTAAAATGGATTATCTTTACTTATTATTTTAGTAATTCTTAATTTTTTGAATATCAAAATATATGGTTTAGAAATTTGAAATTAGGACAAATATGTTACTTTTTATATTAAAGACTCGTACTCTAATTTCTAAGAATAAGTATGATGTTGATTTTCTTGAGTCATTCATACATATAAATTTTACTAGTTTTCTAATAAAGTATTATTGTCTAACTTTCTTAACTTCTTTGAGACTATCAATGGCTACTAATAGAAGAGTGAAAAAATGTTGGTGGTAACATCTATTTTAATTTGTAATATAAAGAATTGTCTCTAATGCATTTAACGATTCAATTATTTTATATAGATTCAAGAATCAATCAAGAAGTACTTTTACCAAGTAGCAATTTAATATTCTATCCCTCATAGTCAACCTAATCGGTAATGAGAAGAAAATGCTTATCATGTAGAAATACTATCACAATCTTCTCAATAATTTAATTTGAGTTTTTTAAAGGCTGACCCAAGTGAAAGAACTCAAATCATGGAATTTCATCCAAAATATCGCGACATAATTTGAAGAGGTTATCTTTAGAGAAAATCTTGTCAACCTCAATTAGGAGAGTTCCCTCAAACAAAGATTTTTGGAGATATGTGTCATTTTAATCGTAAGTGGTTTAATCAATTTCTTGATTGGTTAAAGTGTAGTGTAAGTATAGATGTAGCCTATTGTTTGTATTGTTATTATTCAAATAAAATAACATCTTCAAGGTGGTGGTAAAATATTGTCGACTACGGGGTTTAGGTGTTGGCCTAAAAAAAGCTAGTTTGAAAACAAATGTTTGTGGGATTACCAACATCCATAATCAATCAAAAAGGAAATGTGAAGATTTAATGCGGCAACAACAACATATTCATGCTTCTTTTGAGAAACAATCTAATCAAGATAAGCATGAATATTGAATTCACATAGTAGATTTGGTTGATGTAGTTAGACTTTTTGTGAAGCAAGTGTTAGCATTTCGAGGCCATGATAAATATAAATTGTCACTTAATTTAGGTAATTTTCTAGAGATAATTTCATCTCATGCTAAAAATTGTGATGAAATTAGTAGTTTTGCATTGAAAAATGCTCCTCAAAATGATTAAATGACTTGTCCAAAGATTCAAAAAGAAATTGTGATTGCGTGCAAGATGGAAACAATTAAGGGTATCATAAAGGGACTAAATGATGACTATTTTTCCTTATTGGTTGATGAATCTTTTGATATTTCACGCAAGGGGCAAGTGACGGTTGTTTTATGGTCTGTTGATAGAAGAGGATTTGTGATGGAGAGACTTCTTGGCATTTTTCATGTTAAAAATACTAGTGCTTTATGTTTAAAAGAAGCAATTGACAATTTACTTTCTCAACATTCCTTAAGTCTATCTTTTGTGTGTGAAAAATGCTATAATGGAGCAAGTATTATGCAAGGTGATATCAATGGCCTTAAGATGTTGATTAAGAAAGGAAGTAGATCGAGTTATTCCATTCATTGTTTTGCTCATTAGCATCAATTAACTCTAGTTGGTATTTCTAAAAGATGTCTTCATGTTGGAGAACGTAAATTTGATTTTTGCTATTTTTAATGTGTTGGAGGCTTCTTATAAACATATAGATGAATATCGAGAATCTCAAAAAATAAAAATTCAAGAGGCTTTTGATATGGGTGAGCTTAAAACCAATAGAGGCTTGTATCAAGAACTTGGTAATTCTAGAGCTTGTGGTACTTGTTGGGGATCTCATTTCAAATCTTTAAATTGCTTTATTCTCAAGTTTGGTCCAATTATGGATATACTTGATAATATTGTTGAAACTGCACATTATTTCGATGAAAGATCCAGGGTAACAGGATACATCAGAATTTTTCAAATATATGAGGTTGCATTCATATTACATTTGATAAAAGAAATTTTAGGAATTACAATGATCTTAGTTTATTTCCAAAAAAAAAAAGCAAGACATTGCAAATGCCATACTACTTGTTAAAGTGTCTAAGAGAAGGCTATAAGATTTGAGAAAACAAATAAAAGATGGAAATTTTTTTAGCCGAGGTATCTATATTTTGTATCAAATATAATATTGTCATGCCTAATTTTTATTAGTCGTATGTTATATCTGGAGGATCACGGCGCAAAGTTGTTGATTATACTGTCTTTCATTATTATCATATTGAAGTTCTTTGTAAAATAATTAATTCGCTACTGCAAGAACTTGATCAGTTTGACGAGGTGACAACTGAGTTAATTTATGGAGTTGCTTGTTAGAATCTGGTAGGCTCATTATCAAGTTTTCACAGCCAAAAAATAATAAAAATGACTCAATAATATACAGATGATTTTGATGAACTTGGTATGTTTTGAACTTGAGAATCAACTTGCAAATGACATTATTGATGTTCATGATATAGATAAAAAGTTCTCTGATTTAACTGGGATTTGGTATCATTCAAAAACGTTCATTTGAGACAAAAAAACATTTGTGTTATCCTCTTGTATTTCGTTTGGTGATTTTTTTTTCTTCTTCCAGTTATCACTGCATCAATTCAAAGATTTTTTCAGTATTGAAATTTATGAAGAATGAGTTGCAAAGCCAAATGAATGATGAATTTTATAGAGGTTGCATGGTTTGTCTTATGGAAAAGAATGTGTTTAATAATGTTTCAACTGACGATATTATTTTATTTTTTCAAGCAATGAAACCTCGTCGAATTGCTTTGTAAATGTGCTTGAAAAATATTAGTAGTGATATCTTTTTGGAGTTTGTACTTAGCACCCTTGTTCTAGAATGATACATTATGAAGGGGCTAATTTTTTATTTTTTGCTCTACTTAGCATCCTAGTTCTAGATTGAAACATTGTAAAGGGGTAAGTTTTTGTTTCATCGTAATTATTCTTGCTAATTTAACGTTTATTTTGTTGAAACTAATTTCTTGTACCTATTAGACTATGTATTACTATTTCCTTTAAAAATTATATTTTGTTGATTTTTTCGTACGTTTATATTTTTATATTTCGAACATCTGAGTGAAAATTCTGGATCTGCCTCTGTCTACAATGCTATCTAGGGCTTACAATTCTTTAATGGGTCTATTGAATTCTTCTTTAATTTCCTAAATTGAGTTTCTATTATTGCGTATTTAACAAATTTAGCATGATTTATCATTCAACTACATGATTTTGATGACTTATGAGAAATTCCTCTTTTAGTATGCATTGGGTTATGAAATTTCAAATGGGTTTGTTTTAATATTTATCCAAATGATCCTATTCTATATGATTATGCACGAGTATGTTCTAATTACATGATTACTAGTCCATTAATTGAAATTATCATATCTACCCTAATTCTTCTTTACAAGTCATGATTATGAAAATTAAATTGATTAAAGACGTTTATGAAAAGGCGATTTAGGATCCTTGAAGGTGACCTAAGGTCCCTAGAGGAGACTTAGGATCCTTAAAGTTGACCTGGGACCTAAATATGCTTATGAATGGTGTAATGATGCCGAGAGCGTATCTCCCACTTTACACAAGAAAAATTATTATGAAATGAGCTACTCTATGACCACGTTTCTATGAAATATGATCTACATCAAGTTTATGAATTGTAAAAAGTATCAATTATGATTTATGACAAGTACGATCTTATGCCTATCTTATTATATTCTGTGAAATGTTAACTTAGCACCGAATTGGACTTGGGGTAGGATTGACTTACGAGATCCTTATATAAAGTTTCTAAGCCTCATAATTGTGTTGCCTTCGTAAGATTTAACTTTTTACTAATATAGTTTTGCTCATGAATCCACATAGCTTATGAAAACTCATATAGTGAGGTAGGAATCTTACCTTAGCAAGTAAAGCACCTTTTTCTCCGATGTATGGTTAGACATCAGAATTTCATGTTATAGCTTGCATGGTCTTATTGTCGGTTATGGTTACTTCCCATATACGTATGGTCCTTATGATTATTTACTTATTTCTCTTGATTCCTTACATTTACTTGTTGTCTGTGAGATTTATTTATGCATTGATCTCATTTGTATATATTTATGATTCTACTACTCTCGTGCCATATTATTTAAAATGTTCATTTGTATGTTATGAACTAGTGTGTGTTGGATTGCCTGCATACTAATTACGTTCAAATGTACTAACACATGACCCCATGGCCATATTATATCACAATGTAGGAGCGGGTGACCATCTTTCTTCTCTCTGGCGTGGTTGGATTCGGCGTTCTCATGAAGATGATCTTGAGTCCTCAAGACCCGAGGAAAACCTATAACACCTCCCTCACGACTCGAAATGCCCTAATGGCATATTTCTTGTATATCATACAATCCATGTGTGATTTTGAAAATTCGACTTCATATTCTTTTTCAAGAGGAAACATAGCATAGGAAAAGAGCCTTAGATTTTTAGGTCACCCATATTAAAAAAAAATTTTTGGGTGATTTGGGCCTTAACCAGAAAGGTACACGACCAATCCATATCACAAACTTATTTCCCAATTGTACAAAAATAGCCAAAACTCATTCCTAAGAAAAAATAGGAGAAAATTTAACATCGTAAAAAGATACACTGTGAAGGAACCGCCTTGGCTCCAGCTATGTGTTAATTTTTTTGAACTTTTTCTGTTTCAAGTAAGGGCAATTGGGTCTTAAACCAATACCCTTATATATGAGATTCCTCAATTTTCCCACCGTTTTTAGCCAAGTTCACTCAAGAACACTCTCAAAATCGTCATCAAATTCCTTAATCAATTCATAGATTCTCAAGAGCTCTCATTGGGGTTCAAGAATTCAAGTGAATCCTTCAAGTCTCCTCAAGTTTACTTCAAGTAAATTAAAGGTTTAAGGTATGTGGGTCTTCCACCTGGTTAACAAAACTATTTTCATTAAATTACTTGGTTTCAAGGTCTAATTTTTATGGGTACTTTCTATTATTACTTCTATGCATTAATGTGTGAGAAACTTATTTGTTATTGGTCTATTGATGCATGGGCTTCTATTAAAGAATGAGATTATGATACATTTTTTAAACCAAAGCTTTTTATGCTATAATATCATGAAAGACTCGAAAAATTATGGATTTTTTAATGAATTTCATGATACCCAAATTTGAGGTTTTACTATAATTTGGTGGATTGCTTGGAATGTTTCTTAAATGACTTTATTTTACTCCTCTCTTATTCTTCACTCTCGAATATATGCTATTAAGCATATGTACACATACCCACCAGGGTTTGACTAAAGTGATGTGATATGCTTCTTATATTGATGAAATTCTTATGGCAGGATATGAAAGTTATGAATGTTGTGAATGATTAAGGGTTGTAAGCATGCTATGAATCCATAAGAATATTCTAAAAGTTATGTATGATGTGAAGCCCTTTTATGATTATATCATGAATTTGATGAGCTACTTCTATGATACTACCATGAATTATGAAGTTATATATGATATGACAATAAATATGAATTAAGAATTCTGTAGGATGTTAACCTACTACCAAGAATACTTTGGTTGGTAGCCATTGTCCCTTGACTATGTGCCATCATAGGATATTGCGTGATACCAACCAGAAAGCTCAGACCAATAATTTAGGATAAATTATAACTCTTATGGAAAAGGTTATACCATAAGGTAAGGATATTTCTTAGCATCTATCAAAAAGGCCATGTCGTAAGGTAAAGAAACTTTGTGTGACACCTACCGAAAAGGCTATGCTTTAGTAAGGACATTTGGTAGCACTCTCTGAAAAGGTGATACCATAAGGTGAGTGGATGGTTTGCCATGGCCAAGTGGACCACTCCTTTTTTTTTGTATGGAGTGACCATGAGGATTCAAAGTAGTAGCTTTCTTGTTATTATATATCGGTTATGGTCCCTTCCAACATATGTATGGTATATCATGTGATTTGGTTATTTTCCATGCATGTTTGTAGTACGGAATTGATCATTCAGGTCATATTGAGCTTATATTCATTATATATGATTGTGCATTTTCTTAATTATGAATTATGTCTTTGTTGCATTGCACCTTGGATACTTAGTACTTTCCAGGTCCTAACGCATACTCTTTTCCAGCATGATCTAATCATGTAGAGACCGAAGCTCCTATTCATCCTCCATCACGTGGATAATTGTCTTGCTTGAAGATTGCTATTGGCGAGTCCTCTATTTCGACGACAATATCCACTTTCCGTTCATGCTTGTGTTAAGATTTTTCTATTTTTAGATATTTACTTTTAAGGGTGAGCCCGAGATGTGTTTTGGCCCCTGTTCCACTCATGTCAGAGGTGTCGTTGAATAATGTGAAATGTTGACTCTTATGAAGCTTATGTAATAATCGAAGACTTCCTTTAGTCCCTACCCCTTTTATGTGTTTTTGAATGTTGATGGCATGTGATGAATTCCTAAGCCCTTATTCTTCCCAATAGTTTGGGTCATACTTACCCTTCCGTTTGTCATTTCTTATTCTATGGTGGTGAAAATTTCTATTCCCTTTCTATCCCATAGCTTGAGTCTAAAGCCTGAATTCTCTTAGAATTATTTGCTTGATGTTTATTTATGCTTCCGCAACCAAGGATATGCTTACTTATGCTTAGAGGCTTGTTTGGGGTTCCTTTGGGTTCCCCATTTACCGTGTCACATCGAGGCCCTAGGCTTGGGTCATGAGAAGCTTGGTATCAGAGCACTAAGTTTTTAAATGGTCTTAGGAGATCCAACACAACATGTCAAGTAGAGTGTTATTCATGGTTCTGATGTGCGCTACTACTATGAAAATGAGGCTATGAGCCATTTTAGGAAATGATTCACTTCTTCATAATCTACATCATGATTTAAAAGTTGATATAAGACTTCTATCTCTATTGGTTGGTCTTTGTGATGTTAGATTATGCCACCAAGAAGAATGACCCAAAGAGCTCCTACTCTTGAGGGTGATCCAGCCCCTACGGCTCCACAAGCTCCCCAAGAAGAGGAAGTTGGTGTCATTCATGCTAAGTATAGGAATGTTTTTACTTTGTTGACCTGGTCAGCTACCAACAAAGCCCCTCATGCTCCTATTCTTTCTTCAAGGGCGAGAGACTTCACAAGAATAAACCCTCTGGAGTTTTATGGCTCCAAAGTTGAAAAAGACTCTCAAGAATTCATTGATGAAGTGTACAAAGCTCTTGCAATTGTAAGGGTAAACTCATTGGAGAAAGTGGAACTAGCAACCTGTCAACTCAAAGTCCTTTCTCAAATTTGGTTAGCTCAATGGAAGAGTGAGAGGGAGAATGATGAACCTATTCCATGGGAAAAGTTCAAAGATGCTTTCCTCAACTTTTTCTTTCCTATTGAGTTACGAGAGGAAAAGATGATGGAGCTTATGAATCTCAAGAAACGCTCTATGAGTGTTAGGGAGTATACCCTTATGTTTAACAAGCTCTCAAAATATGTTCCTCACTTGGTTGCCGAATATAGTGCAAGGATGAACAAATTGTGTCAGGGATGTCCAACTTGGTTAATGAAGAATGTCGCATCATCATGATTGTTGGGGTTTTGGACTTATCTCGGCTCATTACATATGCCGAGAAACTTGAAGAAGAAATTATAATAGAGGGGAGGAGTGTGGAGTCCATGTGGGATCGTTATGATAGTGGATTTCAAGCTGCTAGAGGTGGTCACTTCCAACAAGGCCACAAATTTTAAGGCCAAAGGTCAACTAATGCCCAAAATACGAGGTTTGGCAATGATAGGGTCCCCAACCTTAAAACTCCAGATGGTAATAGTGGAATGACTCTTCCAAGGTACCCATAATGTGGAAGGAGTCATAGTGGCACATGTTGGAGGGACATGGGTTCATGCTTTTGGTATGGCAGGAAGGGCCACAAGATTGTTAAATTGTCCATATGATCTAAACAAAATAAGAGATGGTCATCCTCAAGAGCATGGAGCACATCGTGAGCAAAGGGGACAAAGTGGTCAACAAAGAGGTGCTCCACGTCATAGTCGATTTTATGCTCTTCAAGAGAGGCAAGGGTTAGATAAGGTGCCCGATGTTGCTACAAGTATGTTAAAGGTTATGATTAAGATGTGTATGTTTTATTAGATGCAGGTGCCAGTCTATCTTTCGTTACTTTATTTGTTGCTAAAAGGCTTCATGTGTGTCCCGAATTCTTATGCAAACCCTTTGAGGTTTCAACCCCCATTGGTGAGTCTACTGTGGCAAGAAGAGTCTATAGGGGCTGTCCCGTGTCCATACTGCATAAAGTCTTAGCTTGTGATTTTGTTGAACTTAACATGGTAGATTTTGATATTATTCTTGGGATGAATTGGTCACATGCATATCATGATTCCATTGATTATGGAACCCACAAAGTTAAGTTCCTATTTCAAGATGAACCTATTCTTGAGTTGGAAGGTCATGATTCTGTTATTAAGGGTAGGTTCATCTCTTCTCCTAAAGATCAAGAATTGATTTATCATCTTCTAAGGGTTAGGGATGTTGAGTCTAAAGTCCCTCCTATTGAGTTGATTCCTGTGGTTAATGAGTTTCTTCATGTCTTTCTTGATGAGCTTCCCCATATTCCTCTAAAAAGGGAAATAGATATTGGTATAGACCTTCTTCTTGATACACAACCCATTTTTATTCCTCCCTACCATATGGCCCCGGCGAAGCTGAAAGAATTAAAGGATCAATTGAAATATTCATTGAAAAAGGGTTTTATTAGGCCTCAAAAATTACCTTGGGGTGCACCACTGTTATTTTTAAGGAAGAAAGATGGCTCACATAGAATGTGTATCGACTACCGACAACTCAACAAGTAACCATATAGAAGAAGTATCATCTACCAAGGATAGATGACTTATTTGACCAATTACAAGGGGCTGGCCATTTTCCTAAGCTTGATCTTCTATCTGGATACCATCAAATGAGGTTAATAGAAGGTGATATTCCTAAAATGGATTTTTGGACTTAATATGGGCATTTTGAGTTTGTGGTGATGTCATTTGGCCTAACTAATGCACCAACATATTTATGGATCTTATGAATAGGGTCATTAACCTTATCATGATATGTTTGTTGTGGTATTGATTGATGATATTTTGATTTACTCGCGAAAAATCATGTGAATCATTTGAGGGCAGTGTTGCGAATCTTGAGGGATGAAAAGTTGTTTGCTAAGTTTGGTAAATATGAGTTTTGGTTGCAAGACGTTGCATTTCTAGAGAATGTGGTGTCGGGTGAATGAATTAAGGTGGATCCTAAGAAGGTATTAGTGGTTCGAAATTGGCTTAGGCCCTTGACATTGACAAATATTAGGAGTTTCTTGGGCATAGAGGGGTACTACCGAAGGTTGGTTAAGGGTTTCTGTTCAATTTCTTCTCTTTTGACAAAGTTAACACAAAAGAAGGCAAAGTTCATTTAAACCAATGAGTGTGAAAAGAGTTTCCGAACTCTAACGGAGAAGCTTAACTCCTCTCCTATGTTGGCTCTACCGGTTAGAAGGGTTTGGTATGTATTATGATGCTTCAAGAATTGGTTGGGATATGTATTGATGCAAAGTGGGAAGGTTATTCCCTATGCTTCTAGGCAACTAAAAGTAGATGAGCGTAATTATCCTACCCATGATCTTGATCTAGGGACCGTGGTATTTGCTTTGAAAATATGGTGTCATTAATTGTGTAGGATTAATGTAGATGTTTCCACCAATCACAATATTCTTCAATATGTGTTCATTCAAAGAGATCTTCATTTGAGGCAGAGAAGGTGGATGGAACTCCTTAAAGATTATGACATGAGTGTACATTATCACCCATGTATGGCTAATGGTTTTGTTGATGCTCCAAGTAGAGTGTCCACGGAAAGTATAGTTTATATTGATAATGTCACGACCCGGACCTAAGGTCTAGGAGTGACATGGCGAATTGGAACCTAAGAGTCCCTAAATAAGCCTCATAGCATCCATTCACACATCATTAGTTCGGAAGCACATATGAAATATCAAACAAATAATTCTAAGGGACGGGAAAGTAGGACTCACTCTATGGGGATGCCATAGGGATACGACTTAACATGAATTCACATAACACAAAGAACATAAGAACTAAGTGGCGGGTAAGTATGACTAACTCTATGGGGGCAATATGAGACTTAGGATCATTCACATCATAGCATAATTTCATAACATAATGCTCATGCTCAATTCATAATAACCATAATCAAAAGCTCCAATGTCATCATATAACATATATTCGTACAAGAGTCTACAAGATCTCCAACAATACCTCTAGTCATAAGATAGGACAGGGATTAAGACATGTCCTTAGCTCACCCTCAAAGTAAATAATGTAAACAGAACCTCATAGGCAGAAGAATGGTGGTTTGTCCTTGGAAGAAAGGAATCGCCAGAACAAGTATCTCAAGATCCAATCAAGCTGTCGAACAGTGGATGAAGGTAATCTCTGGTTATATCATGTAGGAAAAATTATGCATTAGTACATTTGAATGTACTAAGTATGTAGGCATGCAATGTACATGAGCTCATTAAACTTGCAACAAATGTTAGATGACAAGGGCACATATATGTAAAGAATCATATAAATAGGGAATAGTATATCAATATGCAACGACACGCATGATGTATGAATGCAAAAATACTTCATATATAACGAGGATGGGACCATACCAATATAAGATCACGTGAGTTATAACTTGGAACTCCGTTGTCTTTGCCACAATGGATAAAGAGATGACTTACTTGCTAAATGCAACACCCCTCAACATAGCTGGGAAAGACCCTATGATGTATTTTTTGAATATCTTATAATCTATGCATTATTTCACAAATCCAACTTCATGTTCTTGTTCTGAGGCAAAATTGGGTGAAAAATAGTTACCTACTATGTATTGCTTGACCGTGTCAGAAATTTTTTTTTATGAAATTGCGCAAACCAGTTGGGTCCACGACAAGTCCGCATCGCAGACTTACCGCGTCATAGGTAAAGAATTTCTGAAAATTATCTGTTTCACTTGAGGGTAGTTCAGAAATAACCCAATACCTATATTGACGGGAATCCTTCATTTTTCAGCCATTCCAAACCCTATATCTCTCATAAACACCCTCAAAACCCTCCCAGTTCATCATCAAATCGTTCATTCTATCTCAAGAATCTCAAGAACTTGCTGTGTATTTCAGGATCCCAAGTGAAGCCTAAGTCTTCTTCAAGTTCCTTTCAAGAAAATCTCATGTTTAAGGTATGTGTGTCTTCCTCCATGAGTCCTTTCACCCATGGAGGCCAACTTCTTTTTTTTATAAAATAAGATGATTTGAAGGTTAGATTCTTTATGGATGCTTCTTATTGTGCATCATGAACATGGATTATCTTTGATTTTATCAAGTATTTGTTGATTATGCATGAACATCTATTTAAATCTTATTCCATGAGTTGATTTATATCTATTTGAACTATAAATGATATGATCTATGAAAACTATGGAAGATCATGGATTGTTAAGATGGATTTCATGGCACACATACTAAGGGTTTTACTACAATGTCGATTGGTTGTTCTCATGATTTTAAGGTTGAATACTTTATGTGTAAACTTTATTATGCATTATAAACATGATTTGAGTTTGGATTTTTCAAGTGTTGATTGATTAAGCATGAATATCCCTTGAAGGGTTATTCCATGAGTTGAGTTATATATATTGAAGCTATGCATGATGTGAACTATGTAAAATATAAAAAAATATGAACTTTTAAGATGTAATTCATGACACCCAACTTTGGGTTTCTACTACAATGTTGGCGGGTTGAATGGAATGATTTCCAAATGAACTGATTTTACTCCTCTCTTGTTTTATACTTTTGAATTGCATGATTTTAAGCTTATGTGGATATTATTACCCACCATGTTTTGGAAAAAGTAATTGACAAACTTCTATGTTGATGAAAGTCCTATTGTAAGACATGTAAATTGTGAATGTTAAGAATGTTGAAGGCCTATTAAGCATGCTATGTTCTCATGACAGTACTGTGAATGTTTTGAATAATATGAAGCCTCTTTCTTTAATTTTGTGAAATTATTGGTTTTGATGAGTACTCTTTGATCATATTGGGCTTTTATGAGATTATGCATGTTATGATATACAAATTGTTCCTGTCATGATTACCCTCATTTTCGTATGTCCAATGAGACTAGTCTTATGAAGTTTAGAATGACTGGATGATTGAGGTATAACTTCTCCACCTAGTAAATCTTATGAGATGATGATAGGCCGATAATAGAGACATAGACTAGATTTAGGAGCTATCCTTATGATGATGATCTATGTATAAAAGTCTTCTAGAATGATTTACTAGAATACCACTCCATATCAGATGATCCTATGATAGTTTATGGTCATTCCGTGAGAGTCACACTTATCACTGAGTAGACTTTGGGATGGATATGGATACTCCCCATATCTAGGGCAAGAGGCCTTTTGTAGACTCCCATTGTCCCACAACTACGTGCCACTGTAGGAGATATGGGTCACCGGTAGTAGAGGATGGCATCTAGACCAACCATTATTAAAGGTTTCCCAATAGCTCACTTTAGTGGATCCACTTCGGAACCTTAGAAGGTTGCATTGGCAAATGACTTCCCCCTTACTTCCAGTGTAGGGAAAACGTCGGGACTCCATAGCTTAGCTCACATGGTTTATGTCAGTTAAAGAATTGCTCACACACATGTTTAAGTTCCCTTATGGTCCTAAGTTATCCCTTTTATGATGATTATGATGATTTCTTTATGTCATGTCCAAGGGTGTCTTCGAGTTGTATAACTCATTGTCCCTAAAGCTTGCATGGTTTTCTTCATAATGTTATGGCCCCTTGCTATTGGCATTTGTATTTCTCATAAAGGTATATTACATTCTTTCCAAGTATGTATGGTGTCCTTCATTATCATTTCTAGAGTTTCATTTATATTAGATGGTTCTTTCGTTGATGTATAACAAAAGTTTTCCCCCAAAGATATGGCTACTTTACTTATGAATTGTAATCTATGTTCCTCATTATACTAAGATCAAGTGTTCTTTCATGAGCTTGATTACTTATACATATCCTATTCCCCCACATGCATTATCTTATGTTCTATGGTTCAAGTGGTGGTTCTAAAAGATCATGTCGTTCACTAGTTTTATGACTCATGTTTTATTATTCCATGCTCAAATACTAGTACATTCAAAGTACTAATGCACCCACTTTATTCCTACATGATTTAACCATGTAGGGACGGGTGATCCTCAATATCCTCCATGTGGCTAGCTTGGATTTGTGAAGATTTTGCTTGTGGTTAGTCCTCTAGCTCATGGATAATATCCTACTTCTGTATTGCTTATATTGAAACTTTATTTCACTTTACTTTCTAGTTTGAGGGAGAGCCTTGGACATTTCTTGGCCCCGTCCTATTCATACTTAGAGGTGTTGTGGGATACTATGCTATGTGCCAATGTTGAGATGTTGAGCTTTTATGGAGATATATCCCTCAGACCCTATCCCGCATGTGACACTATATGATGCTATTAATAATGATGGAAAGTGATGAAAGTCCTAAGCCCCTATTTCCCCATAGCTTGAGTCCTACTTACCCTCCTCTTAGTACTTTCTCGTCAAGTGATTCCTGCAAATCTCTTTCCCCTATCTATGTCCATAGGGTCAGTCATAAGCCCCTATTCCCTTAGAATTATGTGCTAATTGTTTGTTGTTTAATTATGCTTCCGCAACAAAGGATGTGCCACGTATGCTTAAGAGGCTTGTTTGGGGTCCCTTCAGGTTCCCCATTCGTTGTGTCACGTCTAGACTCTAGGCTTGGGTCGTGACTACAAAGGTAGATCTATTAACATTCATCATCATTCCCCAAAGGGGCATAAGCATAAACATATGTTAAGCACGTAGTTAAAGAGAAAAGAGTATGGACCCTTGGGGATAGCCCACCCTGCCTCCAATCCTATTGGTGCTCGGTCATTGTCCCACAAGAATACATATACATATACATGCTTGTAAAAGAGGCATAAGGCTTTCAAATCGATTACATGCATACTTAGGCTTAAAGGCCAAATCACATTTCATAATCATGCATAATTAGGCTTAAAAACCATATGTACTTCATACTTACGCATACTTGGGCTAAAAAGCCAAATCCTACTTCATGTCCTACTTTTATGCATAAGAGTAGATCCATTAAGTACATAGATATGAGAAGGGAGTATGGACCCTTGGGAATAACCCACCCTGCCTCTAATCTCAATTCTATGCTCCTTCATATGTAAATATTTGGTGTAAAATACCCATCATTTGCTCAAAGAGCCATAATCGTAGACATATATGTGATCACATTCTTGTAATACACGTGCTTTCATTGAATTCATAAAAATCATCATAATTAGGACTTAGCCCACATCATAAACTTCATAAAAACAATAGTTATGTATGCAAATGCCATAATGAGATGATAATAGAATGGACAATATAGATTCAATCTTAATCCAACAATATATTATGAAATTCAAGTAAATCGATAAGTAAAATCCACATTAAAATCATATTATAGATTACCCATTCCTAAAGCAAGCTTAAAAGGGGACATGTACATTCATATCTTCATAACCTCAATGCAATTCATCATTATAGGTCTTAAATCACTTTAAAATTAACAATATAACATTGCTCATTCATCAATTGAATTTAATAAATAATAATATCCAAAACCCATAATTAAAGTAAGCTTAAATTCCAAAAATCAAGTGTAAAAGAGTTTTGTTCCTCTTAGAGGAAAGAGACCAAGAATCGATCTCACATAACCAATTTTACGAAGAAGAAATAAAAAGAATTTGATGAAGATTAAAGTCATTCCTTGAATCCTAAGCTAATTCTCCACTAGAGTCTTTGAGAGGATTTTTTAAGAGTGAGTGGAAATAATTCTAAGTGTAAGAGTGGAATGAGAAAAATAGAGTTTAGGTCATTTGAATGTCTTAGGATAGCATATAAGGTCAAAAAAGTTCCTAGGAGAAGCCATAAATTAAAAAAATGCCATTAATGAATCATGTAGAAAGATGTTGCTAGGGATCTGTATGAAGGGGTATACGGCCCGTACCAACGTATATAGTCTGTGTGACCTTCCGTGATCCGTTACCTAGACAAATTTCCAATGATAAAGGTCCAATACGATATTTCCATACTTTGAAGAAAAATGAACATTGGCACCAATATGAATGGCTTCATGGCATGTTAGAAGTTACACGGACCGCATGGCCTCCCATGAAGCTTCACTTAGAAAAATTCTTGTTGACGAAGTTCCAAGACGGTGATCCAATACATAGAAAATTGTCACTCCGGCACCCATACGAAAAGCCTCACAGACCGTGAAAGGCTGTACGGTCCTTGAGATATCCATGTATGAAGTGCCTTGGCCAAAATGTTGATTTTAAAGGCCAAGGGCCTCCACATAGCACACAACACAAACCATGAAGCCTCACATGGACCATGTGTGGTTCATATGTTGTATTCCTTGGTCTTAAAATTGACATCAAAGCCTACTCTACACATAAGGACAAGGGCTACCTCAAGGCACCTCTACACGGTCCGTATACTTCATATGGCCTGTGGACGTCTCCCAGAAGTGTCACCTTGGTGAAAAACTTTCCAGAACCAAACTTCCAAGCTCCAATAAGGTCATACATGTCCGGGTCCTTAAATCATCTCCCCCTTGAGAACATTCGTCCTCAAATGTTCTAGAATAAGGCTTGAAAGGCTTGACTTAGAACATGAAACATCAAAATATAAGATACAATGCATATTTCATCACATGAAAATCATAAAGTCATTAAAACTCATATCAAAACATATTCAAATTATTCAAAACATCTAAAAAATCATTTTCGTGCATATTGATGAATGTCATATCATAAAACTCAAGAGTAGAAGAATTAGGACCACTTAGAATAAGAGGAACCTAATACCTTAAGCTTAAGTAGATTGTAAAAGATGGGGGATACAGTTCATCATGTCTAACTCCGCTTCCCATGTAGCACTCTCAACATGTTGATTTCTCCAAAACACTTTTATCAAACGCACATCCTTATTGCGAAGCTACTTTACTTGCCTATTCATAATCTCAACCAGAACTTCCTCAAAAGATAAATTCTCCTCAACCTCAATGCCTTCCAAAGGCACAGTGGTAATAGGATCACCAACAAATTTCCTCAACATATACACATGGAAAATTTGGTGAATAGAGCTCAAATCTGGAGGCAAATCTAATCTATAAGCCATATTCCCAACTCGCTCAACAATCTCATAAGGACCTACATACTAGGGACTTAAGTTTCTTTCTTGCCAAAACGCATTACACCCTTCATGGGTGAAACCTTCACAAACATCCAATCACCAACATGTAACAGAAGATCCCTCTTCCTAACATGCGAATAGAACTTTTGACGACTTTAAGCCACCTTCGATCTCTCCCTAATCAACTTTCCCTTCTTCATAGCCTCCAATACAAAATTTGGACCAATCAAAGCCATCTCACCGAACTCAAAATACCCTAACGGAGATCTACATCTTCTACCATAAAAAGCCTCAAATGGTGCTACACCAATGATATCATGATAGCTATTACTATAAACAAACATAATGAGTGGTTGATGATCATTCCAATTACCCTTGAATTCAAACACAAAAGTCCTTAACATGTCCTCCAAAGTTTGTATTGTTCTCTCGGCTTATCCATCAATTTGAGGATGAAAAGCGATACTCTACTTCACTTTAGTGCAAGCCCTCTTTGAAATGACCTCCAAAAGTGAGAAGTAAATTCGGTGCCACAATCTGATATACAACCTCACCAATTCTTGGATATACAACCTTGTATAATCTTCGACACTAAAGGTAGTCTTGACCGGTAGGAAATAGGTCGATTTAGTCATCTGATCAATAATAACCTAAATAAAGTCAAATTGCCTTCGGGTCTAAGGCCAACCAACCATAAAATCCATGTTCATAACTTCCCACTTCCAAGTAGGAATTTCAATATGTTGAGTCAAACTACCGGGCTTTTGGTGCTCTACCTTTACTTGTTAAAAATTTGGACATTCAAATACAAACTTGGCTATATCTTTCATCATACATGCCACTTATACACTTTCCTAAAATCTGGATACATCTTAGTAGATCCCGGGTGAATAGAATAATGAGAGTTATGGGCTTCACTCATGATCACCCTCCTAAGATCATCAACATCTAGAACAAAGAACCGATCTTAATCCGAAGCATGCCATCTCACCATTGGGAGAAAACATCTATTTTCTTTTTGGTAGCCAATTTCTCAACTTAACCAATAATGGGTCTTGATCTTGCATAGCCTTAGCATCAACAACCACAGAAGAGTCAGCCTCATTCTGAACAGAATACCACCATCCTTAGAGTCGCCTAACCTAACATCTAAACCTAGTGAAACAGTGAACATCCTTTGTCGACTCCTTCTCTTCCTCAATATGAGCCATACTTACCATAGATAGCCTACTAAGAGCATCGACTACATGTAATATTTGCCTCACCAGGATGACATTGCACACTCATGTCATAGTCCTTAAGGAGTTCCAACCATCTTCTTTGCCTCAAGTTAAGAACCTTTTGAGTGTACACATATTGCAAACTCTTGTGATTTGTGAAAACATCAACATGAACTCCGTATAAATAATGTCTCAAAATATTCTAAGCAAACACCACCACTACTAACTCTATATCATGAGTCGGGTAATTACGCTCAAGCACCTTCAATTGTGTTGACGCATAAGCTATTACTTTAACATGTTACATAAGAACACAACCCAACCCAATATGAGAATCATCCCAATACACCACAAACACATCTAAGCCATCCGATAGAGTAAGAATAGTAGTCGAGGTAAGCCAATCTTTCTACTCTTTTCACATTAATCAAACCATATAAACTTGACCTTCTATTGGGTCTACATTGTTAATGGAGATGCAATACATGAGAAACCCTCAACAAACCTTCTGTAATAACTAGCCAACTAAGAAAACATCAAATATCCGAAGGTGTAAATCGTTAGGACAATTCTTCACGGCCTCGGTCATTTTCAGGTCAACCTTAATACCATCACCGGATACCACATGACCAAGAGAAGCTACCTCACCCAACCAAAACTCACATTTGCTGAATTTAGCATACAATTGCTTTTCCCTCAATGTTTGATGAACCAATCTCAAATGATCACTATGCTCCCGCCCACCTTGGGTATAAATAAGGATATCATCGATGATGACAACCACAAAGCTATCAAGAAATGGCGAGAACACCCGATTCATAAGATCCATTAACACGGTCGGAGCATTGGTCAAACCAAACGACATCACCAAAAATTCAAAATTCTCATACCTAGTTCAAAAAGTCATCTTGGGAATGTCACACTCCCTAACCTTCAATGGATAATAATGGAAAAAGAGGTTAATCTTTGAGAAATGGGTAGCCCCTTGAAGTTGATCAAACAAGTCGTCAATCCTTGGCAATGGATACTTATTCTTGATGGTTAACGTTTTCAATTTCCTATAAATAGCACATCTGAAGAGACCCATTTTTCTTTCTTACAAATAACTCCGGAGCACCACATGGAGATATACTTGGTGTAATAAAGCCTTTCTCCAACAAATCCTTTAATTGATCTTTCAACTCTTTCAACTCAGCCGGTGCCATAAAATAAGGATTAATAGAGATAGGTTAAGTATCCGGGAGATGATCTATGCCAAAGTCTACATCCATTTCAGGAGGAATACTGGGCAAATATTAGGGAAACACATCCGAAAACGTATTCACCATCCGAACTAATTCAAGAGTAGGTGACTTACATTCCATATCCTTCATTCTCATAATATGATAGATAAATCCCTTGGAAATCATCTTTCGTGCCTTAAGCTAGGAAACAAATTGACTTTTAAATAGTAGAGTCACTACCCTTCCATTCAAGAATAGACTCATCCGAAAATTGGAACTTGAACTTCTAGATTCTACAATATATAGAGGCATATGAGGCATGCAACCCATCAATCATGAGAATAACATCAAGATTAAACATCTCGAGTTCCACAAGATCACACTGAAAGACTTTATGCAAAATAGTGACAGGACAACCACTATAGACTCGATGAGAAACAATAGAATCACCTATAGGAGTATAGACTGGAAAAGGCTCCCTCAAAATTTCAAGTGTCAAACCAAACTTAACAGCCAACAGAAGAGTCACAAAAGATAAATTGGCTCCTAGGTAAATCAAAGTTTAAATATCAAAATCAAAGACTTTCAACATATCAGTCACAACATCCAGAGCTTCATCCACTTCCTGTTGAGCATGCAATGCATAAAACCTGTTGTTTCTGGGGGAACCACCTTGTAGAGCTATTCGTTGAACTTAATTACCTTGAACCATTTGAGCCTTCTTCAGTTCCTTTATGCAATCAGCAAGCTTGTGACCCATCCCTCAACACCCAAAGCAAGCACCCAAACCTCATATGCACTTCCCGGGGTGAGCCTTTCCACACTTGTCACATCAAGGAGGCAATGGTCCACCTTCTATATGTGCCTTGGGAGGAGGCACTCTAGTATTAGCAAACCATGCATTAGAACCCTATCCATATTGGAAGCGACCACAACTACCACCACTCTTGGAGTTGGAGAACCCACCATCATAATGGGCCCTCTTAGATCCATTCACTGTCTTCTCTTTAATCTTTTTTCCCTCGATCTGCTCAACATATGTCGTGATACTGGAGATGTCCATATTCCAAATGAGCATAGCCATGCGACATTCTTTCAGCACTAAGTTAGAGACCCCAAAGATAAACTAGTGCATTCTAGCACGGGGGTCAGCCACAAGGATAGGAGCATACTTGGAGAGCTTTATGAACTTAAGGGTATAGTCCCTCATACTCATACCACCCTGTTTGATGTTGATGAATTCTATCATCTTAGCTTCCCTAAGTTCAAGAGGGAAGAAATGATCCAAAAATGCAAACTTGAACTCTTTCGAATTAACAACATTACCACATACCCTTTCCATCAACCATTGAGTATACCGCACTTGAGCCACATCTTCCAACTGATATGTAGCCACCTCAACCTTCCCCCCAGAAGTCATCCTAGTAATAGTCATAGCCTTAGTGAGCTCATCAATGAACTCTTGAGCATCCCTATCATCCTCTGACCCATAAAACTATGGAGGACTCATCAGGGTGAAATCTCTCACTCTAGAAACTGGAGTGGGATCATGTGGAAGAAGATTAGCCTGCCTAGTATGAGAAGTCACCACTTATACGAACATAGCAAAGGCTGTATGGAATTCAGCATTAGAGATAGGATCTTCCATAGGCCCATTGAGGAAATTTGTACTTATTAGGCGGAACCGATCTTGGTAGTGGAGCTCTTCGTTGAGGCATGTTCTGTAATGTAGCAAGGACACCATCAGGATAAGGAAACCATAATATAAGATCCAAAGCACAACATAAGATATGAAGAAGTGAGACAATTCCTAGAACACCATCGTAGCCTCCTAGTTATAGGCATGGTGCACTTCACATCCATAAATAGGACTCTACTCGACGCAGCATATTGGATGGCAAGGATAATTTACAAGCCTAGTGCTCGGATACCAAACTTGTCATGACTCAGACCTAGGGTCTTGGAGCGACATAGCATATGGGAACTCGAGAGTCCCCAACAAGTCTCATAGGATCCATTCACAAATCATAGGTTTGGAAGCGTGTATGAAATAGTAAACACATAATTCTAAGGGATGGGAGAGTAGGTTTCATGCTATGGGTATCTAAAAGGATAAGGGTTAACATGGATTCATAGAACACATAGCACATTTGGACTATGAGGGGAGTAAGTATGAATCACTCTATGGGTGCAATACGGGACTTTGGATCTTCCACATCATAGCATAAATCCATAACATAATGCTCATGTTCAATCCATAATAACCATAATCATAAGCTCCAATGTCATCACGTAACATATATCCGTACAAGCGTCTACAAGATGTCCAAAATGCCTTTAGTCATAAGATAGGACAAAGGCCAAGACATGTCCCAGTCACACCCTTAGAGTAAATAACGTAAACCAAACATCATAGGTAGAGGAATGGTGGCTTGTCCATGGGAGAAAGGACTCACCATAACAAGTATCTCTAAATCCAATCTAGCCGTCGTGGGATGGATAAAGGTAATCTTCGGTCCCTACATGGTTAGATCGTGTAGGCTAAAGTATGCATAAGTACATTTGAATGTACTAAGTATGCAGACATGCAATACACATGAGTTCAGTAAACTTCTAGTCAATGTTAGATGACAAGGGCATATATATGGAAGTAATCATATAAAAAGGGAATATTATATAAATATGCCATGAGATGCATGATTCATGAATGCGAAAATACATCATATATAATAGGGACGGGACCGTAACCGACATAAGACCAAGTGAGCCACAACGAATAATCAGGTGACCTACTTTCCAAAGGTAGATCCATTAACATTTATCATCATCATTCCTCAAAGGGGCATAAACATAAACCTATGTTAGGCATATCGTTCAAGGGAAAGGAGTATGGACCCTTGTGGATAGCCCACCCTGCCTCCAATCCAATTGGTGCTATGTCATAATCCTAAAAGAATACATATACATATACGTGCTTGTAAAGAGGCATAAGGCTTTCAAACAATTTATATGCACACATAGGCTTAAAGGAAAAATCATATTTTATAATTATGCATACATTGGCTTAAAAGCTAAACATACTTCATATTCAAGCATACTCAGGCTAAAAAGCCAAATCATAATTCATATTATACTTTCATGTATAGGAATAGCTCCATTAAGTACATGGATATGAGAAGGGAGTGTGGACCCTTGGAGATGGCCAACCCTGCCTCCAATCTCAGTTCTATGATCCTTTATAGATAAACATTTGGTGTAACACACCCATAATTTTCTCAAAGAGCCATAATCATAGAAGTTTATTTGATCACATTCTTGTCTTACCCATAATTTCATTGAAATAGCAAACACCATCACAATTGGGACTTAGCCCACATCATAAACTTTATAAAAACTATATTCATGTATGTATATGCTATGAATGAGATGAGAATAGCATGGACAATAGAGATTCTACCTTAATTTTGTAATACATTATGAAATTTAATAAATCCATAAATAAAATCCACATTTAAATCATATTATAGATTAGCCTTACTTAAATCAAGCTTAAAAGAGGGCATACACATTCATATCTTCATAACTTCAATGCAATTCATCACACTAGGGCTTAAATCACTTTAAAATCAACAATAGAATATAACCCATTCATCAATTAAATTCGATAAATAATAATCTCCAAAACTGATATTTAAAGTAAGCTTAAATTTCATAAATCAAGTGTAGAAGAGTTTGGTTCTTCTATGTTGAAAGATACCAAAAATCAATCCTACACATATAAGTTCACCAAGAGGAAGTTAGAAGAATTTGATGAAGATTGGAGTCATTCCCTTAATCAAAAGCCAATTCTCCACTAGAGTCTTTGAGAGGAATTCTTAAGAGAGAGGTGAAATTATTCTAAGTGTAAGAGTGAATTTGAATGCGGGAAATAGAGTTTAGGTCATTTGAATGCCTTGGATAGCATAGAAGGTCATAAAAGTCCCTTAGGAGAAGCCATAATTATGAAAATGCCATTTAAAATTGTGTAAAAAGATGTTGCCAAGAGTCCATATGGAGGGGTATACGACCCTCACCAAAGAATATGATCCGTGTGCCCTTCCGTGACCTAATACTTAAAAAATGTTTCGCTGATGAAGGTCGGGGATTGTAATTCCATATGTTGAAGAAAATTGAACATTGACATCCATACAGATGGCTTCACGACTCATGAGAGGTCACATAGATCATGTGGCCTCCCTGAAGATTCACTCAGAAAAATTCTTGTTGACGAAGTTCCGAGATGGTGATCTGATACCTAGAAAATTTTCAGTATGACGCCCATACAGAAAGCCTCATGGACCATGAATGGCTATATGGTCCATGTGTGAAGTTCCTTGGCCAAAATATGGATTTTTAAGGCCAAGGCTGTCCACAGGCCATACCACACGGATCGTGAAGCCTTACACAATCCGTGTGGGGTTAATGTGTGGTATGCCTTGGTCTTAACTTCACATTAAAGACAATACTCTACACACAAGTACAAGGGCCACCTTAAGGCATCTTTACATGGTCTGTATACATTCACACGACCCATGGAACCCCTAAAGTGTCACCTTGGTTTAAAACTTTCTTGAAATCAAATTTGCAAGATCTATTATGGTCAAACAAAGACTGGTCCTTACAGATTATGGTCAGAAGGAATTGGCAAGATAAGTTCAATGGTTTGCTAGATTGGGGTTTTGGTTGAATGATGTTTAAAATGGAGGTGTGGTGCTTGTAGATGGTTCCAAGTCTTCATTGGATGAAGAGGTCAAATCCAAAATATTCCAAGCCCCACTTTATAAAGTTGAAGGCATTGATGAAAGAGGGTAGGTGGAGGTTTTCTCTTAAGGGGGAGACAGTGTCCTTAGGCATCAAGGTAGATTATGTGTGTCCAATGTTAATGGGTTGAGAGACTTTATTTTGAAAGAGGTACATAATTCTTCCTATTCTATTTACCCTGTTACTATAATGATGTATAGGATTTGAAGGAAATTAATTTATGGGTGTTACAAAAAGGGATATAGCAAAATATGTAGCCAGTTGTCACAATTGCCAACAAGTCAAAAGTCGAACATCAAAGGCCAGGTGGCTTAACCCAAGTCATCAAAATTCCTACTTGGAAGTAGGAAGATATCAACATGGATTTTAAGATGTGTTTGCCAAAGACAAGGAAGCATTTTGATTCTATATGGGTTATTGTTGAAATGATGATGAAATCGACTCATTTCCTACCAGTTAAGACAACTTATTGTACCAAAGATTATGCTAAATTTTATTACCCATTAGTTGGTTAGATTGCATGTGGTCCCACTATGTATCATTTCAGATTGTGGTGCTCAATTTACCTCACACATTTGTAGATCCTTCCAAAGAGGCCTTGGTACTAAAATAAAGTTTCGCATGATCTTTCACCCACAAAAAGATAGTAAAGACAAAAAGACCATTCAAACTCTTGAGGATATGTTTAGGGCTTGTGTTTTGGAATTTAAAGGTAGTTAGGATGAGCATCTTCGACTTATTGAGTTTGCTTACAACAATAGTTATAACTCTAGCATCGGAATGGCTCCCTTTGAAGCTTCATATGGTAGACATTGTATACCCCCAGATAGGTGGTTTAAATAGGAGGAAATGGTTTTGTTAGGTCTGAATTTGGTTATGGAAGCTTTAGAGAACATGAGGTTGATAAGGGAAAGATTGAAGATTGCACAAAGTAGTCAAAAGTCCTACTCCAATGTAAGGAGAAGGATTAGAGTTGATGATTGGGTGTATTTGGAAGTCTTACCCATGATGAGTGTAATTGATCGGTTTGGCATGAATTGGAAAGTTTGCTTATGAGTTGGAATTGCCTATGGAGATTAGGATGGTTCTTCCGGTCATTCATGTGTCTATATTGAGGAAGTGTGTAGGTGATCCAAACTCTATTGTGCCTTTGGTAGTTGTTGATATTGAGGAAAATTTGGCTTATAAAGAAATTTAGGTTGAAATATTGGGTAGACAAGTGAAGAGGTTGAGAAACAAAGATGTATCCTCTGTCATAGTCCTTTGGAGGAATTAATAAGTCAAAGGTGCCATTTGGGAAGCCGAAGAGGATATTAAGAAGCGATATTCTTATGTCTTCAATTCTAATCAAGGCTAAGGTAATAAGTTAATTCTATCTATGGAGTCGAGTCATGTAATTCTGCCCATTCATGTCATGTTTCATGCATACTTACTCATGGTAACAAGATTAAATTATTTTTGATGCATGAATTTGTAATTTTATGAAAATAATGTTTAAGATGCATTGATGCATTTATATGGGCTAAAGGTTGTCTTATTACTCTTCTTAAGAATGTTTCCATCACATTCAAGGACGAATGTTCCCAAGGGGGCGATATTGGACAACTCTCTGGCAATCGAAATGCCCCTATAGAGTATTTCTTCAATATCTTAAAATCCATGCGTGATATTGCAAATATGACTACATATTGTTTCTCCAGGAGGCAAGATTGTGTAGTTAAAGCGTCGCCTTTGATTTTTAGGTCACCCATATCATAAAATAATTTTTTTATGATTTAGGTAATAACCTAAATGGTATGCGACCAATACGCATCATGAACATGTTTCTCAATAGTACACATAAAACTGAAATGCATCCCAGACCAAAATAAGGGAAAATTAAACTTCGCAAAAAAAAATACATTGTGAGGGAACCATGGTGCGATAGGCCCTTGCTCCTGCTATAGGTAAATTTTTTCTGAACTTTTTTCTATTGCTAGTGAAGGCAATTAGGTCATAACCCAACACCCATATAGATAGATTCCTCAATTGTTCCGTCATTTTTATCCCTAATTCACTAAAGAACTGTAACACCCCACATCTTACATGTACTAGTCCAACGCGTGTAAAACATGATATGGCGTGGTCAATGCAGCGCACATTTTTAAAAGTGGTTGAATTTCAGATTAGAGGACTATATGTACGTCTAAGCTCAAGATGACCGAGTGTATATAAGTTTTAATTCAAGTTAAGGAGATCGTGACCTTAAATGAAGTGAAAGAAGTAAGGTGCTTGTGAGACTTAGGAAGTTAACAGGTGAATCACCTACGTGCTAAATAGGCTAGGTAGACGGAGATGAGATGCAAAACCAAATATTTTCAAGTCCAATAAAGAATAAACCCCGAGTTCAAGATGTCACTTGGGCCCATGGTTTAGAATCATAAACGGACAATATTTGCAGCAAAGCCCATCCAATTGAAGCCCAATAAGGCCCAAGTGAAAAGGCCAAGTTGTTGCATCATCACCTTAATAAAATAAGGTTTGAAATACTAAAGAAAGTCGGCCAAAAGTGGCCCAATAAAAGGGACTAACAACCAGCAATTTTAGTCATTTTCTCAAAGCCAAAAATCAAATTTCTTTCCAAGTTTCTCCTTGCTCTCTCTTCATTTTGTAAACCAGCCAAGGCTCACCACTAGGGTTCTTGAAGAGCACCTAATCCTTGAGGGATAAGGTAAGTAAGAATACCTATGGTTTGGTGTAATACTTTCATGAAAAACATAAAGAGTATGCTGGTTGTACTTGTGCAGGAATTTGAGACAGCATGTGTTTCAAAGATTGTTGTCCACGTTTCTTGTTAATTAAGAGGCTTTTCTCTTGCTGGTTGGCTGGATTATGAAGAAATATATATGCTTTTAACAAGGTTTGGTTCCTTAGTGATGTAATAAGGCTGCTACACCAGTTTTATCTTCTGCGAAAATAAGTTCTTATATGATATCTTAATTGTACTCTTAGTAAGAATTTGTGGACATAATATTGGGAATTGTTGCCTCATGTTTTTTATCTACTTGGGGACTATTTTAAGACTGTTTTAGGACTGTTTTTTTGTGTAAATATGTTCAGGACAGTTTGGTTGAGGTTGAGACAGATTTGGAATGGTTGACGTCGAAATGTAGCGAAGGGACGTAATGTTGTACGTTGTACTTTATGAGCTGTTGTAACACTGTTATAAGACTAAAACAAGCTAGATAAGACATGTATACGAGAATGTGTATTAGAAAATACGATTAGGAGTGGAAAGATTGAAAGAATACGCTTTGGTTGCTAATTCAGAGCTTGCTGCCCGGATATTATTTTTGGGTGAAATTGGACTACCAAGATGTGTCTATTAGCTGATAACACTAGTTTTATCACCTACTACGTTGTAGATAAGTATTTGGGGAAAGAGGATACTACTCCGAGGTAATAACGACGTAGTACAACAAGGTATGTAAGGCTACTTGATTTCCTATTACTTGGCATGAAATCTAGGTTCTTCCTTTGCACATACAAACTCCGACATGGCTACTAACCGTGTCTCCACTCTATACTATGTTCATATGTTCCCATACATAGACACTATCAAACCTGCATATGTACTTGGATACCTAGGATATATGAGTTCCTTTTTACCAATAAAGTCCATGTGTTGTTTGATCTCCTACATGTTTCATTAGTTGTGTAACTCTCTTTTCATTGTGATGTTTATATGTCACATGTCATGTCTGTACTCCTACAACTCTAAATGTTATGACCACCAAAAGAATCATCTGGAAAGTAAATAAAAGATAACTCAAAGTTGCTTATTGATGGGTGGTATCCTAGGGGTGGAAGAATCACCTAGCATGGGTAGATCCCATATTACGGGGGGATCCCATTGGTGAAAGGAAAGCCTAGCATGGGTAGATCCCAATATTCATTTACCATTGATCAGCTGGTCATTTACATGATATTTTGTGCACATATTATATAGTAAAGAAATGTAAAGTGATAAAAAGACATAAAGTACATGATTCCACAGTATGACTAAAGGTGGTCTTTTATCCTTACACACTAGTGTGTTATTTCATTTGAGTTCTTATTTCATATACAGTATTTCTTGCCTTACATATTTAGTACATTATCTCATACTAATGTCCCTTACGGAAGACCTGCATTTCATGTTGCAGGTGCCAGAGCTACTAGATCTCCCCCGTAAGAGTACAGGATTTCCAGTTTCTATTACTAAGCTCCAGGTTGCTTCGTGGCTTTTGTGTCTAGAGCTTGTGTTTTGTATTGTATAGTTTGTATGAGGCGGGGCCTGTCCCAAGCCATATGGATATTGTTCATTACCTAGAGGCTTTGTAGACAATGTAAATTAAAGTGTGGTCAAGTAGTGTACTGTAGACATCGTGGCTCCAATGGCCTAGTCTTATGCATTTACTTTTGGCTTGTTAATACATTTTATTTTCTTTTGACAGCATGTTGAATATGGGAACCTCTTAAATGTTCATAGCAGGTGCATAGTTACATGTTGGTTCTCCCGAGCCTTGTCAGCAACGGGTGCCAGTCCGCCTTAATGGGACTTAGGGCGTGACAAAAGTGGTATCAGAGCGGGTTGTCCTTGGGAGTCTACAAAGCCGTGTCTATGTATAGTCTTGTTTATTGATGTGTTGTGCACCACATTTATAAGAAGGAGGCTACGTGGCATTTAGGAGTTGTCATTTTCTTTTCATTCTTTAGATCGTTCCATAGAGCCAAGTGTTGTAGGTTGATTGTTTCTAATCTCTAGATTGTTTTGTACAGCAAGTATGCCTGAAACAAGGAAAAGTAAAGGCAAAGGGAAGGAAGTAGAAGTGGTAGTTGGTGTACCCAGTCGGGTGAGACAACGAAATGAGGCCCAAGATGAGTCTCTGTCACAAACATCTCCAGCTCCTGACGAACCAGGAAGTAGTGAAACTCCCCCAGAACCACCTACCGATGCTACCGTGCAGGATCTGAGAAATGCGGTCCAATTATTGACTCGTTTAGTTGCTGGCCAAAGTCAAAGACAAGAAGGTCCAGTTATAGGTACAAGTTGTGCGAATAGGGAAACTAGCAGGAGGATACACGACTTCCTTAATTTGGACCCTCCATCTTTTACCGAGTCAGATCCTAACGAAGATACGCAAGACTTCATTGATCAGATCCAACACATTTTGGATGTTATACATGTAAGCGGTACAAAGGTTGTGGAGCTGGCAACATATAGACTAAAGGGTGTGGCTATATTGTGGTATGAAGCTTCGAAGCAATCTAAGGGTATAGATGCACCTCCATCTACCTGGAAGGAGTTCAAAGGGGCATTTCTTGACCATTACTTGCCATTAATGATCTGAGAGGCCTGGGCAAATCAGTTTTTGAATCTCCACTAAGGGAATATGAGCGTGAGGGAGTATAGCCTTCAACTTAATTCCTTGGCCAGGTATGCTCTTAATGTTGTTGCTACTATGGCGGATAGAGTTCATCGATATGTGGATAGGTTGGATTCGTATCCAGTTAGAGACTGTACCATTGCTTCTTTGAATAAAGACATGGATATAGTGAGGATTCAAGCATTTGCACAAAAACTGGAGGATAAGAGGCAAAGAAGAAGGACACAAGAGTTAGAAAGGGGGACGTCTAAGAGGGCTAGATCTACAGGGCAGTTTGTACCGTTCCAAGGTGAGTTTAGACCTCGATTTCCTAATAGACCACCTACGCTATCATCCTCCTGCTCTGAAGTCAGTGCGCCACAACAACTTCAAGGGTCTAAAGGTGATCAGTTTAGTCAAAGAAGTGAGGGACAAGGTGCACGGACAACAGGATATTCGACAAGCCAGCAAATTTCTCCTAGGCAACCTTGCAAACATTGTGGGAGAAGTCATTTAGCTACATGTCGTGTTGGGATAGATGCTTGTTATTGGTGTGGCATACCAGGGAATATGATGAGAGATTGCCCAAGAAGATGTATAGGTGATATAGACTAACCTACTGGGTCAGCTGTTGCATCATCATCGTCTATTCCTCCATTAGGTAGGGGTCAGCAAACACCTGTAGGTCGTGGTAGAGGGTAAGCTAGCTCTAGTGGAGCCCAGAATCGCACTTATGCTCTGGGAAGTTGGCAAAATTTAGAAGCTTCACCCGATGTGGTCACAGGTACATTGTCCATCTTTTCACATAATGTGTATGCATTAATTGACCCTAGTTTTACATTATCATATATCGCTCCACTAGTGGCTGGGAAGCTTAAAAGAACACCTAAATTATTGAACGAGCCATTTGAAGTATCTACACCAACCAGTGAATCTATTATAGCTCAAAGGGTCTATTATAACTTTGTAGTAACTGTTTGTGACCGTGAGACATTGGCTGACCTTGTTGAGTTAGAAATGGTGGAATTTGATGTTATAATGGGTATGGATTGGTGAGCTTCTTGCTATGCCACTGTGGATTGCCAAACTAAGAGAGTGTATTTCCACTTTCCAAATGAGGCAGTCCTTGAATGGGAAGGCAATGTTGGGGAACCAAAGGGTAAGTTTGTTTCCTATTTTAAGGCAAGGAAGATGATGTCAAAGGGATATATATGTCATCTAGTTAGAGTAAGGGATATGGAAGCAGAATCACCAACTCTTCAATCTGTTCCTATAGTGAATGAATTCGTTGATGTGTTTTCCGAAGAGCTTCCAGGTTTACCTCCAGAATGAGAAATAGATTTTGGCATTGACTTACTTCCAGGCACTCAACCTATTTCTATCCCCCATATAGAATGGCCCAAGTAGAGTTACGTGAATTAAACGAGCAATTAAAAGATTTGCTAAAGAAGATTTTAATAAGACCTAGTGTGTCCCCTTGGGGTGCACCAGTGTTATTTGTACGTAAAAAAAATGGTACCTTGAGGATGCGTATTGACTACTGACAATTGAATAGGGTGACAATTAAAGACAAATACCCCCTCCCCAGGATTGATGATTTATTTGATCAATTACAGGGTGCCAAATGCTTTTCCAAAATTGATTTGAGGTTAGGTTATCACCAAGTGAGGATGAAGGAGAAAGATATACCCAAGACAGCCTTTAGGACACACTATGGTCACTTTGAATTTCTTGTTATGTCATTTGGGTTGACCAATGCACCAGCAGTTTTTATAGATTTAATGAAAAGGGTATTCAAGCCATTCTTGGATGTATTTGTGATAGTATTTATAGATGACATTTTGGTGTATTCAAGATCAGAAGAGGACCATGCAAATCACCTACGACAAGTATTACAAATTCTTCGTGATCGGCAATTGTATGCCAAGTTTTCCAAATGTGAATTTTGGTTAAAATCAATGGCATTCTTGGGTCATATTGTATCTAATGAAGGAATAAGGGTTGATTCAAAAAATATAGAGGCGGTGAAAGATTGGCCAAGGCCAACAACACCCACAGAAGTTCAAAGCTTCCAAGAGTTGGCAGGTTATTACGGAAGATTTGTTGAAGGTCTTTCTTCTACTTCTGCACCTCTTAAAAAGTTGACACATAAGGCGACAAAATGTCAGTGGAATGATGCATGTGAATGAAGCTTTCAAGAGTTGAAAAGCAAGCTAACTTCTGCACCTGTACTAGTGCTTCCAGAAGGCATAAAAGGGTATGCGGTGTATTGTGATGCTTCAAGGGTTGGCTTAGGGTGTGTACTAACACATCATGGTAGGGTAATTGCTTATGCCTCGAGACAACTGTGGCCACCTGAGAGAAACTACCCAACATATGACCTTGAGCTAGTAGCTGTTGTGTTTGCCTTGAAAATATGACGCCACTATTTGTATGGAGTTCATGTTGACATATATACTGATCATAAGATCCTACAGTACATATTTAAATAGAAAGACATAAATTTAAGGCAGCGGAGATGGCTGGAGCTAATAAAGGAATATGACGTTCATATACTATATCATCTAGGGAAAGCAAATGTGGTAGCCGATGCTCTGAGTCGTAAGGCAATTATTAATATTGTGAGCACTCCATAGTACGTCAAGGAGTGGCTAAGGATCTACGTTAACTAGCCAATTTGGGGGTTTACCTCCTTGAAACTCCATAAGAAGAGGTTTTTGTGCATAATGCTACAGTGTCTTCATTGGTAATGGAAGTAAGAGAAAAAGCAATTCAAAGATCCTATTCTTCAACGACTTAAGGAGAAGGTGAATCAAGGCACGATGAAGGACTTTAAACTTACCAAAAATGGAGTACTTTATTGCCAAAATAAATTGTGTGTTCCTAACATTAATGATCTAAGAAAGAGGATAATGGAAGAAGCCCATCATTCAAGATATTCCACCCATCCAGGATCAACTAAGATGTGTCATGACCTAAAGGGAATGTTTTGGTGGGAAGGCATGAAAAAGGACCTTGCAAAATTTGTGGCTCGATGTCCGAATTGCCAATGAATTAAGGTAGAGCACCAAAAATCGTGTGGTTATATGCAATGTATAGAACTTTTAACATGGAAGTGGGATATGATAAATATGGATTTTGTTACTGGGTTGCCTCGCTCATTTCAAAAGTTTGACTCCATATGGGTGATAGTTGATAGACTCACAAAGTCAGCACACTTCTTGCAAGTTAAGAGTCATTATACGACTAAAGAGCATGCAAAGCTATACCTTAAAGAGATAGTTAGGCTACATGGGGTCCCAATCTCCATTATATCTAATCGGGGAGTTCAATTCACTGCAAAGTTTTGGGAGTCCTTCCAAAGGAGCTTAGGGACACAAGTGAACTTAAGTACAACTTTCCACCCTCAAACAGATGGTCAAGCAGAACGCACCATTCAAACACTTGAAGATATGTTACGGGCTTGTGAATTGGTCTTTAAAGGTAGTTGGGTGGACCATTTGCCACTTATTGCATTTGCCTATAATAATAGCTACCATTCAAGCATCAAGATGGTACCGTATGAAGCTTTGTATGGAAAGAAATGTAGATCACCTATAGGATGGTTTGAAGTGGGTGAAACCACCTTGCTTGGCCCAGATCTAGTCCAACAAGCCATGGAAAAAGTCAAGGTAATACGACAACGGCTAGAAACAACCCAAAGTCATCACAAATCATATGCGGATGCTAGAATAAGAGGACTGGAATTCTCAGTAGGAGATTGGGTATTCTTAAAGGTGTCTACAATGAAAGGTGTTATGAGATTTGGTAAGAAGGGGAAACTAAGCCCACGTTATATAGAGCCATATAAGATTATTAAAAGGTTTGGACAGGTTGCATATGAATTAGAGCTAACCCAGGAGCTTTCAATGGTTCATCCAGCTTTTCATGTCTCAATGCTTCGAAAATGCATGGGTGACCCATCTCGTATCACTCCTATTGAAGATATGCAGGTTGCAGAAGATCTCACCTATGAAGAGGTACCTATTGCTATCCTAGATCGTCAAGTTAAAAAGCTAAGGAATAAGGAAATACCTTCAGTAAAGGTACTTTGAAGGAACCAGCAGGTAGAAGAGATAACGTGGGAGGCTGAGGAAGCAATAATGTCTAAATACCCTTATTCATTTGAAGCTAAAGAGGATGTCCAAAATGCAGAGTTGAGGGATTAGTAGGTACATGAATTTGAATTCTTAATATATTGTCAAAAGTTTGTTTACATGAAAGTTTGAACTTGTATGACCTATACCATTTATGCTAACATTTGGGGACGCATGTTCCTGGGGGGAGGGAGGATGTAACACCCCACATCTTACATGTACTAGTCCAACACATGTGAAACATGATATGGCGGGATCAAAGCAGTGCACATTTTTAAAAGTGCTTGAATTTCAGATTAGAGGACTATATGTACGTCTAATGCTCAAGATGACCGAGTGTATATAAGTTTTAAGTCAAGTTAAGGAGATCGTGACCTTGAATGAAGTGAAAGAAGTAAGGTGCTTGTGAGACTTAGGAAGCTAATAGGTGAGTCACCTACGACCTTAGCTTAAATAGGCTAGGTAGACGGAGACGAGACCCAACACCTAAGTTGTTCAAGTCTGATAAAGAATAAACCCCGAGTTAAGGATGTCATTTGGGCCTATGGTTTAGAATCATAAAAGGACAATATTTGCAGCAAAGCCCATCCAATTGAAGCCCAATAAGGCCCAAGTGAAAAGGCCAAGTTGCTGCATCATCACCTTAATAAAATAAGGCTTGAAATACAAAAGAGAGTCGGCCAAAAGTGGCCCTATAAAAGGGACTAACCGCCAGCAATTTTAGTCATTTTCTCAAAGCCAAAAATCAAATTTCTTTCCATGTTTCTCCTTGCTCTCTCTTCATTTTGTAAAGCAGCCAAGGCTCACCTCTAGGGTTCTTGAAGAGCACCTAATCCTTGAAGGCTAAAGTACAGTAAAAATACCTATGGTTTGGTGTAAGTTTTCCATAAAAAACATGAAGAGTATGCTGGTTGTACTTGTGCAGGAATTTGGGATAGCATGTGTTCCAAAGATTGTCGTCCACTTTTCTTGTTAATTAAGAGGCTTTTCTCTTGTTGGCTGGCTGGATTATGAAGTAATATTTATGTTTTTAAAAAGTTTTGCTTCTTTCGTGATGTAATAAGGCTGCTGCACCATTTTTATCTTCCGCGAAAAAGGGTTTTTATATGATATCTTAATTGCACACTTAGTAAGTATTTGTGGACTGAATATTAGGAACTGTTGCCTCATGTTTTCCATCTACTTGCGTACTATTTTAAGACTGTTTTAGGACTGTTTTATGTGTAAATATGTTGAGGACAGTTTGGTTGAGGTTGAGACATATTTGGAATGGTTGACGCCGATATGTAGCGAAAGGACGTAATGTTACGTTGCCTACTTGCGTGTTGTGCAGAGTTGTTGTATTTTGTAAGATGTTGTAACACAGTTACGGGACTAAAACAAGCTGGATAAGACATGTAAATGAGAATGTGTATTAGAAAATACGATTAGGAGTGGAAAGGTTGAAAAAATACGCTTTTGTTTCAAATTTAGAGCTTGCTGCCCGGGTATTATTTTTGGGTGAAATTGGACTACCAAGATGTGTCTATTAGTAGCTAAAACTAGTTTTGTCACCTACTATGTTGTAGATAAGTATTTGGAGGAAGATGATACTACTCCGAGGTAATAACGACGTAGTATAATGAGGTATGTAAGGCAACTTGATTTCCTATTACTTGGCATGAAATCTAGGTTCTTCCTTGGCACATAAAGGCACATACAAACGCCGACATAGCTACTAACCGTGTCTCCACTCTATACTATGTTCATATGTTCCCATACATAGCCACTGTCAAACCTGCATATGTACTTGGATACAAGGATATATGAGTTCCTTTTTACTAATAAAGTCCATGTGTTGTTTGATCTCCTACACGTTTCATTAGTTGTGTAACTCTCTTTTCATTGTGATATTATCTTGTATGGTTGTTTATATGTCACATGTCATATCTATAGTCCTACAACTCTAAATGTTATGACCACCAAAAGAATAATCTAGAAAGTAAATAAAAGATAACTCAAAGTTGCTTATTGATGGGTGGTATCCCAAGGGTGGAAGAATCACCTAGCATAGGTCGATCCCATATTACGGGAGGTATCCCAGGGGTGAAAGGAAAGCCTAGCATGGGTCAATTCCGATATTGATTTACCACTGATCAGCTGGTCATTTACATGATATATTGTGCACAGATTATACAGTAAAGAAAGGTAAAGTGATAAAAAGACATAAAGTACATGATTCTATAGTATGACTAAAGGTGGTCTTGTATCCTTACACACCACTGTGTTATTTCATTTGAGTTCTTATTTCATATACAATATTTCCTCCCTTACATATTCAATACATTATCTCGTACTGACGTCCCTTACGGAGGACCTGTATTTCATGCTGCAGGTACAGGAGCTACTAGATCTCCCCAGTAAGAGTACAGGATTTCTAACTACTATTACTAAGCTCCAGGTTGCTTCGGGTCTTGTGTGTCTAGAGCTTGTGTTTTGTATTGTACAAGCTTGTGCTTCGGGGCCTGTCCCAACCTATATGGATATTGTTCCTTACCTAGAGGCTTTGTAGACTATGTGAATTAAAGTGTGGTCAAGTAGCGTTCTGTAGACATCGTGGCTCCAACGACCTATTCTTATGCATTTACTATTGGCTTGTTAATATAGTTTACTTTTTTTGGACAACATGTTGAATATGGAAACCTCTTAAATGTTCATAGCAGGTGCATAGTTATTTGTTGGTTCTCCCGAGCCTTGTCAGCAACGGGTGCCAGTCCGCCTTAATGGGACTTAGCGCGTGACAAGAACATTCTCCAAATCCTCACCAATTTCCTCAATCGATTCCATGATTCTCAAGAGCTTTCATTAGAGTTTAAGAATTCAATTGAAACCTTCAAGTCTCCTCAAGTTCTCTCCAAGTAAATTCAAGGTTTAACATATATTGGTCTTCCGTCCATGGGTTCTTCCACCCGTGGAGTCCCAAAACTATTTTAATTAAATTACATAATTTCAAGGACTAATTTCTTATGGGTACTTACCATTATTACTCTTATGCATGAAATATGTTTGAAATTTGTTAGATGTTGTTTTATTGATGCATGGGCTTCTATAGAGGAATAAAATTATGATACATGTTTTACACTAAAGCTTTTTATGCTATGATATCTTAAAAGACTAGTAAGTGTTATGGGTTTTTGAATGGATTTCATGATACCCAAATAGGGGTTTCACTATAATGTTGGTGGGTTGCTTTGAATAATTCTTAAATGACTTTATGTTACTCCTCTCATGTTCTTTACTCTTGAATTGATGATTTTAAGAATAGGTACACATACCCGCCATGGTTTGACTAAAGTTATATGGCAAGCTTCTTATGTTGATGAAAGTACTATGGCATGATATGCAAGTTATGAATGTTGTGAATAATTAAGGTCTATAAGCATGTTATGAATCCATGAGAATGTTGTGAAAGTTATGGATGATGTGAAACTCTTTTATGATGATATGATGAATTTGGTGAGCTATTCCTACGATACTACTATGAATTATGAAGTTATGATGATATGACTATGTATACAAATTGAGTGTTCCATGGGATGTTGACCCAGCACCGAGAGGACCATGGTTTTTAGCCATTGTCCCTTAACTATGTACCACTATAAGATACTTTCTGAAACCTACCAAAAAGTCCATACTATAAGGTAGGATAAATTATGGCTCCTACTGAAAAGGTTATAACATAGGGTAAGGACATTTCTAAACCCCTACAAAAAAATGTTATGCCATTAGGTAAGGTTACATTATGACACATACCGAAAAGGCTATGCTGTAAGGTAAATAGATTTAGTAAGACTCTCTAAAAAGCTGATACTGCAAGGTGAGCGGATGGTTTACCTTGGAAAAGTAGACCACTTCTTTTTCAGTGTGGACTGAACATTAGGATTAGAAGTAGTAGCTCGCTTGGTCTTACATACCAGTTATGATCCTTTCCCACTCATGTATGTCATGTGATTTGGTTATTTTCCATGCATGCTTCGACTAAGGAATTTATCATTCATGTCATATTGAGCTTATATCTGTTGTATATGATTATGCATCTTGTTAATTAATAATTATGTCTTTGTTGCATTGTACCCTGCATACATAGTCCTTTCCAAGTACTTACACATACTTTTTCCCTGCATGTTCTAATCATGTTGGGACCGGAGCTCCTATTCATCCTTCACCACTTGGCTAGTTGGCTTGCTTGAAGATTGCTACTGATGGGTCCTATACTTCAGGGACAATATCCACTTTCCTTTCATGCTTACATTAAGAGTTGTCTATTTTTGAAGATTTACTTTTGAAGGTGAACTCAGGAGATGTTTTGGCCTCTGTTACACTCATGTTAGAGGTATCATTTGTGTTATGTAATAATTTGTTGACTCTTACAAAGCTTGTGTAATAATTTAAGACTTTGTTTAGACCCTGCCCTTTTTATGTGTTGCTGAATGTTGATGCATGTGATGAAAGTCCTAAGTCCCTATTCCTCCCCATATCTTGAATTATACTTACCCTCCCCTTAGTCATTATTTGTTTTGTGATAGTGGAAATTCCTATTCCCTTTCTATCCCCATAGCTTGAGTCCAATACCTCGATTCCCTTAGAATTATTTACTTTACGTTTATTTGTGCTTCCACAACCAAGGATGGCCTTACATATGCTTAGAGGCTTGTTAGGGGTACCTTTGGGTTCCCCATTTGTTGTGTCACATCTAGGCCCTAGGCTTGGGTCGTGAAAAAACCTATGACTTCTATCTTTTTTCTTATGTTTGTGAGATACTTTGAGATTTGTTATCATTTCTTTTGAGGGTGATCTAGGGACACGTCCTATCCTCTTTCTAGTGTAGTGCTTAAAAGCATTATTGGACATGGTGTGTTGGGATGTTTTCTAGTACTCTTGGTGTGTTGGGATCTACGTTTTCTGGTACTCTTATTTCACTCGTATGGTTTGGCTTGTAAGTCTATTTTCTAGTTTTTGCTTAATGATTTTGATTCATTGCCTAAAAATACTTATTATATGCAAAGAAGAATGATTAGGATTCCTATTGATCCCTAGTTGTTGTGTCACACCTAGGGTCTAGCTTGGGTCGTGATACATGATTTGAGTTGAAAGTTGGAGTAAAAGTATGAGTTCACAATCTATAGACTTGAAACCATGAAATTAACATAGATTCACGCAAAATCATGTAGTTTAAGTTCATTTGAATAATAATTGAAGGAACCCAATCATCATTTCATAATCCTAAGTATCTCCTAGACAAAACTACTCATAACTGATAGCCTTCAAAGCATAGATAACACCAACATGAGTGATGTGTACCCCTCAAGACCATTCACAAAGATTCAAGGAAAAGATCTTCAAGGCTACAAGGAATGTTCATGAAAAAGGAAGTATTTAGAGGAGCTTGAAGGTCACCAAAGAAAGGCTTACAATGTGCGTAAGGCTATCAAGGTGAGAAGAAGGAAGAAAAGAGACCTTGTGTGCAAATGGCTATTACTTGAATTCAAGGATTTGAAAAGAAGGCAACCAAACAAGGCCCTTACTCATTAAGGGTAACATTGTAAAGAAAACGTCTTCTTTTATTTACTTAGTATAAATAGTCATATTTTTTAATTTGGAAGACTTAGACTATGTTGAATATTGAATTCTCAAATTGTAGTATCTTCTTAATGAGTAATCAGGTTGAACTCTTAGAATTGTTAGTTGACTTATTTGCTTGATTAATTACAGTGTTGCCCATTTGTTGTTCTTGGTTTCCTTTAATTCTTCTTGCTAGGATTTTAGTTGGGTTGTCGAAATCAATTGAGAGGTAAGGGTTTTAGTCCCTTGTTTCCCATAGGTTCCATAGTTTAAATTCAATCCACATATCCTTTTCTTTTGTTCCATTTTCTTTCCCTTTCTTGTTTGATCTTTATCATTAACTCATGTAATATGGTGTAAATTCATGTATAAGTGAGGAAAAATAGTTTCAATTCAAATCGTAATGTATGACATTTGAAGTAACGTCAAAAACACTATAAAATTCTTGTACTTGATAAAAAAAAGAATTGATTGGACTCTATTGGTGAAAGGTACGCATGGATGAAGCCCACATACCTAAGATGGAAACCTAGATAAACCCTTGATAAATGAGATTGTGAAACTTGAGGAAAACCAAGATGCTAAGTTCTTTAGACTTGGGAGGAAACTTGGGAGGAATAAATCTTTATTTACTTATGATTTTTGTGAATAAAGTTTAATGGGAGTGTTTTTGTAGTGTAGCGCAGTAAGGGTATCCTTTAGAAACAAAATTATAAAGACCTGGACCTCAAGAGGCCTAAACGATGCTAAAAAATCTAGTTTCCAGAAGTTTATGACCAAGGTGCCCCTCCAGGGACACTCCCACGAGTCGTGGAGAGGTCCACAAGCAATGGAAGCATCCGTTGGGTGACCCATAGCTTGGATCATGGCTTCATGTGTCTTAAGAGGGTATTTTAGTCTTTGTAGCCCTCCATGGCACCTCACATGAGCCATGGTCCTCACCACTGGCCGTGGAAGGGGCTCATGGTAGGTGCCCCAGCCTTCATGCCAAGAATTTTGCTAAGGAAGCCACATGGAGACCCTTGTACAGGTCATAGCCTACCACAATCATGGTGGAGGTCTCGATCAACCTGCCACAATCCATTGTGGGTTTCTCGTGAAGCCCTCTCCAGAAAATATTGTTCTAAATATAATAAAATTAACATCTCAGAACTTGGGTCATTTGTATGGACCGTTGTATGATCAGTGTACCGTTGTACGGAACCATGAAGCCTTTAGTGGAGATGTCCTTAGAATAAATTTTTCTAAGTGTCTGAGAAAGCATTTTCATGGGCACTTTGTATGGTTAGTGCACTTTTGTACTGATCGTTGTGCTTTTGTTTTGGGACCCCTAGAAACTTTTTACAGTTTGCTTCATTGATGGTCTTTTCATAATGTGGGTTTATTCTAAAGCTATTTTAGGACCTTGGAACCTATCCTAAGCCCCTAAATCAGATTATACTCACCTTCACACTCATTCATTCACATTACATTCAAATTCTAGAATTCAATTCCTAAGTTCTTTCTTCAAGTCTAGTATTGGCGAATTCATGCTAGGATTTCAAGAAGGCTTTCGATTGAAATCAATTCTATCCTAATTCTTCTAGTTATCCAAAGTATGTGGGATTGATTCATGATCTCTTTCAATCATGAAGACTCCAAACAATTCTTACTTCTTAATTTGTAAATTTCAAGCTTACTTTAAATATGGGTCTTCTGTTAATTTGATTAAATTGAGTTTGAACTGTACTTCATTGATGTTTTTACTATGATTTAAGCTCTAATATGTTGGATTGCATTGATACTATAAAAGTTTCAATATGCGTGTCCTTTTAAATGAATATATGCATGGGTAATTTGAAGTATGTTTTCATTGATGATTTCTTCATCGATTTACTATGATTTCATTATATTATGATGATTTAACTATGAATTCCTAGTATCCATGCCATCCATTCATTCCTCATGGCATATGCATAGATTAATAAGTATTTTCATTAAGTTCATGATGTCGGTAAAGATCAAATTATGATTATGATGATGTTTTCAAGCAAGTACGGTTATGATATGACACGTGATCACATAATGTCTATGATAGGGCTCATGAGCCCTATGGGTGTTTACACCAACATGTACAAGTATGAATGAGCTAACCCTATGCATGTATTCATGAATAAAAGTGTCAATTGGATTTTTAAGCAATGTATGCATGATTATGAAGTATGTTTAGCTTTCAAACCCAGATGTACATGATTTTGATTTTGAAAAAGACTTATTCCTCTTTTTCAAGAATGTATATTTATATGTATTCTTGTGGGATGATAACTTAGCACCACGGGGACTTTTCTGAGGGGGACCATCCCTAAGGGTCCGTATGCAAATCCTCAAGTCCCGTAACAATTTGGAAAACAGAGGTTCATGTTTAAGCACCTATTTATGGATTATTATGAAAAAGATCAATCTTTGGAAAGTAGATCACCCCTTTATCCTGTGTGTGGCAGACAACAGAGTTCCAAGTAGTAGCTCTCTTGGTATTATACCGGTGGGGGTCACATCCTCATATGTTGAAGTATATGGCATTCACGCATCACGGATTTCATGGTATATTAATATTATATTCTTTTCTATACACTTCTTTTTATATATATGCCCTTGTCATCTAACATTGGTTGCAGGTTAATAAGTTCATAAGCATTTGCATGCCCGCATACTTAGTACATTCGAACGTACTAAAGCATACTTTTTGCCTACATAAACTAACCTTGTAGGTCAGGAGAAGGTTCCATGTTGTATGCTATTTGCGGATGACATTGTACTTATTGATTAGGCTCAGGCTATAGTTAATGATAGATTGGAGGTTTGGAGACATACTTTGGAATCCTATCACCACCCGGACCTAGGGTCTAGGAGTGACAATGCAAATAAAAATCTAAGAGTCCCCAAACAAGGATCAAAGTATCCATACTCATATCATCGGTTCAGAAGCATATTAAAGATTGTAAACACATAGTTCAAGAAATGGAAAAGTAGGACTCACTCTATAGGGATGTCGTAGGGATAGGGATTAACATGGATTCATATAACACGTAACACAAAAAGATTAAGGGATGGGTAAGTATGACTCACTCTATGGGAGAAATGGGACTTAGGATCTTCCACATCATAGCATAAATCCATATCACAACACTCATAATGAATCCATAATAACCATATCCAATAGGTAGTCATAATCATATTCTCCAAATATAACAACACATAGCATATACCCGTACAAGAGTCGATAAGAATTCCAATAATGCCTCTAGTCATAAGATAGGACGGGGGATAAGATATGTCCCTGGCTCACCCTTAAAGTATGGAGACATGCAATGCATATGACTTATACAAACCTACATTCAATATTAGTTGAAAAGGGCACATAATATAGAAAGAGATATATAGCAAGGAAAAGTAATATGACAATATGCCATGAAATCCATGATGCATGAAATGACATAATGCTCATATATATAGGGGATGGGACCATAACCGACATGTGAAACTCATGTGAGCTATTACATGAACTTCCTGATGTAGACTTCCTATCGGGTGAGAAAAGATTACTTGCCAAAGGTAATCTACACCACACCTTATGACCCGGTCATTTCGTTGTGATGGTTACCTTCCTTAAGACCCGGTTATTTCATTGGATGGACACCATCCTTATGACCCGGTCATTTTAGATTGATTTCTAGTATCATATCATATCAATGTGTAGCCAATCCTTACGACCCATTCATTTTGGTAATGGCTATCACATACCTATGCTGGCACAAAGTTCGAGGAAAGGGAGAGGACCCTAGGGGTTAGCCCTAATGCCCCAAATCCATTTGGTGCTAAAGCATCACCCCACAAGAATACTTATACGTGTATGCTTTTAATAGAGGCACAGGTCATTTCAAATCATTTCAATGCACACTTGAGATAAAGAGACAACGTTCTTCATAATCATTCATACTTGGGCTCTAAAGCTAAATCACATTTCAATCCATACTTTTCAAGCATAGGAATAGCTCATTCACAATAACAATATGGTATAAACACCCAATATGGTTAATGAGCCAATAACAATAGATATTTATGTGATCATATTCCTATCATAACCATATATGTAATCTTAACTCACCAAAATCATTTTCATAAAAACATATGTAAGCTTAACCCACCGATAATTCCATAAAATCCAATGTTCATGAATGCATATGTCATGAATGATATGTGAATAGCAATGGGCAATGTAGATTCAATCTTAAATAATCAATACAATATGAAATTCAAGTAAATTCTTTAGTAAAATCTACGTTCAAATCCTAATTTAGATTACCTATGCTTAAATCCTACTATAAACAGACAGTGCATACTTAAACTTTCATAATAGTCATGCAATTAAACATTTAAGCACTTAAGTCAATTTAAAAACATCAATAAAGCATTTCCCATACTTCAATTGAATCAAATAAATACTAATATTAAAATTCCATAGAACAAGTGTAAAAGAGTTGGGGTCTTCTTGGTTGAAAGGTATCAAGAATCAATCCCACACACCTTAGCTCACCAAGAATAATATGGAAAAAATTTGATGAAGAAGAGAGCATTTTCTTAATCTTCAAGACAATCTTCCAAGGGTCTCTTTAGGGCCTTAAGAGAGTGTTTGAATATAATCCTTAGTGTGAGAATGAATTTGAATGAGGAAGGAATAGTATAGGCCATTTGAATGTCTTGGGTTAGCATAGGAAGTCACAAAAGTCCCTGAGGAGTAGTAGTAATTACAAAAAAGCCATTAATGAAACAGAATAATAATTGTTTCCAGGGTCCCATGAGAAGGTCTCACGGTCCATACAAGGTTACATGGTCTATGAGCCCTTCTATGAAGCCTTACTTCCTCAAAATAGAGAGAATACTGCACAGACGAGCTTTACAAAAACGGGCATAACTTTTTGATCGAACTCGAACTTAGGTGAAACCGGATGCGTTAAAAAGATAATTCAAAGAGATTCCATTTGGTAGGTCGTAGTCTACCCTTTTATTTTTGTGCTAAGAGATATGACCATCTAAACTTGACCCTTCTATCGGTTCTATTGAAAAGCTTAGCCAATGGAATTTCTTTGAACTTGGCTTGATAAATGAGACACATGATGACCCTAAACTACATAAATAAGCTTGGATTGAGGGATTGAAAGTGAATTTAGCTTGAGCTTAAACGTTTCTTGTGAATCCTATGATTAGAAGCGTTTGAGCGAGTGAATGAAAAGCGAAATGTTAGAATAAAAATTGATAGTAATGAAGGAGTTTAAATTGATTTAAGGGTCCTGTATAGGGAACACAGTCCGTACAAAGATACACGAACTGTATGCCCTTCCATGATCCAATGTGTAGAAAAATCTCGACTAACTTAGGTCCGAGACAATAATTCCATCCTTAGAAAAATTCATGCCAACACCCATAACGAGCACATCATAATCCGTGAGAGGTCACACGGATCGTGTGGCCGTCGGTGATACTTCACTTAGGAAATTCTCCAAGACAATGTTCTGAGACGGTGATCCATACATAGAAAGTTTTCACATCAACGCCTATACGGTGGTCTTCACGGCCCTTGAATAGGTCAACGGTCTGTGAGAGATTCATGTGTGATGTGCCTTAGCCGAAATGTGCAAGGCCAAGGCGCCATCACAAAAGCCAATACACGGTTCATAAAGAGACACAGACCATATGGGGTCTTTGTGGTGTGAGACTTGGTCTTGAACTCTAAAGTTAAGGCCAATACACTACACACAATGCCAAGGGTCACCTTAAGGCCACTCCATATGGCCCATGGAGGCTTCCATAAGGTGTCACCTTGGTCAAAAACTTTCCGGAAATTTTTTTTCAAGCACCATTAATGTCATTCAAAGTAAGGGTCCTTACATCATCTCCCCTTTTGGGAACATTCGTCGTTGTATATGCTAGAACTTGACTTGAAAGGCTTGAAATGGACATGAAACATCCAAACACAAAGATACGACGCATATTTCATCATTTGAAAACCAATAAGTCATTGAAACTCATATCAAAACACCTTTACATTATTAAAAACATTTTAAATCATTTCCGTGCACATGTATGCATATCATGTCATGAAACAGAAGAGTGAAAGAATTAGGACCACTTGGACTTAGAAGAACCTAATATCGTAGGCTCGAGTAGATTGGAAGAGATGGGGATATTGTTTCATCATGTCCAACTCCGCCTCCCATGTAGCACTCTCCACGTGTTGATTCTCCAAATCACCTTAACCGAAGTCACGTCCTTGTTACAAAACCGCTTCACTTGCCCACCCAAGATCTTAATCGGGGATTCCTTATGAGACACGTTTTCTCTCAAGTTCAACACCTTCCAAAGGCATAATTGAACTACGACCACCAATCAATTTCCTCAAAATAGACACATGGAAAACCGGGCTAATAGAACTCAAATCTTGAGGTGAACCCAATATATAGGCCACATTCTCAATCCGCTCAACAATCTCATAAGGACCTATATTTCAGAAACTTAATTTTCCCTTCTTACCAAAAGGCATCACATTCTTCATGGGTGAAACATTCACATATACCCAATCACCAATAAGAAACTCAAGATCCCTCTTCCTAACATCCGATAAGACTTTTGATGACTTTGAGCCATTTTCAACCTCTCCCCACTCAACTTCACCTTCTCCATGTCCTGCAACAGAAAATCCTTGCCGATTAATTCCATCTGACCTAACTCAAACCATTCTACCGGGAACGTACATCTCCAACATACAAAGCCTCAAATGGTGCCATACCAATGCTAGCGTGAAAGATACTTTTATAAAAAAAATCAATGAATGGTAGATGATTATCCCAATTGCCCTTGAATTCCAACACACAAGCCCTCAACATGTCCTCTAAAGTATGAATTGTCCCTTTAGCTTGTCCATCGATTTGAGGAGATAAAGCGGTACTTAACTTAACCTTAGTACCAAGTCCCCTTTGAAAGAATCTTCAAAAGTGTGAAGTAAATTGGGTGCCACAATCCGATATGATAGACCTAAGTATCCCAGGCAACCTCACGTACTCTTGGATATACAACCTCGCACAATCTTCTGCACTAAACGTAGTATTGACTGGTAGGAAATGAGCCAATTTAGTCATCCGATCAACAATAGCGAAATTGAATCAAATTTCCTTCAGGTTGGGGCAAACCAACCATAAAATCCATGTTTACATCTTCCCACTTCTATGTAGGAATATCAATATATTGAAAAACCACCAGGCCTTTGATGCTCTACCTTCATTTGTTCGCAATTAGAGCGTTCAAATACAAATGTAGCTACGTCCTTCTTAATACCATGACACCGATACATTTCCCTCAAATTCTGATACATCTTTGTTGATCCCAAACATATGAATAAAGAGAGTGGTGGGATTCACTCATAATTTCCTCCCTAAGATCATCAACATATGGAACACAAATTGTCCTTGGTACTGAATTGAACCAACACCCTCTTGGGAGAAAACCTCTATTTTATTTTTGGCAATCAACCTCTTCAATACAACCAATGATAGGTCTAAGTCTTGCTTTTCCTTGACATCAACAATCACAGAAGATTTAGCCTCATTCTGGACATGAACGAAACCATCTTTATATTCACTCAACTAGTTCCCCAATCTTGTCAAACGATGCACCTCCCTTACCAACTCCCTTTTGGACTCATTTAAAAGATCAGCTACAGCATTTTCCTTGTCTGGAATGCATTATGGCCCCCAAAGTAATTCTCCTTATTTGATAGGGAGGGATAAAGATAGAAAATCTTAAGACACGCTCCATTACACGATATGAATCATGAAAAGGTGGAACATTTCCTAAAATGCCTTGTAGCCTCCTACGCATAGATGTGGCTCGCTTCACACCCATGAATAAGACTCTACTTGAAGTGGCATGTTGGAATCCAAGAACCATTTATAAACCTAGTGATCTGATACCATCCCTATCACGACCCAAACCTAGGGTCTCGAAATGACATGGCGAATTGGAACCCGAGAACACCCAGACAAGCCTCAATGTATCCATACTCATATCATTAGTTCAGAAGCATATTAAAGATAGTAAATACATAGTTCTAAAGGACATAAAAGTAGGACTCACGCTATGGTGATGTCATAGGGATAGGGATTATGGATTCACATAACACATAAATACTAAGGGGCAGGTAAGTATGACACTCTATGGAGGCAAAATGGGACTTAGGATCTTCCACATCATAGCATAAATCCTTATCATAATACTTATAATCAATCCATAATAATCATATAAAATAGGTTGCCATAATCATAATCACCAAATACAACACATAACATATACCCATAGAAGAGTCTACAAGATGTCCAACAAAAACTCTAGTCATAAGATAGGACGGGGGCCAAGACATGTCTCGGGATTATCCTCAAAGTAAATAACATAGACGGAAGCAATATAGGTAGAGGAATAGTGGCATTTCGTTGGAAGATCAGACTCACCACAACAAATGTCTCAAATTTGATCCAACCATCAAATGGTGGATGAAGGTAGTCTTTGATTCCTACATGGTTAGATCATGTAGGAAAAACATATGTGTTAGTAACTTTGAATTTACAAAGTATGCGGATATGCAATGCATAGGACCTATCCAAACCTGCATATAACGTTAGATAACAAGAGCACATAATATAGAAAGAGATATATAGCAAGGAAAAGTAATATAACAGTATGCCATAAAATTCATGATGCATGAAATGCCATAATGCTTATAGTGGGGATGAGACCATAACCAACATGTTAAACTCATGTGAGCTATTACATGAATTTGCCCAATGTAGACCTCCTATCACGTGAGAGAAGATTACTTGCCAAAGGTAATCTACACCATACCTATAACCTAGTTATTTCAGTGTGGTGGCCACCTTACTTATGACCTAATCATTTCTGAAGGATTTCCAGTATCATATCATATCATATCAATGTGTAGCCATTCCTTATGACCTAGTCATTTCTATAATGACTACTATATACCTATACTTGCACATAGTTCAAGAAAAGCGAGATGACTTTTGGAGATAGCCCTGATGCCCCCAATTCATTCGGTGCTATGTCACTGTCCCCCAAGAATAATTATACATAACATGCTTTCAAAAGATGCACAAGTCATTTCAAAACATTTCAATGCACACTCTGGCTCAAGAGCCAAGATGTGACGATCCTCCCTCTGCCGGTCTTAGGGCTCACCCCCTCACGTCATCGGTCTTGGGGCTCACCCCTGCAGCTCAATTGGTGATAGGCAATCCTCCTTGAGAGGATGTAAAGGGCCAGAGGTTCCGGGTTCGAATCGCATGAAGCGCTGCAACGTGAAGGGTGGATTGAACTGCCCATACCCTGGCTACACAACACATATGTATGTGATTGAGGTTGAGTGACGCCGTGAGGGGGTGAGCCCCAAGACCGGTGCTGTGAGGGGGTGAGCCCCAAGACCCGCAGAGGGAGGATCGTCACACAAACATTGTTCATAATCATTTATACTTGGGCTTAAAAGCGAAGTCACATTTCAATCCATTCTTTTCAGGTATAGGAATAGCTCATTCACAATAACAATATGGTATAAACACCCAATATGCTCAAAGAGCCAATAATAATAGACATTTATGTGATCACATTCTTCTCATAACCATATATATCATCTAAACTCACAAAAAACATTTTCATAAAAATATGTGTGAGCTTAACCCACCCATAATTCCATAAAATGCAATGCTCATAAATGTGTATGCCATGAATGATATGTGAATAGCAATTGGCAATATAGATTCAATCCTAAGTCATCAATACAATATGAAATTTAAGTAAATCCATATGTAAAATACCCATTCAAATTACAATTTGAATTACCCATGCCTAAATAATACTTTAAAGGGGCAATGCATACTCAAATCTTCATAATAGTCATGCAATTAAACATTTAAGGGCTTAAATCAATTTAAAATCAACAATAAAGCATAGTCAATCAATTGAATCAAGTAAACACTAATCTTAATATCCTATAATTAAAGTAAGTTCAAATTCCATAAAATAAGTGTAAAAGAGTTTGGGTCTTCTTGGTTGAAAGGGACAAAGAATCAATCCCACATACCGCATCTAACCAAGAAAAATTAGGAGGAAATTTTATGAAGAAGAGATCCTTACTCTAGGGGAGTTTTTAAGAGAGAATTTGAATAATCCTTCGTCTGAGAATGAATTTGAATGAGGGAGGAAGAGTATAGATCATTTGAATGTCTTAGGATAGCATAGGAAGTCACTAAAGTCCATTAGGAGTAGCCATAATTACAAACAAATCATTAATAAAACGGAGTAAGAATAGTTGCCAAAGGTCCCGTGAGAAGGTCTCAAGGTCTGTACAAGGTCACGGGGTCCTTTAGCCTTTCTATGAGGCCTCACTTAGCCAAAACTGGGAAAACGCTACACGGATGGGCTTTTAAAAAGGGGCATAACTTCTTGATCCAAACTTGAAATTAGATGAAACTTGATGTGTGGGAAACTCAAGGTCATTTTGTGCTAAGAGATATGATAATCTAAAGTTGACCCTTCTATCTATTCTTGTGAAAAGCTTAGGTAATAGTATTCCTTTGAACTTGGCTTGATGAAGGAGACCCATGATGACCCCAAACCACATAAATAAGCTCTGATTTTGGTCTTGAAAGTGAAATTAGCTTGAGCATGAGGGTTTCATGTGAATCCTCCGATTCGAGCTCAAAAAGAGGATTTGTAATGAATTTGACAAGTGAATAAGAACAAATAGTAATAAAGGATCATAAACTGATTCAAGAGTCCCATAAAGGGGTTACATAGTCCATACAAAGAATGATGGACCGTATGCCCTTCCGTGATCCATTACATAGAAAATTCTCCACTGATGAATGTCCAAGACGGTAATTCCATACTTAGAAAAATTTCATGCCAACACCCATACTGAGCACCTCACGGTCCATGAGAGGTCACACGGACCGTGTGGCCTTCCGTAGTAATTCACCTAGAAAATTCATCAATGGCAAAGTTTCAAGGCGGTGATCCCATACTTAGAAACGTTTTACACCAACGCCCATATAGAAAGCTTCGTGGCCCCTTGAATAGGTAAATGGTCCATGAGAGGTTCCAGTGTGATGTACCTTAGCCAAAATGTTTTTTCAAGGACACCCGGACCGTGTGGGGTCTATATGGTATGAGACTTGGTCTTGAACTCCGAAGTTAAGGCCAACACACTACACATAAGCCAAAGGGTCACCTCAAGGCCCCTCCACACAGCCCGTGTTGGCTTCCGTAAGGTGTCACCTTGGTCCAAAACTTCCAGCACAAAATTTACAAGCACCATTAAGGTTATATGATGTCCGGGTCCTTACAAATCTAAAGGGTTCAAACTAAGTCGGACCAAAATAGAATATTTGGAGTGAAAATTCAATGTTGTTAGGAATGAAGTAGACCTTGAAGTTAGGCTTTCCACTCAAGCTATTCACAATAGAGAAAAATTTTAATATCTTGGGCCTATCATTCAGAGTCGTGTGATATTGATAATGATGTCACACATCATATTGTGGCAACATAAGGGTATTGTGCGATAAGAAGATACTACCTAAACATAAGGGTATGTTTTATAGAATGGTGGTTAGACCATCATCACTATATAGGGTGGAGTGCTGGCAAATAACGCTCATATGTTCAAAAAATGCAGGTCGCAGAGATGCGGATGTTGAGATGGATGTGTGGACACACGAGCAGTGATAAGATCAGGAATGAGATCATCCAGGAGAATTTAGATGTGGCACCTGTGGCTTATAAGATGAGGGAAGCCAATCTACGATGGTTTGGACATGTGCAGAGAAGAACTGATGCTCCTTTTAGGAGGTACGAGAGGTCAGATCTAAGGGTTACACAGAGGGAAAGAGGCAGGCCAAAGAAGTATTGGGGAGGTTATGAGACAAAATATGGTGAAACTTTATCTCACGAGGACATGACCCCAGATAGATCAGAGTGGCAGTCGTGTATTAGGATAGAATGTGAATAGGCTTGTTTATTAGGGAAAGGTTGGTGTTTTGCCTTGTGATTTAGTAGGTTAGTAGGATGAGTTGGGTCTTTATATCTTGTGTTGTCAATATTTGTCTTATATTGGTTTCTTTTATCATATTTATAAAAGATCATTTGCTTTTCCTTATTAGCCGTTTTCCTTTTTTTGTTCTTTCTTTACATTTTCTTTTCTGTTTCCATATCTAGTATCTTTTGCTTATGGGGCTTCATTTTTTGAGGTGAGGGGTTTTCGGAAAAAAAACTCTCTATCTCTATGTGGTAGTGGTAGGGTCTGCATATATATTATCCTCCCCAAACCCCACTTATGGGATTCCACTAGGTATGTTGTTATTTTTGTTGATCTAACCACGTGTGGACCGGAGATTATCTTCATCCACCTTTCGATTGTTAGATTGGATTGTGAGCTTGCTAGTGGTGAGTATTTTACTTCAAGGACAAGACCAACCTTCTATCTACCTACCAACCTTCTATCTACCTATCATGCTATTTCCGCTTATGTCTCCACTTTAAGGGTGAGACAGGGACATGTCTTGGCCCTCGTCCTATTCTATGACCTAGAGGCATTGTTGGACATCATGTAAACTCTATGTACGGGCTTGTTATGTGTTATGCTATTTGCTTATGGAGATTATGATTATGTCTATCTTATGTTGTTGATGTTATGAAGATATGTTCATTATGAGATGTGGAAAGTCCTAAGTACCTGATGTCTCTCAACCCCATCACTCCAAGGTTGAAGGGGCGGTCGTCATCAGGATATTACCCAACTTTTAGAGGTTGGGGTAGAATCCCATAGGGAATAATGTGGCAGTGAATGAGCGGAGCAAGGACCTATGTCTACTAGATTTTTGACTAAATATGTGAGTACCAAGCAAGAATTCTAACTAAATTAGGGGGAACTAAACTAACAGCAACTCCTACAAACAAATGGGTAAGTATTGATCAAGCAAGGGAGCAAGGATAAGGGATATGAGAATTAATAATAACTCACTCAATCCATCACACATAACATTAAATTGACCCTATGGGTAGGCTAGGTTGCTTGTAATCACTCGGCTAAGGGAATGATATATCACAAGAGCAAACTACGTCCTCTCATGTAGGATGCTCAAAGACATGCCTGGCTTGAACACCAAAAAGTAAAATATGCAAGACCTTAGTCATTGAGTCCCTTTTGAGGATCTCAACTTATACACCCATAACTGTCATGCAATCTTCCCCCTCAACTATACCCACTAGAGAAACAATTCAAGAACTAAGGTAGAAAAAAAGGACTACCTCAAATCTAAGTTTTACAAGAAGATATGCAAGAACCAATAAATCAATTTAAGCAATAAAAGCAATTTAGGAGAAATCCTCTTGATTTTGCAAGTAAATCATCAACTAAGCGTGAAAGCAAGAGAAATAATCAAGACGCATAGATTGATTAATAACAAAGCTTCAATTAAATCAACAAATTTAACATTCAAGAACAAGGAAAGAAAGTGTGAGTGAAAGATAATACAAGTGAAGCCCACACTCTTCTATCCACTAAAGGATTTGTAGAATACTTGCTCTACATCCTCACCCTAAACTAAAATCTACACTAAAATGTTTTCTTTTTATTCTTCTTCAAGAATGTATGAGTGTTCTTGTGTTGATTGCTATCTCATTCTATGAAAAATAATGGTTAGGATTGCGTGTTGTGATTTTGAGACTGAAAATGGTGAATTTCCCTGTCCTGATGCTGATTACTGCAACATTCTGCAATCGTACTTAGCATTCTGCGATCGTAGAGGTTCTATCTCCTTAAGCTCCTCCTTTGTGCCTTGGACTAATGCATTTGTGCTTCTCTGCATGTTACGAATCTGTGATCACGGGCCTGAAAGCCGCGTTCATGAAGTGTATCTGCTGCCAGGTACCATTTTGTGCATTTAGCTCCTTTTGGCTCCAAATAATATCATATATTCCATTCCTTTCAGTAAGGCCAAATCTAAGCAAGGCCAAATCTAAGCCATAAGTACTTGTAGAATACACCATTCAAAGAACAATTAGCCTCAAGTTATAAGTTTAGCAATACAAAATCATAAGAAAAGAGCAAGAAATGAGTGCAAGCCATGCACTCATCAACATCCCCAACTTAAGTCATGATTAGAAATTTTAGAACACAATCTCAAATCACTTTTACATCAATCAAGTCATGATTATGACAATGGTTGGTACCAACAGTTAGCACAATTGTATGGACTATCAAGTAACTCCCTCTCATTTCAAAAGAATCTTTTTCAATTCAAAGCACAATGTTTAAGGATGACCAAGTGACAACACAAGTTCTCAAGGAGTGACTCAAACTTCTAGTTAACTAAAAAGCTCCACTACGCTCATTCTTAGAAAAGCATCCATACCACTAATACATGTCAATTTGCATGTCCTCAAAAAAAGAAAGAAAATTCGTCAAATCAGACAAGTATTTACAATGGACGAAAGAGAAGGACTCAAACACTTAATCTCAACAAAAGAATATCTTGGGTACACAAATTCCAACCATAGGCTTGCCTTTATTCTCAAACAGCATTGGCTCAATTCCATTTGGTTGGAAATGTCAAAGTGCTATTTAGGCTTGTAATGTAGGCTAAGGTGTACGGTTGGATACAATTTGGACAATAGTGACTAACCCTCCTTAAGTTCCACATACAACATTCATCCTTTTTCAATATTTTTACTTTTTCTCTTTCGCAACACAAACCAATGCATATTTAACCCTTCTTTTTCATTTAGGTGCCCCACTGGTAACCATTTTTCAACACTCAGGAGGTTTCTTTTCACTTAAGCACTTTCTCTTCATTTGCTTTTCATTTTGAAAGCACTCTTTTTCTTTTCTTTTCATTTCTCAATTCATTTTTCTTTTTCTTTTTCTTTTTACAAGCCCACAAGTGGTAGACACCTTTCCTTTTTCTCCTAGATCACCCCAACTTAGACTTAAAGCCTCAATTATCACAAAGTTGCAAAACTCAAGAAGGGATAACGGTTCAAAAAGGGATATCTTTTCAAAAAGGTTCAAGGCTTGTAATTAAAGCTGCCAATGGAAAGGATTAGGCTCAAAAGGGACACTCGGGATAAAATCAATGTATTTGGTGGTTATATAGGCTAAGTGGACTTAACTAAAATCAAAGAATGCCTACGATCATTTTCCAAACCAAAGTCGATAAACACCAATAAGGAAATTCTAGATGACACAAGAAGGTACAAGGGGACACATTTTCAATTATATCCATCTAGCAAGTAAGAGTCACAAAAAGAGTCAAAGTGTTGTCTCAAAATCATCCCAAAATCATCTTCTTTCAAAAATTGAAGGGGCATATGTTTTTCACAATCCACAACAGTAAACTCAATATTCTAGTACCAAAGAATTCACAATCCCCAAGTATAGCTCCAACTAGAGTCAATAGCTACTGATACTTCACCAAAAGACACGGCTTCGCACACACGCTTACACACCAATTGATAATTTTCCCTTAAGAAAGTCTTCACTCAATCTATCATAGGGAACTGTCAATTATACAAACTATTACAAAGAAAAATAAGAAGCTATTAGATCTATTAAAATAGCTAAACCTAAGCACAATATATACAATCCCATGAAGGGTGTACCATGGTTAAAACAAATAATTTAAATTCATTCAAATCATAGGAGCACCCGAATAACAATTGTATAGTGACCTTACAATACTATATCACTAAGCAAAAGAAGAGAGGAGGGAGTCGCTTAGATGATCACTTGGCACTCTTAGCCGAATCTCCTCACCAAAGTTGATTTCCAAGGCATTAACATAGAGTTTTATTCTAGTGGTGTGTTTGACTCCAATTAGATCCTTACAATAATACATAAAATCCTGGAGTAATAGTCTTCTTCCCTTGCCTCTTGTAGAATTTGATCTTAATGAAGTGTGTGTTGTTCAGATCAATCTTCACCCAGTTAGACCGAATATCCAAACCACATACAAGATATCCTTTTTATGTTAAAAGTCGTGGATCTAGGACAGAGAATCAACTAACTGTAGTTTGGATAAAGTAGTGAAATGTTGCTACTTTTGTTTGTCCGCATATTGTATTCTGCATTCGCGGTTAGAATAGTGCGTTTATGACAATTTATCCGCGCTCCCGGGAGGCTGAAGGTTTTCTTAAATAGTGCGACCGCAAGAAAGTATCCACGTTCGTAGCTTTGTTTGAACAAACAACACCATTAATCCACCCCTAAAAACATTCAATCACTACCTAAAACAACAAACAACAACTTAGCATTGAAATCCACTCTGCTTTCAGCAATAAGGCCCAAAAATCAATTTCCAAAACACCTAAACGTGAGACACACAACAATGGGAAGCTAAACCTTGGAAAAGAACATAGATAAGAGCATTAGGGTGTTCATATTCATGGATATGTTATAACAGATTTAGAAAAGAAACGAATCCATACCAAGAAGTTCCCTAGTTGCACAGACTAAAAGTTATGAATTTGAAAGTAGCTATAGTGGAGTAGTCATACCTTGGAACGAGTGACCAAACAGGATGAAGAAAGGAAAAGTTGAGTTGTTCCTTGAACACTTGTGAGATTCAAATTATTAAGGAATTGTTTGCCTCATATGTGATTTATATTCCATACGCATGATTTCCTTTTTCGTAATGTTTCAGACAAGGTCATTAATGCCTTGTCTTTTCATTTTGGGCACCCGTGGAACGTACCAACTTTGCAAAAGTGATGTGCAACCGCTTTGCATCACCGAGTGCACAGACTCCACGTTTGCAGAACAAGAACACCATCGTATAAGTTGACTGATTGCAAGAATTGGGTTGATTTTGCATCTTTCAGTGATCTCAAACCTAATTGGGCGGTTCACCCCTGTGCAATGGGTGATGCCTGGGGCTCAAAGTGCTGTGAATATGACCCAGTTCCATCCCTTTTCCAGTTTTGTTGGTATTTCCATACACTTCTTTAATTCCAATCATCTTAATACTTCAAAATATGTTCAATGTTACTACTAAAGACTTAAAAATTGTGAAAGCAAAAAATAAAAATTAAGAAGCTACTCTAGAAATTTAAAATACAAGAATTTATTAAAATAGGAACAAAAATTTATTCATTACCCATTTATGTTTCCACTTTGAGGCAATGAAGCTCCTCCCTAATTTCAAGATGATATGCCATTTGAGCTCAGGACAAGGGTGACGAGAGACCATCAAGATTTCCACCGATCCCTCCACTTTGAGGACTTTAATTGTCTACCTAAATTGTCATCAACTTTCCTATTGGATTCTTTGGGTATAAATAGGAGTGTCTGGAGGTTTTCTCCAATTCTAGCTTCACATTTCATGGCCTCCAAGTAGGCAACACTCCCAACTTCAAATGAATCAAAGTTGCCATTCAGGATCTCTATTGCTTGCTCTTGCAACTTTAGTATCATTTCCTCAATTTTGGCCTCTTGGATGATTATTTGGCTTATTGAAATGCATAGGCCCCATATCTCCTCCATATCAAGCTCCTCTCCTTCTATTTGAGACTCCAACTCATAGTTTGCCACCTTTAAGCTGGGGGCCTCACTCATTCCAATGTTTAGGTTCACTTTGGCTTTCAAAACATCAAAGTCCCATTCAAATTGGTGCAATGCATAACCTCTGGCAACTAGAAAGCTCATGAGATCATCCCTCGTGTTGAGCAATTGGTGTCTTTGTGCCACTTCTTTGGCAAGTCTAAGGTTCAAGTCGGTGAGTCTTTCTTGACTCACAACACTCTCACCTCCACTTACTTCCTCAACACCATTTTGCTCCCCACGAAGTGCAATACTCCGAACGAGATAGAAAAAGAACTTACATTCATCAAACAAGGGCTTATAACAATAAGCCATACAACAAAAGAAAAAAAAGAAAACAAAAAGAAGTAGTCACTAATCAAATCAAAAAGAGTATTTACAAGTCCTAAATCAACTCAACACTCCTATTGTTCCTCAACAACGAAGCCACTTTTGATGTCTCTCAACGCTACAACTCAAAGGTAGAAGGAGCAGTCATTATCATTATATTACCCGACTTTTAAAGGTCGAGGTCAAATCCCACAAGGAACAATGTGATGGCAAATAAGTAAAGCAAGGACCTATGTCTACTAGATTTTTTACTCAATAGGCGAGTACCATGCAAGAAAATTAACTTAATTGGGGGGGGGGGGGGGAGGGAAACTAAATTACAACTACTTCCACAAACAAATGGGTAAGGATTGGTCAAGCAAGGGAGCAAGGATAAGGGACAAGAGACTCAATCAAAAGTCACTTAATCCGCCACACTTGGCATCAAATTGAGCCTATGAGTTGGATAGGATACTTATAATCACCCTTACTAAGGGAATAATGTGTTGAAAGAGCCAATTACGACCTCTCACACGGGATACTCAAAGACAAGCATGGCTTGAACACTGAAAAGCAAAACACGCCAGACCTTAGTCATTGAGTCCCTTTTGAGAATCTCAACTTATAAACCTATAACTATCATGAATTCTTCCCCCTCAACTAAACCAACTAGAGCAATAATTGATGAAAAAAGTTAGAATTTAAGGACTACCTCAAATCTAAGTTATGCAAGAACCCATAACTCAATTAAAACAATAAAGCAATTTGGGAGAAACACCTCTTTATTTCACAGGTAAATCATCAACTAAGGCTAAAAGCAAGAGAAATAATTAAGATCCATATACAAATTAAAAACCAGCTTTAATCAAATCTAGAAATTTTATATTCAAGAGCAAGGAAAGAAAGAGCGAGTGAAAGATAATGCAAGTGAAGCTGACACTCTTCTATCCACTTAAGGATTTGTAGAAAACTTGCTCTAATTATCACCTAAACTAAAATTTACCCTAAGGTGTGTTCTTCTTCTTCAAGAATGTATGGATGTTCTTATGTTGATTGCAATCTGATTCTATGAAGAATAATGGTTAGGAGTGCGTGCATATCGTGATTTTGGGACTGAAAATGGTGAATTTCCAAAATTATCCCAATGCTGGTTACTGCAACATTCCGCAATCGTACTTAGCATTCCGCCATCGCTGAGTTTGTGTCTCCACAAGCTCCATCTTCGCACCTGGGACTTGGGCGTTTGTGCCTCTCTGCATGTTATGACTCTACGATCACGAACATGAAGGCCGCATTCGTAGAGTGTATCTTCTACATTTCAGCTCCTTTTAGGTCAAGTTCAGCTCCAATCTTCAATTCTTCTAAGCAAGTCCAAATCTAAGGCATAAGTACTTGTAGAATACACAATTCAAAGCACAATTAGGCTCAAGTTATAAGTTTAAAAACAAAATATCATAAGAAAATAACAAGAAGTGAGTGCAAGCCATACACTCATCAACACCCCAACTTAAGACTTTGCATGTTCTCAAGTAAAACAAAATCAAACTTGGTAGGCTAGCAATTTAAGCACACAATCCAGAATCACTTCTACATTAATCAAATAATGATATGACAATGGTTGGTACTAAAAATTAACATATGTGTATGGATGCCTATAAAGTAACTCTCTCTCATTTTGAAAGCACCTTTTTGAATTCAAAGCACAATTTCTAGGGATGACCAAGTGACTACAGAAGTTCTAAAGGAGTGACTCAAACTCCTAGGAAACTAACATGCTTCCTTGACTCAAACTTAGAAAAGCATCCATGTAACCAATCCATGTCAATTTGCATGTCCTCACAAAAAGAAAGAAAAACCTCCAAATCACACAAGTATTTACACTAGACAAGGGAGAAGGACTCAAACACTTAAACTCAACAAAAGAGCATCTTGTGTACACAAATTCCACACCATAAGCTTGCCTTTATTTTCAATCAACATTGGCTCGATTCCATTTGGTTGGAAATCTCAAAGGGCTTTTTAGGCTTGTAATGTAGGCTAAGAGGTAGGGTTGGATACAATTTTGGCAATAGTGACTAACCCTCCTAAAGTCCCAAATACAACATTTATCCTTTTTCAAATTTTTCAATTTTTCTCTTTCGCATCACACACCAATGCTCATTTAACCTTTCTTTTTCATTTAGGTTCCCCACTCGCAACCATTTTTTAACTTATGAGGTTTCTTTTCACTCGAGCACTTTCTCTTCATCTTCTTTTCTTTTTGAAAGCGCTCTTTTTCGTTTCTTGTCGTTCCTCCATTCATTTTTTTCTTTTTCTTTTTCTTTTGACAAGCCTACAAGTGATAGACACCCTTCCTTTTTCTCCTAAATCACCCCACCCAAGAGTTAAAGCCCTAATTATCACAAATTCACAAAATTCAAAGAGGGATAAGGGTTCAAAAAAGTTATATATTTTCAAAAACATTCAAGGCTTGTAATTAAGATTTCCAATAGAAAGGATTAGGCTCAAAAGGGACATTAGGTATAAAATCAATGCATTTGGTGGCTATTTAGGCTAAGTGAACTCAAATAATTCCTAAGAATGCCTATGATCATTTTTTCATCCAAAGTCAGTCAAGGCCAACATTTCAAGACCAACTAGGCACGTTCTAGGTGGCACAAGTACACATAAGGAAATAAGCAAAAACTCACAACACATGACATGCAAATTAAACAAGAAGGGATCAATTTAGCTCTCAAGTAAGGTACAAGGGACTCATTTTTCAAATATATCCATCTAGCAAGTAAGAGTCACAAAAAGAGTCAAAGTGTTGTCTCAAAATCATCCCAAAACCATCCTCTTTCAAATATTGGAGGGGCACATATTTTTCACAATCCACAACGCTTAACTAAATATACTGGTACCAAACAGGTCACAATCCCCAAGTATAGCTCCAACTAGAGTCAATGGCTACTCAGACTTCACCAAAAGACATGGTTTCACACATACGCTCACACATCAATTGACGATTTTCCCTTAAGAAAGTCATCACTAAATCCATCATAGGTAACCATCGATTATACACGCCATTAAAAAGAAAAATAAGAAGCTACCAAATGTATTAAAATCGCTAAATCTAATTACAATATATACAAGACCATGAAGGGTGTGCCATGGTTAAAACAAACTATTGAAAGTCATTCAAATCATAGGAGCACTAAAAACTACAAATGTACTGTGACTTCAAAGTACTATCACAAAGTAAAAGAAGATAGAAGGGACTCTCTGAGATGATCACTTGGCACTCTGACCTAAATCACCTCACCATAGAAGATTTCCATGGCATTACCATAAAGTTCACTTGTCGTGGTATGTTTGACTCCAATTAGCTCCTTAAAGCACATAGAATCCAGGACCTTTAGTCTTCCTCCCTTACCTTTAGTAGGATTTGAGCTCAATGAAGTGTGTGTTGTTCAGATCTGTCTTCACTTAGTTAGACCTAATATCAAAACCACATGATAAGACACCTTATTTATGTTAAACGTCATGGATTTAGGACAGGGAATCAACTAACTATAGTTTGGATCAGGCAGTGAAATGTGCGTTCGTGGTTACAATGGTGCGTTCACGGAGTTCAGCGCATACCAAACCATCATGTTCATGACAATTTGTCCACCTTCGCGGAAGGCTGAAGGTTTCCAAGAATAGTGCGATCATGGCATAGTAGCTGCATTCGCAGATAGCAACATTCGCCAGCATATCATTTTAGATTTTATGGAGGCGTTATTTCAAACACATGATAGACTTACATTCTCAGCTTTGTTTTGACAAAATTCACCCATGATCTACCCCTAACAATATTAAATCATAATACAAAACATCAAAAAATAGGTTAGCGTTAAAATCCTCTCAATTTTTCAACATTGAGCCCAAAAATCAATTACTAAAACACCTAAAGGTGAGACATACAGCAATGGGAAGCTAAACCTCAAAAAAAAACACACATACAAGAATCAAGGTGTTCGACATCATGGCTATTGGATAATAGATTTAGCAGAGAAACAAATTTATGCCATGGAGTTCCCTAGTTGCAAACACTATCAGTTATGAAATGGAAAGAAGATGTAGTGGAGTAGTCATACCTTGGAACGAGTAACTAATCAGGACGAAGAATGGAGATGTTGAGTTGTTCCTCAAAGACTTGTGTTAATTCAAATTATAAAATAATTAGTTACCTTAGATCTAATTTTTGTTCCACAACCATGATCTCCTTTTTTTGAATGTTTTACACAAAGTCACGAATGTCTGGTCTTTTCATTTATGCACCCGTGCAGCGTACATCCTTCATGGAAGTAAAGCACAATCGTGCCGCATTGACAAATCCACACACTTTGCATTCGGAAAACAAGACCGCCTTTGTGGAAGTTGACTAAGTGCTAGAACTGGGCTAATTTTCTTCAGCTTTGGGCAATGCCAGGCCCAATTGGGTGGTTTTCCCTGGTGAAATAAGCGATGCCTGGGCCCAGAGTTCTGACAATAAGACCTAGTTCCATCCCATTTTCTTAGTATTTGCATTCACTTCTTCATTCTCAATCATCTTGATACTTCAAAATCTATGCAATGGCACTACCAAAGACTTGAAAAATTATGAAGGTCAGCAAAAAATCAAAAATAAAAATTAAGAAGCTACTCTAGAAATTTAAAAGAGATGAACTTATTAAAATAGAAACAAAAAATAATTCACTAACCATTTGTGTTTCCACCTTGAGGCAATGAATCTCCTTCCCAATTTCAAAATGATTTGCCATTTGAGCTCATGAGGAGGTTGATGAGAGATCATCAATATGTTCCACTGGTCTCTCCACTTTTAGGACTAGAATTTTCTACCCAACTTGTCATCAACTTTCCTATTTGGTTTCTTGGGTAGACATCGTCTTCTTTGTTTCTTGCTTCACACTTCATGGCCTACAACTAGGCAACACTCCCAACATCAAATGAACCAAAGTTTCCATTTAGGATCTCTATTACTTTCTCTTGCATCTTTAGTATAATTTCCACAATTTTAGCCTCGGATGATTATTTGGCTTTAAGAAATGCATGGGCCCCATGTCATTTCCATATCAAGCTTCCCTCATTCTATTTGAGACTCCCACTCATAGTTGGCCACCTATGAGCGGGGGGCCTCACTCACTTCATTGCATAGTTTTAAGTCAACCTCCAACACATCAATTTTCCATTCAAACCGGTCAAACTCATAACCTCTAGAAACAAGCAAGCTCTTGGGATCATCCCTCGTGTCGAGCGATTGGTGCCTTTGTGCAACATCTTTGGAAAGTCTAAGGTTCAAGTAGGTGAGTTATATATTCTTGACTCAACACTCTCTCACCTCTACTCACTTCCCCAACACCATTTTTTGCTCTCCATGAAGTGCAATACTCTGAAGGAGATAGATAAAGGGCTTACATTCCTCAAGCTAATGTTCATCACAATTAGCCATACAACAAAAACAAAAACAAAGAAAACAAAAAGAAGTAATCACTAATCAAATCAAAAAGTGTAGACTACAAGTTCTAAATTAACTCAATGCGCCTACAGGTAACGACACCATTTTTGATGTCCCTCAACCCTACAACTCAAACACAGAAAAGGCGGTCGTTATAAGTATATTACCAAAATTTTAGAGGTTAGGGTTGAATCTGACAAGGAACAATGCGTCGGCGATTGAGTGGAGCAAGGACCTGTGTGTACAAGATTTTTTACTCAATAAGAAAGTAACAAGCGAGAATTCCAACTAAATTCAGGGACATTAAACTAACAGCTACTCCTACAAAGGAATGGGTAGGGATTTATCAAGCAAGGCAGCAAGAATAATTTATATGGGACTCAATCAAAAGTCACTCGATCAATCACACTTAGCATCAACTTGATCCTATGGGTAGGCTAGGTTGCTAGTAGCTATCCCAGCTTAGGGAATGATGTATCACAAGAGCCAACAATAGCCTCTTAAGCAGCATGCACAAATACATGCCTGGCTTAAACAACGAAAAGAAAAACATCCAAGACCTTAGTAGTTGAGTACCTTTTGAGAATCATAACTTATAAACCCATAACTATCACACCATTTTCACTCTCAACTATACCTGCTTTAGCAATGATTGAAGAACTATGTTCTAATTAAGGGACTACCACAAATCTAAGTTACACAAGAAGATATGCAAGAACCCATATTTTAATTCCAGCAATAAAAGAATTTTGGGGGAAACTCTCTTGATTTTGCATGTCAATCATCAACTATGCATGAAAGCAAGAGAATAATCAAGACCGATACATAAATTAATAACTAAGCTTCAATTAATTCAACAAATTTTCCATACAAGAAAAAGGAAACAAAGAGTGAGTGAAAGATAAGACAAGTGAAGCCCACACTCTTCTATCCAATCAAGGATTTGTAAAAAAACATGCTCTAAATCCTTACCCTAAACTAAATCTACACTAAGCTGTGTTCTTCTTCTTCTTCAAGAATGTATAAATGTTGTTGTGTTTATTGATATCTCGTTCTATAAAGAATAAGGGTTAGTGGTGTGTTTATATTGTGATTTTAAGACTAAAAATTGTGAATTTCAAAAATTTTCTTGACGCTGGTTACTTTAATATTCTGCTATCGCACTCAACATTTCGCGATCACAGAGGTTGTGTCTTCTCAAGCTCCGCCTTTACTCCTTGTATAGCACGTTTATGCTTCTCTTCATGTTACGACTCCATGATCACGGGCTTGAAGGCCCCGTTCATGGAGTGTATCTGCTACAAGGTACCATTTTGTGCATTTCAGCTCCTTTTTGCTCTAATTCAACTCCAATCATCAATTCTTCTAACCAAGGACAAATCTAAGCCATAAGTACCTATAGAATACACCATTCCAAGATTAATTAGCCTCAAGTAATAAGTTTAAAAACACTAAATCATAAGAAAGCAAGAAATGAGTGCAAGCCATGCACTATTCAGTCCCTTCTATCCACACATCGTTAGTCATATTTACCCGATCCTTAGTTCTTTTGTGCTATGTGTTATTGGAATCCATGCAAATTCCAATCCTTATGACATTCTTATAGCTTGTGTCCACAGCCCTATTTCCTTTAGAATTCGGTGCTTGCTATTTAATTATGTGCTTTCGAATTGATGACATGTATATGGATGCTATGGTGCTTGTTTGGGGACTCTCGGGTTCCCAATCCCCATGTCAATCCTAGGCCCTATGCCCGAGTCATGATAAGATTATTATTAGAGCACTAAGGTTTTAAAATGATCCATGGAGTCTAGCATGCCACGTCGAGGAGAGTCTTATTCATAGGTGTGAAGTGAAACATACCCATGAGTGGGAGACTATGATGGCATTTTAGGAATTATCTCACTTCTTCATGTCTTATGTCATGATATGGACCATGTCTTAAGACTTTCTAACTTTGACAATGCCCTTGATACCTTATAGAAGATGCCTCCAAGAAGAGCCTCTTCACAAAGGCAAGCCCCGATCAATCAAGACAAGTCCCTCAAGAGCCTATAGGGGATCCATTTACTCAAGATGAATTCCGGACTGCCTTTGACATGCTAGCTAAAGTGGTGACCAACCAGGCTAGGTACAATAATCCTCCTCATGCCCCCACTCTAGCTGCTAGAGTAAGAGATTTTACCTCGATGAATTTTTTAGAGTTCTATGGATCAAAAGTTGATAAGGATGCCCAAGACTATATTGATGTCTAAGGTGTTGACTATTATGGGGATGACATTAGAAGAGAAAGCTGAACTTGGTGTGTATGAACCCCTGACATTGTACGACCTTAATGTCGCTTGAAAGTTTTGGTTCTGACAAGTTTTTGACCATAGTAATGCTTCATGGAAGCCTTCCTGGTCCGTGTGAGCCTATATGGACTGTGTGAAGCCTCCATAAAGTGACCCTTGGCCTTGTGTTGGAAGTTCTTTCCTTGATGTCGAAGTTTGAAACTAAGGAATACGACACTTGTATACCATACAGTCCGTGCGAGGCTTCAAGGTCCGTGTGGTGGACCCTATTGTAGCCTTGGTCTTGAAAATCCATTTTTTGAGCCAAGGCATGTCAGACGGACCCTCTCACGTACCGTGTGACCCTTCATGGTCGATGAGGCCCTCCCATATAGGTGTTGGAGTAAAACCTTTCTATGTATTGGATCACTATCTTGGAATTTTATCGTGAAGAATTTTTCTAAATCAAGTGGTACGCAGGAGGCATACGATTCGTATTCCTAATAGGGACCGTGAAGACGTCTGAAGGGTGCCTACATTGAATTTATTTAAGTATTGAATTACCGTCTCGGACCTTCATCATGAAGAATTTTTCCAAGTGTTGGATCACGGACCAAGTATACAGTCTGTATACCCTTACACGGATTGTTTACCCGTCCCTGAGATCCCTGACATCAATTTTTCAACTCATTTCATTAATGGCATTTTCGTAATTATGGTTTATCCTAAGGGACTTTTTTGACTTTCTATGCTACCTAAAGACATTCAAATGACATATACTTTGTTCCTCTAATTGAAATTCATTCCTACCCTTAGAATTATATTGAACTTCCCTTAAGAACTCTCTCAAAGGCTCTTGTCAAGATTAGGCTTCGGAATCAAGGGAAAACTCCTTTCTTCATCAAATTTCTTCTTGAATCTCCTCCATTAGATAAGGTATATGGGATTGAGTCTTGGTCCCTTTCAACAAAGAAGACCCAAACTCTTTTCACTTACATTTCATGAAATTTTTCTTACTTTAAATATGGGTTTTAATTATTATTTTTTATTAAATTCAATCAGAGTGTGGGCTATGCTTTATTGATGATTTTAATTTGTCATAAGCACTAATATGTTGAGTTACATTATTACTATGAATATTTGAATATTCATTGTCCCTTTAAAGTTTGATCTATATATAGGTAATCAATATTATGATTTGAATGTGGATTTTACTTATAGATTTACTTGAATTTCATATTGAATTGTTGATTTAAGATTGAATTGATGTTACCCATTGCTATTAACCTATCATTCATGGCATATGAATTTATGAGCATTGAATTTGTGAAATTATGAAGTGGTTTAAATCCAATTATGATTATGTATATGATTTTTAATAATCTTATTGTTATGACAATGATGTAATTACATAAATGTCTATGATATGACTCTTTGAGTATTTTATTGTGTTTACACCATTTCAATATATGTAAATGAGCTATTTCTATGCATAAATGTATGATTTGAAGTATTATTTTGATAGGATCGAGGTTAGAAGGAACACTAGTATGAACTGAATACTAGAATGCGGAAGCAACAACAAAAAAGAAAAGAGAAAAAACTAATTAAAGATATGGGAAATTCAAAGGAAAGATCCAACAATTTCCAAGGAATTGATATTCCAAGGCCTTGACAAGATCCAAGTAACAATATAAAGATTTATGGAAGAAATCTAATGCCTTTACTTGAGAAATGAATCAAATCGTAGATTTGGATCTTGACCGCTTTATGAGTACTAAAGACTATAATTAGCATGTAAACTAATCACCTTCTAAAGAATACCAAAAAGAAATCAAAGATATCACAAGAAGAAATTAATTTATACCTCAAACTATGAACTAGTAAAGGTTGAAAGATAAATTCTCAAAGAACAAGTCACAAAGGTTCAAAGGAAATAAATCCTACTCTAGAAAGGAAATAAAGTAACCTTAACTAGGAATAGATCTAGTAGTTCTAGGAAAGCATTAAATAGTACTAGGATACCTTAAATTGAACAACGAAAACATTAATGACCTATATATAAATAAGGAAATAGGGTAAAACACAACTAGGAAAAGAATCTTGATCGGTTTTCTCTCCAAACTTGGGCAGAAAGCAACCTTTGTTATGGCTTATTCTTGGACTCTTCTTGGCCTTATTTGCATGAAAGTTAACCCTACAATTCTCTCTCCTGGACTTGAATTTGGGACACCCAATAATTGTAGTATTGGACAATTTATCCTCCTTGGGCTTTAGCTCTCCTTCCACAACAAGACACCTTTGGATTTGTAATTGAAGCTCATTGAGCTTATCATTAAACTCCTTTGATCTTCTAAAGCTTTATCCTTGTCCTTCAATGGAGTAGAGCTTCATACGATGCTATCATTCCCCTCTTATTCAAGAGAATTCATCCTCAAATTCAAGTCTGCATCAAAATAGGAAAGATCAAGAATATTAAAAGTAGCACTAATTTGGAACTCACTTGGAAGATCAAGTTTATAAGCATCGTCTCCAATCCATTTGAGGATTTTGTATGGACCACTTCCTCTAGGATCTTGCTTGGTCTTTCTTTTTGAAGGAAACCTTTCTTTTCTCATATGCACCCAAACCAAGTCACCAGGTTTTAACCTGACATATTTTCTTCCTTTATTCCTTCGCTACGAAACTACCTTATTTTTCTATACAATTACAAGTCTTATTTGTTCATGAATCTTCTTCATCATGTCAGTCTTCTTTTTACCATCAAGATTAGAAAAATTATTAGTATGCAAAGGTAGTAAATCAAGAGGGGTAAGGGGGTTGAATCCATATACAACTTAAAAAAAAGTATTACCAGTAGAATAATGAAAGGTCTTATTATAAGCAAATTCCACAATAGATAAGTAATCTTCCCAAGAAGTTAACTTTCCTTTCAAAACATCCCTCAACATAATTCCCAAAGTTCTATTAACCACTTCTGTTTGCCCATCAGTTTGTGGGTGACAAGATGTGGAAAATAGCATGTAGTCCCTAACTTTCCCCAAAGAATTCTCCAAAAGTGACTTAAAAACTTGGCATCCCTATCACTAACAATAGTTCTAGGTATTTCATGCAATTTAACCACTTCTTTTACAAATAAGTCAGCCACATAAGATACATCATCACTCTTTTTACATGGAATAAAATGAGCCATTATAGAAAGTCTTTCTACTACAACAATATATTATCCTTACCATATTTAGTCCTTGGAAGCCCTAATATAAAATCGATAGAATTATCAATCCAAGGAAAACTAGAAACACATAAAGGAGAATAAAGACCATGCGACAATGTTCTAAACTTAGCTTGTTTACATTCAAGACAATGAGAACATACTTTTTCAACATCCTTTCTCATACTAGGCCAGTAAAAATGTTCAGAAAGTATTTCTAGAGTTTTAGGCAATCCAAAATGTTTATTAGCCCTCCACAATGTGCTTCCCTAACAAATAGTTCACGCAAAGAGTACTTAGGTACACACAACTTATTATTATAAAATAGAAATTCATCTTGAAGATTAAATTTCTGGAAAGGACCCAACTTACATTAATAAAAAGTTTTACCAAAATCAGAATCATTAGCATAGAGTAACTTAATTTGGTCAAAACCCTACAATTTTGATCTATGAGTAGAGATCAAAAGATACCTTCTTAAGAGCGCATCAGCAACCATTTCCTTGTTTGTAGGAAATTACATAAGGAAAGGTTTTAATAAACTCCACCCATTTAGCATGCCTACGACTAAGTTTACCTTGGCTCTTACTTCAATGACTCATGATCAGTCTTGACCATGAATTCTCGAGGCCACAAGTAGTGCTTCCATGTAGCTAACGCCCTTACCAAGGCATATAACTCCGTATCATAAGTTGAGTAGTTCAATGTTGCTCCACTTAGCTTTTCACTAAATTAGGCAATTGGCTTGGATTCTTGCATCAAAGAAGCACCTATTCCCTTACCAAAGGCATCACACTCGACTTCAAAAGACATAGAAAAATCAGGTAATTGCAAAAGAGGAGCAGAATACAGTTTTTCATTCAGCAAGTTAAATGCATCATCTTATTCCTTTCCCCATCTAAAAACCTTATCCTTCTTAATAACTTCAGTTAAAGGAGAAGTAATGGTACTAGTCCCTCACAAACATCCTATTAAAACTAGCAAGTCCATGAAAAATCCTAACTTCAGTTACACTATTAGGTCTAGGCCATTCTTTAATTACTTTGATTTTATCACCATCTACTTCAACTCCCTTAGAAGTGACCAAAAACCCTAAGAAAACCACACTATCCACACAAAAAGTACACTTTTTGATATTAGCAAATAAGCATTGATTTCTAAGGACTCCAAAAACTTGTTTTATATGCTCTAGGTGTTCATCTAGATTTTGAGAAAATATAAAGATGTCATCAAAATATACCACAACAAATTTTCCATGAAAATCTTTAAAAACATGATTCATTAGTCTCATAAATGTGCTTGGTGCATTTGTTAAGCCAAAAGGATAACTAACCACTCATAAAGTCCATATTTGGTCTTAAAACCAGTTTTCCATTCATCTCAAGGATTAATATGAATCTAATGGTAACCACTTTTTAGATTAATTTTAGAAAAGATTTTGGATCCATATAGTTGATCCAACATATCATCAAGACAAGGGATAGGATGGCGATACTTTACCATTATCTTATTGATGGCTCTACAATCCACACACATCCTCCATGTTACATCCTTTTTGGGTACAAATAGGACGGGAAGAACATGGCTTATGCTCTCGCGAACAAAGCCTTTTTTAAAGAATTCTTCAACCTGGCTTTGTAATTCTTTGGTCTCTTTAGGACTACTCCTATTCACACGCCTATTAGGTAGTTGAGACCTAGGGACAAAGTATATTTGGTGCTCAATTCCTCTCAATGGTGGCAATCCTTCTGGAGTATCATCTGGGAAAACATCTTCAAAACTCTATAAAAAGAAGAAACACTATTCGGCAAAGAAGGAGTTAGTTGCTCAAAGTTAATCAACACTTCTTTGTAAATAAGTAGTACTATGGGCAACCCCTCTTTTCTAGCATTCAAACACTCTTTGGCTTTTACATAAAGACTCTCTTTTTTCTTTTCCTTAGCCTCTTTCCTCTCACCAAAATGTTTTATTTTTCACTCAAACCCTCTTTTACCTCTTTACTTTGTTTGCTGTCCTCTCTCTCTTTTTCTCTGCCTTTTTTTTCTATCTCTTGGCCTTTTTATTCTCCCTCAAGCTCACTTTTTATCTCTCCCTTTTGCTTTCCCATTATTTCTGTTAACCATTTCTGATCTTCAAACACTTGTGAAGGAGATAATGGTACTAGAGTAAATTTCTTACCATTATGCAAAAGACTATACCTATTCTTTCTCCCATGATGAGTAGTATCCTTAACATATTGCAAAGTTCGGAGAAGTAAAATATGACATGCTTGCATTGGAGCTACATCATAAAAAATTTCATCTTCATACCTACTAACATTTAATGAAATCATGCATTTTATGTTTACTGTTACCTCTCCACTATCATTCAACCATTGGAGCCTATATGGGGTAGAGTGTTTAATGCATACAATTCCTAGCTTATCTACAAAGTATGAACTCACCACATTTGCACAACTTCCCTCATGAATAATAATGGAATAAGTCTTCCCCTATATCCCACATCTAGTATGGAAAAAATTCTCTCTCTCCTTCATCACTACTAACCAAATTGATATTCATAGTTCTCCTAATTACCCCAATTATACCATCATTAGGCCGTTCTAAATCATCTTCCTAATTTACACCTCCTCCCTCTTCTTCTGTCCCGTCTCTCTTTTAACTCTCATATTCTCCATTCTCTTTAAGTATGATGTTTCTTCTACTTGGACATTCATGCATCATATCACCCTCCCATGATATTTGTGACATTGAATAGAACTAGAAGGTTTAGAAGATCTGGGATTGAAGGGTTTACCTCCCTCCTCAACTTTACCTTTACCTCTATCTTCTTGAGGTTTAGAAAGAGCTTTTTCCTCTTAATTTGACCATGGCTTCTTAGAGATGGAGTTTGGCTGATTCTCCATGAGTTAGGTTGTTGCTTTTTCTTTATTTGTTTTTCTACCTTAATAGACAAATCAACTAACTCATCTAAAGTTATATAATATTGTATCTCTACTACATCAACTATTTCAGAATTTAAACTATTTAAAAATCTAGCCATTGTAGCTTCTTCTTCTTCCATGCAATTAGCCTGGATCATAGCCATATCCATGATTTTGAAGTACTCATCCACCGACATAGATCCTTTCGCCAAGTGTTGAAGGTGAGCCTGTAGATCTCTTTTAAAATATGGCAGAACAAACCTTTTCCTCGTAACCCTTTTTTATCTCTTCCCAGATAGCGATAGGTAATAGCT